>CM037159.1:22547473-23147473 GCA_020921065.1 Vaccinium darrowii
GGGTAAGTCGTGACAGGCAGGTTAAATTCCAATCGTCGTGGAATCAGAGCCAATCTCCTTATAGACCATTCGAGACAGAGCAATGAGGTCGTTGAAATCCGAATACAAATGCACTTAAGGCTAGCTCGAAACACGGGGAGCCGTTCGAGCACGGCAAACACTGGAGGTATCTCAAACTCCATGGATTTAAAGTCTCCTAGACTGACATGTGTAACCTAGGGTTAGTCTACCAGATCCAAATCTCACTTAAGACCATTGCACAGATGATTTTCCAACACCCCGGGTAAACCATTACTCGGTAGGTACGACGCTTCAACCTAAGGCCTAAATGTTGACGTCGTAGCACTTTTCCTGGTCATCCGAGACAAAGCAATTTGGATGTTGCAATCCAGATACAAATGATCTCAAGGCTAGTTTGAATCACGGGTGGCCGTTCGGGCACGACCAACACCGGAGGTATCTCAAACTCCATGGATTTAAAGTCTCCTAGACTGAACTTGACTGCTTTGGAAGGTTGCCCCAATCCTCAAGTTTTCTTTTAAGTGATAAGTCCTTGATATCTGATGGTCGGATTTGGGAAATCCTGATTCACACGAATTCCGACAATGATCTAAGATCAGATGCCTAAGGGCGATTGACCCTCCTCGGGCCAAGGTCCCTTAAACCCGTTTAGATCAGTGTTAGGAATTTGATGATCCAGATTTTCCCACGTCCGGTCGTCCTAAAGGCTATCTTGTAAGAACAACGCGCATATGGGATGCACGACTCATCATCGGGCCGAAGCAACCTTCTACTAACTGCCGGGAACCTAACTTATACTATATCAACAACATAACAAGAATATGTACGGATGCAAGTGTATGCATGTATGCAGTATGGCATGCTTTGAAAGACAGTAACACATAGCACGAAACAGGATGGAGCACATAATCCTAACACTTGGGTTGGTTAACTAACGGGGGTTCTATGGTTAATTATATGCAAAGGCTGGTTTTGGTTTAAAAGGGTACCCCGGACTCAAAGCCAAAGCTGTCTCCCACCGCCAAGGATCCCGCAAGGCGATGGTAATAACGACAATTGTGACTTATCACGGTCGGGGGGTGCTGGGCATTTCGGGATTCCCCGTCACCGGCAAGCCGGGCGGGATTGCCAAAACACGCTGGCGGGGCTAGTAACCATGCACGTGCAATGCAAAAAGTCCATAAAAACAAAATTTTCAAAATCCCTTGAACATTTTTCAAGCTTAGCTCTCGACAATTAATACACATTTTAATAAAATCACACATAAGTGTAATAATACTAAAATATATATTAATCATAGTCCCCAGCGGAGTCGCCAGCTTGTGAACACCCCGCGGGAATGCCCACGAAATTGGTTACGATTTGGATTTTGAAAATGGTTTGATTGATTGAATGGAGTCGCCACCCGAGTTTGAGGACCGCACCCGAGAAACCTTTTGAAAAGTGACTCTTTTGCCCTTGGAATAGAAAATGCTTTACCGGCCTCTCAAAATGAGATTTCTCGGGTCCGGGAGCTAGGTTACGAGAGGGGAAGGAATTTAAAGCACCCCTCTCGCCCGGTGTGACCACCGGTCTCTACTAAATGCTTGAGGGATTTTGAAAATGTTGTTTGAATGGACTTTGAACACATATTCATGTGAAAGCACAAAAATGTATCAATAAGATTAATGAAATAAACGTGGATGCTTGTGCAAATGTCGTGAATGATTATCCTACATGCTCGAGACACTTAAACTTCATTTAATCACCCTCAAATTGTCCTGTGATGCCTCAGAAACTGATCAGAAACATCAAGCTTGACACACTTGGATTGCAATCTGGATTGAATACAGGCGCCTGGAATAGGCCAATCCAGGTGCCTGGATGGCCCACAGACAGCAAATTCAAAAGCTCATTTCTCAGAACAGGCATCAAATGCAATGTCTTGATCAGTTCACATGCATTCTAAAGAGGTATAGCAACATAGGAATAGACACAAACCTTAAATTTAACTCAAATGCATGATATAGACTTAGAAAAGATTTGATTTTGGATGATTTGATAGTAAAATACTCCCAATGACCATTATAATGAAGATTGAAACATGTGGCATGATTAATCTAAGACCAATACAGGCAAATGATATTCCATAAGCTGAATGAAATGCAAAAGAAAGCAGAAATCATGATCATGAGGAGGGAATCCAGGCGCCAGCATGGAGTGAATCCAGGCGCCTGGACTCAATGCAGGCGCCTGGAATGTGATGATCCAGGCGCCTGGATTGAGTACTGATGCACAAAATAGATATCTTTCGTGATGATTTTCAAACCTCTTCCAAGTCCTCCACTAGTATAGAAGACTAGTAAGAACTTGGTTGAGTCCCCCTCAGGGCCTTATTGAGCAAATTTGGTAGATAAACTACCTTGAAGGCTTGATTTTTGAACTTGGATTGGGTTTTTGAATGAGTTTTGTGGAAGAGCAGCTGCTGATTTTGAGTTTACAAAGCAACAAAGGGCGGTTTATGAGTGCTTTGATGGAGTTTGGTTGATGGGGGTGAATGGATGATGGATTAATGGGGCAAAAAGATGTTTTTTGGGGTTGAAAATGAATGGGATTGAGAGGGATTGGTTGAGGATGGAACTTCTAATAAAATTTCAGCAGAGTAACAGTAGGAAAGTGAGGAGAGAACTGATTATAGGTATTGAAGTTGGGGATTTGTTTGAGAGGATGAAAAAGTGTTGATTTTGAAGTGAAGAAGAGTAGGTTTGTGAATGAAAATGGGTAAAACTAAGAGAGATCAGTTTGGGGGTGGAGATTCTGGAAATTTTCCAGCAGCATAACAGTAAGGGAAGGAGGGAGAATTGGTCTTCTAAAATGGAGGAGGAGAGGTGGTATAAATAGGCAAGGCAAGGTCCAAAAAGGGCCACTTGAACCCTTAGAGGACCATCTTAGGGGTCAAGTAGTGCTACCCTATTTTCCCTCCAATACATCCAACAGATTTCTGCAGAAAAATCCCTGAAAGATCCTCAAGACGCTCCTCCCCACTCACTTGACCTTGGGCAGCAAGTACCTGGAGAGAGTCCAGGCGCCTGCATTAAGGCAATCCAGGCGCCTGGATTGATTCCGGGCGCCTGGAATAGGTGAATCCAGGCGCCTGGATGGTGAGACAGCACAAAATTTCAAACTTCGCGGGGCCATTCCGGGTGCTACCGAACTCCGTTTTGCGCATGGTTTGAAGAGTTGGAAAGCTTGAAAGGTCTACTTTCTAACCCAAGTGGTTTTAACCCAAGATGATTTGTACATCAAAATGTGTGACCATTTTATCCTTAGAAGGTCGGAATAATGAATCGTTTCGGTAAAATGGGCATATCTCCCTCATTTCAAAATGGATTGGGACATATTATATATCAAAAAAGAGGGTTTTGAATGTACTAGAAGGTGGTGTAGGCTTGGGTTTATTTTGGAGGGGTTTCCAAGTTCACAATCAAGCTCTGCATGCTCTATCGGGCATTTTCATCATCAGGGATGCTTGATAAGTTTCTCGGGTCAAAATCGGGGTGTCTACAGAGGGTCCTGTTTAGGGGACACCTGCTTCTTTCTACCTATGGTGACTCGACTAAGAGACAAAAATAACTACGCCTCTACACCTTTGAACACTCGTCGCTTACAAATGAAATAGACCAGATAAAGGCATTCAAAAATAAGATAGACAAAATGTATTAACATCTGAAAAAGGAGGTTGCATTAAGAATAGGATCAATAAAAAAACATCAACCTTCTTATGCAGTGTCACTCTATTAATTGTCAGATTGTTCGACGCATGGTATTTCCAGTTGAGGATTAATATTAGAGCACTCATGGACAATTGAATACATCATTGTTGTACTCTTTAAAGATGAAGATCCTGCATTAGTATAAACACAAAGAAAATCAAACCCTTGAAATTAGAAGAATTACCACATATAAGATACTGCTTGACCGACCGGGTGTATAAGAATTAAACTAAAGACACGTCCCAAGCGTAGGACTCTCGACCGATGTAGCACAATATCCGGAAATACCAGAGTTGAACCACAGAGACGGACGGACGGTGTTTGACTCAAAAGTGTTGAATTTTGGTTTAGCCTGGCTCTTAGGTAGCCACCCCTTGTGCAATTTGATTGATTTATCAACTAAATGGGTAAAATTAATTAACTATGGATTTTAAAAGGAGAGTACAGCCGCGGGAACTCCAGCGTCCGCGACTAGCCCTAACCAATGTTCACTTAGGTCACTGTCCTTTAAAATGATCGATTTTAGAATAGGAAAAATTTCCCTAACAAATGCACACAACCTGTCACCAGATTCCGTGTGCAGTCGAGAGGAAGGCTCCGGATTCTTTTGCCCCATTCACAAGGACTCCAGCGATGCCCGGGATTTGTTCTTGAGAAAAGGTTTCGCATCCCAAAATTGCTTAAAAATTTAATTACGTTGAACCCGAGGTGAACATCGATCAGTACAGCCACGGAGCGCCTGCCTTCACCCCGCGGCCGCACTCTATGAAACTACTCACTCATGCTTTCAACGGACGCAGCAAATATATACTCAAAACTAAGCATGGTTTTAACAATTGAAACAAGAATAAAACACGATACCACAAACTTGCAGAGAAGAACGGATTCGAACACCAAAAATTCAAATGCTGGAAAACTTGAAGAACTTGAATTAAACTTGAATCTGAAAAATAATCCTGAAAGAACCGCAGCCAAAGTTAAGAAAATAAGCCTAAGTTATGAATGTGTAACCCTAATTTCGAGTTCTAAAGGGGTATTTATATTAAACTCCTTAATTGACAATTAAAATCCTAAAACAATTCGCGATCGGACCCGCATACGACCCAAAACGCCACCGTTTGCTAGCCCATTTAAGCTCTCAGTAGTGCTACACCACTTTTGGTGTAGCGCTCCCGAACTCCTTACTTGCCGCTTTGACCCTTGACCTCAGCGTTAACCGTTGACCGTTGAAACCTCTCGGTAGCGCTACACCCATTTTGGTGTAGCGCTCCCCAAGGCTCTGTTCATTTTGTGAGTCCTTTTGTGCCACTTTTGAGCGCTCCTTCAAAGTCCTGTAGCGCTCCCGACGGTCCAAATTGCTTTCCTCGAAAATCCACTCCGACACTTTGTCTCTATGGCCTCCCATGCTCCCAAGCTCCATCTCAGCCTCTTCTGATACTCTAATTAGCGCCAACACATCACGAATATCTGCAAATAAAGCCCAAAACACAAAATCCAACCACGTGCACGCATTAAATGGAAAATAAGGATTAAACGCACGTCTAACGCGCTAACTTCCCCTACTTAGGTGCTTAAATTCACGAATTTCTCGCGCCTATCAGATACTTTAAACAAAAAGAGAGAGAAACGATACATGCAGGAAATTTATGTAAGGGACTACATTTGAATAAGAATGTGCTAGTTCTAATTGTGGTATGATTTGACATGACTGATATATCATGCAAATGTAATTAATGTATATCATATATGTAATGACCCGGATTTTCGTAAATAAAAATTTCGCTTAATAATTTAATTATTTATTTTAATTTTCGGTTTATCGGAATATTTTTCTATTAAAATATTATTTACTTCTTTTAATTCGAATAAATAGAATTCTAGCCATGTATATGCGCGTACGAGACCGAGTAACACATCCGTTACACTACCGTAGCACCCGGGGACCGTGTTTAATACCCGAAACCTACCCAACCACCGTCCTTACTTCGTTCAACAACCTACGGTACGTCATAGGTCTAGTCACCTCGCACCTTGGAACCTGGTGTTGACCAAGTTAGAGAGAGAGAGAGAGAGAGAGAGAGAGAGAGAGAGAGAGAGAGAGAGAGAGAGCCACAGAGAGAGGGAGAGAGAGAGATGCCGAGATAGAGAGAGAGAGAGAGCTCGGTGGAGAGAGAGAGAGTAGTGTGTGTGTGTGCATGAATTAGTACAATGCACATGCATGAGTTAATGCATTGTTTAAGGGAAGTTTCCTAAGCCAAGGTTTTGTACCCAAAACTAGTTAGAATAAGCCTTGTTATTTTAGGAGTAACCTACACATACCCACACAATACATGCATTTGAACCAAACCTACACAACCTAGTCTACCTATACTTGACCTTGGCTTCCAAGTAACCTAGAGACATACTTCCTTAATTTAAGGGAGAATATTCCACCCTACTTGTAGCTAGTTAGGGCTACCCTTAGCCATTTAATGCATTCACATGCACATTGGGTGAATTTGGCCCTAAAAACACCCCGTAACAAAGATAACCGTGCGAAAACCTACACAACGGGAGGCATTATTTTCCCCACCACCTTGTTCCCCACGTTGGAACCTTGTATGTGCCCATTTTGGTTCATTTAGCAAGAATAAACCTAGATTCCTAGCCTAAGACCTAGCCTAGATTCCTATCTAAAACTAGAGTGCCAACTAGTGCACTTGCCATGTGCCATTAAATGAGCACATTCACTCCCATTTTGGGAGGAATATTTCGGCCATTAAGGGGCAGAATTGCCGTGAGTTTTGAGGAAGAAAAAGAGAGCCACCTTTGCTATAAAAGGCCATGCATTCTCTTGTCAACTTGTCACCTTTCTCACATACAAAGTTTGTGTGCTTTCTTTCTCCCAACAACAAACCTATTCTAATCTGATTCTACTACCACTTTAACCCACTTACTTAGACTCTAATTAGCTTCTTACTAAGTTAATTAGTAAGAAAGTTGAGTAGATTAGGGAGCCTCTACACCAACGGATTGCTAATCGGCTTCTGGTTTACACCCGGAAAACAAGGTAGTTTACTAAACTACTCTTCTAATTAGTTATCTCTAGTTTAATTATGTTGTTCTAATTAAATTTCTAAGCATGATTTTAGAGTTTGATTAATTTAATTTATGCATGTGTTAAATTGCTAAGCATGTTTCTTAGTAATTTAGAAAGAGGATTTCATGTAGAAAGAAAAACAAGAATGTTTATTAATTTCTAATTAGTGTAGTTCTTCATGAAATTAGAAGTGGATTAGTAAGATTAGAAGTAATTAGAAGGTGATTAGAAGGTGATTAGAAGTGATTAGAAGGTGATTAGAAGTAAGTAGAAGGTGATTAGAAGTAATTAGAAGGTGATTAGAAGGTGATTAGAAGTAATTAGAAGATGATTAGAAGGTGATTAGAAGTAATTAGAAGTTAAATAGAAGATGTGTTTCACTAGACAAGATTCTTGTTAATATTTCTTGGAAGGATTAATTAATCTTGGTTGATTAGCTCATTGGTTGTTGATTGAAATGATATTTCTTGAATAAGTGAAATAATTTCTTCTATGAGAAATTGGTTGTAAAGAAATGCCTATTGTTTATTTTTGGTAAGAAAATATGGAGTTGATTTTTATAAATATGAAGAGAGAGTTTTTCATATTGATTTCTAGAAAGATTTTACAAAAATATATTGTGAGTTTATTTGGTAAATTTTCTAGAAAGAAAAATTGTGATTTTACTAGATATGAAAAAGATGATTTATTTGAGATTATTGGAAAGAAAGTTTCTAGAAAAATAGAAAGTATATTTTTGTGAGAGTTTTAAATATTTTAGAAAGTCCACAATTAGTTGTGGTAAATTTTTGGCAAGGGATTTCTAGAAAAGAGTTTGGTTTAAACTATTTTTGGAAATAGCAAATTGATTTATTTTATTTCTTTGGAGGAGAAATAAAATAGTTTGGAGATTTTTGATGAAGATTAAATTGAGAGAAATGGAGATATTATTTTTGGAGAGTTTTAAAGTGTATGATTTTATGTGAAGAAATTGCTAGAAGGAATATTATTTTGAGGGAAATTGGTGTATTAAAATGTATGATTTTATGTGGGAAAAGTTTCTAGAGGAAACAAAATATTTAGAGAGTTGGTATATTTTTTATACATGATTTTATGTGAGAAATGTGTTTTTGAAAGAATGAGAATTTAGAGAAAATTATGGAATATTGCATGAGCATGATTCTGAGCATGTGACACCGAGCACGTACGCGATACGTTACGTCACCGGACGCGAAATTTAATAACTGTTAATGTGAAAATAGGGATGAAAATGAAAATGAGTTTTGAAATGAGAAATGAATTTTTGAGAAATGAAACGAGATTTTTGGGAAATGAAATGAAATGAAACGTGATAAGATGAATAGATGCCACCACAAGTTCCGCGGGGAGAACTTGGAGGATTGGGATTAATACAGTAATGCAGTCTTAACGCCGCCCATCATGTGAGTGTGCGCCATGATGAGGTTGGGGTTAAGTAATACGGTAGTGCAGCGAGGCACCGCCCCATTTTCGTGGAGTGAACTTGGTGGTAAGGGCTAAGCGTGCACAACACATAGTGAACGGGCCTTGAAACATACTGTGGGGATCAGTAAGACGAGGGAGCCGGGACTATGTCGAGTGAGTCGCGGGGCGGACGGACCGTGCAAAGAGACTGGTTAGGTTCAGTGATGCACGACACCGGGGTCTCGAGCGGGAAGGTTGGTGCCGCCAGCTGAAAGGAGGTGTAAGCGGACCAATAACTTTCAGAGTGGTGTGAGATATTGACATGATTGAAATTTGAAGAAGAATGCTGAAAGAGGCACTATACGAGTAAAATGATTTGAGACATGTGATGAGTTATCGAAATGAGATATTGTTTTGAGAAACTGACATGTGACACTGTTTTGAGATACTGAAATGAGTTACTGTTTTCTGCGCATGTTTACTCTGATCCGCATAGACACGCATGATGTATTGCATGGTTTACTGTTCACAAGTTTTATATACTGTTTATGAACTTATTGTTCTAGAATTGCTACTTAGACGTTTAGCGTAGTGAACTACTGGGCGTTATCGCTCACGGTGTTGCACTTGTGTAACCCTGGCATAATACCACGATGTTGCTCTGCGACTCTGACGTATTATGCCAGACTATAGAGATGGACAGGATGAGAGAACTATGACTGGAAGGCCTACGGAGCAGAGCAGGATACTGCCGGGATGGACAGTCGTGCGATGGAGTAGAGAAACCTAGTCAACCCTGTAGAGAATGATTGTATTTGACAGAAAGTTGTATAATTCCTTTTGGGTTACTGTTGTAAAACCCTATTTATTATTTTTGTATTCTTTATTAACGTACCCAAATTTTGGGGGCGTTACAATATATTTCCTTTGAAAAATGAAGAAATCATAGGTTCTAATTAGGAATACTTTTTTCAAACCATTTCCTAAATTATAAGCATCCTTTAAGAATCATGGAGAGATACGGAGAAAATAAAGATGATTGGTCCCATTATGGAAAATAAGAAGATTTTACGGAATAACAAAATATCTAACATTTTGAAATTCAAAAAAAGATTGAGGGAATGTGAGAAAATTATGTCACATGCTTCACTCAAATCTTATATGACAAACCAATCCATTCATGCCACTTGTTGCCATCACATTGCTTTCACAAAAATCCACCCTGCTATACTATATAAGATGTGATAGGAGCTACGCTTAGCAGACAACCTTGGGAGTTTGTATGGCAAGCCCATTGAAGAGCACAACATGACTTGGTAAATATTATCAGGAGCCTCACGTGAAAGTTATTTTGAGAGCCCATTACATTGGAAATTGATTACAATTGCTATATACACATTATACTGGGCCGGCCCTGGGGGTAGGCCCACTAGACCTGGGTTTGGCTCCCCTTGTTTTGGGCCCAATTTAAGGGTCCCCAATTAGATATATGTATGTCGGTAAGTGATAAATTATTAATGTAGCACTATTACAACTAGATGGAGATTTTGCCCAGAGGAAAAGCTTTCTATTCTCAGTATATGCTAGCTAGTGTTCAATTCTTGACCGGGTCTTTGCTTCCATTTTTCTTTCCATGAGATTTTCAATACAAAAAGGTTACGGGTTTTTTTCTACTAAACGTATTTTTAGTTAATTTTTTTATGGAACTAACCCCTTATTTTAACCTTGGTAGACTCTTTTGCTAGAAAAGTATGTACCTCGTTAATCTTTCGAAAGGTTGTTTCATTAAGTTTCTAGTTTAAATTACCTCAACAAGGTGTTTCAATTGTGCGATTAATGAAATAAATATTGGATTAAGTTCAAACTATCATCTTGAGTTTAATGTTCGTTCTTTAATTTTTTTCTTTTTAGGAAAAATATAGGGCCCTGTTTTACATTCTCGCCTGGGGCCACGAAAATGAAAATTTCAGGGAATTATACACAAGCAGTACTATGAATTTGAAAATTTACTACATGCTTCAGAAATACCTTGGTGTCCCAATCTCCATTAAAATCGCATATTGGTATGTCGGTTTTTTTATGAAGTGTGGGGGTCGTGTCAACACATTAACATTTTTTGAGCATTTGGACCATTCCTGACCCAAACGGAACTAGCGGTGATGGCCCAAACGGGACTAGTGGTGGTGGATTGACCCGTAGGTCCTATAGTTGATGCAAAACAGCCTACCCATCGTTCAATAAAATCACGGGCCTAGTGGTTTTCGGGCATTCAAGGTCCTTTAACCTGTCAAATTTTTTTTGCCGTTTAAGGAAATTATACGTGATTTGCTAATGACTTTTAGTTGGAAACCAATTTTAGTTCCCATGTGTTTTGGCAACCTTATATTTCTGAGGTTGCCATGTGCTTTTGCTAATCCACGGAGGTGGGTTACGACGGTGGCATGACGATCCATTTTCGTTGATGGCAGTGAGGGATCCATAGTCGTTGATGGCGGTGAGGTTGAATTCTTCGGGGGTTTGGGTGGTATTATTATTATTATTATTATTATTATTATTATTATTATTATTATTTTGTATTTCTTTCATTTTTTATTCAACCTTTGGTTCGATCCCCCTCCCCCGGCTCAATATACCCATTGTCGGGATTCTTAAATAATGAATAATTTTGCAGTTTCAAAATTTTCTAAGGTATTCTTTTTTTTTTTTCCGCCAAAAAAGATTTACTACTTTTTAAAAGAGAAAGCAAAGGTTACATCAAAATTACAAAAAAAAAACCTTAGAGATCGAGCACATGACAAAGTCAACCCCGTTAATTGTAACGTAAAGAAGATCACAAACCTTAGAGATCGAAAGAGCCATTCATTTATCAAAATCCTACGTTCTCAAGGAAGCCTCGAGAAAGTTAAAAAGCAAGCCCTTTTATTTTTACGGGAGCAGAGAAAGGGGGAAAAAAATTATCGTATTAATTATCACAATTTTTGATACTATTTTGAAACATAAAATCTATTACATTGTAATCATAATTTCGTGGGATTCACCCTTGTAAGCAATGAACGAATATCATGCAAGTAGGCTCCGGCATAATGTGAGACATTCCATCCATCCAAAAAAGTCTCTGGTTTTGCGAAACGAGAACTTTCTTTTTTTTTTTGTATGGGTACAAAATTTTATTAAAACTTGACAAGAGGTACATTGAGGGAAGAGCCAAACACATAGCACGAAGCAAAGTATAGGCGGAAAAGAAAGAAAACATTCAGCGAAATGTTGAAGGAAAAAACAAGTAACAGAAAAAACACACTCAATCCCAGAGTAACATAAAGTGTTGTACAGTAATCAAACAAATCTTAATATTTTATAATAAATTAAAAAAAACTCATTGATGTTTAGTACCATGTGAACGAACATTTAAATTTTTCTAGACAATTTTCAAGTTGTCGTTTCGCAAACCAATACAAATTTTTTGGGAACGGAGGTAGTAGATCATCTTTCTACAAAATTCATGTTGGCATACCCAATCCCTCTCCGCATAGTTGGGAAGATAACGAACAAAAAGCTCGACAAAACCCCAGCTCCCAGTGGCAGATTCATTACCAACACATTCTCATCAAATCCAGCTTCAGGAAAAAGGCACTCTTGCACATTGGAAACGCTCAAAGCAAAAATCAAGAACACAAACAGCGACATAAAGGAGTGAATGAAGTCGACACAACTGATTTTAAACCTCGCCAAATCCTTCCACTTTTCCCTCTCCTCACCGTCGCAGTTGAAAATGTACAGGCCTTTGAAGGTGGCGATACCGTAGTGTAACTTACCATCACGGTCGATGAAGCTGTCTGTGAAGGAGGAGAGGAAGCAAACGATGGCACAGAATATTACGAGTAAAGTGGTGAGGTACTTGTTTAAAATTTTGCAATCACCGCTGTTGGAAAATGAAGGTAATAGAGCTTGAAAGGCAAGGACTGTGCCTGTTGGGAGAAGATTTGCCAGGTTGGCGGTGGCGGCTAGGGTTTTGTGAAGCAGGCGGCCGTTGGAACCGCGTTTTGGAGGAGGTGGTGGTTCAGCCATTGAGAGAGGGGAGAAACATTGGTCTTGTTTTTTCTTAGGGCTCTAGAGGGGTTTGGATTTGTTTTGGGGTAGTTGTGTTTGTTACTTTGTTGAGAGAATGATGTAAGTATATAACAAAGCGGACAATGAAAGAGAGTTAGCATGGGGTGGGGGTAGGCAGGTACATGTCAAACATGTGAACTGTGGGAACTTTTTGCAAGGGGTGTAGTAAGGGATTCTACAAAACAGCTGCCTAAAATTGTTCGGCAAAAGTGACTAAAAAGAGACGTGATTTTTGTTATTTTGAGAGGATATTAAGTTTTGTGATGATACAAGTAATAGCACAAGGTTGAGTATTGATCTATATATCAAGTTGTCGAGTGTTCATCAAATTTTTCTCTTTAACATTTTTTTAAAGATTAAAAGGATCCAAAGCATGAGACATTCCAACAGAGAAAGAACGAACCAACAAAGATGGTATGCCTTGTTCCAATCCCTGACTTAAACTCAAAATTGACTTGTTGCGTTTTATGAAACTTGTCATTCTATCACAATACATCTTTCTAAAAACTAATTTAAGCCAATTCTTAACTTAATTTCGGACTGACCTAACACATCATCTTGTTAAAACTCGGCCAGAAAATTTTGATGAATAGTACTCAAATCAGAATGATCTACCAATAGACACGCATACACATCTGTCTTGTTTGTATGATATTACTTTCTTTTTGGTGATGTGCTTGTAGATGAGTAACCTAATATGCGAGTTCACAATTTCAACCATGACCCTTTTAGATGTTGGCAAATCTTATGCACAAAAGTGTTTTGTTCTGTAACCTTGTGCGGTTCGGTCTTTGGTTTTCGAGAATTGAGGCTCTTAGATTGGATTGGGGCATAGAGTTTTGGATGGAGGCTTTTATTTCTTTCTAGGACTAGCAAGTTCGAATATGATGTAGGACCGTTTTTCCACCATTTCTTTTAAAACCAATTGGTGTTATGAGAGGTTTAATTAAGTCTTTTACGTAAAACTAAATTTTTATATTTAGTCTTTATGGCCCACATGCTGCATGTATGAGTTATGACACATATGATTTAGGGGTATTGTCACGCCCTCAAATTTAATAAACCGAATACAAATAAAATCCACGTAGGATAAGCCAAAAGTCATGCATTTCACAATTGAAAGATCAAAGTCAAAGTACATTGAGTTTCTACAAGAGGTACCCGTACCCATGCATAAGTAATGAATAGTTAAAAGTTATTACATAAACCAAGTTTTGTCAAAAGATTGAAGGAATTAAAGTTACAAGATCATCTCCCAAAATATATTAATGATAGAGAGGATAAAATAACTTCATGTCAAATGAGCTTCATGATATGCGTCCACGCGCCAAGCATTCCAATCACGTGCCTTGCCGAATACCTGAAAATGATAGGTTGAGCTCACTAGCCCAATAGGAAAACTTTTCTACCAACGCTAAGGGTATAGAGGATGAAACATGCATAGGGAGATGTGAAACACATGAATGAATAAGCTAACATAGACCCAATAGATTGACTTGATGATAAACTATCCAATAGATGCCCCAAAAATGGAATCAAACCCAAGTGTCCATAGAATTCCTCATAATCGTTACATTTCATGCCGTAGGTTCAATCCTTTCAAAACATTGTCATTTTCATAAAACATTTCATTTTTCACATCTTCATAAATAACCACTTATTTTAATAGGGAATGAATCTCTCTGCCAGATTTCGTGGGCTCCGAACACCCCTGCCGGATTTCGTGGGCTCCGCACACCCCTGCAGGATTTCGTGGGCTCCTCACACCCCTGCCGGATTTCGTGGGCTCTGAAAACTCATGGCTAGGGACGCACCAAATGGTGGCCCTAGAATAAGTAAATCATCCTTTCCAAAAGTTTATTAAACAATCAAGTGTCCAAAAACATCCACGTAATTCATTTAGTTCAAAAGCTCGTAGTGTGTCGGTTGTGGCAAAATTAACATGTGTCCAAGAACGTGAGAGATCATGACAAAACATCATTCATATCATGATAGGCTACCAAAGCTTAGAAGTCGATTTGAGAAGCTTAGGAAAGACCAATGAAGGCCCGGAGCAAAGGAACATGAAAATGGAGTTATGAACCTAGAGAAAACCCGACACCTTGATAGGAAAAAGCACATTTCTCTCAAAATACAAAAGCTATGAATATGAGACCAATTGGGTTTGAAAGTAGACTCATAGAGCTTTCCAACGGTTCAAGAATCACCTCAAACGGAGTTCGGACGAAGTCGGGGCGTGCCCGCGAAATTGGGTCAAAATCTGCCTTACAAGCAGATGGGTATCGATACCCATTAAAGTGGTATCGATACCGGGTAACTAGAATCTCAACAGAACGCTGGGTATCGAAACCCATGAAAGGGGTATCGATACAAAGGCCATCTCGAGCAAAATTTTCAGATTTTTCCAAAATGGAGGGGGTTTCAACCCAAGCCAAAAATTGAGGTTCCAAACAACAACTACTCATAGGAGAGAGATATATCAACAACTAATTCATAATTTTACCAACTAAACATGTAAAACCCAAACTCAATAAAAAACCAAGCTCATTTCCATGGTGATAACAAGTTTAACAAGGAATTTGAGAACAATAACACCAACAATGCAATCATTCAACTATTATACACTTAGAGGAGGTAGAAGATTGTTCCCTACCTCAAGGATTGAACATGAATTGGGTAGAAAATGGAAAACTCTTGCCCTTGAAGCTCCTCAACCGAAAATGTTAGCTCCAAGCAAAACCACGGAGTTCCGGACTCCAAATCACGCGTAGAAGATGAATCTTTGGTTGGATGTTGAAGTATTTGAGTGTGGAGGGTGGATTTTGTGGAGGGTTTTGAAGGAACTTGAGAGGAGAAGAAGAAGAGAGAGAGGGGTGAGTTTTGAGAGAAGAGAGGAGTGTGATTTTGAGCAAAAATCTGATCCAAATGTGTTTATATACACTCTCACACTAGCACTTACACCCCTCATGTTTCTAATGTGCTTCACAAACACCCAAATGCAATTACTAACTTCACATTGACCCCATAAAACACTATTTTCATTTCCTCACACTTCCCCAATATTATTTCCGGAAAATTATTTAAAAACACGAGTCCTTACATTCTACCCTCCTTAGAAAAATTTTGTCCTCAAAATTTGAAACAACAAATGCACTCCAATCCACTACATGCTCATGCATGATATGCAATATGTACTCAACTCATAAACTCATAAAATTCATAGGGTAAATTACAAAAAAGCCCCTAAAGTTTCGCCAAATTCTTAAAAAAACACCTGGACTTCGTCCGTTAGCAAAATGACACCTGAACATTATATTTCGTCAACAAAAAAGCCCCTACCGTCATATTCTGTTAATGTTTTTGACAGAGCCAGTTAATGATGGTTAACTCCCTCCGTTATCTCTGTTATCACTCTCAAAACGACACCTGAACATTATATTTCGTCAACAAAAAAGCCCCTACCGTCTCATTTCGTGATGTCAAAAAAAAAAAAAACTCAAAATTCCCAATTTCCCCGTTACACCTTACAAGGAAAATCACCACCACCGCCGAACACCACCACCACCACTACCACCATCCACAATTCGAACCACTGTACGACCACCACCAATTCATCTGATTTTTTTTAATTGATACCCATATAAACTACAATTTGTACTAGGCTAAAAAAAAAAAAAACTCTAGCACATTTGAATCTAACTTTTTCTTACGCGTCTGACGAGTGAATAGAATACTTTTTTTTCTATAAAACTCGTATTATTATTTCGTATACATCATCGTACTTGACCATAGCCAACAAATTTTCACTAATAAAAAATTAGGGATTAAATCAAAAAAACATCTAAGCTTATATGGGATACAACCAAAATAATGGTTAAGCTGCGGGATATAGATTAGCTTTTATTTGGGTTTCATCCAAATAATTAATTTGTGAGAACCTGTTGATTCGTTAGGAGAACGGGTAATTATGAAAAATCACATTACAAGAGGATGAAAATATAACCCCGTAAAAATAGGAGGATGAAAACGTACGTGATATCCAAAATCTGGATGGATAATTAATTACCTCAATAAACAAAAGTCTACAAGTGACACATCCTTGAAGTTGATTAAATTCTTTTGCACGTACAAAAATAAGTAAATAAAATTCTATACATGGCCCGTTATCAATGTTGATTCAATCCTTTCATTGATACCATAAAAAAAAAAAAAGATTATTGGTAAGAAATATACTTTGTTTTTCAAGGCTGCCCAGTGGATGGTTTTAGACAGTTCGGTTTTAAAACTAAACCACTCTCGGCGGTTTGTCAATTTCTCCATCTGTACCTGTTTGATAGTGTTGTCTGGTTTGGTTAGTTCTGCTGTGGTTCGAGTGACTATTATTATTCATTGGTAGTGAGTTCGCATACGATTCGGTTGACCCGCTCGCGGATGGGTTAAAAATCAGTTTTTACTTTTTAGTCCCCAAATTATAGTGTCGGCCATCCTAATCCAAAAACAAATATTAACTACTCCAATGACGCCATCCGTATAACGTGTGCAAAGATCCCATCCAAAGAAATCTGCCACGTTGCTTACCATCGTGTCGCCACGAAATGAGACGGTAACGGGGAAATTGGGAATTTTGAGTTTTTTTTTTTTTTTTTTGTTGACATCACGAAATGAGACGGTAGGGGCTTTTTTGTTGACGAAATATAATGTTCAGGTTTCGTTTTGAGAGTGATAACAAAGATAACGGAGGGAGTTAACCATCATTAACTGGCTCTGTCAAAAACATTAACAAAATATGACGGTAGGGGCTTTTTTGTTGACGGAATATAATGTTCAGGTGTCGTTTTGCTAACGGACAAAGTCCAGGTGTTTTTTTAAGAATTTGGCGAAACTTAAGGGGCTTTTTTGTACTTTTCCCAAATTCATAACTTAAACATGTACTCACATAGCTTAAACGGAAAATAACTCAGGGTGTTTCTCTCTCATTTCATCCTCCATTTCCCACGTTGACTCCTCGCTACCAAAATTGTTCCACAAAACCCGCACAAGTCGAATTGTCTTACCCCGTAGCGTTTTCTCTCGCGAATCTATAACTCATCGGTTTCTCCCTGTAAGATGCATCGGCTTCAAGCTCAAGTTCAGACCATTCTAGCACATGTGATGGATCCGGCTCGTACTTCTTCAGCATGGACACGTGAAACACGTCGTGAATACCCGATACCCTTGGCGGTAATGCTAATCGATACGCAACCTCCCCAATTTTCTCAATGATATCAAACGGCCCAATATAACGTGGTGATAACTTACCCCCTCGCCCAAAATGAGTCAAACCCCGACGCGGTGAAATTTTGAGGAACACGTGATCCCCCACATCAAACGACAATGGTCGTCTACAGCGATCGGCATAACTCTTTTGGCGACTCTGAGAGGTCAACAAACGTTGACGAATCACTTTGACATTCTCGGTCGTTGCCTCTTGCACGGCTTTAAGCCTCTTGCGAATCAATCCCATCGTCTCGGCGGTTTCGGCTACCAATTGGGGCCCCACTAATGTCACTTCTCCCAATTCACTCCAACACACGGGTGATCTACACGGCCTTCCATACAAGGCTTCATATGGAGCCATCTCGATACTCGATTGATAACTATTGTTGTACGTGAATTCGACTAACGGTAGATGATCCTCCCAATTTTTTCGAAAATCCAGCACTCAAGCTCGAAGCATATCTTCTAGGATTTGAATAGTCCTCTCGGATTGCCCATCGGTTTGAGGGTGATAAGCGGTACTAAACAATAAATTCGTGCCAAGCGCAGCTTGTAAGCCTTGCCAAAATCGTGCCGTAAACTTTGGATCTCGATCGGACACAATGGACACCGGAATCCCATGCAATCGGATAATCTCACGGATGTACAAACGACTAAGCGTTTCAATCGAATCGGTAACTTGAATCGGTAAGAAATGCGCACTCTTCGTCAATCGGTCCACTATAACCCAAATAGCATCGTGCCCCCTCGGTGATCTCGGTAGACCCGTAACAAAATCCATCGTCACGTTCTCCCATTTCCACTTGGCTACCGGTAAAGGTTGCAACTCGCCCGCCGGTCGTTGATGTTCCGCTTTCACTTGTTGACATGTTAAGCACTTGGACACGAAAATCGCCACGTCCCTTTTCATTCCCGGCCGCCAAAATTGCCTACGCAAGTCATGATACATTTTCGTCCCACCCGGATGTACGGCTAACGGTGAATGATGAAATTCTCGTAAAATCTCCCGACACAAATTTGGTACGAATAACTTTCCTTAGAACAGAATACTTCAGTCGGCGTGAATCATCCAACCAATAGGTGCCTCCCCGCTAAGAAATTTGCTTCGAAAAGTACTCGCTTCCTCATCCGTTTGTTGTGCTTCCACTACGTGGGTCAATAAAGTTGAATGAACCGTCAAATTGCACAAAGTAACTCCCTCGCGGACCTCCTCGCAATGCAAAGCGTAAAAATCCAACTCGTTCATCATTTTCCATTCATTGATTGCCAAACTCGCTAGTTGTGTCGGTTTTCTACTCAATGCGTCCGCTACCACGTTTGCCTTGCCCGGATGATATTGAAGTTCGAAATCATAGTCCTCCATGTGCTCCATCCAACGGCGTTGGCGCAAGTTAAGCTCTTTTTGCGAAAACAAGTACTTCAAACTCTTGTGGTCGGAAAACACCTCAAATTTCTCACCATATAAGTAGTGCCGCCAACTCTTCAAAGCAAAGACCACGGCTGCTAGCTCTAAATCGTGCATAGGATAATTTCGTTCATGAGTTTTAAGTTGCCGCGACCCATACGCTACCACTTTACCCCGTTGCATCAACACGCACCCAAGCCCTTCCCGCGAGGCATCACAATATACGGAGTAGCCCACTCCACACTCAGGCACAATCAAAATAGGTGCGCTAGTCAACCGCTTCTTCAACTCTTCGAACGCCGATTCACATTTATCGTCCCAAACAAACCATGTCCCCTTTCATGTCAATCTAGTCATTGGTGCTGCTAAACGTGAGAAATCAAGCACGAACCGACGATAATAACCGGCTAAACCCAAAAAGCTTCGGATCTCAAACACACGCTCTTCGGACGCGCCCAATTCAAAACTGACTCAATCTTACTCGGATCAACGGACACCCCATCCCTCGATACCACGTGACCCAAAAACTTCACCTCGGCCAACCAAAACTCACACTTACTAAGCTTGGCATACAAACAATGCTCTCTCAAGGTTTCAAGCACGATGGAAAGATGAGATTGGTGATCTTCCTCGGAAGATGAATAAACAAGGATGTCGTCAACAAAGACCACCACAAACCGATCAAGATAGGCACGAAAAATGCGGTTCATAAGATCCATGAAAGTAGCGGGAGCATTGGTTAAGCCAAATGGCATGACCACGAACTCATAGTGGCCATATCGAGTACGAAAAGCGGTTTTAGGAATGTCCTCACGACGGACCCTTAATTGGTGATAACCGGACCTGAAATCAATATTAGAAAAACAAATGGCACCTCGGAGTTGATCAAACAAATCATCGATCCTAGGCAGTGGATACTTATTCTTAACAGTGACCCGGTTGAGCTTACGGTAATCTATGCACAAACGGAGCGACCCACCCTTCTTTTGAGCAAAAAGAGCCGGAGCTCCCCACGGCGAAGTACTTGGACGAATGAACCCCACGTCTTGGAACTCTTGCAATTGCTTCTTCAATTCTCTCAATTCGGCCGGTGCGAATCGATATGGAGGCATAGAAATTGGTGCGGTACCTGGAACTAAGTCTATCGTAAACTCGACCTCCTGCTCGGGTGGCAAGCCCGGTAACTCCCCCGGAAAAACGTTCGGAAAGTCACAAACAACCCGCGGTAACTCCCCACATGTAGACATATCCTCATCTAGCGTCAAACTAGCTAAAAGGCAAGCAATCGATTCCCTTTCCCGCGGTTCACACAGATATGGCTCCAATGGTTCCCGACGTTCCCCGAAAAATTCAAAACAATTACCCTCCGGCGGACAAATTCGTACCTGACGCTTAAAGCAATCGATCGTAGCGTGAAAAGTCGATAACCAATCCATTCCCAAAATAAGATCGAACCCCGTCATGCCCAAAACTATGAAATCGAACACAAATCGACGATCCCGGATAACCAACTCACAATCCCGACATATACGATCTAACAAAGTTCTACCACCCAACGGCGTGTCAACAAACAACGGCGGACTAAGCTCCTCCGACTCCAACTCTAAAGCACGTACAAATGATGCAGCTATGAAAGAATGCAATGCTCCCGAATTAAACAAAACTTTTGCAAATGAGTGGAATAAAAGAAATGTACCCCTCACAACTGATGCGTCTGGAGTCTGCGAAGTAGTGTGAGGTGGTGGTGGCAGTGGTGGTGCAACTGCGGAAACACTGAAACCCGGCCTGGCGTAGTCTGCACTGGCATGGACGAGCTCGCTCCCCGCTCAACCCGTGACACCTGAACAGAAGTGGTCTGACGAAAGTGTGACTGACTCTGACTACCCCTCTACTGCTGTTGACCAAACCCCTGCCCCTATCTCGGCTGCTGAACTGAGCTGGACTCACTACGCGTACCTCCCCTCTGTGGACAAAACCTCGCTGCGTGGCCAAATCCGCCACACCCAAAACAAGCACCCGAAGTCTGAACACGCGGTGGTGGAAGAGCTTTAGGCTGAGTACACTGTGAGCGAATATGACCCAGTTGGCCACACCGGTGACACACAACTGGAGGCCTACCCGAGACACCCGAAACACTACGAGTCCCCGAAGAAACTGGTGCCCTGAAAGTCTGCTGACTCTGAGGAGTCTGAAACGAATCTCTCTGCCTCTTCTGATTTTGGTTCCCAAAACTCCCCGTCGCGGCGCTCATGGTAGTAGTCGGTGGCCTAGGCTCCCTTGTCCTCACACTCATTTGATCACCCTCTTGGCCCTCCAAAATCCTAACTAGCTCCACTATCTCGGAAAACCTCTCATCTTGACCCCCTGAATGTTCACCGTGTTGACTAACCTCATCCTCCACCCGCTCATTGCGACCATGACTACTGCCTCTCCCAGGGTTACCCACCCTACCACCTCTAGTGACTCTCCTCAACGGCATGGTTCTATTAAAAAAAAATAAGAAAGACAAATCGTCAATAGCAACATTATCTCAAACTAAGGTCCAAGCCTCCAATGCTATCCCACACTAGCAACAACTCAACGCTATATTTAAACTCTTAAGTACCATGAAATGTAGATACCACCTACATGAATGTCACACAAGCACACAATGAATGAGAAAATATGATTTTCATGAGAAAACTTATGCAATGGTTTAAGCCCCAAGACTCGAAGTCTTCCCCACGGTTCCTAAGTATTCGAACCTAAGCTCTGATACCAAGTTGTCACGCCCTCAAATTTAATAAATCGAATACAAATAAAATTCACGTAGGATAAGCCAAAAGTCATACATTTTACCGTTGAAAGATCAAAGTCAAAGTACATTGAGTTTCTACAAGAGGTACCCGTACCCATGCATAAGTAATGAATAGTTAAAAGTTATTATATAAACCAAGTTTTGTAATCATCATTCAAACTTTGACTACCCATTTGGGCTAGCATGTTACCAAGTTCAATAATGCTTAGTTCATCATCCTCACAGTAACTAACATAACCACAGCTACCCCCACGTAATTTGTACCCTTAACCATACCACCACAATGCATTCTTATTGTGAAATGGGGAAAACTCCTATCTATAGACATTCACAAGCACCAACACATGAAAAAGAAAAAAAAAAACATTTCTTAGTCAATGCATATACTACTGAACAACATCAAATGAAACAATAGAAAACACAGTAAAGCAACAAACCCTAGAAATTTCGATTAAACAATGAAATTCCTTGGTAATGTAATTTTGAACTCATTAAGCCTACACCTTTTCAAACCCCTTTGATTATAAAATAGCTTTTATAACATATTTGTTCGATTTCAAAGAAAGAGAAAACTTTCACTCACCACAGATAGGAGGACCACCACCACCAGTGGGTCTCACATGCCAACCCATGTTCAATAAAGATCCATGTTCAATAAAGATTGATGAAGACTGTAATGGCTTCGATTTGTCATATGTTACCTTTAATCTCAGTAATGGAGCCCTAGGGACCTTCGTTCTTTGTCTTTTTCTCCTCTGGTGGAGACCACAAAAGTGAAAAGTAAAGAGGAAAAGGTGATTTTTGGGTGTACAAAGAGCAAGTATGGGTGCGTGATACTCACGCGTGTTTTTCTCTCCAACTATGCCACTAACAGAACTGATTTACACCGTTATGGTCCACATTAGCATTTCTCATTAATGAGATGACGGATTGGGACGGAAGGAGTCATTTTGAATAAGGGAGCGCTGAAGTTTGGGAGGTAAACTAAAATAACTTAAAGTTTGGGAGGCGATGAGACACTACAACAGATTACACCAATGCCGACTAAAAATGCTAATGTGACTTTTTAGTTGCTGCAAACCAATACCGACTAAATAATTTAGTCAGCACTTTAGTCGGCGAAATGACCTTTTGTGAATGTATTTACCAAGTAAAAATGCTTTGCTCGGTAAAAGGAGTGTTTTTGCCGACAAACATTCACCGGCAAGAGTTTAGTCGGCAATCATTTGCCAACTAAACATTTAGTCAAGAAATTCCAAATTTCTCGCCAACGTTTTCGGGTAAAGGCACAAGTTAAGTTCATACCAATAGCCGAGCAAACCATTACTTGGCAGTTAAGTTCATACCAATAGCTGAGCAAATCTTTAGTTGGCATTTAAGTTCCCACCAAAAAAAAGACTTACGCGCCCTTTTTTTTTTTTTCCGGCCACCGCCTAATTTACATGGCAAAAGTTTACTTTCCCTGAACAAATTTATTTGGTTGGCTATAAAGACCATTATTGGCCACCAAAATATGTTTACTCGGTAATGGCATAGACATTGGTGAGCAAATCTATTTAGTCGGAATTTTTAGTTGCCAATGGTGTAAGTTCTTGTAGTGAGACATTGAGTATAAAGTATAGGGCATTTTGAAAATTTCCCAGGAAAAAACCACCAGAATGTTTTTTTGAAAACTATATCTTTGGTTTGAGTATCCAATAGCGCAAAATAAATACTGTTTGAATTGAAAATTTGTGTATATAAAAAGCGTTGAACCACCGAATGTTACCAGTAATTTTTGCTTAATTTTACCAACAAGAATTGGAAATATCCTCAGCTAGACAAAGTCACAACCTAGTATAGCCGGGATCACACTCTTAATTAGTACTGTGAGGACATTGTTTCAATATCATAAGCTATGTCATTGATTTTGCCAATGATTTGTAGGACTTTTGTTGAGGAAGGTTTTTCGGAGGATGGATTTTTCAAGAATCTTCTCAAGCATACCACCAGAGTGTTAAAGAAGAGGATTTTCGCATTGTCTCAAACAGGAGGATTCTCGACCTAAAGGGGATGTAGTCTTTTTATAAGCAAAAACTATATCCATGTCACACCCAGAGATGTAAAAGTCGTGTTTTCTAATTTTTGTCAAATCTTGAATACTACTGCAGTTTATTCTTCAATAAACCTTCTCAACATTTTCGTTGTTTAAACCTGTAAAAGTATGTTTTCGACTTAATAGTTTCCATCTTTTGCCCGGGAGTACCTGAAAACAATGTCCTTACGAAAATGGGGTCCAACAAACATCAAGAAAAAATGGCCTTCACTGGTAGCACATTCAGAGGATCACAATACTAAAAAAATGAGCATTGAGGATCACGAAAGGAGGAAAAAAAAAACACACACACACGATACAATGATACAGGTGCTGAATTCATTAATTATATCGCCTGTGACCATAAACATAGCAGCTTTCATTGAAGTGTCATTGCAGCATATGGGTCATGGATGCTTGTATTTGTTCTAGAGATTGACCCTTCGTCTCTGGGACAAACTTTGCCACGAACAGAATGGTTGAGCCACAGATTGCAGCAAACATGAAGAAGACTCCTGAAGCAGCAATTCCAGACAAATAAGATTGTCACTACTAAACTAAACACAATCAAAGGCACACAAAGATGCGGCATGGGATCCCCAGTCCCTAATGTATGTCCTCGTGTCTCAATGTACTCTCAGTTGCATGACTCCTCTTAGGATCATTCCAGTACAAGGAACGGTTACCCCCTGTTTGAAAGTGTGATACCGTGCTAATACTGTGATGATGTTATAGTGTACTTTTCTTCTTCTATTTTTATTTTTTTTATCGGCAAAAGAAAACTTCATTGTCATAAAGAGAAAAAATAAAATCACTACAATAGGAAAAAAGATGCATTGAGAGAGCTTCGAAAAGACCAAAAGTCCTAAACACTTCTAGTGCTGCCACTCAAAAAACTTGACCTACCTCTCAACCTCATGATTTTTTAATATAAAAAACTACATAACAATGAAATATAAAATAAAAGTGGCTAATAAGATACCAGCCTGAGAAAAGGAAAAGACAAAATAAAACTTGAACCCCATGAAATGTACCGAATACCGTCACACTTTCAAAACATAAGACCTTCATTATAGCATACTTGTATGAGTGCCAATAATAAATGAAATGTTGTTTTGTTTTTCAAAATCATTCATGTAAATCACATTACCAAGATCATCCTAACCAATCTTTTTCCACTCTGGAGCTAGATTTTATTTTCTTCCAAGAAAAAGTAAGAACATAAATACGAAAAAACTTGCCATAGCTTTCGATATCTAAATTCACAGTTTTTTTGACCCAAGGTGTACCGTATATCAAAACGCGCCATCCAAAGCATAATTTTTTGAGGTATTAGTGTTTTCACGGGGGGGTGGGGGGGGAGAGAGTTTATTGGGGGAGAAGAGGATCAGTGCCCCTCACAAAAGTACCTGGTGGGCTCCAGTCCAATAAGAAGTTAAAGCTATAGCTAACAATCCAAGAACTTAACCAATTGGCCAAAATCGCAAGGCTTCCAGCTGAGCCCCTTATGTTTATGGGAAATATCTGGAAAAGAAAAACCCAATTATTTACCCTCCTGAAAAGATTGATCAGCCAAATAAATTTATCGACCTACACTTACCTCCGATACGAGAACATATGGTGTAGCATTCATGCCTGCTGAAAAAGATGCAGAATATACCTGATTGTAGAATCATATAAGAATTAAACCACAACCACGTAAATAAATCGTTGGACGACCCAAAAGTTTTATTAAAATCAAATAATAGAATTTTTTTTCATAGGAAATGCTAATCTCGGCCCAAATAGTGGAGGACAGTAAGTAGAAAGTGCATAGATATCTAAGAAAAGTTTATTAATATCCGTGAAAATACATTGATATTAATGAAATGTGCATTGATATCCGAATTAATTTGTCATTAATATACATATTATCCTCCACTTATTGAGACTTTCTTTCTATTATATTAGGATGTGGTTCTAACCAAAACAAACAGAAAGACCAATGTGATTCTTAAGAGATTACTGTCAATGGCCGCATTTCAGAGCTCGAGCAAACAACTATAAATGTACATCGTGCGCGTTTAGATTCAACTTACGAAAGGTTATCTAGGATCTCGACAACTTATTGAAGCCTAAAACCGAATCTTTCAACAACAATAAAAAGCAACGAAAAGAATAAAAGAAACAGTCGAGTATGTAATATTACCAGTATGCCACATAACACCAGTAGAGCACTGAGCTCTGTGGAGTAATGAAAACCCTGTTCATGGCGAAGCAACATCTCAGAGATAACCAAAGCACAAAGCACGCAAAGCATTAGTATTTTGCAAATGAATGGATAAAAAAAATAAGCACATGGGTTCAGCTTTTTCTTCCAACGAACCTGAAAGAGAAATCCCAACCCAGCAAGAATGTTCCCCAAGCATGTTCCTGCCGCGGAAACCTACAAATTCTTGCAGCATGGGCTCATAGATCAACGAAAACACAAACCTTTTGAACATAATTTCCAGAAACTGACCATCAAAAGGGGTCGGCGGCCGAACTTATCCACTAAGAATACACTCAAAGCAGAAAAGGGAATCTACAGGAAAACAAAACGTAATTACTTCAAAAGTTTCTGGAGCTACATCACATATGAAAGCCAATATAGGATTCAGAACCTGGATAATAGCCATTGCTGTTGTCCCAACACTAACTGAACAGCCTGCATTATTAAGCAATTGACGATAACTTTGAAACTTAGGGTGTGAATAGCATTAGTAGGCTTAGGGGTGAGTAGAACTACCTATTTAAAATTAGCAAAACTAATTTCATCCAATTTATTCATCTTCCATGATTCATCAATCAAACGGCCAAGCAATACAAAAATAAGAATAAGGTAAAGAAAAGGGACACGACGATTTACGTGGACACGGTTTTGGAACAAACATTCCCAAGGAAAAAACCATGGCCTAATCTACAAAGTATGCTATAAACAACCCCAAAGTTTAACCTAACTCCACATTCCTCAACATTGATGTAAGCTCCCCGAGCTCCTCCTTGATTCCATATCCACCCCGAGTCCACCAACTCAATCTCCGTTCAACAAGGCTCCGAAGTCCAGATCCGTCCGGCCAAGTATAATCAAAGGAAGAAATGAATGAGATCACAAGCGGCTCCATGAGTTAAACAAGGTGCTCTCTTGGAACACCATAAAACGACAAATAACACACAGAAAATTTGACATACGGTTTAGGTTTGTGATTCTAACATACATTTTGAATACACTAGAAATGGTAATGATAAACAACCTATGTATTATATCATTTACTCTGTGTCGAAATATTCGATTGATCTATATTCTTCTCACTAGGAGGCACAATATATAGACAATGTACAAGACAACTAAGGAAAGAAAATAATAAGGGAATTAGGCTACCTAACTAATTTAGGCTACCTACCTAGTTAGGCAACTTACCTAACTATTTAGGCTACCTAACTAATTAGGCTACCTACCTAGTTAGGCAACTTACCTAACTATTAGGCTACCTAACTAGACTAATTATAATCCTTTTCAACACTCCCCCTCAAGCTGGAGCGTATACATCATACACTCCAAGCTTGCGACAAGTAGAGTCAATGGAAGCCTTGAGAAGAGCCTTCGTGAAAATATCAGCAAGTTGAGAGCCTGAAGGAACAAAAGGCGTGCTGATCTCTTTTGACTCCACTTTTGACCGAATGAAATGACAATCAACTTCAATGTGTTTGGTCCTCTCATGGAATACTGGATTATTAGCAATGTGGATAGCAGCCTGATTATCACAATACAAGGGAGTGGGACCATGTACTGGAATCCCAAACTCATGTAGAAGTGTACGCAACCAAGTCAACTCACAAGTGGTATGAGCCATTGCCCTATACTCAGCTTCAGCACTAGAACGTGCTACAACAGACTGTTTCTTACTTTTCCAAGTCACAAGATTGCCACCTATAAAGGTGCAATAACCAGTGGTAGAATGACGATCAGCAGGAGATCCTACCCAGTCAGAATCCGTATACCCTTCGATACGAAGATGTCCAGACGCTTTGTAGAGAAGTCCACGTCCAGGAGCATTTTTAAGATACTTCAAGATACGAACAACAGCCTCCATATGAGAAATACGAGGACAAGTCATAAACTGACTGACAATACTGACTGCATAGGAGATATCGGGTCGAGTGACAGTGAGATAAATAAGTTTACCCACAAGTCTCCGATACAACTCAGGATCGTCAACCAACTCACCATCATCAGGCATAAGCTTATGATTAGTCTCCATAGGAGTAGCGACAGGTTTAGAACCAAGATAACCTGTATCTTTCAAGAGATCGAGAGTGTATTTCCGTTGTGATAAACTGATGCCTGCTTTAGAACGAGCCACTTCAATGCCAAGAAAATACCGGAGTTTGCCTAGATCCTTGGTGAGAAAACTAGAACAAAGGTGATGAATCAATATCTGAATCCCATCATTGTCACTCCCTGTAATGACAATATCATCCACGTAGACTACAAGAATCACAATACCAGTGGTTGTCTTTTTAAAGAAGACGGAGTGGTCAGCTTGACTTCGTGTCATACCATGAGACACGACGGTATTGCTGAATTTACTGAACCAAGCCCGGGGAGATTGTTTGAGGCCATAGATAGATTTGCGAAGATGACACACAGACTCCCCCTTGGACTCAAAACCGGGTGGTTGACCCATATAAACTGTCTCAGAGAGATCGCCATGAAGAAAAGCATTCTTGACATCAAGCTGATGGAGAGGCCAATCAAGGTTGGCAGCAAGAGAGATAATAATGCGAACAGAATTGAGTTTGGCAACTGGAGAAAAAGTCTCAGTGTAGTCCAGCCCATAGGTTTGAGTGAAACCTTTGGCCACAAGACGAGCTTTCAGACGATCAAGAGTACCATCAGGATTGTGTTTGACGGAAAACACCCAACGACAACCAACAATATGTGCTCCAGATGGCTTGGGAACAAGATCCCAAGTATGATTCAGTGACAAAGCGCGCATCTCTTCTTCCATAGCAGAACGCCATCCAGGATGAGAAAGAGCCTCCTGATAAGACTTAGGAACAGTAACAGAGGACAAAGACACAGAAAAAGCGCGAAAAGAGGGAGACAAGTGATCATAGGACACAAATTGAGAGATAGGATGGGAAGTGCATGAGCGAATACCTTTACGGTGAGCAATAGGAAGATCGAGTGTCGGATCTGGAGACGCTGGAGGAGATGGTGTGGGCACAGAAGCTGTATCTGAAGGTGCAACAGGAGTAGCGACAGCAGAAGAACGTCGAACATATACCTGTGTAATCGATGGTCGAGTAGCAGTCTCAGGAAGACCATGGGCAGCCGGTAACTGAGCAATCTCAGGAAGACAAGGTGGTGCCAACAAGGGTGGTGTCAACTGAGTACCCTCAAGAGAATAATATGGGATATTTTCAAAAAAAGTCACGTCAGCACTTACAAAGTGCTTTCGTAATGAGGGACTATAACACTTGTATCCTTTCTGTGTCAGAGAGTAACCCAGAAAAATACATTTGTAAGAACGCGGATCAAGTTTATCACGACCTGGAGAGAGATTATGAACAAATGACACACAACCAAAAAGTTTTGGGGGAAGAATATAAAGATCCTTGTCAGGAAACATGACCTGATAAGGAATTTTATCATGCAAAACCCGAGAAGGGGTGCGATTTATTAGATAATTCGCGGTAAGAACAGCATATCCCCAGAAATGTTTTGGAACGTTCATGTGAAGCATAAGGGCACGAGTTACGGCTAAAACTGGCCCATTCTTCCGTTCAGCAACCCCATTTTGTTGAGGGGTAGTTACACACGCAGTTTGATGAATAATACCATGAGTTTCATTAAACTGTCTAAATGGATGAGAAAGATATTCTTGGGCATTATCAGTTCGTAAAATACGTAATTTAGCATTAAATTGGTTGACAATCTCAGCATGAAAAACTGAAAAAACAGAAAATAATTGAGACCTCTCTTTGAGGAGATACACCCAAGTTAAACGAGAAAAATCATCAATAAATGTGACAAAATAGCGCGCACCACACAAACTCGTAGTGCGCGAAGGTCCCCAAATATCAGAATGAACTAATACAAACGGTTCTACACATGGTGACTCAGTTCGTAAAGGAAAAGAAACTCTACGATGTTTACTAAGTTCACATGTGTCACAATTAAAAGGAGAAAAACTAGGCAAACTAGGAACTAACGTACGAAGGTTGGCTGAGGATGGGTGCCCAAGACGACAGTGCCACTGATAAGGTGTAACAGTAGAATGTAAAGCGGAATGACTGGATGACTGTTGCTGCTGCTGCTCCTGAAGGTAATACAGACCATTCTTCGCATACCCCCCACCAATCATCCTCTTTGTCTGAAGATCTTGAAACTCACAATGAGAAGGAGAAAAGAGGATAGAACACTGGTGAGTATGAGACAGTTTATGAATAGAAAGAAGATTAAATGGAAATTGTGGCAAATATAAGACAGACTGAAAAACAAGACCAGATGAACGATATGTACCAATGCCTTGAACAAGAATTTTAGTACCATCGGCAATAGTAACATAAGTCTTAACAGAAGGAATAACAACATCATTCAAAAGAGACAAATCACCTGTCATATGATCAGATGCGTCAGAATCGAGAATCCAAGGAGTGTTACGAGAAGATGAGTGAAGATACATATTACCTAAGGTGACATGAGTTGCAGTGGAAGAAGAAGAAGATGCATTGGCCCTTTGAATCATAGAATCATACTCAGTCTTGGACATAGTAATTGCGAGAGACCGACAGAGAAAGGAGAGATGCTGATGGAGCTCCGGAGAGGGTCGCCGGAGGTTGACACAGCTCCGGCGAGGCTGCCGGAGTGCAGAGGAGTGCCAAAACAGACTGGGGTTTTCAGATCTGAGGTTTACACCACCAAATAGGGATGTTCGGAGGTCACCGGAGCTCCGGCGAGGGTCGCCGGAGACTGACGGAGCTCCGGCGAGGGTCGCCGGAGCCATGCGAAGGTCTGGCATCAGGAGAAGGTTTGTTGCTACTGCTGTATGATGTTGTTTGCTGCTGCTGCTGCGACGAAGAGGAAGGTGAACATTGCAATGAACAGTGCGACGATGAACAGTGATGGCTGATTACGAGAGGGAGGAGAGATGCTTCTGCTGCTGATGCTAAAAGAGAAAGAGAGGGGAAAGAGAGGGCTGCCTGATGCAGAATACAGAGGAAGAGACAGGATGGAGTTCATCAGGATCATCCAATGCCTGCTCTGATACCATGTCGAAATATTCGATTGATCTATATTCTTCTCACTAGGAGGCACAATATATAGACAATGTACAAGACAACTAAGGAAAGAAAATAATAAGGGAATTAGGCTACCTAACTAATTTAGGCTACCTACCTAGTTAGGCAACTTACCTAACTATTTAGGCTACCTAACTAATTAGGCTACCTACCTAGTTAGGCAACTTACCTAACTATTAGGCTACCTAACTAGACTAATTATAATCCTTTTCAACACTCTGAAAAACAGTTGGCACACAAACTCCTTAGATTTCACCAAAAACCAATTAGAGAGCAACCCAGCATAGAACTCGGTCACAGTCACCACCCATCTCATGCTCTCAGTACTGGTACAATTTGGGTGCGTCATTCAAAAGAAATGCATGAGAATTCATGAACGAGACGAATCCAAGAGTGCCCCGCAAGGATGGAGCCGGGGGCTAGTAGGGGCAATCGCGCCCCCCCCCCCCCCCCCCCCCCCCCCCACGTCTTAAAAAATTCGTACTATTATATTGGGAAAAAAATATTTATCATCAAACTATATAGTCCCGTCCCCCCTCCGTTTTTCTTTAAAAAAAATAACATGAACAGCTTTAATATTTATCAAGCAATGAAACAACCGTTTACTAAAATTGGTTTTAATGAGATAATTACAATTTTTTTAAACAAAACAATGCCGAAAATTATTACCCAACTCACTTCAAGGACTCAAGGCCCGTTCACTTTTAAAAACTAAGGCTCACTGAAATTTTGGAAGCCCAAAACTCTTTAATATGGTCTGTGGACAGCATATTGAAGGAAAAAGAAAAGAGTAAGAGAACTTAGGGGCTCCCAAAACAATCGATTCTCAATTGCAAGAATTGAACACTCGATTAAGGAAGATACAATGGAGTTGCTTATTCTCAGTACATTTCTTGGTCCTCGAGATGGCTTTAGATCATTCAACATTGAAGATACTTGCAAACTTGCAGAGAAGTATTATCCAATGGATTTCATTGAACAAGAAAAGTACCACTTGAGATATCAATTGCAAAATTATAAGCTTGATGTTTCTAGGCATCCTGAGTTCCAAAATTTGTCAACGATTTCAAAGTTGTGTGAAGTGTTGGTGAAGAGAAGAAAGTACATGATATATCATCTTTTCGATAAGTTGATTCGGCTTATATTAACTTAACATGTTTCAATGGCGACAACCGAACGTGCATTTTCTGCTATGAAATGTGTGAAGATAAAGATTTCGTCACAACAGGATGGAGGATGATTATTGTACAAGGATAAAATCCATGTTGGGTCTCAATCACGTGCCTCCTTGCCGGAATCCTAGATCTATAAGACAGACAAGGGTTAGAGCACCTTTGCCTCTCGACGGCAAAGGCCCTCTGATGCTTAAGTTAGTGTTGGGTTACTAATTAAGCAAAGAACACAATGCGTATAACAGGGTGTTACAGCGTACCTCTCTGCAGGATTGCTGCTTTTGTATTTATAGGCGTTGATGCCTTATGAGTTTAGGCATCTCATGCCTCTAGTTTCCTACTAGGTTTAGGAATCCTTTTCCTAATAGGACTTTCCTATTAGGCATATGCTTCCAAATGCTGCAAGATCTCGTCTTGCAGCAATACTTCTTTCCATATAGGTTTCTTTCCTATATGGGGTACACTCCTAATCACATTAGGACTTCCCATATCAATCCCTTATTTTACGGGATTGCTCCTTATCTCATAAGGAGCCGCTGTACAATATTCTGGAATGTCTCACCGCTTTATTCGTGGAGGTGCCGTGCTTCCACATAGCTCGGTATGACACGTACATAACTCAACTACTCACGCCGAGCTGAGTCTACGTATTCCAGAAATGCTGTTCTAACTATATTCGTAGCCTACATAGCTCAGCAGGTTTTAGGGTATCCCTTGCAACTTACGCCGAGCTAGCACATCCTGGTGCATTTAATTTACTTTACCATACTGACCTTATTCATGGCCAGTACAGCTCGACACAGGGTTATGGCTTCCCTATGTGGTGCCAAGCTACTTACCCTCGCGTGGTGACTGGTAAAGGCATGTGCTATGCCCTTTACTGGGGTGGTCAGGTTTTACCCACTCCAATTATTTAACAAATTTCTTGATTACTTATATTGAGAAATATATTGCTCGAGGGTTGGACACAGAGTCTGTCATTGATGCTTTTAATAACAAGAAAAAGTGTTGAGCACAGTTCAAGATGCCTGAGTAGACACTAGATAGGATTAGATAAACGCTAATACCTTTTGCAATCTAAGTTGATATTAGAAACATGTTTAGTTTCATATGTATTGGTGTTATTTTGTGTATATATATATATATATATATATATATATATATATATATATATATATATATATATATATATATATATATATATATATATATATATATTCTTTTGAGTTAATAAAAATTCATATCGTTGTCTTAATTTTGATTTTTTTTATTGTGTATATCCGTCCCCCCTACGCCAAAATCCTGGCTCCGTCTCTGGTGCCCTGTGCCCTTGGCTCACAACATGTCGCGCCAAGCAAGTGGAGCTAATTATTTGGTAAATGCCTTCGAAAAATTTATACTCATCTTTCCAAGGCTACATTCTCGTTTTGAAAAATGCCTAACCTAACCAAATTAACTAATGCAAGATATGATCAAATGTGATAATGTATATGAAAAGCATACGCCTTCTGTCGATCAAAGGGCGGATTAACTAATCAAATAATTAGAAAATCCCCCAAACCCAATAAACCAAGAACAAATACAGGGTCCAATATTTTGGCAACATCCCTCAAATGCCAATAAACCTAACACACGTACAATAAATCTAACACACGTACCAGCGGCTTCAAAAATTGCACTGGCATAGAACAAAATTCCGTTGCTCCCCCCAAATTGTTGCAGTAACATTGTTCCAACTCCAATCTACATAACATTTAAAGTTCACTGAGGTCAAAATAGCATAGAAAGGTAGCATCCCAAACTTTTGATTTCTACGCCCTTACAGTAAGTGCATGAGCATATCGTCGCTCAAACAAGTTTAGAATGCTGGTTTTGGAGAGTTGTTCAAATGTTTTTGTATAGTCCTGGAATATCACAAAAAAGAAAAAAAGATATCACTTACAATGCCAATATCAAGTGATCTCATTAATATTTGAAGTTGGGAATTACCCTGATCTCAGTCATTTCTGAATAAATATTAGCACTTTTTCCCCTGAGACGCTGTAAACTATCTTCCAACTCTTTTTCTCGGCCAATCTTCGCCTGTGTACATTTACAACTACTATTGAGAAAACAGATCCCCGTGTGCATGTGCACATGCGCAAAGGCGACTACCACATATTAGGAGAGGATGCAAGTGAATGCCTTGGTGTCAGAAGTAAAAACAAAGTCTAATGAATGTGCTACTGCTTCAAAAATCATAATGTCTCCACTGAGGTATATATATATGTTAAAATAATAATTTGTACTCTAGAATTGTGTAGAATTTTATACTAAAATATCTAGGTAAAATTTTTAGAAGTGTGTAGACTGTGGAAAAATGTAATGATGACCCAAGGGAGATTTTTTGCAATGGCACGTGCAAAATCAAGAACCTTCCAGAGATGTATAAGTTGGTAGAGTGTGTCGGTGAAAATGCTCTAATAAAGAGCATGCCTTGTACAAATTTCTACCATCCAAAAAAGCATTCCTAAAGGCCTTCAACTTTCACTCCTTTATGACACTTACAACCCATCCTTTATTCCTAATTCACACTCCACTTATTCAAATTCCCTCTAACTAAATCTAGCACCCCAACAATTTTGGTATCAGAGTGGAACCCCAAATACATCCTTGTCTTCCTTACTCTCCTATCATCCACCATGGAAGCCAACTCCTCCACTTTCAATTATGCACAAACTCTCATCCCTATATTTGAGGGAGAGTACTATGAATATTAGAGTATTCAAATGAAGACTTTATTCATCTCACAAGACTTGTGGGATCTTGTTGAAATCGGATACGAAGCACCGGCAAATGATGAAGAAGAAGCAACCTAGGCTGAAGCAAGGAAGAAGAAGTTCAAGGAGAACAAGAAGAGAGATGCATTGGCTCTACTCAACATTCAACGTGGGGTAAGCAAATCGATCTTTCCAAGAATTTTGGGGCAAAAACTTCAAAGGAAGCATGGGAGACACTAAAAGTTGAATATCAAGGGTATGATAAGGTTATCTCCATTAAATTTCAAACACTTTGGATAGATCTTGATAATCTAGAAGTGAAGGAAAATGAATCCATTCAAACATTCTTTTCCCGAGCTGCTGGAATTGCCCATCAAATTCGAAGTTAAGGAGATACCCTTTCGGATAAAAGAATCGTTGAAAAAGTTTTAAGAAGTTTGTCTCTAAAGTTTGAGCATATTGTTGCTACTATCGAAGAATCCAAGGATTTATCTAAACTTACTCGACATGAACTAATGAGTTCTCTTGAGGCACATGAACAAAGAATGAGAAGGCTCACAAATCAATCCTTGGAGCAACCATTTTAAAGCAAAATCAATTTTGGAGGAAATAACAAATACAATCAAGAGAAGGGCTCATCTTGAGGAGGAGATACGAACGGAAAAGGACGTGGGGGCCAAAATGCATTCCAAGCCCTGAACAAAGGAAAAGCATACAACAATCAAAGGAATCCTAAAGGCGGTAACTCTAACTCTTCTTGCATTATTTGCAAAAAAATCAATCATGCATTCAAAGATTGCAGATTTAAATGCAAGAGATGCAAAGTTCCAAATCATTCCGATCGAGATTGTTGGTTCAATCATGAAAACAACGAAGCTAATTTTTTTTTAAAAAAATGAAGTTGAACAATTATTCTCTTGCATGAATGCTCAAGAAGAATTAGATAACATTTGGTACTTGGATAGTGGATGCAGTAATCATATGACAGGCAGTCGTAAAAAGTTTGTGCAACTTGATGATAAAGTTTCTTCTCAAGTAAACTGGGAGATGGGAAGCAGCAAAATGTGGAAGGAAGAGGAGTTATCACCATCTACACAAAGGGAGGTAACAAAAGATTAATTTATGATGTCCTTTATGTTCCTGGACTAACTCAAAATTTATAAAGTGTGGGGCAATTACTGCAAAAGGAAGATGCTCTTAAATTCGATAATGATGAGTCACGAGAGGCATATGATTTGGGTCACGAGAGGCATATGACCTTTGGTCAATGATTTGGGTCAACCCGCTGGAGGGTCACTAGCACGACACTATCCTCAGCAAAGGGTCCACTACGCGCCACTAAGGCCAAATGAAGTCAGTCTCATTTACATAAGGGTTATCCATGCATGGAGAAAAGCCCATGAGCACCATGACTAGCGCAGCCCAGTGAAATTGGCGGAAATGAGAGAAGCTAGTCTATTTTAGCCCAGGTAATTATACCTGCTCCGGTATAAAGGCAAGACCCGAGGGGACCCCTAAGGCTTGGCTGTGGTATAGGCACAATCGAACAAGTTAAACGTTTCCCTAATGGGAATAGAAGGGGATCTAGTGGTTTGATGGCTATAAAACAATAAAAGGTTCTCCGCGCAAGGGGTGGAGTAACGCACCTGAGAAAAGCCATAGGGGTCAGCCCCGCGGTGGGTGACGTCACCTGCACGGTTAGGTTGTACCGAAAGTTCACATGTCCTCATATTATAGGGAGACAACTTGAGCCTGATCATTGGCCCAAGGTGCCTATAAATATGGGACATTCCCTTCACAATTCTTAGAGGTGATTTTTGAGTGTCATTCTTTAGACAGAAAGTCAGTAATCTCTGATTCTGAGAGGGGAACATTCTCTCAGAGTGATATCAACTTATTCTCTAGATCACTTGAGATCCTTCATGGATTAGCCTGAGAGCAACACTGCCTTAGTCTTTTCTGTGCATACCTATTCTTTTTTTTCACCCTTCTTCTAGATCACTTCATTCCTCCTCAAATCCATACTGTTAACTATTCTTACCTCTCCAGCTCACATATTCCTTCTTGGGTATTGACTCAACAAAGAATCTCTCTTACACAGGTGTATTGGGTTATGCTAACTGCTTTGGGGGCAAACATTGGAGAGAGCAATGTGATCAAGGTGTTTTGGCTTTGGAGGATTGTGGCATTTGTTTCATTATTTTGTTGGGTTTTTGCAAACATTGGTTTTCCTTCTCTTCTCTTTATTGTAATTTTTTTCTTGTCAATTAATAACTTTCTTTATTAATAAAAAAAAAACAAAAAAAGACTAAAGCAAGAAGAGGAGATTTAAGGAGCTTTTCAATGGAGGTACTCATGGAGAACTTGATCCCAGAATTATGGAAACAGAATCTTCCTCTCTTAAGGTGTAGGCGAAGTCCTAATCAAGTAAAAATATGGAGTATGTTTTTTTATTAGCTTTGGATTTCAATTATCGAGATGAAGGTTGTATAACTTTGAGACTTGTTTTAGTGGTGCAGGTCTCGAGTACCTCAGATTCTCATGTTAATGAATGTGCAAATCCTCTGGTCAGGAATGAAGGTGTAGGCCGGGTCATATTAATGGAGTTTCTGGATTTAATGATTTTGTTGGACTTCTTGTTGGGATGTTTGATACGGGACCCAAGTGGAGATAAAGATGTTGTGGGCTCTTTCAAGGAGCTGGATTCGATTGGGAGCAGAATCGACGATTCGCTTTCCAATTGTGACTCTTTGGTGGGTGAATCGAGAGAGGAAATTGATTTTTTTGAGGGTAATGCTGCTACGAGGAAACTAGATTTGATTAGGAGCAAAAGCGATGGTTATCCAATACTTGACAATATGATGGAGGAATCTAATTGTTCGGTGGCTATTGGAGTTGGTAATTGCAGAGTTGAGGGGAGCTGTGTATTAGTTTGAGCTCAGTGAAGGTGTTGAATAGTAATGATGTGGGGCCAACCGATGATGTTCCCATTGATCATCACGAAGTCAACCGTCTCTCTCCAATCAAGGCAACTATAAAAGGAACCAAAAGGAAAAAGAAGAGGAAAATGATTGACGATATTCTAGGTTTCTCTAAGGTTTATGCAGGAAATTATAAGGATGGGAGAATCAAACAAAAATGTGTGGTTTTGAGGTCCGCCGTGGTTGCTTCTGCTCTACCTGCTTCTATCTCAACGGATAGTATCGCAAACAGAAACAAAACTTTATTAAACGAAGCTCAGGCAATTTGGGTCGTCAACAAGGCCATAGGTATCAATTATGAGGGAGATGAGGATGAAGTTATTAGTAAAATAACTGAATTGAGAGAGCCAGACATAGGAAGAGCTAATTGCCAGCTCCGATTTCGTGTGCTGCAGTTTCATCTATGATGCTTTAGGTAGTGTGGTTCTGTTTCTATGGGGAGTTTTGGTGTTCTTGTGCTTTTTGCTCTCTTTGTTTCTATTTGGTGTCAAGGGTTTAGGTGTCGGTGTAGGTTGTTTTTGTTTTTTCGGTTGGTTGTCTTCTTGTCAACCTTCCAATCTTTTGGGTCACGAGAGGCATATGATTTGCCGTCGGTGGGGTGCCAACCTCGTTAGGATGCCGCTCCTCGCTTTGATGTTTTTCTCTTGCCCGGTTTAATCTTGTATCTTTGATATTTTATTAACAAAAATCAATTTTGCTATTGAAAAAAAAAAAAAAGAACTTTAAGACTTATTTAATGATTCAATCATATTTTTCCTATCTAGTGATTTTGTGTATGTTATCTATGATTGCTAATATATAAGTTATACAAGAAATATTCTTGGGCATGGAATTAGGGATTGCGATAATCTATACTTAGCTAGAGAAGATGAGTCGTGCCTAGATGTACATTTATAAACTCGAAAATGATTGCCTATCATAGATAGATTATGCCCAATTCTCGAAGACGTTAATACTCTTGACGATGTTACTAAGACTTGTAGCTTTTAGTGAGTCATTATCGTTTTGATAGTTGACTTTCTTAATTCGTAAAATTATTTTACGATGTTCAGTTGATTCGAAACTATTAGGCTTTCTCATCCGCTTTTAGTCATTTAGAAAGTTTTAGCTAACCAAAACTCCAATCTATTTCTCCAAATTAAATTAGGAACTAACTTTGAGAATAAGGCAACTTAGGAATTTTAGGGATCAAAAGGCTAAGTTAACCAAACCTATTTGAAGATTTAGAAAATTTCAATCTACTTCTTTACCTCATAATTGTTCAGAAAATTTTAGTTACCAAAACTCCAATCTATTTGAATTTAGGTTTAACTCAGTTTAATAACCAAACCTTATATGTCCAACAAAAGCTTGGAGATTTGTGTGTAGAATCACGTCTAACAGTACCTGTTAAGGAAAATAATGATGAAATTAAGTAGAATTCAGACTCACCAACCATCTTGGAGACTCTGGTATGAAGAACAGGCCTACAGATTGTACCAAGCATGGAACCAGTCCTACAAGAGTAACAAAATCTAAGCGAATACAAGAGAGTAATTCTACTTACATCTCAAACACACCCCTAAATAGGGTAAGTTCCATTACATATTTTGGCATCAAAATTGTTCATTTGGAGGTCTGGTACTAACGTTGTTCACCAAAAAATCAAGTTGATTAGACATTGGAAGTAGTCATAATATTTTACATTTCTTTAAATCATTAAAAAATTCTTTATGTTATTGAATTTGTAGCTCTGTATGTCTAATTTGGTAATACAAAAACTAGATTGATCGGATATATATTAGTGTTTGATTCAAATCAATGAACACTTCCGATTGTCAAAATGTATTGTGGAATCCCATCACATTATTGGATGATATGTTTGACATGTGCGTTCCAAATGGTATGTACGTATGAAAGCTCAATACAAATTAGAGCTGCTTTTCGACAACAATCGTATGAGCAACTCAAGAATTACCAAATATTGCCAGAAGTCGCCATGTCAAGACATTTCCCATGAAGAACATTAAGGTTATACCACCACATGCCATCAGCTGTAAAATTAGCAACATATAGACTTAGAAACAAAGGGTCCATTCTTTAACCCAGATCTACAAAGCAAGGGTTTTACCATGTTAGTTGCAGTAAATTGTCCTCGAATTTTCTTAGGTGTGATTTCCGCAACATATACAGATGCCTGTTTGGAAATGTAAATCAAGTCCAAGTCATGCTTTACAGAGAGAATTTTATTGGTAACCCACATAGAAAGTGGTAACCTTACAGAAAACTGGAAAATATTGCTAAAAACTTGTACATGAATGACGTGTCATGTACTCATTTTTTTTTTTGAACGGCAAAAAATTTATTAATCTTTGAAAACGGATTGCAAAGATTAAAGGGAGCCAAGCGCAAAAAGCATCACAACGTGAAATGGCATCCCAACTAGGTTGGCACCCCATACCACGACAATCATATGCCGGCAAGGCTCCAAGAAAGAGAAAACAAAGGTTGATAAGTAATCAACCGAAAGAGAGAACACAAGAAAAAGAGGAGCAACATGAGTTGTGTACTAAAATTCTAACTTATTCGCCTAGTTGGCAGTGTTTTGGAAGAACTATAATTGTTTTGTTAGATATGGCAATAAAAAATGAAGTATGAATGCTTACCACATATGCATGAATCCCCACACCAAATCCCATTGTCAATCTCCCAAGGTCGAGCCAACAAACACCCTTTTAAAAGCACTAAAAATTGATATTAAAGGATCCAATAAATTAAGAGGTGCAAACAAAAATGACAATTGAAAACCCCTTGATTTGATTTCTTTGTGAAATTCAATTAACAAATTTCTTAAGTCTTAATGTTCTGTGCGTTCTGTTAATCCTCATCTGTAGCAAAAATTATAAAACTTCAGAAAAAGAATCCAACCTGCTGTGTAATGATAAGAAGTCCAGTTTCAATCATCTTTTAGCACAAAACAAGATCCTAACATAAAATAAGGGGGGAGAAGGAGAGAATTTGCAGAAAAGAACCTTCGCAAAAAGTATTGCAAGCCACCCCATTGTGTAAAATATGTCGCACAGCCAGATTGCCTGCATTATCACGAGTTTAAACGGACAGCAAACATAGAACAATGAAAAATCACATTTGGCTAAGAGTGATCCAATGTAGAAACCAAAAAGTACCCCTCTTCGGCCAATGAGATCTGCTATTTTGCCACTTACGATGGCACCTATCATTGCTCCAAATGTGAATATTGAAGCAAAAACTGAGTACTGCACGAGGGAGAGGAACATTGTACAAAATTAAATAGGCCAAATGAGAATTCTCTTCTGAAACGACGGGGTCAAGTATGATTGGAATGGTTCCATTTTTCAACAGTGTATAGTTTTTTTGCAGCGCGCGCTTAGAAACTTGATCAGTTGAGCAAAGGATCTACAACATAAATGGGAGCACACCGCTCGTAACATTCATTTAAGGGCGTTGAAATCAACCATATAATGAAAATCTTCTAGTTTACAAATCAGTCAATTCTAGTTTATTGTAGGTGTAGAGCAGAAAAATAATCTAAATCGCACAACTTTACATTAGCCAATCACAAAATTACGTATGGGGAAAACCTCTAGTCGCTACATGTTTTGTAATGACCCTAATTTTTTTTTTCCAAATAAAAATTAGTTATTAAATTGTTTTTACATTTACTTAAATTATTTTGGGGTCAATAATTATTTTTGTATTAGTATACTAGTATATTTATACTACTAGATTTTCCCTAGGGTTTTATTAGGCACCATGGCTATTAAATCTAAGATTTATTCTAGATTTTATTCATTACATTTAATTTTGGAAATTGCCAAGTAGGAGGGGGGAAGCTTCCTAGATTTGCACCCAAGAATCCCTTAAAGTGAAACCTAAGATTTTCATAGATTTATTAGCCTATTAGGCTTATGCCTAGTTTGTGTACGCTTGTTTGTATTACTAGCACAAAAAATTATATTTGGGTTTTCCTCTCCTAATTATTGAAAGAATATATTCCCTCATTAATTAAGAGAATATATTCTTATTCCCTCGTTAATAAGAGAATATATTCTTATTCTCTAATTAATAACCCTAGATTACCTATAGATTTAGTAGCCTTATTGGACTTGTGACTCAAAACTCCCTAAAACGAAGGCGGCCATGCAAAATCCTACACAAACTAGTGCACTAGAAATTTCCTAGAAAGTTCCAATTAGATTTCCTCAATTAATTCATATATTTCCTTAGGCTTTTATTAGACCCATGGCTATTAGGAGCTAGGATTTTATTTTTGGAGTGAATCTTGGCATTAATTAGGAAATTTCCTAGAAGAGGGGGGGGGGGTGGGGGGGGGGGGGGGGGAGTCCCCAACCATTGCCTATAAATAGAGCTCAAGCTCTCATTGTTTTCTCACACCAAAAACTCCTTTCACCCTTTTGTAGTAGTTCTTAGTTGTGTTCTTGAGTTCTTCTAAGAAAAACTCAATTTTTTCTTCCATAAGCCACCACCCTCCACCACTCAAAACCACCCCTAGATCCTTAAAGTAGTAGAAACTTAGTAAAAAGGTGTTCGAGCTTACGGAGTGTAGACGTTACGCCGCCCGTACACAAAATTAAGGTAGATTTTTCTATCTAATTTTAATTAGTAAATTTTCATGCCGTTATAATGCTCGTAGTAATATAAAATTTTCCTTAAAGTTACTTACTTTGCATTTTCTCGGAAAGTTAGACTTTGGTACTAAAAAACTTTCGGTAAAATTTAGTAGTGATTAAAGTAACATTTTTTTCTAATCACACATAGTCATTATAATGTCCGAATGGAGATTGACTTATCAAAATACGCAGCCATAATGCCCGGATGAAAATTGACTTTCGAAATTACGCCGTTAAAATGCCCGACTGATTTTTGGAAAAGGAACCAAATAAACTTTTCTTAAAGTAACTTTTTTTAAGTAATGTTTTGACTGTATTTGGACTGTGAGATAACCCAAGGCTAACACCCTTGAGGGTCTGTCAAAAAGACAAACTTCACGCTGTCGAAGAAAGGAATGGTGATTCTAGCTAATTGGAGTCGTCTCGCCATTTGATCTGGGACTCTCCTAGTTATTTCATTTTTGTCTAAAGAAGGTCGCAAAAGAAAACTTGATTTATAAATGACTTCATAATCAATCAGTACTGTGTTCTGTTAACCCTAGACTGGTTTGAAAAGGATTGTGCGTAAAAAAGTTCTTATTTTATGTGATACGTTTTTCGAGAAAATATGCGTTGACATGAAACGAGTTTATAAATCATGTTGCATATTCGCGACATGATACAATATCGATCGGCACGACACGATTTTCGAGAAAATGAATGAATAGCAGTTGATGAGAAAAGAGATGAGAATGAGAATGGTTGACTAAATAAATGGAAATGAAAATGGTAGTGCAGCTTTAGCGCCGCCCATCATGATGTTGCGTCCATGATGTGCTTAGGGCTAAGGAATACGGTAGTGCCGCAGTAGCGCCGCCCTTCATGATGTTGCGTCCGTGATGTGGTTAGGGCTAAGCGTGTACAACAGCATAGCGGATAAAGCTTTGTATCATGATGTTGCGTCTGTGATACAAGGTGGTTAGGTAGTATCATGAAGTTGCATCCGTGATACCATACGATCGAAGCTATGTTCGTGAGTGTCACGGGGGTGAACTGACTTTGTATCATGAAGTTGCATTCGTGATACGAGGCAGCTGGGACCTTGAACAGAAATGTTGGTGGCCATTAGAAAGGGGAAGTAGAATGGGCCAACAACTTTCGAGTGAACGGGACTGTGGCCCGGTGGTCAAAACAGTGCCTAACTTGATAAATTTGAAGAAGAATGCTAACACTGAAAAGATGATACAAGACATTGTTTATTTGCGCACGATATACTCTGATATGTATTGACACCGACACATTTGTACTCATGAGATATACTGTTTTCGATAAAATCCTGTTTTACTTAACCAATTATATATATTGTTCTTGAATTGCTAGTTAAGGTTTGGGTTAGGGGTGTAATCGAGCCGAGCCGAGTCGAGCTTTAGGATGTTCAGGCTCGGCTCGACCAAATATATGTTGGCTCGAGCTCGGCTCGAGCTCGAGTCGAGCTACAAAAACTAGGCTCGAGCTCGGCTTGAGTTGGCTCGGTAAAAGCGTTGCCCAGCCGTAGCAAGATTGGAGGGGAAGTAGTGCTCCACTTATAGAGTCTTTGTGGAGGAAATTTTCTTCAACAGGCGATGTGGGACAACTTCCCTGCCTTTACTCCTTACCTTCCCTCTACTTTGCCATTTACTCCTTGCCTTCTCAAATCCCACATCGCCTATTTAGGCTTCCCAAGACCATTCGTCTTCTATAAATACTTGTCTACATCCCAAGCAATGAGCTTGTGCACGCATGGGCTGCCACATGTCACACGTGAAAGCATATATATATGTTGTATATATACATGTATGCTGGCTCGCGAGCCCACTCGAGCCAAGCATTGCATAGCTCGGGCTCGGCTCGTTTATTTAACGAGCCCAGAATATGGGCTCGAGCTCGTTCGTTTATTTGACGAACCGAGCTTGAACGAGCTCTTACCGAGCCGAACTGAGCCAAACTCGCAAACGGCTCGGTTCGCTTACACCCCTAGTTAGGGTAGAATTGTCTACTAGGCATTTTTGCTCACGATATTACACTTGTATAACCCTGACATAATACCACGATGTTGCTCTGTGACTTTGACGTATTATGCCAGATTATCAGTATGAACAGGAGGAGTATTATGGCTTGGAGCAATTCGGAGCCGGAGAAACTGCCGAGATGGGAAATTACCAGACCAAGGACTAGGAGAAGCCGTAGATCCCACCCTAATGTATTTTGGAGAATATGGTTATTCAAATGTATTCAGACTTATTTCTGTTAATTGTAATATTATAAACGTTTCCAAAATTTGGGTCGTCACATAATGAGTTGCATTTTCACTTCGTGATAACAATGATGGATAAAGAAAATGCATTAGAATCAAGTGGTATCGAGCACACAAAAGTTGAGAATTTATTGGTACAGACAAATATCACCCGGGAAGATTAAATGTTGAAGTACTACATAATCAACAATAATATTCAAAACAAAGATCGAAGTATTACAAGTTTAAGAAAACAAAGTCGTCCAAATCTGCATAAATCGATCATACTGTAGCATCGAACCCCTATAACCTAAATAACCATCGAACCCCTACGAAACCACTATAATCACTATAATCTAATATTTTGATTAAAATTTTCTTGTAAAAACACTTATATTCACTCATAGGGTTCTTTTCACTAAAAAAAACCCTTTGCCAATGTGAGTTAGTTGATCATGTGAATTATTATAAGCAGAGAATTTATTTTTTTGATTGTTTCAGAAATTCATGCATAGAGCTGATTAACATTATTAAAAAAAAAAAACCAACCAATGTGAGTTAGTCGATTATGTGAATTTTTAAAAGTCGAGAGTTTATTTTTTTGACTGTATCAAAAGTTCATGCATACAGTTGATTAACATTATTGGGAAAAAAAAGAAAAAGAAAGAAAACCCAACCAATAAAAGTTTAACACTTGTCTTGGTACCAAGCATTCTCACTAACCACACCATTTTCCTTAATATATAGTGTGAATACAAATGTATATGCATTTTTGTAATAAAGAATTGCTCTAAGGTCCATTATAACTCTTTGTAACATTTCTAGTCCACCTCATATTTCCATAACATGTCTAATACACTATTTTGCATTTTCTAAAGTGTAAGGCTCACTCTCCATTTTTAATAGACAAATATACCCTCACATTAAATTTAATACATAATATACTCTCGCTGGAAAAGTTTGACGGCAGCGGAAAATTTCGCCGAAAAATTTCATTAGCCCCGGAAAAGTCACTAGTGCGGATAACCACACCTGGAACCACAAGAGGAGGTCATCTGAACTCACAAGAGGTGGTTATCTAGATTCTGGACTCACAAAAGGTGGTTATCTAAACTCACAAGAGGTGGTTATCTAGATTCTAGACTCACAAGATGTGGTTATCTGGATTCTGGACTCACAAGATGTGGTTATCTAGACTATATCTTTTTTTTAAAGCCTATTTGGGATCAAATGTGGTTATCTGAACTCATAAGAAGATGGTTATCTGAACCAAGGCCGGCCTAATGATTGGGTTGCCCAAGCCCAATTCAAGTTTGGTTGCCCACTTGATATGAAGTCATAAAAAATTTAAAAAGATGTATAAGTCCAAAAAAAAAAAATATCAACGTTACATTGTGTGCTTTTAGATTGAACTACATAAAAAAAAAAAAAAAAAGTAATCCCAGTTATAGTAATTTATGATTAAAATGATTCGATTAAAAAAAAATTCCCCTTGAATTTTTGAAGCAAATATTCTTCTTGATTTTTTCGATTACCCTAGCCCTGGGGGTTGCCCAAGCCGGGAGACTTGCTGGGCTTACCCCAAGGCTAGTCCTGATTTGAACTCATAAGAAGGTGGTTATCTGGACTCACAAGATATGGTTATCTGGACTATATTTTTTTTTAAAAAAAAGTGTTCAGAAAATGCCAATCACATTCCGCCAACACAAATATAATGTCAGGTGATTGTCCATCAAGGAGCTACCTTCGAAAAAACAAACAGATCTTTAACTCTGTTAGCATTTTCGTCTCTCTTCTCAGCATCATTTGAGAATATTCTTCTCTTTTACTTTACTATCTCTACCTCTCTCATTTCTGAGTTTTTTTTTTATATCAAAATATCGTTCTTTTTTAAACAATTCAGCGATCTATCATTGTTTTCAAACTATTTATAAAACTACCGTTGTTTTGTACTTCTCATTCTCAACTTGAGAAGTTTCTTGAAATTTCATCCATTTGGCCAACGTGTCCATACATACTTCTCATTTTGGACATGAGAAATCGTTAAACATCTCAATTTGGACCTGAAAGGTCTTTTTATTTCTGGTTTATAACTGAAAACATACTTCTCGTATTGGACCTGAGAAGTACTTCTTGTCTCGTTTCTAGTTTCCTGTCTAAAAACTTGACATTTATTTTGTTACTAGCATAATTGGTGAATGGGGTCTCTTCTTTTCACCATTTCTAGTGGGCTACTTGATTAATGCAGAGGCGGAGAATGAAATGATAAAGCGTCTTTGTAAAGCCAATAAATTTTCTCGTGCAAGTGGTGTTTGTCTATTTGATACCGCTTGATGTTTTAAAGAATTTCATATGAATGAGTGACCGGGTAATGGATAATGGGCGTGAGATAGGGTTGGGATTCATATGGATTGTTAGGGGCATATTATAAAGAAAACAAAAAGTAGAAAACATCTTCGTAGACTTAAAAGCAGTAGTATAGATTAAAAATATTTTTTTTAAAAATGGACAAGGAAAATGTGTTTTTTCAAGCAACAGTTTTCAGAAAAAGATTTCAAAACACGCTTTTAGCATAAATACCCGAATGGGCCAAAACATCACATACAAGCGCATTTTTGAAGGTCCCTTTTCAAAAATATGTTTAGAAAGCACGCTTTTTAGGCGAATTACGATTAATCAACGTCAAAAGCGTGTTTGGCAAACACAATTTCGTGAAACCATGATTGGTAACCACGTTTTCACGTATTTCGAAAATAAAATTTAAAAAGTTACATTTTAATTACATAAGTTATAAATCCAAATTGGTTATTCGCTCATAGATATTAATGCCCCAAAGTGTAAATGAGACGATCGCAGTTAATACAATGAGAGTTAAACATACTTCTCAGTTCCAATATGAGATGTTTAAAAGACTTTAGGTCCAATGCGAGAAGTATGTTGACAACTAGTAAATGAGAAGTTAATTTTTTACTTCTCAGGTCCAACATGAGATGTTTAAAATACTTCTCAGATCCAATACAAGGAGTATGTTCGCACTTAGTAAATCAAAAATTAAACCAACTTCTCAAGGTCAAAATGAGAAGTATGTATGGACATGGTGGATGAAATTTCAAGAGACTTCTCAGGTTGAGAATGAGAAGTAAATAAAGATCTCAGGTTGAAAATGAGAAGTACAAAACAACAATAGCTTTATAAATAGTTTGAAAATAATGATAGATTGCTAAATTGTTTAAAAAAGAACGTTATTTTGATAAAAAGCTCTCCCATTTCCCACCAAATGATCTCTCTCTCTCTCTCTCTCTCTCTCTCTCTCTCTCTCTCTCTCTCTCACACACACACACACACACACACCAAATCCAAAATCTCAAAACCCACTATCTCCGTTAAATCCCTTCTTCTTCGTTCTCAACCTCATTTTTTTTCATTCATCTACAAAGAACCCATTATTTCGAACATAGGATCTAAAATGGTACTTCCTTTCTAATTTCCAAAACAAAACCTCAATCTGCAGTCCAAGTTTCTGGCGTAAGTTAGCAAGAAACAAGAGGCACAGCTTATCAACACGACAGAGTTCGACAAGTTAGCAACGAAATGAGGATACTCGACGATGGTGTGACCAGCGCAATCGAACGCGGAGCTAGTCATCCCCAACTTCCACACACCGAGCATCTACTTCTACTAGCCCAACTTCTTCGACACCAAGACGCTCAAGGTGGCGCTCAGTCGTGTCTTCGTGGTGTTCTACCCCATGGCTGGGGGCGGTTGGCAAGGGATGAGGATGGCCGTATAGAGATCGATTGTAATGCTAAGGTTGTTTTATTCTTATGTACTTGAGATGTAAGTGAGGGGTATTGTCATATTTTGGATGCGTGAATGGACTGGGTGTGTTAGGAAAATGTTAGGTGACTAGAAGTGTCAGGAAATAGCTATAGTGGATTGGGGAGCATTTGGCCCTTTTTTAATCAGCAATATATACATTTATATGTTTAAGCAGTTATGACAAACCTCTGCAACGGTAAGGTCAAGATCCTCCCTGATACCAGATTCAGCAGCGGATGAGTATCCGCCCTACAAATTAGCCAATCATAAATATTAAAAGTTGTCAAGAACATTGCTTTCATTGATGTGTCTAAAACGTAAGCCTAACATGCCTTTGTATACGATGTAAGACTTGATGACTAAGAAACCTAAATCAACTAGGAAACATGCATAACATAAATAAACCTAGACTAACTAGGAAGCGTGATAATAAACTAACTAGTAAACATCAAAAGTAACAGAGAAAACATGGTAATATATTATCGTCGTTATATTATTCTACCAACCTACTTGAGTTTAAAAAGAAATCAAGAAAGGTCTAGAAAAGCCAAAAAGGAAAGTAGGATAAACTAGAAAAAGCTAGGACCAGAGAATTCGAGGTGAAATCTGAAACTGCGAGGCAGTTAAATGTTATTATCGGAGTTTGAAATTGTGGGGAGCAAAATTAAGAACCGCAGAAGCCTGGATGAGAAAGCATAAGGGAGAATGCAATGAAGAGGGGGTTGAGAGAGACTAGTTATAAGGAAAAGTAGATTACGGCTTGAAAGATCATGGAACAATGAGTTGATTTAGAGGTCAACTAGGCAAATGAAAGTTTGACCAAGTTACTATGAGTGCCCAACGGACGACAACAAGACTATGGCCACCCGCCGATGAGTGAAAATCATATAGGACTTAAACTTTATTATTATTATTTTTTGAACGGTAAAAAAGAATTTATTAATCTTTGAAAACAAATTACAAAGATCAAAGGGACCCTAAGCACAACATCACATCAGAGCACGAATATGCAAACAAAGTTAGACATCCCGCACTCCGACATCATATGCCACCTAGGACCCGAAGTTGACATTATATGCCACCTAAACTTGATTATGAATCTAAGACCATGTAAGAAAACCAAATCATCAAAAAATCTCGTTTTCATTGATGTATCTAAAACATAGTGTAGGTAGTGTAGGTGAAGGTTCTTGTTTTAGCCAAATACGATGAGCTGGAGAAGTATGAATAGTCAACAGTAAATATACAGTAAGAAGGAGAACAGGGTGGTCTAGAAGAAGGGTGAAGAACAGAGCAGGTGTACAGAAAGGACTAAGGCAGACACCCAGGTGACCTAGGAGATGGGGTTGATTTCAGAGAGAATGTTCTCCTCTCAATCAGTGATTACCCTTTTCTCTCTGTAGAATGGCATATGCTCTGCCAAGATTTCACCAACCTCTGGGTATTGTGATAGGAAAATGTCTCATATTTATAGGTACCTTGGGCCAATGATCAGGCGCCAGGCTGTCATCCTATAATACAACGACACATGTCCTTCCGTACAACCTGATCGTACAGGTGATGTCATCCATCGCGCAGTGGCGTGCAACCCCCGCGTAGTGATCCTCTTATCCTTTATAGCCACCAAGCCACTGGATCTCCCTTATTCCCGTAAGGGCAAGGTCGTGACCTATTCGGTCATGCATATACCGCAACCAAGCCTCATAGGGCCCCCGGGGTCTTGCCTTTAGACCGCAATAGGTATAATTACCTGGGATAAGTTAGACTAGCTTCTCACGTTCTCGCCCATGTCTTGGGCCGCGCTAGTCATTTGGGCCATGGGCTTTTCTCCCGTCCGGATGGTCCATGGTTGTCCAAACATTGCCCTAGATGGGCCTAGAGTGCGCGCCGGTGAGGCACCTATCAGAAAGTGGTCCCGCGCCAGTGGTCCCTGCGCGGAGTATGCCACGTGTCGTGCGGGTACTATGTCGCGTGGTGACACTAGTCATCATCTTATTGGATGGTCAGCATTGACTTTGGTCAACGGGGGGGTCGCACCCTGACCTCCCCTACAATGGCCCCCACACGCGTGTGGGACACGTGGGCACGTGGCGTGGGTTTCACGCGCTCTTCCACGTGAAATGTCTAAATGTATGTTAAAGATGTCTAAATGTATGCTGCCTGAATGCACTCAATCCCGTGGTTGGTTACGACATAATCCAACTATCTGGTATAAAATTAATACAGTTGACAACCAAACCACGGTGAAAAAATAAATATTTTTGTACTCTTTTGCCTCCATGAAATTAGAGATCACGAAAGTCATATCTAAATACCCAATTCCCTTTTCCATTCAGTGGCGACGTATCGGTGGCCAATCTATATTTGAGAGAGAAAACATAGCTAGATATATGTTGTAGACATTTAGGCAACTGCGAGTAACATGGATTGTTTGTTGTACTTGCCACACACCTGAACAATCCACATTTGGTTTTTAGTGTGTTTGGAGGTAATTTGTTTCACTTGAATGCAAGTTTGTGAGGTCTTGGGATTGGATCAATGTGGCCTTTCACTTAGGTTTACTTCGTTCCTTCAGGTGCGGGCATTCGCTAATACTTTTCTAAAAAGTAGATTGGATAAAGCGCTAGACTTGATTGGCGTTGAAACTCTTTCTTCATCTTTACTTCTCGAATTTATAGGCCCTCGACCATGAGCTTCAAACTACAATTGGATTTCCCGCCTTCACAAGAAGCCGCCAACGAGCGATTGGATACGGACTATGGGGATTCTAGCGTTCCCTCAACGAGCGAGGTACGTAACAATTTCTCAACCGTGTGGAAAAACAAGAATACGAAATAAAAATCAAGCCAACTCTATTAACGGATTAACAAAGTTGATTAGAAAATGGAAACGGGAGTCGAAACAAACAAGGCTAGGCTAGATTTAAGTAAACATAAACTCAACGGATTGAGTGAAGTGCGAACTGAAAATGGAAGTACTTTTCTAAAAAGTAGATTGGATAAAGAGCTAAGACTTGATTGGTGTTGAAACTCTTTCTTCATCTTTACTTCTCGAATTTATAGGCCCTCGACCATGAGCTTCAAGCAACAATTGGGTTTCCCGCCTTCACACAAGGCCGCCAAGTGTGCCATGTCGTGCATTTAACTTCCATCCGTTACAAAATGGGATCCTGGGGCCAATCTCATAAACTGCTTTTCCTCTTTTCTTGGTATGTCCAAACTTCAAATAATGGGGCCATTCTGACCAAGTCAAATGGTCTCGAGAATTCTTATAGAAAGTATACCATTTAGCGGGAGCCAAATGAAAGCAGTCGAAGCAAACCCAAAAAGTGATGTCATTTTTAATAAAAAGTGTATTGCGAATGTGGGACCTACACCATTTCAACTAATAGGATAAAGGGTAATGTTTACCCTTTTTAAGGAGGGTGAACAAAAATGCAAGGGAGAGAACGGAATTGCACTATAATTAGCTAGTTATACATCTTGTCGTTCTGCTCACTTGAACAGTATCGTAGCAACAATTAATGTTTCGTTTGTGTTGTGACCATTTTCGTTCTCTTTCTATCTTCCTCAGTAATGAAATGGATGTATGGTACTTGAGGAATACTTTATCTTTTTAATCGGCAAAAGAAAACTTCACTATCATAAACATAGAAAGTATGGTTGAGGAACACTTACAGCGCAACCAGAAACAAATGAACCGGTGACTGCAACAAAGGTTGCGAGGAGAAGAACAGCCGTCGTGGTGGTGGTGGTGGTGTTAGAAGAGGAAGAAGAAGAATGTTCACTTGCCGCAGGCTCAGAACTATCATTAGCATTAATATTTTCATTGCCATTCCCACCAACATTGTCAAGCCTTCCTTCCACAAGCAGAGGCCTCGTTTCTTCCATTGTGAGATATCCTCCTCAAACAATAGAAAAAAAAAAATGGCAGTAAAAAGACTGGAGAGAGAGAGAGAGAGAGAGAGAGAGAGAGAGAGAGAGAGAGAGAGTATGAATTTGCGTGTACTGGAGAGTGAGTTAGGTGTTCCCTGTTCGTACCAAACTCATTTGATTGAGATATGAATTTGCGTGTAGTGGAGAGTGAGTTAGGTGTTCCCTGTTGGTACCAAACTCATTTGATTGAGAGATAAGAACCATAATTAGTTGGAGGGTACCATTCTAACACTTGTCACCCTTCCTTTTTGGCCCCCTTCACTTCATCGTCCTTTTTGTCCCCCTTCACTTCATCGTCCAATTCCATTTTTAGCCATGGCTGATGTCAGCAAAGAACTAAAGCTTGGTCGACATGTCTAGTTTGAAAAACCATGAAATGGAAATTGCTTGACCGATTTGGGCGTGGTAAGAGAATCTCCGATGGTTTTAGTCATTTTCTAAAAGCTAAAGTTATTTTTTGATTTGTTACAATGTTATTTAACTAAAATTTGATAACAGTATTTCAATGGTACAAAAGTCGTCATTTAGCGAGAGTCGTTAGTTTTATTTTTATTTTTTGCTTGGCAAAAGGAGTTTAATAATCTCTAAAATTTTACCTGTAACCATAATATACTTTTGAGCCTTCTTAATTAGTGAAGAATTCTTGTTCTGAACGCCAAGAGTGAAAAGGGAAGAAAAAGAAGCCTCCTTCTGGTTCTTTTCCAACTTGACCACCTTAGAGCATCCTCATCAGGAGTACCAAATTTTTCACCAAATTTAACTTCAAAAACACCTTTTACAAATTTAGCAAGTCACTTATCCAAAATTTCCAAAATCAGACTCTCTATCCAAACTTAACTATATTAAACTATTCCCCTCAAATCTATAAAAAAAAAAAAAAAAAAAATTCTTCCTAAAAGCTTGTTTCGGTACAGAAAAGTAAAAGAGGAACCACGTGTCTGACGCTCCCTTGTTTCTTTTGTTCCCTCCCCCTCTCTCTTCTGTGAAAGTACAACTTTTGTAAAACAGAAGTGGTGTGAGAATGATAGAGCTGTCAGTAACACTGTGCGTAAATAATAAAAAAAGAAGTGGTGAGTGAACAGTACCGCACCAAATTTGGTGCGGTACTGTAGCAAAGTTACAAGTTTTGTAAATTTGTAAAATTTTTGTTAAGTCTGATTTTGGAGGGTTTTGTTACATTTCACTCATCAAATTTAACTTTTTAACAAATTGTTAAGTGAGATGAGGATGCTCTTAATCCGAAACTCGGAGAGAGATTCTTCTTCCTAATCTTTCTTCTCGATATTTTCAACCTCCTTCTCATTTTCTGAATTGCTTTATGAATGGATCTCTCTTTTGGGATACCAAGCACATCTCTCCTTTCTTTCATCAAAAGCCGAGAGAAATAGGACTAGTGACAGACAATGACTCTGTGACATGACAGAAGAATCAGACCTCTCTTTAGGCAAAACATCAACCTCTTCCTTCTAAAATTAGCATCACTTATTAATCTTGGCATCATTATCCTTGTCAAATGACCTGTTACTCTTTCCATCAAAGATCCAAATCATCAAAATAATACTCCAATGCTTATTAGCCAACTCAAACATCAAACATGTCTTTCCCTGAGTCTGCACCAATGTCTTCCTCCTGTGCTTCAAAGACATCAAAATCAACCAAGTCATCATCCCTTGGATCAATCTCAACCACACCTTCCTTCCCATCATTTACAGGACTTTTACAGGAAACGGACACATCAATTTTCATGTCCAAATTCGGCCAAAACAATGGCGAAGCTATTTTTTGGCTCTCGATATGGATCACTATTGGAGGAGTTTTTTTATCCTTTAAGCCAAAATATGGCTCTGTTCTCTAAAAGCATAGCTTGGACATACAATTTTGCATACACTAGCTCGTTCACATACTCATATACACTTGAGGGGCTTACTACAATTTCACACAAACTCACACATACAAGCAAACCCAGGGATAAGCCCAACAAGCTCCCAGGCTGGGCCAACAACAAAAAAAAAAAAAAAAAATTGAGCCTGTATATATTAGATACAAGTTATTCTGTGATTTTGAACATGTGGATGTTTCTAGCGATTGTCCAGTAACAAGCACTAGTCGAGTCATTTTTCCAGCAATTGCCCGTTGACAAGCATTTTGTTTTGCATAACTTACTATATTTACTGGACAAAGGCCGGAAAATGTTTGCCCCCGAAAATCATCGACCAACCTATTTCAATGATTTGCCGAGCAAAACAAAAACCTATTTCAATGAATAGACAACCACGATTTAATATGGGTACAATAACGGGAAAAAATAACTAAATGGTGTATGTAAAAGCAACTCACTTAACTCGGAGCATGTTTGAACGACTCGTAAAAAATCTTAAAGTATACTCTGCTTTCAAAGCATTTTCATGTACTCCCCATCCCAAAAAGTTTGTCCTACTTTCTTCTTTTGGTTGTTCCAAAATATAAGGCCAATTTAAAAATTTTAACAAAGGAAAGTTCTAAAATTCTACTTCTACCCTTGAGACGCTTTTAACAATTAAAAAAATGGGACCAAAAAGAAAAATAATTGAAAAGTTTAAAATTTAAAGTATGTTCTAAAATTGAGTAAATCACCTGGACACCCCTGAATTATACCTCTTTTACCCAGACACCCCCTAAATTAAATAAACCTACGAGGAGCCCCCTCAACTATTTAAAACTTTACCCCAAGACCCCTTCCGTCAACCTTCGATCTCAAAACTCAAAGTTCCGGGTCATGTTTTGATGATCCATCCCATTCAAGTTGTTTAAGACATGTTTTTAAGTGTACTTGGAAGAAATCAGCTAAAAATATGACCGGAAAGTGCTTGATCCAAAGAGTTTTTCACATATGAAAAACTCTTAGGATCAAGCACTTCCCGGTCATATTTTGAGCCGACGTTTGGCGGATCCCCTTAAAAACATTTTTTAAACAACTTGAATGGGTTGGATCATCAAAACATGACCTGGAACTTTGAGTTTTGAGACAGAAGGTTGACAGAAGGGGTCTTGGGGTAAAGTTTTAAATAGTTGAGGGGGCTCCTCGTAGTTTTATTTAGTTTAGGGGGTGTCTGGGTAAAAGAGGTATAATTCAGGAGGTGTCTGGTGATTTACTCTCTAAAATTTTGAAAATGTTCTCTGATTATATTGGCAACAAGACATTCTGCTTTCCATAAAACAATTTAAATTCAAAACTTGGTTAACTCCTATTTTACTAGAGTTAACTAATGAAAGGCAAACTGAAAAAGTTACAAGTTTTGTGTACCATTGTGTATTATGCATAAAATGTTTAAATTTAAAAGTAGGACAAAAGACTTCACCAACTAAAATCCTGCGTGTTTCCAGTTGCTTATTGTTGTCATATCATACCATATACTCCCTCCGGCCCTTTTTTATAATCGAAGAACTGTCCCTTAATAAGTTAGTGTTCTGAAAAGTTAATGGGTAAAAATTTGTACACCTATTATTTTGCTCTTTTGAAAAGTTAGTGGTTAAAGATGAGAGCTGTTAGGCGCCCCCCTAAGCTTGACAGCCCCCCTCCCCGGCCCCACCCCCTTCCCCCTTTACCCTTTCTTTTCGGCCCATTCTTTCCCCTTTTTTTTCACTTTTTTCTTTTTATCTTTTAAGTTTATTTATTTAATTACTTACTTAATTTAGTTTACTCAAATTACATTTGCAAGTAAATTATTTTTAACATTGACATATAAGTTTGACTTTAATTTAGAAACTTTATATTATTTTAATTAGTTAATTAATTTGTCTTAACAATGATAATAAATTTAAAAAACTTCTAAAAGTGAATAATATTACAATCACGCTTAAAAGTAAATAAATATTACAATCACATTTTAAAGTTAATAAATATTACAATCACGTTGACAATGTTCAGCCCTAATCAATATTGCCTCCAAATTGTGGTCCCGGCACAACGCATAATCAATACTCCCTTTTGTTTCATATATAGTATTTCTCAATTTGTCAAAGTTAAGTAGTTAATTGGCAGCAAAATTGAAGAACTTTCGTGCTTATGCACCGATTAAAAACATTGGGTGTTCCACTAACCCAGTTTTTTTAATAAACTAATTTTTTACGGTTTTTTATGTGATGTGTTGTGAGAGAATGACCTGTCTCGGTGTTTGAAAAAAATAATTTTTTGTTGGTGGAACACCTGAGAGTTTTTTGGGGTGCAAATAGAAATCTTTAAATTAGTGTGAAAAAAAAAAACTATAGAATTAGGAGTATAGAAATAGACATATTTTCTCTAAAAAAAATTATTCAGTCTTGGGGCACCGCCAAGTGGTGTTAAGACGTTATCCACCACACATTTGTGGGATCCAGTATTAAGTGTATAGAATCAAACAAAGGTGTAGTGGATAAATGCGCTAAGTTGCCAAGTGACAGTATTTTTTTTCCCATTCTACCAATAATTCTGATGTAGTGTATAGACTCAAACAAACGGTCGATGTTATCCGATCGGATCCCAAGATATGTTATTTTTCATGTAGTGGTGCTGTTTACATATAAAATTAACAAATCCAATAATTGATTGACACGTAATTAAAAATGCCAAACGTTGGCAATTACATGTTGATAAAGACACACTGGATTAAAGGAATATATTTGATTAAATACGATGTCGTATTGTGTCCAAAGATGAAAAGCAGTTATTGGCAGTTACAAGCCATTGTTGACGTGAAGATTGACTTCGAAGCCATGATATTAACTGCTAAACACATAAACTCCACGTGTGAACTTGGAAAACAAGGCAAATTGACAGTTATAACACGTGGAGTACTTATTGAAAGGCAGTTATTCACCTTTACGTATAATCATTTGAGTTCGTTTAAGCAACTGTACAGATTCAAAATCAAAGCTTTTGGAGGAAGAATTAGAAGGATTCAAATTCAGACGTGGAGGAGGAAGAAACTGCCAACTCGAAAAGTGGAAGTTAGAGTTCGAAGCAAGCCAATGTTCAAATTTATTGAGCGGGAAGTTCAAACTGCAAGCAGCGTCTATAAATAGAAGAAATTGAAGAGTAAAAAAGCCCCCGGACAAATCTTCAACAAACAGCTATCAAAAAACTGATGCTTGGTTTGTTCATTGGCAAAATAGTTTTAGGATTTCGAACTCAGTTCGAAGTAGTTTAGGATCTCGAACTCAGTTCGAAGTAGATTAGGAAGTAGTTAGGATTAATCTTGATTGTTCCTGTAACAATCACCTGTTCGAAGTTCTTGTATCTGAAGTTGGAGACAATTTCGAAGTAAGTTTACCTTTGATTTATTAGTCGAAGTATCTTGTTTCTTTTTGTTCTTCGATTTCCTAAGTTTGTTGGTTTACATTTCTTCACTTGTTGAAAAAATCCTCTTAATTGAGGTAATTGAACCAATAAAACACAGTCGCCTGATTAGATTTGGTTTTTCCAAAGTTAATCTGAGGGAGGAGATTGAAACTCTCTCTGGCACGTTCGCACACAATTATTTTTCATTGCAAAGAAGTAAAAGAACCAAAACAGGTGCGTATTTTACAATACGAGATTGCCGATGTCTTTTCACGCATCTCGCTTCATCGGACTTAAAAATAGTAGGCCTTTTTTGTTAATCCGGAGCGGCGGGGCAAAATGGGGTATCAACAATAATTAAATAAAAAATTAAATAAATAAATAATTGAAAAAATTGAATTAAATAATTAAATGAATTAATTTAAAGAAATGAATTTATATAAAGAAATGAATTAATATAAATAACAAAATTAATATAAAAAAATAATTAAAGAAGGTGATGAGGGGTAAAACAGTCATTTGGCGCGTGTCAGGGGGTGGGGCCATGGGGGGGGGGGGCGCTGTGTCAGGGAGGGGCGCGTATCAATTTCCGTTAAAGATTTAATCAATAAAAGTTGAGAATAATTTGGGAAAGTGAAGAAAGAAGTTGATGTGAAATATGTACAAGACTATAATAAGTTGAATTTATGAAACAACACACTTAAAAAGGGACAGAGGGAGTATGAGTATCTGCATGGTTTAGCTCCTCGGGAAAAATAGAAAAAAAGACTGGATTTCCGATTTACTCCCAAAAAAAAAAAAGGGAATTTTGAACTGGAAAATTACAAGATTTTAAACCTCTACTTTCAACTCCTGCATCATGATGATACAATTGCAAGGAAACAGAAACCAGTCCTCATTGATTAATGAAAGAGAACTGTCAGTACCAATATGGGTTCTCCACTTTCAGAGAACAGGGTACATTAAGATGATTCAATCAAATACATAATGTGGTGGCTCTGCACTTTTCTTTAATTAACGAGAGCGATTATTACCAATTTAAATATACGTCTTCATGTGAAAAAGGTGAGTGATGCCTGTATTTCCTCTAGAGTTCGGCCCTTAGTTTCGGGCACCATTTTCGCAACAAACACGACAGTTGAAGCACAAATTGCAGCAAGGATGAAAAATGCTCCTGCATAATAACAAAAACATAAGATCTCATCAACTTTTAATGACAGTGTAACCTTCCAACAATTTGGTGTGTGAGTGAGAGAGAGAGAGGACCTGCTGGGCTCCAGTCAAGGGCGAAGATATAACCATATGAAACAATCCAAGCACTAACCCAGTTGGCAAAAGTAATAACGCTTCCAGCTAAACCCTTTATGTCTGTAGGAAGCAACTGAGATGTACAAAAACCACCCACTTTCAAATATAAGATAAGCAATGAAGTTTATTATCAGTGTTAGGCAATGATTAACATATTGAGATTACAAACAAGGACGTCGTGATCTCTCACAAATGTGGGGGCCCCCATACCGTGCGTTTGTGCAGGGCTTACCATATTTGCGTGAGAGTTGATAGCTTACACGGGGCTAGAATTACTATTAAGTTCAATATCACCCGTAGTCAACATACCTCTGACACGACCACCCACGGTGTAGAAGCCATTCCTGCTGAATATGTTGCTACATATAACTGTAAATTGCACCAAAAGAAAATGAATGAGAATAAATAAACTAGCGCAAGCAATCAAGAAGTAGGAGGCTCAATTTTACCCATTGACAGGTTCAAATTTGGCACAAACACAACAATAGACACAATAGACGTTTTAATTACAACAAACCTCCCTGAGGTTCACACGATAATTGCACTGACCTCCCTTAGGTTATGCGATTTCTGGAAGCCCCTATCTCACTTGAGAAAGTATACTGGCAATCCCAATCTGTCAATTAGGTTTGTCTCACAATATGGAAAACCCTAATTTCTACAAAATGCGTACGCAGAAAGAGTGACCCAGATAATAACACAATGGCTAGAACGTGAGACTAAGGAACTACCCAGGGGTCAAACACACAAAAACTGATTAAAACTCCTATTTTAGTAACCGAATTGCTCAATTGTTTCTTAATATTGTCAAAGTATCATTACTGATAAGAACGCTGCTACGCGCACACCACATACGCGCACCCCAAATGCACACCAGCACATCCCGATCGTCCATTTCAAGAATCAATGGTCCGGATTTGAAATAAATTCTTACCGGTAAGATTAATTCTTACCGGTAAGAATTCATTTCAAATCTCAAACGTCGAAAAAAGCTTTTGGACGGTCGGGATGTGCTGGTGTGCAAGTGGGGTACGCATCCTGGTGTACGTGAATCATTTTCGTTACTGATAATCATTATGCAGTGGAACTTTCTTGTAGTTGGGTGAACAAATTTCTCGTGTTTTTTTTTGTCATTTCATTGCTACCAATACCATTTGGGAAGCCACATAACTTGTCCAAAATTTGGTACACAGAGCAGTGTAACTCCCAAAGCCGAATGTGAAGTTCCTTCAATTATAAAGAACGAAAATGCTAACATCCATGATCCACCCAATAGGTGGAGGATAATGTGTAAAAAGTGTATCGATATCCGAGAAAAATGTATTAATATCCGTGAAAGTGTATTATTATCCGTGAAATGATCATGTTCGGTTTTGAATTAGACATGTTCGAAATGCTGAATCACCGTTGTAAAACCCTACGAGGTGGAATTAGGTTTTAACTCTCTTCCGTAAACAATAACACTAGACTGATTTAATATACGTCTGATTGATACCGTTCGATTACCTTCGTCTGAACTCGAACAACTCTAGTATCTTCTAGCATTTGAGCATGGGCTCCAAACGCAGCCTCTGAGTTCTCTTTCGTGTGCTATAACAATCTGTAAAAACCAAGAGAACATAACGACATATACGTAGGGCTACGCTAGGACCCGAGGATAAATATGCACCGGGGCTCCTTGTGCAAATAAGAAACCCTAATCCTCCAATGATTATATCTCTTTTAACCTAAGAAGCACGGACACATCTACGGGCCTCACGTATCCGTGTCAGACACCTGTCAATGACGGACAAGACACGACACTCTCCGGACTCGTGTAGGACATGCTTAAATACTTGTCTAATTTTATTTTTTTTATTGTATTTCTATTCAATAAAGAAGAGAAGAACTGATATATTACTGATAATCGGAATACGAAACAATGAAACTAATACATGTTTAAATAAAGAAAAACAATGCCTAAAAAAGGAAAAGATTACAAGATTTGATCACAATACGATCCTGATTTGATGTGATTTCGATATACTGCCTAATATAGAGGATTCCACTTGGATACTTTCACACCCCCACTCAAACTCATGATGTGAGCCCGGAGAGCATCGTGAATTTGCCAAGGAAGTAAGCTAACTCTGATCAAGTGTGTTCATAATGCTGGAAATGCCAAGCACCAACCAAAAGTCAAACCGATACAAGTTGAGGAAGAATGTAAACAGAGACTAGAACAGATGCAAATATGAGGAAGAACGGATGCCGAACAGATTTTGGCTGCAGATAGAAGGACAAACAGATTTTGGCTATAGATAGGAGGAAGAATGGATGCCGAACAGATTTTTGCTGCAAATAGGAGGATGAACATATTTCGGCTGTAGGTTTCAGATTGATTGAAAGAGACCGAAAAACAGAGACAGATTGATTGCATAACTGATTGTAGAAACAGATTTCCTATAGGAGAGAGGAGAGATGCAGATTTCAGATTTCATTGGAGGGCTAGATTTACTTGCTGGAGATTCATTAATCTCCAGCAAGGGTCACCAGAGGTGCTATTGTTGTTGTGTTGTTGCGGCTATGAATTGTTGCTACTGATGCTATGTGCTGATGATGGTGCGACTTAGGCAAATTTGAAACAGAGATGGAGAGAGACCTGGCTTCTGATCGGCCAAGTCTCCAATTGCTACAGTACCAGGTAGCACTACTGATTCAGATTAGAGCGGAGAGCGGGGAACAGATTACTGATTGTGCAGATGCAGAGAAGAGACAACGGATTGCTGAGTTCTAGGGTTTGAGGGATTTGCTGCAAACGAGAGAGAAGGAGAGGGATATGCGACTAGGTACTGAGAGAACACAGACTAGAGGAGATGCAAATTTTTGATGCAGATTCATAGTGCCCGGCGGATGGCAGTGAGGATTAGGCCGCTCGCCGCTCGCCGGAGAACGGATTCCAATAGGCCTAGAACTTACGCTCTGATACCATGTGACAAACTAATATATTACTGATAATTGGAACACGAAACAATGAAACTAATAAATGTTTAAATAAAGAAAAGCAACGCCTAAAAAAGGAAAAGATTACAGGATTTGATCACAATACAATCCCGATTTGATAACGATACGATCCCGATTTGATGTGATTTCCATATACTGCCTAAAATAGAGGATTCCACTTGGATTCTTTCACAGATGCTCTAGGACACGTTGGCAAAACTCTTAGAACATGCTAAGGACACATAAAAGGTTAAAATCTAATTTTTAAAACTCGGCCATAAGTGAAAATTTCCACCGATGTATGGTTCATGTATACTTATATGTAGACTACTAATTTATCTTCGTTGTGTTGTTCTTAAATTAGATAGAAATAAAGATTTCGTCATTCATATGAATTCATCACATACCTCTGTAATACAAAAACAAAAAACAAAAAAAAAAAAAAAAATATATATATATATATATATTTTTTTTTTTTTTTTCTCAACGTATCCCAATGAGCCCGTGTCATAATTTTACGTGTCCGCATGTCAGTATCGTGGCGTGTCCGTATCCCGTATCCGTGTCCGTGCTTCTTAGCTTATAGCACAAATTATACTTCGTCCCACTATGGAATTACAATTGCACTCCTGTCCCTATCTCAAATTAATTTCGAGCTCCATATTATTACATACTTAAACATCTCCCCACGTTAAGATTACAAATACCCGTTGATTAAATTAAATTACTGATAATTTGTTAAGTTGTGGGTGTTCGTATAATTTGTGTATCTTAATTCACTTATGTAAATAGGTTAGGAGATAAGGGCTCGTAGTCTATTTTTCCTTTTTTCCTCTCTTGTATAAGAAAATGAAAACCTAACTTTTACCTCTCAATCGATTTGTCTGAGTTTACATGGTATCAGACCAATCAATCCAATTGCTCCTCTTTCGGGTGTGAGTATTCTCCACCATCTTTGTGAGTTTGAGTGTTCTTCCCACACAAAAAAATAATAATAACTATCGAAACCCAAATATTAACCCAATCGATCGTCTTTAAGAAGTCTGACCGTATGTTGGCTTCTCCCAATCAATCGTTGACGTTACTAGACAACTGTTCATCATCGTTAACTTTTGGTATACAACCCTGTTCAAATCGAACCTTCTGGGTTTTCATCAACAACCTTCGATAGCGAGCCAGATCACCATACGACCACCATACAACTCTTGATAATCTCCGGCGACTCTCAATAAGCACCGGCAACCCCCCATAATCTCCGGCGATCCTCAGTAAGTACTGTACGACTCTCGATAACGGTTTAAGACAGTACTGTTCACTTTTTTTCTCTCTGCAGTTAATGGGTTGAGTCTGACGACCATCGCCGACCTCCGGCGACCACCGTACGAATGTCGTTGACCTCCGGCGACGTCCATTGATCTCTGATAAGTCAGGTTTTTGACTACGTAGTGTGAAGGCTGGTGTTTCGAAACCTTCTGGGTACTCACGTTAACCACTGGTTTGGTCTCTTGAGGCTGTTTACTGTACCTGTTCTGCTTTTTTATCTTCTGGGAGTCTGGCGATCTACGTTTCACTATATCTAACGATTCAGAAACTGTTGAGACTGCGACTTCTAGTGCTAAGGACATGTCAAGTCAATTTGAAAGAAAATTGGAGAATGTTCCTTTGGATATTTGTCCTATAAAGTTGGATGGAGCAAATTATTTGCTTTGGTCTTGCACCTTTACTTTGGCTATTGAAGCGAGAGAGATGTAAGAGTTCATAGAGGGTCCTGTTACTCAACCTACAGAAGCTGTTGCACTTAAGAAATTTAAGTCTCATAAACCCTTGGTCATGACCTAGTTGTTTAACTCTATGAGAGCTGATATTCGCCCACTTTTTTGCTTCTTGATACCCCACACAAGATTTGGACTACTGCAGCCCAAACTTATTCTCAGCACGATAATGACACTCAGTGTTTTGAGTTGAGGAAGAGACTACGTACTTTGGATCAAGGTTGTCAAATCGCGAATCGAATCGAGAATCGAATTGACCCTTTTTTGAATCGTGAATCATATCGAACCGTGAATCGTAAGATTCAGTCCAACTTTCACAAACACATTGGAAAATGTATCTATGCCTCTACATAATAAAGATACATTGTAAAATTGAAAAATTTAAGCTAAAATACATATTTAAGATTGTTTTCTACTATCAATTGATGATCATATGGCATCATAACAAAATATATACTATAGTAACATCGATATATGCATATAAATGTTAAGAATTCATAATAAAAAGCTTACAAAATAAAGCTTGTAGCCTAATAGGTAGGAAACTAGCTTATATGGCAACGTATGTGGGTTAGTCCGAGCCTTAGAGTCGTGCCCTGGTCTATGATTTAGAGGATACAAGAACCAAAAAGATTGATTTGTGAAATTACATATCCATGTTAGATACATCTCCATTGAATAAGGAATATCATTTCCCGTACTATATGATCTCATATTCTTACTTTTCTATAAGAAAAAACAAGGCAAAATAACAAAAGTGGTTTCATATTGTCGAATGAATGTTGTGATAAACCTTGATTCACCTAAAGATTTGAATCGTTTTTGTATGAATCGGGAATCAAATCGCGAATCGAACCGTGAATCGGACGATTCACATCCGATTCTATATCAACCTTGATTCACCTATAGCAAATCGTAAATCGAATCGTGAATCGTGCGATTCTGACAACCATGCTTTGGATCGACACCATCGATCTGTAGCTGAGTATTATGCGGAGTTGAGTGGAGTGTGGCAGGAATTTGATTTTTATTAGGGATTTCAGGCTGTTTGTACTGAAGATGCTGCTAATTGGTTGAAGAGATTGGAGAAAGAGCGTGTTTATGACTTTCTTGCTGGCCTTGATATGGAATATGATCCGATTAGAGTGCAAGTGTTGGGTCGTATTCCGTTTCCGTTTGTAGATGAAGCTGATGCTATTTTTCAATAGGAGGAGAGTAGAAGGGGTGCTATGGTGCATAATTCTATTTCTGATCACCCTGCTTTGATTGCTAGTCCTTAGGGTCAATTTGGTTCTAGCAAAGGATTTGCTCCAACTTCACAGAGTGGTAAGTCCCAATCTAGTGCTAGCAGTGGGACTATTGATTGTGAGTTACCTCAGTGTGATTATTGCCACAACACCGGCTATACAAGGGACTTTTGTTGGAAGCTACATGGCCGGCCCCCTCGTGGGCGAGGGGGTGGAAGCCCAGGCCCATGTTTCAGAGTCTGCAGTTGCTACCTCGCCTGATTCAAGGGACTTCTGATCATGCTGGTTGTTTTTCTCAGGAGGAGATTCAAGCTCCTTGGCACCTTATGGCTCGGGCTGATTCTTCATCTGCTATAGCTTCCTTTTCCACAGCAGCTCCCACTTCATCCTATTTTGCTCACACAGGTATCGCATCCAATGCATTTACTACCTCTTCTGATATTCCTTGGATTATAGATTCTAGTGCTTCAGATCTTATGACAGGTTGTTCCTCTGTGTTTGATTCTTACTCTACTTGTTCTGGTAAGGACAAGGTCAGAATAGCAGATGGGTCATTCTTTGCTATTTCAGGGAAAGGTTCTATTCACTGTTTTCCCTCTATTTCTCTTTCTTCAATTCTGCATATTTCAAATTTTGTCACTAATCTTCTGTCCATTAGTAGTCTTACTCGTTCTACAAATTGTTCTGTAACCTTTTTTCCCACTCATTGTGTTTTTCAGGAACTAGGCACGGGGAAGGTGATCGGCAGTGGTAAAGTAAAGCACATGGTGGCCTCTATTTTTTGGAATCTGCACCTCATCCATCTTATTCATCCTTGTCATGTGGTCTAGCTCTACAAGCAGATACGAGTTCAGCTCTTTCTATGTTACATCAGTGGCACCGTAGATTGGGTCATCCATCTTTTGGGATTTTAGCAAAACTGTTTCCTAGTTTAGTTAAATAAATATTGTTCTCAGAGTTAATTTTTTTGTGAAGCGTGTGAGTTCGGTAAACATAAACGCTCTTTTTATGCACCTATTAATAAAAGGAGTGATTCTCAGTTTATTGTTATCCATTCTAATGTTTGGGGTCCTTCCCCTGTTCCATCTCTTAAAGGTTATCAGTGGTTTGTCACTTTTATTGATTGTTATTCTCGTGTCACTTAGGTGTATTTGCTTAAATCAAAGAGTGAAGTTTTTTCGTGTTTTAAATCTTTTCATACGATGGTGCGCACTCAGTTTAATATGCATGTTAAAATTCTTCGTAGTGACAATGGTATTGAGTATATAGATAGGAGTTTTAGGGCATTTTTGGATGAAAATGGTGTTCTTTTTCAGACAACTTGTTTTGACACTCCACAACAAAATGGAGTTGCTGAACGCAAAAATCCTCAACTTGCTGAGGTAGCTCACTCACTTTTATTCACCATGAATGTTCCCAAACATTTATGGGGAAAAGCAATTTTGACTGCCACTTATCTTATGTACCGTATGTCATCCAGTGTTCTCCACTTCAAAACTCCTCTTGAGTGTCTCCCTAATAGTTTTCATGCCACTACTATTTCCCCACGAGTTTTTGATTGTGTGTGTTTTGTTCATCCACCTCACCCCTCTGGTGGCAAGTTAGGTCCTAAAGCCCACAAATGTGTTTTCATTGGGTACTCTCCTACTCAGAAGGGTTATATATGTTTTGATCCTTACTCTAGGAAGTTTTTTTTGTCTCCATGGGTGTCTCTCTTTTTGGGAAACAGTCTTTTTTCTCTCCCTCAACTCCATTTCTTCAGGGGGAGCATAGGCAGGAAAAAGAGATGTTTTATGGTGAGGGGGAGGAACTATTTTATAATTATGGTGAGGGGGAGAAGGGAAAGTCTAGAGAGGAACCAATATCTGCCGAAAGAGCCATGCATGACATTGGTGGTGATGAGGGAAAAGGTATACAGCGACTACAAGGGTCTAACTTAAAGACCTACAATAGCAGGAAAAAAGGACAGTCCTCATGTGTGATACCACCTTGTCAACCACAATCGCCTGCTCCAATTCCAAACTCCTCAATTGATTCATCTGGTAATGACTCTTCTCCCATTGAACCTCCTCTTATTAATTATGATGATCTTCCTCTTGCTCTTTGGAAAGGTGTTAGATCTTGTACTCAACATCCTATTTCTCAATTTGTCTCTTATGATCGTTTATCTCCTTCATACTATGCTTTTGTTTCGTCTCTTTATTCTATATCTATTCCACAAAATTGGCGGGATGCATTCATGATATACCTAAGTGGAAAGGAGCCATGGTAGAGGAGATGACAGCTTTGAAAAAGAATGACACTTGGGAGCTAGTACTACTTCCAGAAGGGAAGAAATCAGTGGGATGCAAATGAGTTTTCACTTTTCACAGTTAAGCAGAATGTTGATGGTATAGTTGAGAGATACAAGGCGAGACTTGTTGCCAAGGGTTTCACTCAAACCTACGGCATTGACTACGAGGAGACGTTTGCTCCAGTAGCAAAGATGAACTCTGTGCGAGCTTTACTCTCTTGTACTAAAGGCCCTCTATGGGTTGAAGCAATCACCTAGAGCTTGGTTTGGAAGATTTTCAAAGGCTATGTTTAGGTTTTGATACAAACAGTCATGCAGATCACACTATGTTTATCAAGGGAGGCACTGGTAAGATTGCTATCCTTATTGTTTATGTTGATGATATAATAATGACAAGCAATGATGTCAAGGAGATTCTCAATCTTAAATCTCGTCTGCCTCAAAAATTTGAGATTAAGGATTTGGGATCACTGAGATACTTTCTTGCAATGGAGGTGGCAAGGTCTGATAGACGTATTTTTATCTCCCAACGGAAGTATATACTTGATCTCTTAGAAGAAACAAGTATGTTGGGTTGCAGACCTGCAGATTCTCCGATTGAGGTGAATCATCACCTTAGTGAAGATATGGGGGAGCGTACTGACAAGGAGAGATATCTGCGACTTGTGGGTCGACTAATATACTTAGCTCACACTCGACCGGATGTTAGTTATGCAGTGGGTGTTGTTAGTCAGTTTATGCATGATCCTTGTGCTTCACATCTGGAGGCAGTATATCGAATCTTGAGGTATCTCAAATCTACTCCAGGGAAAGGAATTTTGTTCTCTAATCATGGTCATCTACTGCTAGAGGCATTTACTGATGCTAACTAGGCTGGTTCTGTGGATGATAGACGCCCTACTTCTGGTTATTGTACTTTCCTTGAGAGAAATTTGATTACTTGGCGAAGTAAGAAGCAGTCAGTGGTTGCCAGGTCTAGCACAGAAGATGAGTATAGAGCTATGGCTCATGGTGCTTGTGAGCTCCTATGGCTCCAAACCTTTTTACGTGATCTTGGAATCTCTAATAGTGGCCCTATGAAACTCTACTGTGACAATAAAGATGCTATAAACATCGCTCATAATCCTGTGCACCATGACAGAATGAAGCATATAGAGATTGACAGGCACTTCATCAAGGAAAAGCTGAGCAAGGGTTTGATATGTATGCCTTTTGTGAGATCTGACAACCAATTAGCTGACATATTCACAAATGGACTTGGCAGCAAGAGTTTCCACCCCATCGTGTTCAAGTTGGGCTTGATTGATATCTTCGCACCAACTTGAGGGGGAGTATTAAGCTGTGGGTGTTTGTATAATTTGTGTATCTTAATTCACTTATATAAATAGGTTAGGAGATAAGGGCTCGTAGTGTATTTTTCCTTTTTTCCTCTCTTGAATAAGTTAACGTAATGAGAATGAAGACCTAACTTTTACCTCTCAATCGATTTGTGTGAGTTTACATAATTTTATTTAATCAACATCTTATAAAATACCTCGAGACTTTCCCCTTAACTTACTCGATATGTCAAACACAAAAATACTCGGTTTGACATAATCGAAACTTATAAGCTTACTCAAGGGGGGTATCATCAATCCTACCAGGACGTGGATTTCATTAATAATTAACAATTGTCATACATGTAATGTTGCGACCCAACTCACCAAGACTATTGAACCTAAAGAGTATCTCACTCTCTAATGAATCAAAGTCAACATTAAATATATACAGCTGTCAATTATCTTTGAATTAAGAGAATAAGCATTCATAATGACTATAAGGTTCTAATTGTTTAATACTGATGACAATTACTTTAAAGCAGTCATGTTCAATACACACAAAATAAATGTAGTAACACAATGAGTTGGAACTAGAACCATTACCCATAGTCAAGAAAGACCTACTAAAACATTACACTACAAGCCTACTCATGGCGTGTCAAATTTCATCTTAAGACTGTGAACTAGTACTTCTATGCCACGGAGCTTATGATCCAATCTTTCGTGTGCCCTAAGCCGTACTCTACACACTGGATTATCCACTGTGTAGAATGAAAGACACACATGCACAACATACAATAATATCATGCAAATATTGCCCATAAAAGATTCTCATCATAAAGGGATAAAATTGATTAATAAATAATTAATCTATTATATAAAAGCATGGCTTTTAGTATAAATTCACAATACTTTCAGTTGCATCGATAGATATGCCATTCAATTATGGCTACATGTTTGCAGCATCCCAAACACAAAGGTCAAAGCCTTACTTAGCGCATGCACTTCAGCAGATGTTATGTGATACAAATAAGGCCACCAAGTAGGAGATCATTCAGCTACATATTCTTTTATCAATATAAAAAAGAACAGAGGGAAAAGGTAGTATGAATTTATTACAAGATTAACTCATTAATTACCTGTATCCCAGCGAACACCAATATTGCGGTGAGCTCCTTGTTTTGTTTAAGATTCTGCTCAAGGCAATGCAAAAATGATCATCTTTTAGTAATTGCAAACGTCACAAATTTTCAAAATCAACTTGATTCGATAATCTCAAAGCTACCTGCAAGAGGAATCCCAATCCTATGAGAAAGTTTGCCAGACATGTTCCAGCTGCAGAAATCTGCAAAGAGCCCAAATTCCAGTATATCGTTCAGTTGTTGAACTCTCAAATTTTACTGAATATAATAGGCTCCTCAACATTCTCACCATCCAGAGTGGTCGTCGTCCAACTTTATCCATCAAAAGTAAACCCATAACAGAAAACGGGATCTGCAGAAGCAAAGAGTAGCTAGTATTTGTCATTTATAGAATTTTTCACTGCAATGACTTTTTTAAGGAATTTTACATACCAGTGCTACTTGTTCTCTAAGTTCGATTCCACTACTGATTACTTTCTTCCTTCAAGTATCGAGTTTTGATCCAACAATTTTCCAAAATTCCCCTAGGATCTTTTTGGATGGATGTGAATTTGAGAGAGAGAGAGAGAGAGAGAGAATGCTCAATTCTAAACAAGAAAAGAGGATCAGCCACAGGTGGCTTGTGAAGTACGAAGCACCGACACCTCTAGGGGTCCCCATATCGACGTGTCCCGACACAGGGACACGGCGGGACACGTGTCCCGACACGCCACGTGGATGGGGAACACGGCTAATTTGAATTTTTGAGGGGACACGGCTGGGGACGCGGATGGGACACGGCAGGGGTCAAACTGAATTTTTTTAAAACTTTTTGGGATAAATTTATAATTAATCAATACTTGGGGTAAAAGAGTGTAATTTCTTCATATAATTTCTGTCATATATATGGAAGTTTTTCTCCTCTTGTTTTGTTTATATTTTCTTAAAAAAGTATATATATTATGTTATATATTAATAAATATACACGTGGCGTATCCCCTGCCGTGTCCGTATCCCCATGTTTTTAGAATTCCCGTGTCCCCGTGTCCGTGCATCATATCTTGTGAAACTAGAGGGAAAGATGGATAAGAGGCAAAAGAGATGAATTTATTAAGTTCATTGTATAACTAGAGTATCTAAAGTAAAAAAAATTTAAAATACTTCCAATAGAAATTTATTTGTTGTTTGTCAAAAAAATTTAGATCGTTAAAAGTTGTTCTTGAAGTTGAAATCAAACTCCTGAAGCAACAATTCGATTCTTATCAAAATCAATTTTTAAGCAGCTTTCATAGCTCTTCGTTTTTGGGTTGCCTCAAAGAAGTTTGCCAACATATTCCAAGCCAGAAGCAGCAATTGAGAGCTAAAAGCTATTGCAAGATGCACTAAATTGCTATTACAAATCTATCATGATAAAGCTCTCAAATTGGGTCTTAAAATCCAGGTGAAAACTAGCAAATCTTAATTCGAGATATTCTCGCTGAATAGTAATGTCACATCCATAGCATAGGCCTTCATTTACAATCAACATCTATCCAAACAGAAACTTATCTTTCTTGTGGATTCAAGGTTCTATTTTGTAAATTTGAGGTTCTTTTGCTTGTCTACTAGAATGATATCCAATTCTCTGTCATGTTCAGCCATCAAAGAAAAGTCTAAATGAAAAAATAATGGGGGTGGAAAATTCATTACCTGAACAATAGCCGTCGTGGTCGTGCCTACGCTGACCGAGCAACCTATATCGTAGATTCAGATAGTTATATCATTAAATTCCAATAATTCTAGGCTGCGTTTGGATGATGGATATGTGGGCTATTGTGAAGAAAAGAGAAAGTAGTAGGAAGTGTAAGAGCTAATTTATGTCTTTGACTTTTTCTTTCTTGGTAATTCTTTTCAAAACCTATGATCCAAACACATCCTTAGCAAATTGATGAAATGAAAGACTAATTAAAGCTCTTCGTTTACCAGCAGCCTCATAAATGGAACTTGCATAGTAGGATATCCCAACGGTGCCTCCAAAAATTGCTAGTAACATCATACCAAATCCAATCTATTGCAATTAATTTAGTTTCGCCCATAAGAAGCAGATGAAAATAATGTAATCAGACAAAATCTCACACTTGTGTTTGGATCTTGAGTTTATAGAGACAGATGCTTAGAAAAAGGAATGGAAAACATTAGCTTCACAAATCCCTTCTTTTCCCATTGCAAAATCCCAACTGAAAGTTCAAAATCCAAACACAAACTTAAGGTCAATGGCAAAGCCTACCGTAAGTGCATGCGCATATTTTCTCCGAAACAAATCTAGAAATCTAGGTTTTGGAAGCTGTTGAACAATTTCCATATAATCCTGCCAAACAACCAGATTTAGACAGAAGATAATATCCAATAATATTACTACCTCAACTCCAGTCAAAAGTGAATCAATGTTAATAACAAATGGAATTGTCATATTACTCTGATTTCAGCAGCTTCTTGAGAAACATCAGCATGCTTTCCCCTAAGGCGTTTTAGAGTCGGAACTAAATCCTTTTCTTTTCCAATCTTTACCTGCATATAGTTCTCATCAACTGAGCATTCTGAGAGAATTTCTTTTTTTAAACCCTATTCTGCAGTATTAGCTCCATAAAATTAAGGAGAAGATGAAATTGAAACCAATTTCTCCACTATTCGTCCTATCAAAATTAGTTCCAACATGTTTTTGCTTCCCAATTCACAATTGAGGGAAAGTCGATCTCTCTTTCTGTTTCTTCTTGCTTTTAAAAATTTTGGCAGCTCAAATCTGAATGCCATGTAATCAGAAAAATTCCTCGGATAAGCACCCATAGAACAAGTGTATGTATAGAGTGAATTCAACTGACATGTGTTGTAGAACCACAGAGAATGATTTCGGTCCACAATCCGCATATTTGATTCAATTTTCACTGTGGTGTGGGTCAATGAATTTGATTCTCATGTTTTGAACTCAAGATACTTTTCGGCATACCATTTTTTTGCCTACATAGCATTGCTGCTGCTCAAATATCGGCAAGCACACAAGTACTTTAACAAATTTAGAAGCGAACTCACCAACCATCTTGGAGACTCTGGTATGAAGAATATGCCAACAACCTCCACCACACATGGTATAATTCCTGGAACCGCAATGAACATATATTAGCAGTTCATAAACTTTTGGAGCATAACTAGTTTGGCATAGAACAAACTAAACAAGAAGGCAGCATGTTACCGATAATAGCCAAGGTGCGCCAAGTGACAAGGTTCCCAATGAAAAACACCACCGATATGCCACAGCAGTTCATTAACTGCAGAGGTACCAACGATTTGTACATGAAGAAAGAACAAACGGCAAGTTTAGCATCATTTTCAATACTTATTTAAGATTCTGGGAAATACAAAATTCGTGGAAACTGTTTAGTTTTTTTAAACAAATCACTTTCGAAAAACACCTAAAAGTTGTATCGCTTTATAAGCAAAAAAACCAATCTACTTTTCAAGCTTTTCACTCTCTTTTTTATTTGGTTTATTGCTGTTATTGTGAAAATACAAAACGAAAAATGTTCACATTCTAGCCGAAACTGAATAGTTTCAATTACTACCTGATTGGCGTAAGTAAATCTTCCTCGGGCATTTTTCGGAGAGATTTCACCAACATATGCAGGTGCCTGATTGGCATTTGCAGTGTTAGTACCATTAATATGCATTCCACAGTGCCAACCAGATCAAATAAGAAATATTGTGTATCCAGCAAGGGCCCTACCACATGGCCGTGTGCACACCCAATACGACGAAACACAACCATCTTGTCTAGAAACAGGAGACAAAATGTTCATGTGTCGAGTTTCTATTTGAAGGGCACACCACGCCACCACGTTTGTTTTTTTACCGACGAGATAACTTGTCATGAACAATTAGGAACTGTGTTGCAATTACCACGTAAGCTTGGAAGGCAATCCCAAATCCCAGTACAATTCTTCCAATGTCAAGCATCCAAGCGCCCTTTTAACAAACAAAGAACGTTGAAATTAATCATGCCACAAAATCAGAATAACAAATGCAAAAAAAAAGTCTGAGAGAAATTGATGCAAAGAGGTCCAGTTGGATTGTTAATTTCCGTTTTCTTTTCTTATTTCCTTCCTTTTCAGGATTTATCACTCTTGAGAAAGATGTATGCTGGGGAAACTTTTAACATAATAGAAGGATTACACCAAACACTTATACCCATAATCCCACTTTCCCCTTTTAATCCTCCTTTACTCGAATCGTTATTGAACATAAAAAGTTGTTCTCAAGTTTCAACACGAGAAGTAAAGTAAGTTTATATGCACATACAACATACATTAGCTTTATAAAAGTTATTCATAAACATACAGTAGCTTTATAAAATTATCAGAAATTCATTCCTCTAGATGTCGCTTCCAAGGGAGGGCAACACTATTATAGGAGCATCTACAGCAGTGTCATGCAGAGATGTAGAAGCGCTTAAATCCTACACTACAGCTCACTCCAAGAGCACAGGGCAATATAGTCCAAATTGAACCATTGTAACAAATTACATGGCATGGTAATTACGAAATGCAGAAAGTCCATATACATCTGCTAACAACAAAACTGTGTATGTTGTAGTCTATCAACAACAAAAAACCTAGTCTGACTATTGGTAACTTTGCACAAAAGTTTTTATTCCTTCAATTCAATAATACGAGATAAGATCACGCACAGTATGATGACCAGCTTTCAGAGAGAGAGAGAGTGATGCAAACCTAGTCCTAGTATAACCATTTTGGTTTGTGTCATCATGTCATTTAAAAATGTGGCACACCAAAATCATGCGCATAATAAGTCTAGTTAATGGTAATTTGTTAGATGAAAAAGGAAACTTCAAATTAGAACCATAAGTTAAGTAGCATTCAAAATCTCCCTATTATTAGATTCTAATTCTTAGTCCGCAAAACTAGTAGACAACTCATTTCACAAGTCTGGCAAAGTTTTTGGAGGCCAGTTTTTTCATTATGTCTAATTTTACCCACATAAGTCTTAACCATCTCAAATTCGTTCCTCTTTGTGATACCCCAGGTTTGGAGTTAGATGGTGTTTAGTCCCACATTGGTTGTTTAGATGAGTTATCTTGGATATATAACAAACCATGTGGGCTACTACTAGTACCTTGGGCTTAAGCATTTTGGGCCATGTGGTGTGGCTTGTGGATCAAATCAGGGTACTGGGCCAGTGGTCTACGTGGGGCGTTACACTCTTCCTATCTATTTCCGAATTGATCACATGTTTTCTGAATTTGCACAAGGGCAAGTATCAAACCCGATTGAGAATGGCACTTTGAAGTACACTAGAACAAAATGTAGACCAGAGCTTAGTCAATTTGGGAACATCATACTATTATCAATGAAAAAACAGGAATAACGTTATTTAAACTTCACTATTATACAAAGAAACTCATTTCCAACATTCCGTGAAGTAACAGAAGTACAGAACAGCTCCTTGATTCAATAATTTAAAGCACCCTTTTGCACAACTTGACGCGCTATTCTGAAGTCATATACCCTTTCCCAGCATTGTCATTGAATTATCTGCAATTATTGAAATTGGTAACACACCGAGTCCAATGATTTACAAGGAAGATAACCGGGACTCAGATCTCCTACTAGTTTCAATTATGATCAAAACAAAAATGCTCTTACGATTTGGGTTTTTCCTATAACCAAGTAAGGTAAACTCAATTCTTACTCGCCTGGGATTTGGGCAATGGGATGATCAGCACCTCAAGCTAGAAATTCAGTACAAAAGTCCTTGATTGGTGGACGAAAAGACACTGTCACACCACATTAATGACTCGTAAATTCACCATTCTTTCTGGCAGTAGGACAATAGTGACGAGCTGGGTTTGTACTAAATTAATTTTTGGAAAAAACAGTCGGTATTATAACTTTGATCTATATTTGTATACTTTTCAAATCCCTCTCGTCGAGACGAATGATATAACATAAACATGTGACCGAATATAGTAGAGACTAAGGCCTGTTTTGGCTACAAAAAATAAGCCGGATTATTGGCTTATTTTATTGGCTGAATCCAATAAGCCAAATTAAATTAGCATACTTTTTCAACCATTTCTAGCCAATAAGCCCAAACTTCTAGGATTATTGCTTCTCAATAAGCCAATAACCTTGTCTTATTTTTTTTTATATTGATTTCATAAAGTTCCACCAGCTCAGACTTAAAACCTCACAACAGAAACTAGTGCATCTGTGGAAACAATATACATGTCATGTATCTGTATATCACGTTCCATGAAGCATCAAGTCTCTTAAAACACAATGATAATCAAAATCAAACACATACTACTGATAACACCACAGAGATCCATAAAATAAAAAAGGAACAACAGATTTATACGTACCCTAAGAAGCAGATATTGTCTAAGGTAAAACGAAAAGGGCGGAGATAACATGCGGACAATGTGGGTTCTCTTTTTCAGTCGATGAACTTGCCATTCGCCATGGTGGAGTTGGTATCTAGGGCTTTCCCAAGTCTAGTATGAATCAGAAAACCAAAACCAGCGTACGCTAAATATAAACCACCTGTGTGGGGATTGAATGAAGGAGTATTTTAAATTAATTGAACAGCTATTCAATTACTCCCTCCGTCTCCAAATTTTGGTCCCTCGCTCTATTTTAACCGGATAAAAAACTCGTTATAACTTTAAATCGGTAATGAATTTTATATTTAATATGGATTTTGCTTAATAGATCTCGATTAAATCTATAAGACAATGTTTTTAAAATCACGTAAAACAATGTAAATTATGAGATATAATCAATTGAAAAGTGACACGAACTTCCAAAAGCGACAAATAAATGGGGACGGAGGGAGTACTATTCTAAAATTGAACGGCTATACAATTATTATTAGCATTTGTTTCGATGACTAGAATCTTGACTAAGAGTAAGAATATGATTATCGGAATCAAACTTCTGCGAATTTTCTTGGATAGGAATAGCAATATGATTATTGAGAATCGAATTCCTAGGAATTAGATATGTGAAGTAATTTCATTTCGGTGTTTCGATTAATTTAGTAATCATACGCGGGAAACATTTCATTTGCTTAATAAATAAGCTAGGAATCTGGGATTCCTATGGGATAAGAGAGGAATGAGATTCTCATTCAGTTTGGGAATGAGAGTCTCATTCAGGCTCCGTTGCTGTAAAATATTTTACTTATTTTCCGGTGTTTGGTTGTATAAATCATACTTTTTACTTATTTTCCTGTAAAATATTTTACTTATTTTCCCGTGTTTGTATACTATTTTCCGGTGTTTGGATCAATTTTTCTTGTAAAATGTTTTTGGGCTATGGTGGTAAATTGACTTATGGTAATAAATCCGAAAAGTCATTTTACTTGTGCGTATGCATTAGTAGCTTTTTTCCCAGTTTCCACCGCTTTGTGTGATTTGGTCCATCTCTCATTCTCTCTCTCCTCAAACTTGAAATCAATTTCAACATACACTCTACCACCAATTGTTTATGGGACCACATTAATCAAAAAAAGTTTTATATAATCTCTCCCTGCAGACATTGACAGCAGTTGCACTCCTCAAGATAAAAAAACAAATAGGAAAAAAATCTCTCCCTACAATAATATCTCATTACCAACCAAATACTTAAAAATAAAAATGGAAAAAATTGTTTTCGATGAAATCATTTGACATGAAAAATATTTTACCCTAAAAAATATTTTACTTCAAAACAAATGTTGGAATCATAGAGAGAAGGCATCACATTCTCATCCCCCAAGATCACTGCCATCCAAACTGAACATTAACACAAGGCTCCAAAATAGGCACTGATAAGGTACTCTCTGATTCCTCAGAAATGATCTAAGTTGATCATTAATTTTAAATGCTTTTTTTGTCAGTAATTTAATGGAATCAACGGGTATCTCTAATCTTAACGTGGGGAGATTAATAAGTATTTAATAACGTGGAGCTCGAAATATAATCGAGATAAAGATGGGAGTACAATTATAATTCTTTAGTGGTGTGAATTATAATTTATGAAATAAGAATAGAATCCGGGTGGGATTAGGTTTTCTTATTTACACAAGGAGCCCAGATTTATTTCTCCTCAGGTCTCTGCTCTAGCCCTATAAATATATCGTTATGTTCTCTAGGTCTTATAACAGTCATTCAGAAAATTAAAATAGAGGCTAAGAGAGAGAGAGAGAGAGAACAAAGAGATCACGTAGAAGTCCACACTTGGCTACATGATTGAGATATAAGGGAATATGGCAAAAGATCATGAGATACTGTCGAGCAAAGTTTGTTGCATACAGTAATCTATCTGTCAAGTTCTAAAATAAACAAGTCAACCAGCGTTCGTGTCTACAGATGAGAGGTAAACCCTAATTCCGTCTCATAGGGTTTGTGTTTATTTTTATTATTTAATCTGTACGCATAATTACTGGGTTCTGGGATTCATTTCCCAACAGTGATATCAAAGCGGATTGTAATCATGCGTATGGATTAAACAAGCCATGTTGTCCGTAGAATATAGATATAGAACTGTGCTAATCGTTGTTTTGCAGAGTTCTAGTTTGTTCTAATGTCTGTTTTGCATAATCGATTATCCCACTATTATGGTCACGCATTTTTGATTGTGTGATTGGATCTCACGCTTTGTAATTGTTTTATGCGTGGTTACTATTACTGTTTTTTTTTATTACAAGTTTAGTTTTGTAATCTGTAATAGTAGTATGTGGGATGTATAAGTTTTTGATGTAATCTTTGTTTCTTCAGTTGTATCATTTTAGATATATAGATCTGTTGTAAGATTACAGATTCTATAATGGGCATACGATACGGAGAAAACAATCTTTTTTTACAAGAAGATAAGCTTTGTCAAGAAAAAAGAATGTTTGGCACGCTGCAAAATTTTTTCATATTTTTAGGGTCAGATTGCAAGGCTGTTTTGACCCAGTAAACATCAGAATTGAAAAATCTGTTCTTCACGGAAGCAGTAGATAATTGAATTTCGAATTCAACCCAATTGGAATCAGTTCAATCAAGTTCGAATGAGGGAGAAAAGTCCAAAATACCGAAGGCTGTACAGTTTACTCGGGAAAAAATTCAGATCCTATTTTTCTTGTCTAAGTATACGGTTGGATTTTGGTTTCCTTGATTGATTCAAAGTATCTAAGTCTTCTAAATAAGTATTGGTCAAGGATTTCAAGTTTTGAAGGATTCCTTATTGCTTAACGATTTCAAGACTCGAAGGATTCCTGATTGCTCAAGGATTTCAAGATTAGAAGGATTCCTTATTGCACAAGGATTGCATCTTTGACCATAATAGTTGGGATACATATTATTTATGTTTCCTTATTTATGAATATTTGTATGCTCATATTGTTTGCACGTGTGATAGTTTACCATATTTGGATAACATAGTAATATTTGGCTTTTGACTTAGATCACGTTTTTTGCAAACATGTTAATTTTGATAACCCTCACAAAATTTTTAAATAATTAAGTGGGAGAGGGAGTTTATTTTGTATAAATCTCATGGTTTCCATTACTAGTATATAGATGATATAATTAAATTTTGTGTGTTGGTTTTAGTACCTTCCTCCCATCGAACAAAATTAATTATGGCATCATCGGTACTTACTTCCTTAGAGGATAGTTCCAAGATAATTGTTGTGTAGACTGCTCCTCCACTTGGGGTAGTTCATTACGGAACAATGAATCTTGAGGCTAGGTATACACTTAGCTATAAATAACAAGTATCCTCTCCATCTGAGTCACTACTTTTCTTTATAGGACCGAAGCAAATTAGCTATTTAATTTTATTGGGCACAGTTTAGTGTCTAGATAGTAAAATTAAAAGGTTGTGCCTATCTACACGAATGATGAAGAGTAGTGAACCTACTCATCGAGGCATACTCTTCACGGTGTGTATGCTTGCTAATGTTTTTCTTTTAATAGACTAGTTGAGGGAACCAATTTAATATAAATGCAAAAAGTTTTTAATTGCCCTTCATAATTGTTGTTATGTGATTCTCAAATTCAAAAAATGGTCTCTTTCAATCCACTTGATGTCATTGTCATATAAATTTACTGGTCTTAATTATATTGACTAGAAAAGGATCTGGATATTGTGTCGACTGCTTAGGGGACCAAATTTGTATTCTATGAGGTGTGCTCTATCAAACCCACTGAAATTGCAACAGAACCTGAAATCCGGTATATAAGGATTGGGTTACAATTGATGAGATAGCTCGGTGTTACATTTTAGCTTCTATGTCGAATGTATTGCAACATCCGCATCAGTTTTTGGAAACTGCCTATGACATGATGCATAACCTAAAATAAATGTTTGGGGTGCGGCTAGGCAAGTTGCAATGTAGGATTTGGGGAATATAACCATATGTGAAGGAACCCAAGTAAGGGGATTATGTTCTGAAGATAATAGGTCTTCTGAATGAACTAGAAATCCCAGGAGCTAAAATCAATGGGGAAACTCAGGTTGATATTGTGCTCCAGTTGCTTACTAAGCCTTTTCAGCAATTCCACTTGAATTACAATGTGAACAAAATGCATTATTGTTTGACGAAACTGTTGAAAGAGCGTTAAATTAACCAAAAGACCCTTGGCTAATTATCTCAATAAATTGAATAATCAAGGAAACTTTTTTCACTAGTAGTTGAATCATGTTTAGCGGTGTTATCTACCAGTACCTGGTGTGTAGATACGGGTGCCACTAACAAAGGTTCCAGGAGACTTAGTGATGAAGAGATTTATCTACATATGGGAGTGCTACAAAAATAGCAGCAGTTGCAGTAGGCGTTTAATTTCAAGAAATTGTCTTTATGATTATTGAATTAGGAGAAACTTAGTTTCGGTTTCTAATTTGGTCATAAATGAATATTTGATTTATTTTTAATAATTCTGTGGTTATTAAGTTAAATAAATATTTTATCTGTTCTGGTTCATTAGATGACAATCTCTATTTATTAATGATATCGTTCGTACAATGCAACTAAATGAATTAAATAACACTAATAGATTGTCATATAAGAGAAAGGAGCCTTCTAAGTTGAACCAAACGTATCTTTGGCACTTATGCCTAAGTCATTTTAATCTAAATAGAATTTCTAAACTGGTTAGAAATGGATCTTTGGGTTCATTAGAAGTGAAGGCACTTCCGGTCTGTGAATCCTATTTGGAAGGTAAAATGACCAAGATGCCATTTTCAAGGAAAATGGAGAGCCAATGAAACGTTAAAATTGGTTCACTTTGATCTGTATGTACCTATGAATATTCGGGATAGAGGTGGTTTTGAGTATTTCAATACTTTTATTGATGATTACTCAAGACATGGTTATATTTATTTGATACACCGTAAGCCCGAATGCTTTGAGAAATTCAAGTAGCATAGACCGGAAACGGGAAAGTGTCTGGATTAATGTATCAAGACACTGCGATCTCATCGTAGTGGCGAATACCTCTTGGAAGAATTTAGGAACTAGTGGCAGCAGAAGGGATTACATCCTAGTTGTCTGCGCTAGGTATGCCACAACATAATGGTGTAGCAGAAAGAAGGAAATGACTCTTATGGATATGGTGAGATTAGTGATGAGTTATTCACATTTACTAAATTCGTTTTGGGGACATGCACTAGAAACAATAGCGTACATTCCTAACTTGGTACCATTTAAGCTAGTACCAATTACACCATAGAGCTGTGGATAGGGAGCAAAACTAGTCTATGGCATGTTCAGAATTGGGGTAGTCTAGCACATGTGCTAAAAGGGAAAGTAGATAAATTAGAATCAAGGACAAATGTTTGTTTGTTTTTGTGGGGTACCTTAGAGGAACGAAAGTTGCTCTATTTTATAGTACTAAGGATCATAAAGTCATTGTTAGTACCAACGCTTGATACTTAGAGAAAGACTATGTCGTAGATCACAAGCCTAGTAGTTAGATTGTTCTTGAAGAGTTGAGAGAAAATAGACCGGCACAGACTTCTTCAACACCAATAGTACAAGAGGCTGCATCACATGAAATTGTTGTTAACATACCAGTACCTTGTCGTAGTGGGAGGGTTATTGTTTCACCCAATCGGTATACGTTGTTGGGAGAATCTTGTGATATGATCCTTGAATAACAACAAGCCAAACCTTAAAACTACAAAGAGGCACTACAAGATAAAGATGCAGAATTTTGGCAAAAGATCAAAAGCACATGTTATGCTAGCTTAAGAAGTCCATTTGTGGACTTAAGCAAGCATCTAGGTCTTAGAACATCCATTTTGATCAAGTAATCAAATCTTTTGATTTTGATCAATGTTTGGATAAGTCGTGTGTGTACAAGAAGCGCAATGGAAATGTGGTGGTGTTTGTATTACAATATGTGGATGATATCTTGTTCATCGGAAACGATTTCGGAATGTTATCTTCGGTATAGTTGTGGTCATCCAGCAAGTTCGATATGAAGAATTTAGGAGTAGCCGGTCACATCCTTGGAATTAAATTTTTGCAAGATCAAGCAAAGGATGTTGGGCTTCCCAAGCTTCCTATATCGATGCGATCCTTGCTCGACTTAGCATGCAGGATTCCGAGAAAGGATTCTTTCCTTTCAGATACAGAGTTAGTATTGCTATATGTGGATGATATCTTGTTCATCGGAAACGATGTCGGAGTGTTACCTTCGGTATAGTTGTGGTTATCCAGCAAGTTCGATATTAAGGATTTAGGAGTATCCGGTCACATCCTTGGGATTACATTTTTGCAAGATCAAGCAAAGGATGTTAGGCTTCTCAAGCTTCCTATATCGATGCGATCCTTGCTCGACTTAGCAGCAGGATTCCAAGAAATGATTCTTTCCTTTCAGATACGGAGTTAATCTATCCAAGGATCAGTGTTTTAAGACATCTGAGGAGAATGAAGAAAATAAAGGCAGTTCTTTATGCTTCAGCAGTAGGAAGCCTCATGTATGCTATGATGTGAACTAGACTTGATATTTGCTTTGCTGTTAGCATGGTTAGCATATTTCAGTCTAACCCTAGACAAGAAGATTGGACTAGTATATAAAGGACTAGAGATTATATGTTTGTTTACCAGTCTGACAGTCTAGTGTCTTGTGGGTACACAAATTAAGACTTTATGTTAGATAAGAGTTCTATAAAGTCAAACATCGAGATATGTGTTTACCCTAGGAGGTGGAGCCATAAGTTGGAGGAGTATCAAGCGATCGTGTATTGTTGATTCCACCATGGTGGCTAAATATGTGGCAGCTTTTGAAGTAGCCAAGAAGCTGTTTGGCTCAAGAACTTCTTGATGGATCTAGAAGTAGTACCTTTAGTGCAGTTAACAATTTTAATCTATTGTGACAATAGTGGTTGTAAGGACCCGTAAATTTGCATAATTTTTTCGGAATGATGTTGGGTAAATGTGAGGAATTGAATTTTGATTAAGGGAGGTCAATGTGATAGTGGGAAAGTGCATTTGAAAGTCTAGGGGTTAAAGTGTTAAGATGTGAGAGTATATAACACATATTAGTCTTGCATTTTTACAAAAATTAGAAGAAAAACAACCCCTCTTTCTTCTTCCTCAGCCATAGCTCTCTATCTCTCTCCTTTCCTCCATTTTTTCTTGCTCCAAGCTCCAAAAATCCACAAAACCTCAAGTCCCCTTCAAGAACCCCACCTAAAATCATCTCCTCTACGCGTATTGAAGCTTGGATTGCGCTCATTTCGCACCAAGAACTCATATTTCGGGTTGGAGCTCATTGGAAGCTAGGGTGTACATTTTTCCACTCATTTCAAGCTTAAATCTTGAGGTAGGAAGACAAATTCTACTCCCTCTAGTTGTATCTGTGCGATGTATAGCATATCTCTTGCTCTTGTTGTGATCTATGATTTGAGCACTCGTTTGATGCAATTGATGATTGATTTACACTCCTTTGATGTCCATTAGTTGCTTTACATTTCCAATTTTTGGTCTAAAACATCAAAATTTGCCTTTGGAATGAGTTTGGGGACATTTGGAACTTGGGAGTAAAATCTGTCAATTTTCTTGTACATTCTGACCCGATAGTCCGGACGGGAATTCGGAAGTCCGGACTATGCGATATGTCAAATTTTCTTGTACATTCTGACCCGATAGTCCAGACGGGGATTTTGGTGGTCCGGACCATGCCCTAAAAAAAAAATTAAAAAAAAAAAAATTTCCTTGATGCCCGTTTGGCCCCCAGTTGTCCATTCGCGTTTTTGACCCATACCATCGTCTTGAACTTCGAATTCACTTTGAAATCTTTAAACCAACCTTTTGACACGCAAATTAACAAATCACTTGGTCATACGTATCGGACGCGCGTCGGTTGACACATTTTGGCGAAAATGGAGAATTTTTGGAACAAATGAGACTGTTGGGAACTTTTGAAAGACAAATGGTTTTAAGTTGATATTATTGGATAAAATGAACTCTAGGGATCACCCGTTTGGTGTCCCTAGCCATGGGTGCACGGAGCCCACGAAATCCGGCAGAGGGATACTTCCCTAATAAAGTTGATGAGTATTTTCTTATGAAATGTCGGTTTTGATGAAATTGGATTGATTTTGTGTATTTGGCGAAATGTGGCTTCTATATGCGAAAAATGAGGATTTCGGTAACTACTTGGACTTTGGTTGGATACTTAAGATTGTTTTGGAATACTTAGACGTATTTTAGACACTTGGATATACTTTGGTTACTTCGTGGTCGAGTTATAGTCTTCCGTTCATTCTAATCTTGTGCTTTGGTCGTATCCACCATATTATCCATAATCTTCATGCATCCATCATATTTATACACCTAGCGTTGGTAGAGTAGTTTTCCTACTGGGCTAGTGAGCTCAACCTATCAATTTTCAGGTATACGACATGGAGCATGAAGTTGGATGCGTGTGGAGTAATACATATATGGAGCACATTCATGCATAAAGTTATTTTCCCATCTTTGTGTATATTTTTGGGAAAGATGGTTTTATAACTTCTATAGCTTATTTTTTGACTATTTGACAATGTAATAACTTTTAAAATTGTATTCATGTATTTCTGGTTATGGGCGCTAGTGGATAAAACTTGTTTATTCGAAATGGCGGGATCATATTATGTTGACTTGGACTATTCAGAGGGATATATGTATGACTTTGGTCTTGTCCCACGTGGATTTTATGTATATTTGGATTATTAAATTTTAGGGCGTGACAGTGGTGCAGTTACTAACTCGAAGGAGCCAAAGATTTATAAGAAGGGAAAACACATCGAGCGTAAATATCACCTAATTCGAGAGATCGTACAGAAAGGTGATGTAGCTGTGACCAAGATTGCATCAACAAACAACCTAGCAGATCCTTTTACGAATGGCTTACATGCCAAGACTTTCGATAGTCACGTAAAGGAAATAGAAGTGAGAAGGGTAGCAGCATGGTTTTGAGTCTAAGTGGGAGATTGTTAGAAACTTATACTAAAAACCATGCTTTTATGTAATGGATTAATATTTAATTAGTTAATTATTAATCAGTTTTATCCCTTTTTTGATGAGAATCTATTATGGGCAATGTTTGCATGATATAATTGTATGTTGTGCATGTATCTTTTATTCTACATAGTAGACGATCCAGTGTGTAAAGTACGGATTACACACAGAAGATTGGATCCTCGGTTCTTGTGGAATATAAGTTTTGGTTCACAATCTTAGATGGATTTTGACACACTGTCAGTATGATTGTAGTACAATGTTTTAGTAGGTTTGTCTTGACTACAGGGAACGGTTCTAGTTCCGACTCATTGTGCTAGTACATTTTGTGTGTATTGAACAGGACCGCTTTAAGGTAATTGTCTTAGTACTGACATTTTAAGACAGTTAGAACCTTATAGTTATTAAGAATACTTATGCTCTTAATCTAGATATAATTAACACATGTATACATTTCAGAAGCCATTGATTATTGGGAGATTGTCAGTAATTTAATGGAATCAACGGGTATCTCTAATCTTAACGTGGGGAGATTAATAAGTATTTAATAACGTAGAGCTTGAAATATAATCGAGATAAAGATGGGAGTACAATTATAATTTTTTAGTAGTGTGAATTATAATTTGTGAAATAAGAATAGAATCCGGGTGGGATTAGGTTTTCTTATTTACACAAGGAGCCCAGATTTATTTCTCCTCAGGTCCCTGCTCTAGCCCTATAAATATATCGTTATGTTCTCTAGGTCTTATAACAGTCATTCAGAAAGTTAGAATAGAGGCTGTGAGAGAGAGAACAAAGAGATCACGTAGAAGTCCACACTTGGCTACATGATCGAGATATAAAGGAATATGATAGAAGATCATGAGGTACTGTCGAGCAAAGTTTGTTGCATACAGTAATCCGTCTATCAAGTTCTAAAATAAGCAAGTCAACCAGCGTTCGTGTCTACAGATGAGAGGTAAACCCTAATTCGTCCCGTAGGGTTTGTGTTTATTCTTATTGTTTAATCTGTATGCATAATTACTGGGTTCTGAGATTCATTTCCGAACATTTTTGAGTAATTCTAAAAAATATCATTCAATCGGATAAAAAACTTACAGTTATTTGACAGGATGATTTTTTCGGATCCGAGGTGGGTGTTGTGCGCCGTGTTATGTGGTAGAACTACGTAGTTTTTGACACACTTCTGAAGCTTCCAAAGACCTTGTTTGGAAGAAGAAAAAAGTCACTACAAAGTGCCTAAACTCAAAACCCAAAGTACCTAAACCCAAAGCGCCTAAACTCAAAGTGCCTAAAACCATTATATGCTACCCCAAAGAGCCTAAATCCCCAAAAATTGAACCTCAAAATTAACTTTCCAAACAAGGCCTATTGAAGTGTACCAATAAAATGAACAAAACTACGTCGTTTTGCTGCACAACATGACGCACAACATGTACCGCGCAACACCTTCCCGGATTCGATTTTTTCAAGGCTCTTCAAAGATAAATAATGAATTTCTCGAATTTTTTATGTGAGCATTAGAGTGGACCCCACATATAGTCGTTGGTGTCTTATGATACCTTGAAATCGAGTCGTTGGTATTTTTTATTTTATTTTTTTGGGTATAGATAATATGTAGTATCATTGATGTTCAATATTTTCCGTTTGATTTTTATAGAGATAATTCGTCTCCAACGGAAGGAATAAAAAATATAGAATATATGAACCTACATTGAAAATAACACAAACACTATTGATTCTCTAGTCCTTAATGATCTTTAATTATGTTCGTCAATGCAATTAATTTATTTATCCATAAAATTGGCACGAATCAGACAAAAATTCTAAAAATCGACCAAAAACTGAAAATTAGTGTCTGACACTCCATATTCTCAACCTTCAATTTTTTGGTTGATTTATTAAGCAGATTACTTATTAAAAAATCATCAAATATTATTAGATGCAGGGCAGAAGTAGACTGTAGAGTGTAGAGTAATATAGCAAATGAAGAGAGTTAAATTAGAAGAACCTGTGCAAAAATTATTGGAAGCCACCCCAATATGTAAAACGCTCCTGACAGCCACATGGTCTGCATCACAATTTTCAACCAAATATGAGAATAGCTTTTAGAAACTCGGCCTAAATAAAGTCTAGGAACCGGTACTTTTCACACGCATAAAAAAAAAAAAGAAATAAAAACCTAGGAATTGGTCTTTTGTGTAGAGCTTCGGGACATTGGATTGGAACCGAATTAAAACTCACGCGCTTGAACTAGATGGTGCAGTCCAAAATACCATTCGGAAATAGCTCTAATGGTTAATTTTTCAAATGTAAATGTATTTGATTGGATCTTTCATCAAGCTGTTTTTTTATTTCATGAAAGATCTAACACAACATGACTTACAAAATAAAAACCTGTATTAAATATTGAAAAGGGACTTAAGACTTTACAATTCTAACAAACTATATGTACGATAAAGTAAAAAATTCTAACAGCCACGTGGTACCCCAGTACACTCCAGCACACCATATTCTCCAGGGTCTAAAACTAAGCCTCATAAATGTGTGGGGCTAGAATTATCCGGATCGTGTTTGGGACTATTGAATAAGTAGTTATTAGATTAACTTACATATCTTCGGCCAATGAGATCTGCTACTTTGCCAACCACTATTGCACCTACCATTCCTCCAATTGTCAACATTGAACCAAACAGAGAGTACTGCACAAATGACAAAGAATGATGGTTTGATTAAGGGTAATCTGCAATTAAACTAGAATAAGCTAACTCCCCACCGCAGTTAAACAAGCAAGTTTAGTCCTTGGAGATAATTTGGTCACACTTAAGTCACAAAAATTTAGTACTTTGTTTTATTTTTTCCCACTTGGGTTATTAACATATTTTCTCAATATTTTTATTTCGATAGAATGGAGAATCGCATTTGAGTTTTATTTATTTTGAGATTTTTCCACATATTTCGCCCAAAAGAAAGATAGGTTTTCTCCAAACTATACGACTTCTTGTAACCTAGCCGTATTTTGCAGGTTTTATTTTTGTGTGTTAAACAATTGATTTACGACTCAGTTATGAACCTCTACTCCCTTATGTTATAATCAATGATTCAGATTAGAAGAAATAGAAAATATAAGAGAAACCGAAGGGATGAACTTGTCATTTGGGTGGTGGACTGTGAAAAGATTTAGGAAGAGACAATAAAATAAATAAATTTAGCTTATTTGCTTTATTATCTTCTCTCCCTGTTTTTCTTTTTCTTCTACTTCATCTTCATGGATATTTCTGCAAAGTTATGATCCATATTTAAAAAAAAAAAAAAAAAAACTTCCTTTCATCTCCTATGTTATTACATGGCTTCAAACCTTCACAAAGAAAGGCTGGCCGGACAATAGAAGTGTTAAATTATTTAGGAAAATGCTAACTGTGCCTAATAGTCACACTTTAAGATTGAAAAAATGTATTGAAATTTGTAAAAAGTGTATAGGGATATGTGAAAGTGTATTCAAAAGTATAAAAGGTATATAAGGAGTGTATTTTTTTAGTATTTGCTTGTGTGCTTATTGTGCGATCATTGAGCACACTTTAGCAAGATCCAATTATTTAGGCTCTGTTTGGATCTTAGGGAAAGCCGTGGAGAGGAAGAGAAATTTTTTAAATTTTCCATTCCTTTGTTTGGTTCTAAAAAAAGAGGATGGAAAATATTCAAATTCTTATTTAACTTTCCTCTTATTTTCTCTTCAATTTTTCCTCTAATTTCATTCTTAATTATTTTCTCTTATTTTCTCTTTCTTTCCCTAAGTTCCAGACAGAGCCTTAATGTCAAGAAGGCTTATATCCCATCCTAGCTTCTTTTCAGCGGTCAGAAATGTCCAAACCAATTAACAGACACTTCAACTAAATCTCTCCCGATCCGGTCATCCAGAAATAGAAAATTCACGACAGAACTCCCAAAGCCTGGCCCACTGCCGAATTTTCATCCTTTCTTTTCTTTCCATCATCGAGCCAAATAGTAGGAACCCATTATCAACCACTCACACAGTAGTTCTCCCGTGCAAGGCAGATCAACCATCATTATCAAATTTTAATATTGAAGAAAATTGTGTTGTATCATATCTTCCGAAAAAAGAATACTGATAAGAGACAAATACTAAACTCCAACCTTGAGGCGGAGGATAATGTATAAAATATATATTGATATCCAAAAAATATATTAATATCTGGAAAAGTGTATTATTATCTGTGAAATATGTATTGAAATTCGAACTCATTTATCTTTATGTTTATATTATCTTTCGCCCAACGAGTGGAGGTTAACAAGACCCAAAAAGAAAAACCAATCAATCAATCAAAACCAAGTAAGAGTATTCGTCAAGCTTCTATCCAAGGAACAAAACTAGACCGGTCTAATTCGGCCTTGAAGTTTGTTTTGTAGGCCCCTCAATGCAACGAACAGTCGTATTGTTTTGACTTTTTAAAATTACTCCCTCCGTCTCAATTTAATAGTCCATCATTATATTTTAATCGGATAAAAAACTGCTTATAACTTGAAATCGGTAATGAATTTCATATTCAATATGGATCTTGTTTGATAGATCTCAATTAATTCTATAAGACAATATTTTCAAAATCACGTAAAGTAATGTAAATTACGAGATATAATCAATTGAAAAGTGGCACGAACTCCCAAAAAGGACTATTAAATTGGAACGGAGGGAGTATATTTCTAGAAATATTTTTTTGTTCTTTTTTAAACCTTTCAAAAGTAATAAGTGAGATCTTTTGAAAAGCGTAAAAAAAAAAAATTAATTTAAGAACTAATTTATTTTTTGAGGTCAAAGTTCTTTTAGAGGGCTGTTGTGCGCCCCAAGGGGACACCCCTGACACACCCCACTCCCATTGGTCCCACCCCCCAATTGCCCCAATCCCCCCCCCCCCCCCCCACCCCGACTTCGGCCCAACTTTGTGTTTTTTCTTTTTTTTCTTTTTTTCCTTTAACTTTATTTATTTAATTACTTATTTAATTTAGTTTATTCAAATTACATTTGCAAGTAGATTATTTTTTACATTGACATTTAAACTTGACTTTATATTTTAATTAGTTAATTAATTTGCCTTAACAATGAATAATAACAATAAAAACTTCTAAAAGTAAATAATATTACAATAATCGGAAACGTCCATTGCGTAGAGCTCGTCGAATACTACAAGTGTGTCAAAAATCAAATCTATCGGATATCGTTAAGTGTGTCATCAGAAAAAAATAACTTGAAAAATAAAATCTGTTTTTTTCTTTTTTCTCTTTGCTTTTAACTTTATTTATTTACATTTGCAAGTAAAATTTTTTTTTTTTCTGTTTTTTCTTTATTTTTTCTTTTAACTTTATTTATTAATTTGTCTTAACAATGAATAATATACAAAAAAAGCTTCTAAAAGTGAATAATATAAATAAGGTAATATAAATGAATTAATATAATTAATATAAATAAAGTAATTAAAGGAAATAAAGTAATGTAAATAAAGTAATTAAAGGAAATAAAGTAATATAAATAAAGTAAATAAAGTAATATAAATGAATTAATATAAATAATATATTAGATGGTAATTAGAGGAGAGAAGGAGGGGCAAAATAGTAATTATGACGTGTCAGGGGCTGGGGCCCAGGGCGGGGCGCGGTCAGAAGCGGGGCGCGTATAAGATTTCTTAAAAGGAAGGGTATGTTATTATAATAAAATCTTTTTAGTTTTTGTCTATTATTGCTGTAATATATACGTAATAAGAGAAAAAGAAAATGATGCACAACAACTTACAGCTGCAGTAGACAGGCCTAGGTCACTTCTTATGCCAGCTTCGGCCTGAGATGAAAATCCAGCCTGCCCAAAAAAAAAAATTACAATTAAATTAAACCACATAATTAGTCAAAATCAATTATTTTAAAGCATGTAGATGCCTAGATGGTTAATTTTTCCCAGCATATACAAGTTGAATTCATGAATATTTTACATATTCTGGTCTTTGCTTAGAGTCCATATGCTTAACCTGTGCATGTCTTATTGCCTAACTTGTTTATGGGTCCTACCCACCAGGTTTTGCTGGCTATTATTATATGTGAACTATAATTAACAAAAAGGACTATTAGAGCAAGAGCAGTAGGTTAGCAATAGAGCAATTTTGGCTATTTTAGCTTAGCAAAAGGAGAAATTGTCTCATTCAGCAGCTAAGCCATTCTTAGCTATTAAAGCCCAAAAACGCTATTTAGCTACAGTACCAAGCCAAAAGTAGCTTAGCACTGTCCCGTAACAATGCAATTTTTAATGCTTTTCTCTCTCTTCCATCTGTCTTCTCTCTCTTTCCCCTCTCTATCTCTTTTATTATTTTGTAATATTTAAAAAAGAAAGAAATGATATTTTAATAAAAAAATAAGGTAAAATGGATAGACTGTTAGAGTGTTGATAGTGACATATACCAGGTTTTTTGGCCAAAATTTTGGCTTAGCTGCTACTGTTGCTCTTATGTTCTTCAACATGTGAGAGAGAATATGTTTGGGTCCTACCCACCAGGTTTGCTGTCTAAAAAAATTGAGAGTGAGTTTCTCAAAAATGCTAAGAGCGCTAAGAGGATCACAAAATAGTTGATTTATGTGAACAAAATTACATATCTCGAAATTCATGTTTAGCTCTTTTATCACTTTTAGGCGGTTTAGGAAACTCCTCGGCCCCGGTCAAGAACTTTTGTACTTTCGTGTAATTTTTGCAAAAACCGGACGAAGTTAAATTGTATGCCAATTGTCAAAGTACTTCCTTTTTTTTACGGAGTATTTCTTTGTAATGGGTCTTTCTATTGACTCAGGCATTGTTCTCCAATAGATTTTAGGTACATAAAATCTCACATTTTATGACACTCCAATCTCAACACATAAAATGTAAAAGTCATTTTATGAGATTTTCATAAAATCCTCCTAAAATCTATAGGAAAACTACTACATTTTATCAGTTGGGAAAACAATTCCATTTTATCACATCTCCATAAAATGCTCATTTTATGAAATTTTCATAAAATCTACCTAAAATCTATTGGAGAACAAGGCCTCAATAGGCTAATAAAATGACAAAAACAACCCCCATTCCAACACATTTTTTACATTGTTCACTAAATTTTTCACTCACTCTAGCAGATTTTTTGCACATATCAACACTCTTTTTAAACGGTTACAATATCCCAGATGTGGCTTGTAACCCATCTGATTATACCTGATGCATGTGAAGGTAGAGGTTTGAGGTTTGAGTCTATAAAGAGAAATCGAACCCCCTTAATTTGGTGGTTTAACCCACTTACTAAGGGGGTGTTCCGCTAACAAAAAACTATTTTTTCCAAATACTGAGAAAGGTCATTCTCTCACAACACATCACATAAAAAACCGTGAAAAATCAATTTTTTCAAACAACTGAGTTAGTAGAACACCCCTTAAATTTCTCACTAACTCGCTGATGTATATAATATAACAAACGAACCTTAAAAAAAAAAAAAAAAAGTAACCTATACTCCCTTTGTCCCAAGAAAGTCATAAATATTAAAAACAAGAAAAAAAAAAAAAAAAAGGTAACCAACAGAGAGAGGCAACGGGAAACTGCATTTTCATTGGTTCATGTATGCGTAATATGTTGCAAGTAAAGCTTACAGCGAACCCATAGACAAAGGAGCCCACGACCGAGACGGAGGTGCTGAAAACAACCGCAGCGGTCACGGTGGAGGATCCACGGTCCCCCGCCTTGGAGCCGCCGCCTCCATCTGGATCTTCAAGGTTTTCTTCCGGAAGCAAACGTCTATTTACTTGCCCATCGTCCATTCTCTCTCTCTCTCTCTCTCTCTCTCTCTCTCTCCCTCCCTCCCCCTCTCTCCCCGTGTGGATATGACTCTCTGTCTCCTTTGATGAAAGAAGGATCGGCAAAAAGTAGGAGCAAGTAGCATGTTTGTACCATGCATTCCGTTCCTTAAATAATCATTACTTACAATAGACAATCAGTAGTTGATTGAGTTGCAGTTGCGGCGTTAAATGAAGGTATTGTCCCTCACGCTACTGTTGGGGATATTCAAAGTTAGGTGTGATTGGTAGTTGAGTCCCTCCTCTCTCAGGAAAGTCAGAGAATGTTAGGAGATTGTATTGCTCTATGATTGTGTCATGATTTTTTACCATTTTTCTAAGGAAAATGTTCCTTAATGATTTTTTACCATTTTTCTAAGGAAAATGTTCCTTAATGATTGCGCCATTATTTTTACCATTTTTCTAAGAAAAATGTTCCTTAATGTTGAAAAAGCATATAGATTGAAATATGTAAAAAGTGTATACAGATTTATAAGAGCTTATTTAGAAGTGCAAAAAGTATAATGCAATATTATGTGCTTTTCAATTATCTTTTTTTAACTTGTATTGTGGTGGATGAAATTCTCTCTGTCACTCCTACGGAAATGATGAAGGGATGAAAGTTCTTCTTCGTCACGAGCTTTGCTCCTGCACACTGAGCAAACTCGTTAGCACCAACCCGGACCGTGGAGTCCGGAATGGTACTCTGATGATCAAGTCAGTAACTCGAAGAAGAAGGAATGAAAGCTCAGATCTAGGGTAATTTGAGAGGGTGACGTGAGAACGTACCTCTTTTGCGTGGTCATGCTTTGTATTTACAGGTAGGGCTTGGCTTGATTCTCAAGGCCCGTATACTCTACGCGCGATAACCGCTTCGGGTGACATCATCACATACATAACCGGGCATCATTACACTAGCACATGCATCCAATCAGGTCATGACGCGTGTCCATTCTGTTACAATGGAATTTCTCGTGTCCGCAGTTGAATTTGGGTTGAACGAATGACCCAAACCGCTTTTACTCGGGTTGCTCGGATTTTACCCGTACTCGATCCTCTTGGATAACGAGCCTAGTCACTTGGGAAGGCCTTCGGGCATGACAGCCCTTTGGGAACCAGGCCTGGGGTAATCCCAATTGGGCCGTATCTTCGTCCGACGGTAACTGGGCCCTTCGGCTCACATGCTTAGATGGACTGGGCCTACTTGAGTTATTTGGGCCCACACAATAGCCTCTCAACTCTCTTCAATCTTCATTCGGATTGATTGGGGGGAGTTGATCCGAGCGATTACCGATCCATAGGACTGAGCACCCCCCCGCAGCGAGTGATAACGGACCCTTTTCCCAAAGGATTTACATGAAAAGATTTGTCTGTGCTCTCTAATAAATACATATCCTCTCTGTTCAGTAACTTACCCCTATATAGGTAAAATAAATGTACCCGTGGATAGAATTAAGAAAAGAAGAAAAGAGAAGGAACTGTGGATTGCATAAAAAAATAGACCGCACAGGTGCTTACATTTATCCTACCAAGAAAATTGAATAACTAGCAATAATGGGATGAGAGTCGGTCTTGCTTCCTGACTTCAAAGAATCTTAGAAAGAACCCTTCTACCTGCATCGGCGGGGTGTACTGACCACGTACCGACGGCGTCGGGGACGCCGTTGCGGGTTCCAACAGATCGATCCGAGCCGTTCATCCTTCTCAAAATCGAATTCCGAGTGGGCCTTCACGGGAATCGAGGCAATCGAACGGTTGTATGAGCTCGATCAAAAATCACCCCATTTCATTGATTTTGGATCGAGCTCATACAGCCGTCCGATTGCCTCAATTCCCGCGTTGGCCCACTAGGAATTCGATTTTGAGAAGGAAGAACGGCTCGGATCGATCGGTTGGGACCCACAACGGCGTCCCCGACGCCGTCGGTACGTGGTCGGTGCACCTCCGTCGGTGCAGAAGGATTTATCGTTTTAGAAATTCATCCTTCACTTAGGAAAAAAAATAACGAATGTGCGCAACAACAGCTTCAAAATATCACAAGGATATAATTGTGAAAAGTTGTCATGATTATTTATTTGTTTGGAATTTGTTGAGAAAATGGGTGGCCCAAGCATTAGGCCATTAAAACTAGTGCTTATGAAAACTAATTTTGAGAGGCCTTTGCTCTTACAAAAAAAAAAAATATATATTTTTTTGAGAGGCCTTAGTTGTTTTTTTTATCGGCACGCATTACAAAGATTAAAGCGAACCTAAAGAATGGCATCACAATGGAAACGAGCATTAGGTTGGCACCTTCGCAAACTGACAATCATATGCCACTTAGGGCCCCAAAAGGGCGAGGCTAACAAAATAGGAAAAAAGATTGGCAAGGACGCAAGGTACCAATAAAAAAAAAAAAACATAAATGAGATACAGAATCGCCAGGAACAGAAACAAAAAAAAAAAAAAAAAAAAGAAACAAAAGCCCTTTGAGTTTTCCAAGCCCTTTGTTTCATGTTCCATGTATATGCATGAATACCGCAAGTTTTCACTTTCTAAAACTACTTTCATCATTGGTTTAACAAAAAAAAAAAAAAAAAAAAGAGCCTCAGCCACATTGAAGACCTCCCGTATTTAAGTACGTATATATGCGTTGATCTGTAATTATTGATCTATCTCTGTAACATCGATTTCATTCCATATTTCACATTTTGGTGTAAAATAGTAGCTAGAATTGGAGGTACTAGAGACTATAGGTAGTCTTGAGTAATACTTTCAAGTCTCAAAAATTTTGATTTGTTTTTAAATTTATTAGTTGAAACATATTTTCGTTTCCAACAATCAAATCCTCAATAAAAAGAAAAAGAAGAACAAGTACTGCAACCTTACATGAGAATAAAAATTTCCGTAACGTATGCGCAAAAGTCTTGATTTTCCACATACAAACAATAGACTTATTCAAAAGCCTTATATATTATCCATGCACAATACTCCAATAAAAATTAGTAGGGAAAATATATTAAATTAAAACATCAAAAGTCTAACAACCCTTACAATTAACATTATATACAGGGGAAATGACCTAAATAAAACAGCAAAAATAGTTACGTATTAGACTTTGAATTGAAAACCTTAGGGAGTGTTTGGGAGCTTCATTTTCTACTTTTCATTTTTAACTTTTTGTCCTTTTGAATTATGGTTAGAATAGAATGTTTGAATCTGGTGGAAGTGTCTGGGAGGAATGTGAATAATGTATTTGCAACAAGAGTAGTATTGTTTAGAGATATGTGCAAAATACATTTTGTAGATCTTTTTGTTAACCAAAATAAGAAAAGTAGAAAATGAGAAATAAAAAAGCTCATCTCCCGCTATTTTTTTCTTTTGCTTTACTTCATCAAAAACGAAAAATGCATTTTGTTAGAATTCAATTTGGGAGGGGATAGTCAAACAAGTAAAGTGCGAAAATTAGGAAATAAAAATGGGAAAAGGAAACTCTCAAACAAATCCACCACGTAATACCTGCGAGTCAAACATATCAAACCTTATCTTAAAAGTTTCGCTAATTGACTAAATGGACTAAACGGGCTAAAGCTAACCAAAAAAAAAAAAAGGATTTCGAGAAAAGTAATTCTCCTCACATATATCAACTAAAAATCCAAAGGTGAATTTCCCATTCTTGCTGAAAGTGCTAACACGAATTCAAGACAGATCATTCCACTCATGTACATCAACAATTTTTAGTACTTTCAACCTATTTAGCACTTTTAACAAAAAATAGAAAACTGTCCCCAAATAGGAGAAACAATTTGTGTCTAAAGTCCATAATACGAGGTCTTTTATGCGAAAGTCACCCAACTTTTTTGGGGCTTTTTGATATAGTCTTTTTTTTTTTTTTTGTGTATCTTAATTTGTAATAGATTTGGATATAATTTTTATATCCCATCGTTTGAGTGGAAGAAAGAAATCGGAAAAGTACTATAAAAATGTGGTGCAAAGGTTAAAAAAGAATTCATATAGGCCTAGCAATGTAATGTAAAATTTTTACCCGAATCTCCTTAAACTTAAAGAACCAAAAAAAATAAAGCAAGCAAGCTCCCAAAAACTTAAGCAGGGAGAGTGCGTGTGAAACTTATCGGTTAGTAAACATACCTATCGTTTTGACTTATAGTAAGAGTGTCCAATTTTGAAAAGGAAAAATCGAAAGAGCCTTTGGTGAAGTTTACTCCCTGAGAAAGAGGGGCCGGGTTACATTCGAACCCATGCATGTGGCCACGTGCTACATATCCTTGCAGCTGGCCCCTCAACCGCGACATTCGAAAAAATTATTCTACACTGTTAGGGCATCCTTACCAGAAGCACCAAATTTAACTTCAAAAACACCTTTTACAAATTTAGCAAATCACTTTCCAAAAACTCACAAAATCAGACTCTTTATTCTAACTTTATTATATTAAACTTTTCTTTCTTTCTACTCCTACTCTCCAAACGTAATATAAAAAAAAAAAAGTGAACAGTGCGTGAATAGTTCTCTGGTGAATGAACAGTGCCGCACCAAATTTGGTGCGGTACTGTAGCAAAGTTATAAGTTTAACAAATTTGCAAAAGATTTGTTAAGTCTGATTTTGGAGGATTTTGCTGCATTTCACTCATCAAATTTAGCTTTGAGGGGATTTGATGCCCTTGATAGGGATGCTCTTACGTAGTGCCTCAAGTTTTTTCTCTATAACTCATTGTGGTATGACAGAGAAAATAGGTATATGGACCGCAACAAAAAATGTGGTGTAAATGAACCCGGGAGCAGAAAAAAATGTGGTGTAAATGAACCCGAGAGCTCTGCTGTCCATCAAGGATGGCAAGCCCTGCCAACCCATTCAAATCATCCATTTCAACAATTAGCAGTTTAAATTACAAATGTTTCTAAACAGTAAGAAAAAATTGTGACCAATAAAAAAACAATAGCTAATCTAGACTGCTAATTACAGAGATTGACAGTTGAGATTATGGTTGATAGTGCCATCTCCTAAGGGACAGCTGAGCCCCTAAGTTCGTGTAAATGGAATGCCAGCTACTACATGGCGATGTCGTAAGGACACTGATGATCTCTCGAATTGTGGACCTATCCTAGTGCTACTAATTGAAGCATTCATCATTGAACCCGTACGACCAACAAGAACCTAGCATGTAACCCATGTTCAAATTAGCAAAAATGATACGTTTACAACACTTGCCTCCAAACCGGCTCCAACTGGTGACGTGGCGGTGGGTCTCACCCTGGGTCCCACCCACTTAACTCGGGGGAAAAAAAAAAAAACTCAAATTTTTTTGAAACCCAGTTTGTTGTTCCCTCCCCCACCCACATTTCGTCCCATCACGAGTAGAGAGAGAGAGAGAGAGAGAGAGAGAGAGAGAGAGAGAGAGCAGCGAGCAGCAACCCAACCGGCGATCGAGCACCAGCATTGGCGACCCACCTTCTCCGGCAACCCTCTCCACCTCCGGCGACCACCGCCGCCGCCGCCCCAACAGCTTCCAGCTATCTCCATTTCTTCCATCTATCTCCCTTTCAAAACATTGCGACACAAAAGGTCGATCTCTCTCTCTCTCTCTCTCTCTCTCTGAGCTTGTTCCATCCATAGAGTTAACCCCAATTGCAAAACCCTAATTGTTTTGAAAAAACTAGGGTTCCATTTTGAGAATTTTGAAAATCCTGTTCGAAAACCCTCACTTCTTCCTTAATTAGTAAACCTCCACATATCTTTTCCAAATGAATCCTTTAGCAGCAGTCACCTTCCACTTGAACATGTTCACCAATTGCACCAGTAGATATCCAAGCTTCAAGTCCGTCCCCATCATCTACTGCAACAAGCCAACAGCATTCCAGAGATAGTTATGTGCTGAACCACTCCACAGAAACTCAGACCAAAGAACCTATCTAGAACTCCAGCCCAAAGCAAGAAATCAGAAAACTAAAACACAAGACCAACTATCGAGTACTGAGAATTTTCTCAGAAACAACCACTAGTATTAAGGGGCAATCATTCAAGTTTACTAGTCAAAGGAACAACATTTCTCATCAAATTTGGACAAAAAATAAGACTCTTTAGCTAAGCAAAACCAAAACTAAAAGAGAGAGCTAAGCAAACAATACAAGTGAACAAACCATACAAGAAAACAGACAGCCATTTTTTTTCTTCCTCCCCATTTTCCTAAAATTGGTTTCAATAATAAGCCACTCATTTGAACCTATTTATTGGTTGGCTACAAATTTTGCTATTCACGGAAGTTCCATGAAAAAGTTAATCTCATTAGGAAAAATAAGCCACTCATTTAGACCTATTTGTTTTAACAAAATGCTTTATTGAATTTGTTTTAAAAAGCCAAACCTTTTATCTAGTCAACTGATTGTGGTTAGTGGCATGGTAGGACCTACAAAATGCCTCTATGGTTGACCTTACATTGTATTCAACTAATTACAAATGAATGTTTAGCAATAATTTGGTTTTTGAGTTTTTTACTAGAAATTAGAACTTGAAAAAAAAAGAAAAGAAATAGGTAGGGGCATTGACAGAATGGCTACAAGTTCGAATATTTTCCACGTCTTCTGAAGGATTCAAATCAGTTGATTTTGGTATCTTTGTCCTGTAGATATTTACCTTAGTTGCTTTTGTATTACAAGTCCCATATATGAACATTTAATTCACTTAATTTTTTACCACATATGAAAACTCAACAAACCTCCATTCACAAAGTTCTATGAGCAATTACATTCTTCTAGAAAAATCAGTAAAAGCATATCAGATGGAATTGGAAAAGGGTATGGCCGGGTTGTTCTGTAATATGGCTAAAAACTGATGCCTAATTTTCGATCTAACACACATATATAATCATGTGTGCAAATCAGCAACAAACGATCACAGTTTCAATCTCAATCTAAAGCCTAATTTTCGAAACACAGATGTCTCCAAATATATGTAATCATGTGTGAATCAGAAGATGTAGTGAGAGAGAAGACTTACGGAGGAGAGAGGAGCAGCGGGAAGGATGGAAGGAGTTGAATCTGAGCTCGCAATTTGGAGAGAGGAGAAATCGAGTTCTAGGGTTTTGTGGGGTGATGTTTGATCCGTTTTCTGTCTTCTGTTCAGACCGTGTTGGCGTCGGCGACGGTCGGCGGAGGTGGAGAGAGGCCAGAGATCTGGGTGGCCAGAGCAGGTGCTCGATGGTGGTGGGTCTCTCTCTCTCTCTCCGGTGGAACGAAATGGGGCGGGGGAGGGAGGTGAACTGGGTTTTCAAAAAAATTCAGTTTTTTTTTTCTTTTTCTGTTGGGTTAAATGAGTGGGACCCAGGGTGGGTCCCACTGCCACATCAGCTGTTGGAGCTGGTTTGGAAACTCATGTTGTAAGCGTATCATTTTTGTCAAATTAGTTGTACAACTTTACATTTTTGTTTGGTAGCTAGAATATTTAATGCATGAAGAGATTTGGGGAAAAAAAATTTTTAACAAAGAAAACATAAGATATCATTACGAACAACGAATGATTACAAAAGTGATGAAAAACATAAAATATGAGAAGATCTCACATTTGCCAAGTGACCTCGATGACAATGTGATTACAATCCAACAAGATCAAATACACACACAAAACCCCAAATGCAAGCAAAACAAACACAACCCGACATTACAAGAAGTTTCTTATGAGGGCTCCTTCACAAAAAATGTGCGGGAAAACAGTTGTGAGCCGTTGGATCGCGTGAAGGGCATAAGATAGATCCAATGGTCCACAACTGTTTTTCCGCACTTTTTTTGTGAGGGAGCCCTCATAGGATATGTTCTGCCCGACATTAAAACACAAACCATCAGACCAAACAAGCCCCCAACGCCAAAAAACAAACATCTCCTGCAAATAAGATAAAAGGCACATAAGCACAAGTTAGTCAATGTAAAGCAAGGCGTTGAGGGCAACAGAAGGTGTGAGGGTCGAAGTAGCTATCTTTAATGGCTGTCTCCCTTTTCTGCTTAAACCCAATAGTATGAGAGCCGCCAACTTTTACCCTATCAACCTTCTTCCTTTTCCGATTGTTGGGTTGCATTTCTGAAGTGGGGCCACAAACCTCCAGTTGATACCACTGTAAAGCTATAACCCTCTTAGATCGCAAGTTTCGAATGCTTGCAATAGTGTCCTGAAAATCCTTTGCAACCCAATCGGACAAAACCTCCTCAGAACCCAAATGATGAGAATCAGGCGTTGAAACAACAGATACACAACTGGGAGGCGAAGTTGAATCATCCTCCATCTGGAGGGGGTACTGAGCGGCTGCCCCACTAACCATCGGCACATCAAATACTTTCACAATAAGGGTATGCTCCCGCCCAATGACGGGAGTATCAAAAGGATTAAGGTCCATAGGGGTATGCTCCTGCACTTTAATCACAACAACTGAGAGGCTCGGTTTATGGAAGAATTGAAACCTCTGACCAAACTTCGATTCCTGAAGACAATTGCGGCTAACAAGGAGAAAATCGCGCCCCATAAGAACCTTCTTCTTGTGGTGCCCGTTCACTGGAGGACGAGACTCTTCACCTGACCATATGAACCCATCCCCTTTTCAACCTCCTAAAACTTCACAAACTCAGCAGTGGAACTAGGCTCAACGGTGGATCCATGATTGCTAGAAGTTGCACAACAAGCAATAACTTCCTCACAGCTGTCTACAGGCCTAACTTTCGAAGAGCTAACACCCCGAGACTCACAATACACCCTCTTAGAAGTACCCAAAGACAAATCAATGACTCCATGATCATTCCAAGAAAAACCCACACACACATCCTTTGCCTCCTGATCCTCAAGGTCCATCGAATCTAAATCTTCATGCACTTCTTCCAAAGGGCCATAATTCGGATCAAAGAGGTCCCTCAGCTGATCTGCTGTTGCAGCCTTGGCCCTAGAAAACCGTAAATCCGATCTCCACTCCCACGCAGACTCATCATAATCATCATAACACAAGTCTCATATCCACTCCATAGCCATAGAAGAAGAGGGCCTAGCCATTCTTTTTACCTCTGCCCTCCTTGAAGAGGCAACCTGTGGATTGGCCTAACCTCGACCGAAAACCCTTAGCCATTACCAATACAAAAAGATAAACAACACATAGCAGGACTGAGACCCCGAGATCTAACTGACCAAAGAAACTAAGAGAAAAAATGAAAACACCAGAACAAGAACAAGGCAGACCCAAAAACTATCAACACACTAACAGAAGTAGAAGTATTTGACAAATTACAAGTCCTCTGCTTATGAATATATAAAAAGAAAACTAGAGGAAAACTAGAGCCACAGAGTAACCGAAGCAGAAATAGGTGGAATAATAGGAAGGCAACTAAAAAAAAACTAGGAATCCCACCCAAAATCAGACAGCCTAAGAGACCATTAGAATACATAACCCAAAAAACAAAAATACCAGAGGATTCGCTAGATCCACAGCCCAAAAAAACATAAAAAAAGATTTAACCTCCGAACGGATTAAATCACCAGATGTATGGGTTAGAGATGCACCATGGAATAAAGTTGTAGATGCCCCTTAATCGATGGCCAAAAGCACCATCCAGACACCGAAACAGCTGCACACGCGGCCAGAGAAAGGAAACCTCAGATCCACGGGCGTGAGTAAGCTCTCTCTCTCTCTCTCTCTCTTGGAACTTTCTGGTCAATAGTTTTTTTGATTTTTTTTCAAAAAGACACGGGTGTTTAGGCAAATATTTTTTGGTTTGTATTAAAAAAAAAAATTGCATTTGTTAGTGTTGCGTTGATTTTTACGGATTATTGGTTCTTCTTGACGAGAGGAATCTAAATAGTACTCCCACCGTCCCAATTTAAATGCTCCCTACAGTTATGCGTGTTTTTAAAAAACTTTTATAGTTTTCATTCTGTAATGTATTTTATATGCAATATGGATCTTATTTGATAGATCTCAATTAGTTCTATTAGACAAAATTTTTAAAAACTTTCGAAACCTTACCAATAAAAAGATATAGACGTTTGAAAATGGCACGGATATATGTAGGGAGCATTTAAAATGGGACGGAGGGAGTATAAAATTATTAACCAAACTAAAAAATTTGTGAAAACTCAGAGTGTGATGGATATTACAGTCTCCTCATTTTATCCCGTTTCTCTCTAGATTTCAAGCTCGTAAACCTTAGATTCAAGGCTTTGGCCTCCACTAATGTTGTAAGTACTCTTCTAATCTTTATAGATCTAGATTTTATTTGGGGAGTGATTTCCACACCCCCCCAAATTGTTATCCAGACCCCCTTTCTTGTCTTCTAGTGAATTTTTCATGTGTAAAAATTTCACTAGAAGACAAAAAGGGGGTGTGAATAACAATTTGCTGGATGTGAATATCAATTACCTTTTATTTGCACTATTTCCATGTTTTGTATTTCTTTACCTTTTTCCTTACAAGTTTTCCTCTCCCATGGAGGAGTACTTCCATAGGCTTAGTCATAGGGTGATTTTCACTCCATGGTTTAAGATATTTGATGATTTCTCATTATTGTGCTTAATGTGGGTTTGTGAATGGATAGATTTTTCCATTTTGGTCTAAACTTAGGGTTGTGAACTTCCTTGATTGGGTGTAGACAAAAATTTAGCACACATAATGCTTTGAACCATGACACCCTACATGTTTGATAAAATATCTAAATGAGATTTTTTTCCATTTCCAAACCCAATGTTTGAAATAAACTAAATTTTCATGGATCAATCTTTTGAGTGAGAGCAATGGGTGGATTGAATCCCTAGACTTAGCCTTTGTTAATTTAGGGTTAAACTTCATTTTTAGTCAATTATAGGTAGAGAGAGAATTCCACCTAACAAAGCTCTAAACTTTGGTTGTCCTAACGCTAAAACCCTAACATAAAGTGAGCTTACCACTAGCTCCAATTTCCTTCCCTATAGATATCGACCTCGGACTTCCGAATATTATGTTGCAAGCTCTACGCTTGGGGTGACCCATCTATGACGCAAAGTTAGGTTGCCAGCAATAACCTTCAAAGCTTCACCCTCGCGCTCAAACCCCATTCTAGCTCTTAAGCTTTTATGACTTTCAACTCATTTTCTGGTGTTTGTATGAGCCTCAAGCTTCTGATCATTGTTAAAAAAAGTGAGATGGACCTATTCATCACATAAACAAAGCTCATTCATTATTCGATGATGATAAAACATCATTTCCATGGCTTTTGGCTTCATCAATCAATGATCAAGAGTGAAGTAAACTGATTTGAGAGTATCTAAACCAACCTAAAGTCATGAAATGATGATATCAACATGGGAAAGCATTAGAAACCACAAAATAACAAAATGGATGAAATAGTTTGAGCGCTCAAACTAGGGGTTTAAGCGCTCAAACCCTTTTGGCTTGATATTTTCAAAAGTTGTTTTTCTTCATTTCTCCCTTAGATTGACCAACCCATAGTTATTTTCATGATTTTCTACCCTTTTGGTTATGATCAAGGCTTGAAACTTGGAGTTTTGATGGATGATTGAGTAGTGGCTCAGGTCATAGGCTTGAGGTGAGGTATTTTGGACAGAGGAGTGTGAGTGTAGGGCTGATTGAGTGGTTATTTGGGTGTATGGGGGTGTATTTGGAGCTAGAATGGTGATTTTGGCTTGAATGAAATGGGTTTTATTGGTTGGGGCTGATTTGGATGAAATTGATGGAATGTATGAGCTACAAATGACTTATTAGAGTGAGAGAGGGGTTGTTGTAGTTTGTTTCTCAAAGACCCATGCATTGTAGGCCTTAAAAATGGGATTTTGGAGTATTTGAGTGCTTGAAATGGGATGATCAGTGAAGAGCAAGGGCTGATTCAAATGTGTGTATGGGTTTGAAGATGATCTATGAGCATTAGGTTAAGAGAGGAGTGATTTATTCAAAGACCCATGAGATTTAGGCCTTTAAAAGAAGGTTTTGAGGTGTTTTGGAGGTTGAAGATGATGAAAATGAATAAAAGAGAGGCCAAAACGTGATTGAACGATTAGAGAGAGTAGTTTGGGTCTGATGGAGGGTGTGAGAGATGTATAATGAGCTAAGAATCCTTAAACAATGGGTGGGGGTGGTTTATAGAGAGAGAGAGTGAGAGGGAAAATTGGGTTTTTGAATTTGAAATTCAAATTGAAGAGTTGGAGGGATTTTGGACGTGAAAATGAAACTTAGAAACCAGGGGGAGCCCATAGATTAGCTAGAAAACCAGCTTAAAGATGCCTTCAAAAGGTTTCTGGTGCGCGCAAGGTTTGAGTGCTCAAGGGGCCTACAGACCAAACTTCACAGGGCTGCTCCGGGTGCTATCAAACTCCATTTTGTGTGTGGTTTGAAGTGTTGGAAAGCTTATCGAGTCAACTTTCTAACCCAATTAGTTTGAACCCAAGATAATTTGTACATCAAAGTGTGTGACCATTTTACCCTTAGAAGGTCAAAAAAATAAGTCGTTTTGGTAAAACGTGCACATCTCCCTCATTTCAAAACGGATTGAGACGTATTATATATCAATAAAGAGGGTTTTCAATGTACTAGAAGATAGTGTAGACTTCCGTTTATTTTGAAGAGAATTTTGGATGGTATGAAGGGTATTTTGGTCATTTTGGTTGGTTTAAGGTTGTTCTAGGAGGGTTTAGAATGGTTTAGGGTGGTTTGGTGAGTTCAAGCCTTGTTCTTAGCCTTAAGGTATGCACGGTTGGTCTATTTCATCATTGAGAATGCTTGATAAGTTTCTCAGGTCAAAATCAGGGTGTCTATAGTTGCCCCTCTTAGATGAAACTCTGTATCATTGCTTGATGCAAGTTACATCTAAGACAGAGACATCCCGATTCGTTCCCTGAGCCTTTCTCAAACTGCAAAGAAAAATATTAAAATTACGGTCGCACCACTCAGACTGCCTACATACCCCATTGTAGGGATCAAACCGGCGTAGTTCTTAGGGGCGTGCGCAAACAAACTCAACAGGTTTTCCTGGCCCGTGAGACAAAAGATTTCATGCGAGTTGACAAGGCTTCCCGAGTCAAAATGCTAAAGGAAACAAATGATTACACGCGAATCGACAAGGCTTCCCGAGTCGAAATGCTAAAGAAACAAATGATTTCATGCGAATCGACAAGGCTTCTCGAGTCGAAACGCTAAAGCAAACAAATGATTTCACGCGAATCGACAAGGCTTCCCAGGTCAAAACGCTAAAGCGAACAAATGATTTCACGTGAATCGACAAGGCTTCCTAAGTCGAAACGCTAAAGCGAACAAATAATTTCACTAGTCGAAACACTAAAGCGGACAAATGATTTCACGAGTCGAAACGCTAAAGCGACAAGGCTTCCCGAGTCAAAACGCTAAAGCGAACAAATGATTTCACGTGAATCGACAAGGCCTCCCAAGTTGAAACGCTAAAGCGAACAAATTATTTCACGCGAATCGACAAGGCTCTCGAGTCAAAACGCTAAAGCAAACAAATGATTTCACGCAAATCAACAAGTCTTCCCGAGTTGAAACGCTAAAGCAAATAAACATCCCAAGTCATGATCAAACACAAATCCATACAAATGATACCATCAATTCATCCATATGCACCAGCTTGGCGGCTAATACGATTCTTATCGTGACATGATTAAACGTAGCTAGCCCCTGAACAACGGGGAAGCTAAATCTGATGGGGCTATCCCTTGAGCAACAAGACAATCGAGGAAATGTGACCACTTACTGAACATCGAGGTAATGACATGATGGCCTTAGGGACACAATGATTTGTCAACAACAAATTCTTAGAACAACTGATTAAATGCACTAATTGGGTGATTAAGACGACACGCAACTTGATATGATTGATGCACCAGGTAGGTGGCTAAAATGCACCAGGTAGGTGGCTAGGAGACTACATAGTGATTATCCCAAATGACTTGATTGAAAAGGTGACCATGTCTGGTCTTGAAATTGAATTTTGGTTTTGAAGGTGAACATTTATGGTCTTGAAATTGATTTTGAAGCGACCATTTCTGGTCTTGAAATTGATTTTGAAAAGTGACCATTCTTGGTCTTGAAATTGATTTGAAATTGATTGAGGACGATTGAAAAGTTGTTGTCCCACAGGACGGTAGATTGATTGATTGAAAGACTGTCTCGTAGAACGATCGATTGAAAAAAAATCTGTCCCGCATGACGGTTTTGTGGGACTCATGTTTCGACATTTAACGACAACAAGGGCAACATTTCTTCCATAAAAGGTAGGAGGCGCAACGCGGTGCCTCTTTGCTTTACTGTCTTTCCTTTTGGTCAGGGCTTGAGTTTGAGCTTAGCAGGCTTGTATCTTGGGTTTTGAGTTTCGGGCTTTGGATTGACTTTCGTCGGGGATTTGACCTAGAGCTTTGGGTTAATTTTTGGATTGAGACTTCATGCTTTAGATTTGGTTTTCGTCAATGAATTGAGATTTGGATTGGCTTCTAGCGTGGGTTTGGGCCCTTATTCTTCAGTCTTGAATTTGGGCACATGATTCCCCCAGTGGATGGCAATGGGTTAACTTGCCCCCAATTTTGGGGTAATGACGAACCTCAGTTATGATCCCCTTTCTTGGCTTTGTTGATGGTTTTGGCGACCAATTGACCATGTTCCCAAACACAAGTTCTTTCATGCATTGAATCGTTTCCATGAGTCGAGGACAAACAAGACTAAGACTAAGACGATTTGACTCTTTAACATTGAGGTGGATTTTGACAAGACTAGCAAGACCGAGAAAGTTGAGACTCACAAGGCCAAGGAATTTGATTGGCATTTTCGACAAAGAACTGGATTTGGACAAGACCGAGGAATTTGATCTCTCTTTTAGACAAAGGAGTGGACTTTGCTAAGACTGACAAGGCCGAAAAATTTGATCGGCCTTTTGACAATGGGGTGTACTTGGACAAAATCGAGACATTTGGTTGACCTTTTGACAAAGAGGTGGACTTTGACAAGATTGACTCGAAGGATAGGGAAGGTCTCTTATCAACCGAGTGACTTCTTCTAAGAATGCCCCTGACTAGGCAGAGATTGACTACTCGAAGTTAGGGAAAACCGCGTTGACTCGAAATATACAGAAGACCACGTTGACTCAAAGGATATGGAAGACCATGTTGACTCAAAGAATATGGAAGACCACGTGGACTTGAAGGATATAGAGCTTACGTTGTCTTAAATTTCTGAAAGGTGGTAGACATGCCTCACAATTGATGTCAAAATTGTCATGACAAAATTAGATTTTAATTTTTGAAATTGTTTCTCTCCATCAAGTGATGTTCATTCAAATCAATTATTTTGTCAAAACACTTGATTTCTTATCATGAACCCATGCCCTGGATTGCTAATGATGCTTTATTGATTTTCCATTAAAATGCCCCAGTTTGGAGGGCTGTTGATGAAGACCCATTGATGTGCCCTAGTTTGAATTTTTACTTTGTTTGACGCCAATGTTTGCATGATGCTTTGACTTTTTATTTTCAAGGGAGATTAGATTGTTCCCTTTTGGACTTGAATTCACGCTATCAAGTTGCACTTGTCAATCTGAAAGGACTTTATTTTGGTTATGACAGGGCCAAGGCTTTGGCTCAACAAAGAAAGGGTAGAAGGCTCGAATAGGAAACAAAGCAAAAACATAAGAAGACTCGAAGTTCAAACTGACTCAATCAAAAGTGAAAACTTGACACTTGCAGATTTCCAAGACTCGTGGAAGATTGGATTATTGCATGGCCATTGATGGTTCATTGGTTTGGTGAGGTGCTTGGTTTTGCCAGTGGAGCAGAGATGGATCCGTTGTCGATGAGATCTTGAATCTTGTGGCGGAAGCGGTGACACTCGTCGGTAGCATGACCCGGCATTTGATGGAAGGCGCAGAAGGCATTTGGATTGTGATAGGCTGGGAGCTTTCGAGGTGGAGTAGTTGGTTGAAGTGGTTTGAGAAGACCGCCTTCGTGGAGCTTTTTATACACCAAGGATAGGGGTGTGGAGAACTGTGAGAGGGTTCTTTGTGGTTTTTGAGAGCGGTGGGTTTGGACTGTCATTTTGTTGATGGGTGCTGATTGGTTAGAGTTGTGTTTTGTGGAGCTGAATGAGGTGTCTGCATATAGGGTGCTGTCATCCCCGGAGTTGTTGTTCTCGGTATTTGGTGTGGGGTCACCTTTTTCTAGAATGCCATCCCGTATTGCTTCCTCAATGGACAGACCAACGTTGAAATAAGTTTTAAAGTCGTGAGCTTGGGCGGTGACCATGTATTGGGCTAAATCGGGCTGCAGATTGCGGGTTATGATCCTCATCTGATCTTTGTCACTTAGACGATCGGTCATCTTTGCAGCCTTGGCCTTACATCTCTTGACAAAGTCCGCAAATGAATCATTTTCCTTCAATTTAGTGGCCTCAAGCTCGCAAGTGGTCATCTTCAACTAGACATTGTAGTTGTACTGCTTAACAAAGGCACCCACGAGATCTTCCCATGTCCTTCTTTTACAGACATCGAGAGAGAGAGAGGAGCCATTGAAGAGCAGGTCCCGTTAAAGTCTGATGGAACATTTGAGCCATAGTTGGTTCGTTCACATTTTGGAGAGAGAGCAAACTCACATAGGCCTGGATGTGTCCTTTAGGGTTCCCTGTTCCATCGAACTTCTCAAAATCCACCGATTTGTATTTCTTGGGAAGCTTAGCATCGGGGAATAAACAGAGTTTGCTCAGATCATCCATGGACGACCGCGATCTTCACACACCTCAAGAAAAGTGGGGCTTGGAAGGATCCTCCTTTAGATCTGCTTGGCGCCCCAAAGAAGCCTCCCCCCATGAGGCTGGCAAGCCAAGTGGAGTATGTGGAACACTCTCAGCCTGCCAAATCCCGGGAAGGAGATTCAAGAATCTCATCGCGAAGAGATCAATGACGTTATTCCCCGCCATGCCACGCCTCAAAAAAGACAAACTCCGGGTTGAGGCGAGACCGAAAATACGCAGAAAGTTGTGTACGAAGGGAATAGAAAGTCTTAGACCTGGCGTGACAGATCTTACAGGAAGAGGCTATAATGAAAGATTTAAAGGATCGCTTGCAACAAGCGAAGAAAGATCTGAAGTCAAGATCTCGAGAAAATAGAAACGAAGACAGGAGCCAATCGGGGAGGGAACGCTCACCTTGAAAAATAGATTCCACGGCCAAGAAGGGCCCCCAGCGGGAAAGCAGAGCCTCAAATGAATCCCCAGAAAGCAGGGGAAGAAGGAGGCATGTAAGAGACCGATGCGAAAGGTCTGATTCGAATGAGCACTATGACAGACGCGAAATAGCCCGGGAAGCAGCTAGAACGGCCCTTAACCATGTGGCCACCTCTCCACTCGCCAAGTGGATCCAATGGGCGGACCCACCCGCCAGGATAAAGCACAACCTGTTCATGCTATATGAGACAACAGATAATCCAGTGAGCCATATTCAGCACTACCAGTAGGTATTGTTTATGCATGCAAGGGATGACGCCTTGATGTGTAAAATGTTTCCGTCAAGCCTGGCGCTAAGCTGGTATCATCACAAGTTGACACCAAATTCGATCAACAGTTGGAAGCAACTCTCTGAGGATTTCACAGCCTGATTCCTAAAGAGACGAGCAACACCAAAGACTTGACATTTTGACTGCCATGGGGCAGAAAGAAGGAGAAACTTTGAGGGAGTATTCGAAAAGGTACTAGGAAACCTTTAATGCGATAGAAGACTGCAGTGAGGAATACGCCATAACGACTTTCAAAACAAGCTTGCCTGTTGGCTTAAATTTGAGAAAGTCAATGACAATGAACCTGGTTCAAATGGTGGCAAAGCTCATGCAACGTATCGAGCAGCATGCGCTCGTCGAGGATGTGCGATCAAGTAAGAAGGAGACCGCGGGACGACCAACCATGCCAAAAAAGAAGGCGGTGAAACAAAAGAACTACAAGAAGGAATTCACTACAGGCAGGAAGGACTACTCGTCTAACCGGAAGGATAAGGCCGTTGTGGAGTCCCATTCTTTCCACAGCGTCTACACAGTTTTCAACACACCAATCTATAAAATGATGTACCAGATTGGGGGCCAACCATGGTTTCGAGACCCTCTAAAGATGACAAGAAACCCCGAAAGGCAAAGAGTTATGAACAAGAAATGCAGTTACCACCGAGATTGGGGGCATATGACAGAAGACTGCATTGAGTATAAGAAGTTTCTCGACGAGAAGGCCGTGAAGGGTCCCCTCGACGAGTTTGTTACGAAGGGAAAGAAAGACCAAGCAGCTCTGATCGAAGAAGTAGATTGCCTAGAAAAGCCCAACGGTCTAATCCAAATAATCTAGGGCCATGCAGCCCCCTATACTCAATGTGAGATAAGGTACGTGCAACGGCAGAATGGGCATGCAAAGCATGTGTACAAGTTAAGCATGAAGAGGCCTAGGGGGGGAGAAGCCACCACGCAGCCAATCACGTTCACGGACGAGGACCTAGACGGGGTAACACTGCCACACAACGACGCTATGGTCGTCACCCTACGCTTAGGGGAGTACGATGTCGAGAAGATACTGGTGGACCAGGGAAGCTGCACCGAGATCCTATATTTCGACACCTTCAAGAAAATGGAGTTGCCAAGGACAAATTTGGAAAGAAGTCATATCCTTCTGATTCGATTTGGGCCGTAGCCGATCTGGCCCATGGGTAAAGTAACATTACCTGTACAAGCAGATTCCGTGGTGTTGAAGATAGAATTCCTGGTAGTCGACGTCCGGTCCTCCTACAATGCCATCATTGGAAGGACTTGGCTGCATAAAATGAAGGCAATTTCATCAACTTACCATCAGATGATAAAATTCCTAGGGGCAGAAGGTATTGAGCACGTCAAGGGTAACCAAAAAATGGCCAACCAGTGTTTGGTTTCAACAATCAAGGAAGCCCCCAAGGCACACCTTGTCCAATCTGTCGATGTACTCGATCAACCTACACTAGAAGACGTTGGAGGAAACTCGACACAAAGAACCGTGGAAGGACTGAAAAAGGTTCAGTTGAACGACCAAGACCCGGAAAGGTACTTTTTGATAGGAGAAAGGCTTGACAAGTAGGAGGAGGAAGAGCTGGTGTAATTCCTCAAAATGCATGTTGATGTATTTGCTTGGACGCCCCAAGAGATGCCAGGCATAAACCCCAATATAATCTACCCTCATCTAAACGTGGAGCCCCAGCACAAGCCAGTGATCCAGAAGACCAGCGTGCAGAAGAAGTCAATGAAGAGGTTAATCGTCTCCTAGAAGCCAAAGCAATCAGAGAAGTGAATTATCCCGAGTGGTTGTCGAACACAGTCGTCGTCAAGAAGAAGAATGGGAAATGGAGAGTATGCGTGGATTTCACCAGTCTAAACAAGGCCTGTCCCAAAGACTGTTTCCTTTTGCCTAGAATTGATCAGATCGTTGATGAAACTGCTGGGTATGAACGAATGAGTTTTCATGACACCTATAAGGGGTATCACCAGATAGCAATGTATGGACCAGACGAGGAGAAGATGTCATTTATCACCCAGAGAGGGTTATACTGCTACAAGGTCATGCCCTTTGGCCTTAGAAACGCTGGAGCCACATATCAGAGACTGGCAACCCTGATATTCAAAGATTTGCTCGGAAAGACCATGGAGGTCTATATAGACGACATAGTGGTGAAAAGCAAAGAGAAAGCCAATCACATAGCAGACCTAAAGGTAACCTTTGATATCTTGCGACAATTTTAGTTTAAATTAAATGCTTCAAAATATGCATTTGGTGTAAGTTTGGGGAAGTTTCTGGGCCATTTGATCATGGAACGTGGCATGGCAGAGGTTAACAGGCATGGCAGCAGCATTGAACCAATTCATAAGCCGCTCGGCGAATAGATGCAGGCCTTTCTTCCAATTGCTAAAGAAGATGAAGGGATATGAGTGGGGGCCGGAGCAAGAGGAGGCCTTCAAAGACCTCAAAAAGTATCTTGGATCCCCGCCGTTGCTGTCAAAACCTGAGAAGAACGAACGATTGATCCTCTACCTAGCTATGTCAAAGAATGCAATTAGTGCAGCCCTCCTTCGAATGGAGGATATGGAACAAAAGCCAGTCTACTTTGTAAGTGAGACTCTCCTGGACACACACACACCAGATACCTCCCTCTAAAAAAGCTCGTCAAAGCTCTGATTATGGCTTCATGAAAATTGCCACTGTAGAGACCCGTAGATTTTAATTATTATTATTATTATTTTTTTAAAATAGAGTTGGGAAATTTTGAGGAATTGAAATTAGAGTAAAGCGGGCCAATTTGATGGTAGTATATGCTTGGGGGTGTTTTTAAAATGCATTTGAAACTTAGGGGGTATAAGTGCATAAAGGGGGGGTTGTATATACAAGTATATGGCTGTTTTTTTTTAAAACATAACACCTCTCTCTCTCTCTAAAAACCACCGGTGTTTTCTCCCCCTTGCTCCTCTCCAAAATTCTTCCACCTCCACCTCAAATCCCACTTCAAATCTCAAATTCCTTCAAAACCTTCACCAATAATAGACTCCTACGCGTGTTTGGAAGCCCGGGTACGGTTCATTTCACTCCGGAAGGAGGAGATTTGGTTGGAGTATTGGGGAGAAGGCAAGGGTTTTGCTCATCATTTGTTCACAAGCTTCTAAACCTTGAGGTAGGGGGATTTCTACCATTACTAAGTGTTTTTAAGTGTGTGATGTGTAGATTATACTCATCTTTGTTCAATCCCTCTTATGTTCTTGAAAAATCCCTTTTCTAGTTCCATTGATTTTGATTGGAGATGGATTAATGCTTGTTGATGTTGTCCTATGTAAACTAGTTGTTGTAATACCTTCTTGTAGCTTGTGGTGTTGATTTTTTATCATAAACATGTTTGGTTTGGAGCCCATTGCAATCCCCTTATTTTTTGCTGTCAAAAAATCTGCTCGAGATGGCCAGTGGATCGATCCACTTTTGGGCTGGATCGATCCAAAACCTTCTGATGGTGTTCCGGACCATAGTGGATCGATCCACTCGCACAATGGATCGATCCACTCATCACTTGGATCGATCCACAACCTTCTGTCTTGCTCTGGACCATAGTGGATCGATCCACTCGCGCAGTGGATCAATCCACTCCTACAGTGGATCAATCCACTCCCCCCTTCACTTCACCAAAACTTGTTTTCATCGATTTCGGTCGCTTGTTCGTGTTAATACTTGGCGTAATCATCTCTTATACCTCAATACTCGTTGAATAACTCGTCCCTAGCCTATCCTAGTATAATTGGTGACTCGGTTTGATTTTTGTACGACACCTACATGGTCAAACACTTGTTATGTGCGAATTAGGTGACTTTGACGAAATGCGTGAACTTGAATGACGAACTGAGGTTGGGAGGGACATGATGACACTTGTGCGAAGTCAATGAATGTGAATTGATGTGAGAACTTGAAACTTGTTATACGGGACCGAAAGGTAGCCCGGAATGATACTCGGGCCGTCCTATGGGCATGTCGTGAGGAATTATGCCTTGGCCAAGGGGAAGATTATACGGGGTCGAAAGATAGCCCGGAATGATACTCGGGCCATCCTATGGACGTGTCGCGAGGAATTTCTAAAGATCTAACTTAAACAAATGGTTGACACGGCATACCAAACGAATTGGACACTTATAAGAGAGAACACGTGTCGGGTACGCATTGGACATACGAGGGTGATAATAAGGGATTATAAACTTATGTGTGTCTCGTAGGACTCCCTTAAACTCTTGGCTATCTTATTTAGCTTTCATCCTCATGTCTCATCTCGCATCTACATTTCATTGTGTTTAGTTTTGGTAGACGTTTATCTACTAGGCTAGTGAGCTCAACCTATCATTTTTCAGGTACCCAGCATGGAGCATGACTTGGATGTGCATGAAGTGAATGCATACATCTTTTGAAAGCTTAAAGAGGAGTTACCTCATCATCTTGAGTTTATAATTTTGACGAGATGATTTTGTAACTAATTCTTATCAAAACTTTTGGCTTGGATCTATAATAACTTTAACACTTGTGTATTTCGATTTGGGGTATGGGTACCCATAGATTATTGCACCCCTTGATGTTATCTTTGACTACTAAACTTAGACTTTGCCGTGACCCGTGGACTTGTGGTTTGTCTACGTGGAATTTCTTAGCATATTATCCTTTAATTTTTCGAGGGCGTGACAGCCACACTATTTCCTTGAGCACCTCATCATTGTCTATACTGAATTCCCTTTGAAGGCGCTGCTTCGAAAAGCAGACTTCTCTGGGAGAATCTCCAGCTAGTCAGTAGAACTCAGCCAGTACGACATTGATTACCAACCCAGAACGGCCATCAAGGGCCAAGTTTTGGTAGACTTCGTAGCTGAGTTCACCCCAATTGAAGTTGAGGCTCCGTCGGTTCGCGAATATGAACCAAGCGCTCAACAGGACAATTAAAGTGAGGAAGGATGGCAGCTGTTCATTGATGGATCAACGTGCAATAAAGGTTGAGGGGCAGGAATTGAGTTGTTCTCCCCAAAACGCCTGATGCTTGAACAATCCGTCCATTTGGGATTCAGCAGGACGAACAACGTAGCAAAATACGAGACCCCGTTGATTGGGCTCAAAAGTGCAAGGACCCTTGGGGTCAAGAAGTTGAAGATCTTTTGTGACTTACAGTTAGTGGTGAATCAACTAAATGAGGAATATGCCCTGAGAAACAAAAAGATGGCGGCCTACACCAAAGCTGCACAAAGTGTGATGGCGGAATTTGAAGAAGCAAGGATAGAACAGATCATGTCAAGACAAAAACGCTCATGCGGATTTGTTGGCATGCTTGCCCTCAGCACTGCCCACAGAATTCAAACGCACGGTGGCAGTGGAGTATCTTGCTAAACCCAGCATAGAATAGAAAGAAGAAACCAACATGAATGCGTATCTGGGCCCAAGTTGGATGGATCCGATCATCGCGTATCTAAAGGATGAAGTCCTACCTGAGGATAAAAAGGAAGCCTACAAGAGCAAGCTGAAATCTGCTCATTTTTGGCTCTCGCCACAAGGGAAGTTGTATAAGAAATCCTATCATGGCCCTTACCTACTTTGCATACACCCCTCCTTAGTACAGAAGTTCTTGCATGAAATACACGTCGGGACGTGCGGCGGACGTGCAAGGGGAAGATCAATAGCACATAGGGCCCTAACCCAAGGATACTGGTGGTCGTACATGCAGGAAGACGCAAAGGTGTTCATCAGAAGTTGCGAGAAATGTCAGCAAGTTCAATCCAATAATCCGGTCTCCAGCAGAAGATCTGCAGCCCCTTATCAGCCCATGGCCATTCTCCCAATGGGGACTGGATATTATAGGACCTTTGCCCATGGCAACGGGCAGAAGAAAGTTCTTGCTGATGGGAACTAACTATTTCACAAAGTGGATTAAAGTGGAACCACTTGCCAAAATTACTGAAAAGAATGTGGAAAAGTTGTTTGGCAGACATCATAACAAGGTTTGGGGTACCCTACTGCATAATTTCAAACAATGGAAGACAGTTTGGACCAAAGTTTGAAGCTTTTTGCGCCTAGCACGGGATACAAAATTACTACTCTACACGAGTGTATTCTCAGAGTAACGGACAGGCAGAAGCCTCCAACAAAATGATCCTCAAAAGGATTAAGCAAAGATTGGCGAAGAAAAAGGGGAGCTGGCCGGATGAACTCCCAATAGTGTTGTGGGCGTTCAAAACCACTCCGAGATGCTCAACGGGAGAAACTCCACTCTCCTTGGCATATGACACTGAGGTTGTGATCCCCCTCGAAGTAGGGTTGCTAACAAACAAAACGGCGTTAGTAGAAGCTGGTGGGAACAACCATGCCCTGGCAACAAATTTAGATATCGTAGAAGAATGACAAGAAAGGGCTCTAGTCACACTGGCAGCCTACCAGCAGCAGCTTAGCAGGACTTACAGTGAAAAAGTCCACCCCCGTGAATTTGGAATAGGGGATCTCGTGATGAGAAAAGTGGTAAGGAATACCAAAAAGGCATCAGATAGAAAGCTTGGGCCAAACTGGGAAGGGCCCTACAAAGTGGTTGGCATAGCAGGAGTTGGAGCTTACAAACTTACAAATCTGGATGGGAACCCGGTCCCCTGCCCTTGGAATATCTAGAACCTCATGAAATTTTTCCTTAAATGTTCTCTATTTTTTCCTCTCTCTTTTTGAATAATGCCCTAAAAGGCTAAGTAGAATTTTATGTTTAAAATCAGCTTTCTATCTTTATTGAGAATAAAATAGCAAGACTACTATGGTTGCGAATAAAACCATCTGATTCTTTTCCTCTTTGAAATTTTTCATCACTTTATCTTGAGTAAATATGGGTTTTGATTGCACGACCAAACCCCATATTGGGGGCATTACACACTTAATCAATCCTAGTGTAGCGAATATTGCACGTCCATGGTTAGGCATGAACATGCCTAAGCCTTGCAACGAATATTGCACGTCCATGGCCCCGTCCATGGTTAGGCGTGAATATGCCTAAACTCGTCCATGGTTAGGCGCGAACATGCCTACACCTTGCAGCGAATAAAACCATCTGATTCTTTTCCTCTTTGAAATTTTGTATCACTTTATCTTGAGTAAATATGGGTTTTGATTGCACGACCAAATCCCATATTGGGGGCATTACACACTTAATCAATCCTAGTGTAGCGAATATTACACGTCCATGGCCTCGTCCATGGTTAGGCGCGAATATGCCTAAACTCGTCCATGGTTAGGCGCGAACATGCCTAGACCTTGCAGCGAATATTGCACGTCCGTGGCCTCATCCATGGTTAGGCGCAAATATGCCTAAACTCGTCCATAGTTAGGCGCAAACATGCCTAAGCCTTGCAGCAAATATTGCACGTCCATGGTTAGGCGCGAATATGCCTAAACTCGTCCATGATTAAGCGCAAAACATGCCTAAGCCTTGCAGCGAATATTGCACGTCCATGGCCTCGTCCATGATTAGGCGTGAATATGCCTAAACTCGTCCATGGTTAGGCGTGAACATGCCTAGACCTTGCAGCAAATATTGCATGTCCGTGGCCTCATCCAAGGTTTGGCGCGAATATGCCTAAACTCGTCCATGGTTAGGCGCGAACATACCTAGACCTTGCAGCGAATATTGCACATCTGTGGCCTCATCCATGGTTAGGAGAGAATATGCCGAAACTCGTCCATGGTTAGGCGCGAACATGCCTAGACCTTGCAACGAATATTGCACGTCCATGGCCTCGTCCATGGTTAGGTGCGAATATGCCTAAACTCATCTATAGTAAGGCGCGAACATGCCTAGACCTTGCACTAAGTATTGCACATTCCTGGTTAGGTGCGAACATACCTAAACCTAGCATCAAATATTGTTTACCGGCATACCTTAACCAAAGTGTTACTCAAAACACAGACATGTCCTACACAACTTTGATTAAATACAGGAACATCTGGGTTCCAAAATGAACATCTCAAATAGAGATGACAAGGGTCTAACGTCCAGACCACCAGTTGAGGCAGAAAAAGAGTCAAATACAAGGTAAATTTACTAAAACTTGCATCCTCTATACCTGTATGGGAAACAAACGATTCAATAGTTGTTGTAACTAAGAAGCAAACTTGAATACTCAGAACATGCAAAGGTACCATAAACAAAGTCAAAGCCATACCAACGGGCAACCAAAACCTGAACCCACCTAAACACCATGAAGGGTATAATTATTGTAGTTTCAAAAAATGACCACGCAGGGTCACTTGTCCAAATCGCCACGCAGGGCACGAGACCAAAAATTGTGTTAAAGTATCATTAGAAGTCAGGAAATGTCAAGAACTATGATTGAAGCAAGTCAAACAGGCTCAAGGCCTCTTCACTGGGCCTCATGGACCTCAGTGGCAGAAATGTTACCTGAATCCTCAACGGTACCAAAAGAGGGGAGCTCGACCCACTGCTCGTCAGGGGTGGATGTGTTGCCTCTAGCTTCCTTCTGGCTAGGGTCAACAACTGAACATTGATTGGGCATAGCAGCACCTTGGGAAGTAGCATCCCTACATCTGGGGTAGTCAATTTTAGTTCAGATTGAATTTCTCTTGTCAACATATTGCTTGGTCAAGCAAGCCTTCCAGCCTCTGGTGAAGAACAAGTCTTCAAATTGCGGCATCTAGGCCTTGAACTTCATTTTCGTATCATTCACTCCTTGATTATAAGCCTGGTCAGAGGACCCTTGAGCAACAGCCATTTTGGCTTCTAGGTTCGCCTTGCTCTTCTGGGCATTCGACAGCTCTATCTCCAAGAGTCCCAACCTGGCCATGGCTTCATTGAAGTTATGATCAGACTCGCCCACATGACGCTTCAGTGAAGCCAGTTCTTCCTTCAACTTCTCATTCTCACTAGTCATCAGCTGATTGGCATTGATCAAGCGATTGCCACTGGTCTTCAGCTCGTCATTCTCAGTCTTCAACCTCATGTTGACATTAGTAATGGTTCTGTTATCCTTGGAAGCACAATCGTAAGCGATGTACATGAGTTGCATAGACTACAATGTACCAAAACAGATCAACTCGTCAACTTGGAAGAAAGAATTTGTCACAAGAAAGTGTCATAAGGACAGAATCACAAAACTCGTGCCTTGATATGGTGCTGGAAGCCATTCTTCAAAAGCTTAAGGTAACTAGACCCAGCCTCCCTCTTAACATCCCCAGGCAGCAATATAGCTCGTCTAACAATAAGGGCAACCTCAGCATTATCACAACTATCAGTAGACAAGACTAGCTGGGTGCCACGATATAAATGAGGGTTCCACACAGCCAACTCAGGCTCAGGTTCCGATGTTGGGGAGATTGTTGGGCAGAAGAGCTCCTGATAGTACAACGACGCTGTTGAGTAGGATTGGGATCAAGATTGGTCTCCTCCCTTGGCCTCTTCTCCAGAGCAACTTCAGACCCTCTTTGCTCGGGAGGGGGAGGAGGGGGACCAGAAGAAGAAGCACCCAGAGGATCAAGAAAGACGACAGGGGATTCATCATCATCAAGGGCAATGAGATCAGAAAAGTCAGACACAACTCTCGGCATGTTTGAAACAGGGGAACAGCCTCTCAAAGGCACACTACTAGTACCCTCTTCAGACAATTCACTCTGAATATTTTCACAAGAAAAGTCAATTCCAAGATAATTGTTCATACGAGAAGCGTGGATAATTTGATTACGTGGAAAAAGCCTCTGAGTAGAAGAACGTCTTACCCCAATATGGCCTCTTCCCCTACGCAAACGCCTAGCAACGGGTGAAGTTTCACTAACATGAACACCACCACGGTAGGAGGGATTGTACTTCAACAGAACATCTGCAGCCCTGCCTAGCCCCTCAGGATCAATACCCCTTATGCCTGGAAACTTAAGCACCCTTTCAATGTCAAGAAGTTGGACACCGTCGTGCACCACCAGATGGCTCTCATTGATATTCTTTGCTGCAGAAACAAAAAGGACCAGACAGAGTAAGCAACATGGAAGAAATTACTGAAGCAAAGGAACAGACAGAGTAAGCAACATGGGAGAAATTACTGAAGCAAAGGAATTGATAGAGACAAAAAGAAGAAACTGACGTGTACGCCTAAAAGTGTGGGGGTGGGGGCAAGGAGGCCCCACAACATTGCCATCCTCATCCCTGGGCAAGAAGTTTTCAGTCACAATGAGGAAATCATCGTTCTCCCCACAACAAGAGTTAGGAAGATCAGTCACCAAACAACGCTCCTTGTCACGAATCTTGAGATAATAAGTCCCATGGATGGTGGGGCAAACGCTATAAAGGCGGTGAATATCGTACCATCCCAAGTTGGTGCCCAGAAGGTTATTCAGGGCCACCACTCCCATAACCATACGGTAAAAGTTGGGGCAGAGCTGGAGAGGGGTTAAAGGACAGATATTGCAGATTTCGACCAGCAAAGGGTGGAAGGGAAACTTAAAGCCTCCCTCCACAATGGCCAAAACGGGAACGTGAATCCTATCCTCGGTTTGGTCATGGGTATCGGCACCAGAAGGGGTAAGGGCGAGATTGACGTCATCAGGGACATCGTAACGGCGGCGAAAGGCCTCCATGTGTGCCTCATTGTCGCATAGACTCCTAAACCTACCCATTGTGGAAGACAATACAAGCCCAGAAAACCCTAGAAACAACTGTACAAGAAACTCACAGGCACCCGACGACGGTCGGAGAGAAGATTTTTTCCGGTGGAGAACAAAGGGGAAGGCTGTAAAGAGGGCAACTTTAAGGGCACGATGACAATGGCGCTCTCAATAGTATAACTCTCCTAAAACAACATGAATATGGAAAGAAAAAGGGTTAAGGAAACGTCTTATACCTTCTCGAATTCAAAGTAGTGTTTGATTACATCATCAAAAACGACGGCATTTGGTCCTTCACGCCTTTTCATGGAAAGGTGGGAAACGTCAAATCAAAAATTAAAAGGGTGTAATAATTCAAGCCACCCGGAGGATGAAAGTGTGCCTTGAAAGTTACGCTCACGCCTGTAGGCACAGACTTATAGCTTGCAAAGACTACGCAGCAGCTGACACATGTCAAGCACATCGATGCGAAGCGTAACGACGATATGAAAAGATAAATATGGAAGAAACTGCTCATTGATTAGCTTTAGCTCGTCATGCGTGAATATGCATGGACAACCAAAAGCTGGGGAGCAATTGTGTGGGGTGTTTTTCCGAAACCATAGACGTTGTACAAAGAAGCTCGTCCAAACAACCATGTGTCCATGCATGTGGTAAGTAGCATGATATAGAACGTGGACGACGACCAAGCCCATAACTCAATATTAGCAATTACGAGCCTGCTTGTACGGGGAAAATCCCACGCAACTCTGGATCACGTGCTTCCTTGAATCAACCCTCAGTCTGCAAGACAGAAAAAGGGTTAGAGCACCTTTGCCTCTCGTCGGCAAAGGCCCTCCGATGCCTAAGTTAGTATCACGTACTTTGAACACTCAAATCACAATGCGTCTGAAAATAGGTTTCACCGCGTACCTTTTGTCATGGTTATGGTCTTGTATTTATAGGGGTGGATGTTCTTCACTTTAGGCATCTCATGCCCCTGTTTCCTATTTTTTTTAGGAATCCTTTTCCTAATGGACTTTCCTATATGAGGCGTACTCCTAATCACATTAGGACTTCCCATATCTGTCCCTTATCTCACGGGATTGCTTCCTTATCACATAAGAAATTGTTTTTAGAATATTCTGGAATGTCTCACTGCCTTACTCGTGGCGGTGCCGTGCTTCCACGTAGCTCGGAATAACTCGTACATAGTTTAGTGTATTACGCCGAGCTGAACTATGTATTCCAGAATGCTGCTTTAAGCTATATTCGTAGCTCCCCCAGCTCGGCCATATTAGGGGCATCCCCTTATGACTCATACCGAGCTGGCACATCCTGATATATTAATTTATTCCTTTCATTCTGGCCTTACTCATGGCCAAAACAGCTCGGCACAGGGCTCACAAATACCCTATGTGGTGCCGAGCTATTCACCCTTTCGTGGCGACCTTATTAGGCACGTGCTATGCCTATCAGTAGGGTAATCAGATTTTACCTACTCCAATTGCTCCCCAGCACTATTACTGTTGTCATCTATCAGTAGTGCACAGAGCTTCAATGGTTCCTGATGCTTCTCTCGCATGCTTCCCCCTCACGTGGGGAACAGGGATATTCCTGTATTAAATGCGAAGTGATCCGTTGGTCATCAGATAAGCCCAAAGGACGATTTGGGGTGACGTTTCTCGTACGTCACGCCCTACTTTATGGGGTTTTGGGCAGGATAATGATTATTCTTTCTTCCCCCAAAACCCTTAATCTCTCAAAAACTCCCCTTCTTCCCATCTTTACTTCATTTCGACAGAAGCAAAAAGAAAGAGAAGACTTCATCTGCCATCAACGACGTCCAAGTTTTTGGTAACCTCAGTCCTTCCTCCGTTCTTCGTCGGAAAGCACCGATACCCTCCGTTCTCCGTCGAAAAGCATCTACTTAAGCTTACTTTCTCTCGTAAGTGCTTCTTCCTCAGATCTTCCTGCCATTTGAACCAAGAAATTTCTGTTTCGCCCAAATCGTTTTCTCTTGCATCTGTTCATCTTCCTCGTCTGGGTTTCAACTGTGAAACCCTAATTTCTCAGAGTCATGGGTAGGCACAGAACTCTTTTAAGTACCCCTGAGAAAAAAGCAGAGTTCCGTCGAGACTATAATATCCCCGCCGATATTCAATTCCGTCTAGATAACAGAAATGATCTAAGAGAACATGGTCAAACCGAAGACAAAATCCATATTCCCTTGATTTTCATAGTTGAGGGAGGCCTTAGGCTCCCCCTGGACCCCTTTTTCAGGGAGGTTTGCAGTAGATGTCAACTGAACCCTATGCAACTCTGTCCCAACTTTGTCAGGGTGGTTATGGGCACAATTGCCCTTAACAGGCTGCTCGGCCTTCACCTTGACTAGTGGGACTTGCACTATCTTTATAGTGTAGTCCCTACAGAGCATAAGAACTATTACTTTAAAGCTAGGGACCCCAAACAGAAGCTCATCACCGATCTACCAAATTCCTCAAAGGGAGAGGCAGATGACTACCTTGTAGTCACTGGCAACTGGCAGCCTAGAGATGCCGAGGGGAAGATCGTTGGCTTTGCCTGCCCCACCACCACAGGCGGACTACGTTACTATTTTCGTTCCCGAGCTGGTTTTATTCCTTATTTGCTTTCTTAAGTTGTAACTGACCATCTTTATGTTGTGCTGGTTTGCAGCGGATAACCTCAACCACGGTGGCCGCCTAATCCACGGCAAGCTCCACCGCGAGGATATTGCCAAAGCTCTCTGGTTCGACGGTTTTGAACCAACTCCTGTAGGGCTCGGTCGCGCGGCTCACTGGTTGCTAGGATATACACCGTCCTATTGGGGAAATATCAGGAGAGCTGGAGAGCCTAGGACAAGACACGCCTGGCCGCCACCCCACTCCGTGATCGCTACAGGCCGACCAACCGATCGTGAAAGGACTCGTGCTCGCAGGGGTCGAGCTAGAAGGGGCTCTGCTCGTTCCCAAACCCAAGCAGACCTTCAGCGGCAGGTAACCTTCGCTCATATTGAAGAGATTCCAACTGCCATCCCTATCATTGTTCGAGCCGACCAAGAGCCCAGTACGTCCGGGAGAGTTGTTGAAGAAGAAGAGGAAGAAGAAGAGGGAGTTGGTAGTCTGGACCATCGTGGGCTCGTCCAAGCACTAGCCGAGCAATCGGACCTTCTCGCGGACTCCGACGACTCACGAGGCTACTCCCCTTCTCCTGATCATTCAGATATGCCTTTGCAGCCGATCAACCTGCTGGACACACTAAGCCTTGGTGGAGCGTCCCGTGCTCCTCCGGCCAGCCAAACCAGCCAACCTTCTCAATCACCCCCCTCATCTCTCACCGAGCGCCAGAGGAAAAAGAGGCCGGTGAGTAGCCCTCAACGAATCCAGCCTCCCGCTCAGAGGAGAAGAACTGGGGATGCCAGCTTATCCCCGCCTGAACTCCAGCGCTAAGGTACAAAATCGCCCTTCTTTTTGCCCTTAGTTTTATTTTAGTTGCAACATCAAACTTCATTATGCACTGTACTTCGATTTGCAGATCATGCATAAGGCCCATGTGGGTTTTGAGAGAGCCAAGGAGGCCGAGAGGGAGATGAAGAAAGAGCAGAAGAGGGCAGAGAGGGCTGAGAAGGAGAACGCCCAATATTCCCAGTCTCTGAAGGAAGCCCGCGCTGAAGTGGAGGCATTGAGAGAGAAAAATGCTGACTTAGTGAAGAGGTCGGAGGAGGTTGAGCATGGTTTGAGCAATCAGCTGACTGTTGCGGAGGCCAAAGCGGAAGCCGAGTACGACCGAGTTGTCCTGGAGGTTACAGAGAATTATAAGGCGCAGATGCCGGCTGTGCAAGATGCTATTTGGGGGGCGGCTTGGCGGCGCTGCCTTGAGAAGCTCGGCGTTGATGAGTCGTCTCCACATTGGGTTGACATGGAGTTGCCGAGTAAGACGGCCGCTGCCCAGGCTCAAGCAGATGCCCAGGCCCAGCCTGATCCTGAAAACCAGGCCGAGCCTCCCTCCGAGCAAACTCAGACTGATAATCCCCATGCCGACCTCTCTGCCCCAGAAGATGCTGGTAACAACTCTGGTCCCAACCCTGCCACTGATGCCTCCGGGTTTAGTGAAGAGGCTTAGTGCCTGTCCGTTTACTTGAATATTTTACTCTTGACCCTGCGTGGTCTGTTCGGCCGTCTGTGGCCCTCTGCTTACTTTGACACCTTGATCCTTTATGATTTTGTTTGATACATTGGTTTGCGTCTTATGCCAAGTGTACGTATTTCAGCTCTGCTAGTGTTTCTCCATGCTAAGTGTTTTAAGTATCTTCACACTTAAACTTTCACACTTTAGAGATTTGCTGTGATATTCGTTGTGGATCTAAGTGTCTCCACACTTAGAGTTTTTTTGCTGCAATATTCGTTACAGAACCTAAGTTTTTTCGTACTTAGTGCAATATTCGTTGCAAACCCTAAGTTTTTTCGTACTTAGTGCAATATTCGTTGCAAAACCCTAAGTTTTTTCGTTCTTAGTGCAATATTCGTTGCAAAACCCTAAGTTTTTTCGTACTTAGAATTTCTGTTGCAATGTTCGTTGCAAAACCCTAAGTTTTTTCGTTCTTAGTGCAATATTCGTTGCAAAACCCTAAGTTTTTTCGTACTTAGAATTTCTGTTGCAATGTTCGTTGCAAAACCCTAAGTTTTTCATACTTAGAATTTCTTGTACATTTGGAATGTTTACACATACTCTCTGCTCCCCAATAGGAACCCAACGTTGAATGTAAACTTTGGTTCGTATTAATTAAAACCGAAATAAATGGAAGGAAAATTCGTATTAATCTTTTGAAGATAAAAGGCTAAATAACTAATGCTGGAGATTTTACTCGTAATCCCAACAGGACATGAAGAAAATGTAAATTTACTCATATTTACTAGAAAGGGGTGATTATATTCGTAATCACATGAATGGATCACTGATAAAATTTCCCTAAGTTCTGAACGTTCCATGGCCGTGGTACTGGGTCTCCGTCCAGGTCGGCCAAACGATACGCTCCTATCCCTGCAATACTGATAATCGCGTATGGGCCTTCCCAGTTCGGCCCAAGCTTTCCATCAGAGGACACCTTAGTGTTGGCCAAGACTTTCCTTAGGACTAAGTCCCCAACTTTGAATTCTCTTGGCTGCACCTTCTTGTTGTAGCTCCTTCGTAGCTGTTCTTGGTATGCTGCTAAGGTGATGAGTGCACGTTCTCTTTTTTCCTCAGCGAGATCTAGTTGCTCGGCCAGGGCTCTATCATTGCCCCCTGATTCCACAAGAGTAGTGCGAATGGTTGGCAAACCAATCTCTAGGGGGATCACCGCCTCTGTCCCATAGGCAAGGGAGTACAGCGTTTCTCCCGTAGATCGCCGTGGGGTGGTCCTGTACGCCCATAGCACGGCTGGAAGCTCATCTGGCTATTTTCCCTTCTTCTTCTCCAACCTCTTCTTGAGACTTTTCAGGATAGTCTTGTTTGAGGCCTCTGCCTGGCCATTGCTCTGCGGTATGCAGGGGTCGAGTAATAATTCCTGATGCCGTACTGAGCACAGAAAGCCTTGAACTTCTTGCCGAACTGGGACCCGTTATCTGAGATAATGGAGTAGGGTACTCCAAACCTTGTGATTATTTTATTCCACACAAATTTTTCCACCATTGCTTCGGTGATCTTCGCCAAAGCTTCCCCTTCTATCCACTTAGTGAAGTAATCTGTGCCTATGAGTAGGAACTTTCGTTTCCCCGTTGCCATAGGGAGGGGACCCACGATATCCAACCCCCACTGAGCAAACGGCCATGGACTGGTTAGAGGCAGCAGATCCTCCGCTGGGGCTCGGATAAGGGGGGAAAACTTCTGACACTTCTCACAAGTCTTGACAAAGGCCTTTGCATTTTCTTGCATGTATGGCCACCAGTACCCATGAGATATTGCTCGGTGGGCTATGGACCTCCCACCAGTGTGCCCCCCCACAAGTTCCAGCGTGGATTTCGTGGAGGAACTTCTGGACCAGATCTGGGTGTACACATAATAGATATGGACCAAGGAAAGATTTTCTGTAAAGCTTACCTTCTAGAGAGAGCCAAAAATGTACTGACTTGGTCTTGATTTTGTGTGCCTCCCTCTTATCTTCTGGCAAGGCCCCATCTCGTAGGTATGCCACTATTGGGTCCATCCAGCTCGGCCCGAACTCTGTTTCCATCACTACCTCCACCGCTCGACCAATGCTTGGCTCGCTCAGGTAGTCCACCACCACCGTGCGGCGATATTCTGTCTTGACTGCTGATGCTAAGCAAGCCAGCGAGTCTGCATGTGCATTCTGGCCCGAGCTGATCTGCTGGATGTGTACCTCATCAAGTCTGTCAAGTAGATCTTTGGCCGCTTCTGAGTATGCGGCCATCTTCTCGCTTTTCGTAGCATATTCTCCTGAAAGTTGGTTAACCACTAGCTGTGTGAGTCACAAAATATTCCTAACTTTTTTACCTTGAGTTCCAGGGCACTCCTTAAACCAGCGATCAGGGCTTCATATTCTGCCACATTGTTAGTAGCACTAAACCCCAACCGTAATGCTTGCTCCAGAACTAATCCTTCTGGAGAGAAAAGCACAGCCCCTGCTCCAGATCCTTTGTTACAGGCTGATCCATCGACGTAAAGCCTCCACTCGTCTGGATTCAGATCGGCCATCCTCGCTGGCTGCTCGGGATTACTGATTTGCTCCTTCTCGTGGAGAGCTGGTGGTGGTGGAGCCACTGTCGGTGTAAACTCTGCTATGAAATCCGCCAAAATTTGTCCTTTGATTGCCGTTCTGGGCTGATAATCAAGGTCAAATTGGCTCAGCTCTATTGACCATTTCGAGATCCTGCCGGAAAAATCTGCCTTCCTAAGCAAAGCCCTTAATGGATGTTCAGTGAACACTGTGATGGGGTGCTGCAAAAAATAATGGGGCAATTTCCTTGATGCAATAACTAGAGCGTATACCAACTTCTCTAGTGGTAGGTAACGCGTCTCAGCATCTAGCAATGTCTTGCTCACAAAATAAATTGGAGCCTGCTCCGTTCCCTTTGTTCGTAGGAGAGCCGAGCTGACCGCGTGATCAGATACTGCTAAATATAATATCAATCGCTCCCCAGCTTCTGGAGTAGAGAGTAAGGGAGGTGATGACAAGTATATTTTCAACTCCTGGAAAGCCTGCTCCTGCTTGGCTCCCCACTCATAGCCTTCTCTCTTCTTCAGAAGTTGAAAGAAAGGTTTGCACCGATCTGAGGATTTGCTGAACGGTTTAAAGCTGCTGCCATCCCTGTTAACCTTTGGACCTCCTTCGTGGTCCTTGGGCTTTGAAGATCCTGTAGAGCCGTAATTTGATCCGGGTTGGCTTCAATCCCCCTTTTAGTCACTAGGTGCCCAAGAAACTTTCCCGAGCTGACTCCAAAGGCACATTTGGAAGCGTTTAACTTTAACTTGTACTTTCTCAGAATGTCGAAAGTTACCTTTAGATCGGCGAGGTGATCAGGCCTCAACTTGCTTTTTACTACCATGTCGTCGATGTAGACTTCCATAGTCTTGCCGAGCTGTTCCTTGAACATTTTAGTTACCAATCTCTGGTAGGTTGCCCCAGCATTCCTCAGTCCAAACGGCATAACCTTGTAACAGTAGAGCCCCCTGGGGGAGATGAAAGACGTTTTCTCCTGATCGGGTTCGTACATAGCTATTTGATGGTATCCTCGATATGCGTCAAGGAAACTCATCCTTTCATAGCCTGATGTAGCATCCACCAGTTGATCAATTCTGGGGAGTGGGAAGCTATCCTTGGGACATGCTTTGTTGAGACTGGTGAAGTCCACACAGACCCTCCACTTCCCATTCTTCTTTTTTACTACAACCGTGTTAGCTAACCAATCTGGATAACTCACCTCTCGTATGGCACCTGCTTCTAGTAGCCGCTCTACCTCCTCAATCACAGCGTCTGCATGTTGTGGTGCCGACCTCCTTGCCTTTTGCACAACTGGTTTGTGCTGAGGGTCCACGTTCAAGTGGTGGCAGATGACTTCAGGATCTATCCCAGGCATCTCCTGGGGGGTCCAAGCAAACACATCGATGTGGTCTTTAAGAAAAGTGACCAAGTTTCTTTCCTCTAGCTCGGAGAGGGTCTCGCCGATCAGAAAATACTTTTCTGCATCATCCTCCTGAATCTGAATTTTCTTCAGCCCTTCCACCATCTTCTTGGTGGGATCGCCTCCGACGTCCTCCAAAGTCGGTTGGTCTGGGACTTCAACCGTTTGTACCAGCTCGGCCCTTGGGGATTTCTTCAAGACCATGGTGAAACATTGATCAGCCACCTTCTGGTTTCCTTTGATGCACTCTATTCCATCTGCCCCGGGGTATTTGATCTTCTGGTGGTATGTTGAAGATATCGCCTTCATCTTGTGCATCCATGTTCTTCCTATAATCACGTTATAGGAGGAAGGGATGTCTACCACCAGGAAATCGGTTTTCAATATTACTGATCCTGCTCGGACGGGCAATGTGACCTTTCCCATAGGCCATACTGTCTGCGCGCTAAAGCCAACCAGGGGGACAAGACACTTTTGCAGCGAGCTTGTCGGGAGTTCCATCCTTTTGAAGGTGTCATAATACATGATTTCTGTGCTAGCCCCCTGATCCACAAGGATCTTTTCCACGTCATATTCCCCTATTCGTAAGGTGATAACTAGTGCGTCATTATGGGGTACTGATACCCCATCCAGGTCATCATCGGTGAAGGTGATTGGGGTCTCCATGACCCCTTCTGCCCTTGGCCTCTTCATGCCAAGTTTCATGACCTGCTTTGCTTGTCCGTTGACCCTCTGGATGTGCCTTATTTCATTGTTCGTGTATGGAGCAACTAATCCATGTATCATATGGATCGTTCCCTTTGGATCTTTCTCTTAGTCCATCTCCTCTACCAGCTCGGTGTCATTCTTATTGTCAGCCAAAAATTCCTTTAGATGGCCCTCTGCCACCTTTTCGTCCAGGAATTTCTTGTACTCCACACAATCCTCAGTCATATGCCCCCAATCCCTGTGATAGCTGCAATGCTGGTTAGTGGCTCTCCTTTTTTCTGGGTTCCCAGTCATCTTTGGGGGCCTTCTGAACCATTGTTCGTTCTTGATCCTATACAGCATCTTGTAGATTGGGATATTGAATGTTGCCATGATGCTGAAGTATGATTTGGGGTCTGGATCAGCTTTTTCCTTCTTTTGCTGAGGGTAGTCTTTCCGTCCTGTTGTGTACTCCTTCTTGTACACCCTTGACTCTACTGGCTTCTTTTCTGGAAGCTGAGGTTGCCCTGCCACAATCCTTCCTCCAGCTAGTAGGATGTCATCCTCCACCCGTGCATGCTCCTGGATTCTTTCCATAAGTTTGGCCACCGTTTTTACTGGATGCATAGTAAGTGATTCCCGTAACTTACTGTGCATGGGCAAGCTCGTTTTGAATGTTGCCAGAGCATACTCCTCACTGCAATTCTCAATCTCGTTGAAAGTCTCCCAATAACGCTTCGAGTACTGTCGCAGGGTCTCATCGTCCCTCTGTCTCATAGAGGTCAATGCATCAAAAGTCTTTGGAGCTGCTCGGCTTGTTAAAAACCGAGCAGTAAATTCTTCAGCTAGTTGAGCCCAACATAGGATTGACCCCTCTAGGAGCTTGTGGTACCAACTCAGAGCCACCTTTCCCAAGCTGGAAGGGAACATCTTGCATAACAAAGCATCATCTCGCTCATGCATGAACATGGCCTGTTGGTAGTGTTGGATGTGAGCCACAGGATCCGTGCTAGTCTCGTAGGGGATGAACGCTGAGTGTTTCACCCTGCTCGACGTCTTTTCTGCATGAATCCAGTGGGCCAACGGCGATTTTGAGATCTGGCCTAGGGCTTCTTTAGCTGCCTCTCGTGCAGTTTTAGGACCCCCCTCAGATCGGCTAGCGTCCCTCCTTCCTGCGTACTGCTCGGGAATATGCTCATTGGATCCAGATCTCTCGTATCTGTCCCTAGCATGCTTCCTTCTTTCTCTTCTTTGCATAGAAACACTCCTGTCTCTCCTTTTTCGTGGAGAGGCAGCTCAGTCGATGGAGGCATTGTCGTGGTGACGATCTTTTCCTTTCTCCTCATAACGCACGGATCTCGTCCGTGAACGTAAGTCTTTTTCTTTCTCCTGAAGCTGCTTCTTTAGGTCCTGGATCTCTCGTTCCCGTCGAGTGACTTCTCGGGCCAATTCTTCTGCCTCTTGTTCTTTCCTATCGAGACTATCTTCCCTTTCTCGATTCGTTGTGTGTCTGTGACCATCCTTTCTTGGGGGGCTCCTCCTCCGTTCTCGTCGGTTGAAGGCTTCCCCACCCCTTGGGGGAGTTTTCGAGCGCCTGGTAGTTGGAGAACCATGGTGTATTAGGCGTGTACCCCTGAATTTTGGAATCTCAGGGATATTCCCTATGTCGAACCTTTTTGCCGCTGGCTTTTTCTGTGGTGCCCTTAGAATCAGGGGGGTTTTGTCCACCCTTGTATTCCTTCTCGTAGTATACACAAGCGTGGTCCCATCGTCTTCCACATCCTTCCGTCGTGGAGTGCACAGAAGAGGCTCTGAGAGCACCATTGTTGCTCTTTGCCCGAAGAAATCAAGTTTTTCTGTTAACAGTTTCCCACAGACGGCGCCAATTGTACGGGGAAAATCCCACGTAACTCTGGATCACGTGCTTCCTTGAATCAACCCTCAGTCTGCAAGACAGAAAAAGGGTTAGAGCACCTTTGCCTCTCGTCGGCAAAGGCCCTCCGATGCCTAAGTTAGTATCACGTACTTTGAACACTCAAATCATAATGCGTCTGAAAATAGGTTTCACCGCGTACCTTTTGTCATGGTTATGGTCTTGTATTTATAGGGGTGGATGTTCTTCACTTTAGGCATCTCATGCCCCTGTTTCCTATTTTTTTTAGGAATCCTTTTCCTAATGGACTTTCCTATATGGGGCGTACTCCTAATCACATTAGGACTTCCCATATCTGTCCCTTATCTCACGGGATTGCTTCCTTATCACATAAGAAATTGTTTTTAGAATATTCTGGAATGTCTCACCGCCTTACTCGTGGCGGTGCCGTGCTTCCACGTAGCTCGGAATAACTCGTACATAGTTTAGTGTATAACGCCGAGCTGAACTATGTATTCCAGAATGCTGCTTTAAGCTATATTCGTAGCTCCCCCAGCTCAACCATATCAGGGGCATCCCCTTATGACTCATACCGAGCTGGCACATCCTGATATATTAATTTATTCCTTTCATTCTGGCCTTACTCATGGCCAAAACAGCTCGGCACAAGGCTCACGAATAGCCTATGTGGTGCCGAGCTATTCACCCTTTTGTGGCGACCTTATTAGGCACGTGCTATGCCTATCAGTAGGGTAATCAGATTTTACCTACTCCACTGCTCGTTGGACAATACAGTTAGAATGGCCCAGCAAGGGATAAACCCTACAAGTAGACTTTCCTTGCGAAGATAAGGAAAGGAGGGAATATTGAAGATATTCCTAGAATCGGTTGAGCTTGCGAAGATAAGTACAATCTTACTCAGGGATAGAAAGCCAGTTAGCATACCAAATAAGGAGCAAACTCCCGTGAAGGGTAAGGCTCCGAAAGAGCAAGATATGGCCAACTTGGCAAGAATCCTTATTGAATAAGGAATCCAGAATCATGCAGGCTATGCTGCCCATTAAGAAATAATCCTAAGCTTGGAAGGATTCCAAATACAGAAGAATTCCATAGAGAATGTAAGTGCAAGACAATCGCCTATATAAGAGAATGAATCCTAAACACAAGGGCTATGCTTTAACCCACTCTCATACTTATACAAACGTTAAGCTTAAGCTCCAGTTCGTCCGCACTAACTTAAGCGTCGGATGGCCCTTGCCGCCTAAAGGCAAGGGTGCTCTGACGGTTTGTTCATGCTGCAGGATCAAGGTTGCTCTATTCGAAGAGGATTTGATCTCCTAAGAGCAAGTAAATAACTTCGTGAGTTCTTCCCCTCTTACAAGATCCATATTGCATATGTTTTGAGTTTCATATAAAAGATTAGCCCCACAAAATTGGCCAAGTAATATTGACTGTATTTAATGGCAAACTATAAAAGACAATACAAAATTTTCAAACTCCTTAAAAACCCACTTCCCCAAAATGGGCAAGCAAATTGAGACGGAGAGAGTGTATAAGAAGTTTTCTGTAAGGGCTCCCTCACAACTGTTTTTTCACACTTTTTTTTGTGAGGGAGCCATCATAGGAAACTTCTCATATATATATATATATATATATATATATATATAGAGAGAGAGAGAGAGAGAGAGAGAGAGAGAGAGAGAGAGAGAGAGCATCCTATGAGGACTCCCTTATATAGGCTACAGTGCGAGATTTTTTGTTTGGGATCAAATTTCGACGATCCGGACCGTTAAATGTGTTTAAAATGTGTTTTTAAGGTCCATCGCGGGGATTTTTCAACAAGAAAATATCCGAAAGGGCTTGATCGAAGCAGTTTCGATAAAAATATACATATACACATTTTATTGAAAATGGTTCAAATCAAGCCCTTCCGGGTATTTTATTTTATTTTTTGACTAAATCCTCGCGTTGGACCTTAAAAACACGTTTTAAACACATCTAACTATTTGGATCATCGAAATTCGATCCCGAACAAAAAATCTCGCACCGTTGAGTTAAAGGGAGCCCTTATTGGATATTTGTTATATTGAGCGGTTTGGATCGTCAAAATTTGGTCCAAAAAGTCAAAAATATCCCTAGGTTCTCATGGAAACTCAAATAAGGATCCCTTATTGGAAGGCGCTCCTATATATTATTTATTTTTAAATTGAATAATAAAAATTGGTGTGAGTACCCGGAGGGCCTTCAAAATGTATAAAGCCGGTCCTGATAGGGCGACCCCTCTATAGAAAATTTCTCAAACCATCATTGTTGGTAGATGTGACCGGCCTACCTAGGAAGAAATTAGTCACGAACGTTTCTTCACATACTTTTTAAAATTTCGGCCTTCCGTTACACCACCTTTCTTCACGACACTTACTAAAATTTCGATTACAAAGTGTATAAAATCTACGAAAATATAAGATAGACAACGATGATGCGGGCTCAGAACCATTGAATAATAACTCGCTAACTAGGCCTAAAGCTCGTAACAAGTGTCCACGCCGTCTATGTTACGTGCCATCACCACCTCGTATTCATCTCCTCCGCATGCATATACAGGTGGAGCTCGAATAGCCAATTCACATAAACTCAGTCTCTCTCTCTCTCTCTCTCTCTCTCTCTCCATTATACTAGTATGCTAACCCCACTGAAACGAAAAAGGTATCGCATCAGCAACCAAGGATATGGAAAAGAAGGAAGAGAAGGTGGTGGTTGAAGACTTCTCCTCCTCCTACTACTACCTCCCAGGTAGTAATATACCAATACCAAACCCTATATCAATCTTCTGGGGTCTCACAAAACTAACATGCTTCAAATTAACACACTTCATCACCACCTGCGTATCAATCTTCATACTATCTCCCCTCTTCTTCCTCCACTCTCTGGTTTCCGAGTCCATCCACCGTGCCGAAGAGGCGAAAGGGAGCATTGAATCCACGGTCCGCGTCGCCGGGAGAGTAATCCTATTCCCAGCCTCGGCGGTGGCTAATAAAAGTTTAACAGTCTTGGTGAAGAAGGTTGGGGTTGGGCTTTTGGGGGCTGTGTATGCATGCGTGGTTGTGACACTGGTGATGGGTTTGGCAATTGTGTTGGGGTTTGTGTTGGTGCATCTGTGGGTGGAAGAGCCGGTGTTTGTTAGAGAGAAGTTGTGCTTTGATTACACTGATGTTCATCCTACTGCCGTTTGCTCATTTCACGACGGCGGCCGTCAGGATGGAGGGGGGTTTATGGTCACTTCCTACGGGAAAAAGAAGATGGGTCGACTTGTGCCGGTCGGACACACCTTCTATGTTTCTTTGTTTCTTTTGCTGCCTGAATCTGATTTTAATCTACAAATTGGGATTTTCCAGGTATGCCCTCCCTCATCTCTCTCTCTCTCTCTCTCTCTCTCTCTCAATCATCTGTATGTTTCTTTTGTACCGAACAAGCTAGAGCACACTTCCGATTAATCATTACAACCTCTCCCACATCCGCTTCACATACTTTTACTGGTTAGAGCATTTGAATTGGAGACCTTGGGAGGGGTCAAAATCCTCAATTTAAAGATAGATGGCTCTAAACATAGCATCTGGAAAATGCTAATCACTTTGTTCACTTCACATTTCCAAAAAAAAATTCAAAAAGATTCTTTCCCCATCTCTCATTTCTCTAATCATTAATCATATTTCTTTCTCTACTCATACTTCTTTATCCAATCATTATTTTCATCTCTCTCTATCTCTCTCCAATTATTACACATCTCTCTAATTGTTACTTTTTCCAAAAACTCATCCAAACACTATTTCAAAAATATTTCTCCAAATATTCTTCTCAAAACTCTAAACCAAACACAGCGAATGTGTGCCCAATAAGGTTGAAAAAGTGTATTGAAATGTGTGATAAGTGTATAGGAATATGTGAAAGTATATTAAAAAATGTAAAAGGTGTATTGATGTGTGTGTGTGTTTTTTTTTTTTATGTTTATTGTGTACTCATTAGGCACACATTAGCAAGACCCTTTAGAAAAAATTGATTTCAATGGGGGAGAGATTTTCTACCTTTTAACAACTAATTTTTTCATTCATATTATTCGTCAAAGAAAGTGGGTAATCTAGTTCATTCAGTGTATGGGATTCGGAATCTGTAGTCTGGATGTGGATGGACATTGCGCCTCTAAATAGTCAAATGTTTTTGTTGGCTCTCTATCTGCATGCAGTTGTGGTGCGGAGGAGCGTTGGTGCCGGGGACTAGCATCCCTTAAAAGAAGTTTTAATTGCATCTGTGTCCCAATATATTTATAATGTTTTCTACTCCCTCCGTCCCGTTTTGCTGGTCCCTTATGGGATGACATCCATTTAAATCATGCCTCCTCGTAAATTTTAGTTTCATTTTCCATTATTGTTTTTTTCCCCACTTTTATATTATTTTAAAAATTTATGAGGGTTAGTTTTGGAAATCTAAACAGTTTTTTGTTTGACTTTCCAAAAACAACTAACAATTTTGGACATCCCAAAATGGTGCTATTTATTGTCTGAATATATACATCGATCGACACAATCATGATACGAATGATTGACAAACAAAGAGGAGTACTTATTAGCCTATCAAATTGGACTAGTATAATGGTTTTTATTAATTTATTTATAATGCTTAAACTCTTGGGATCACTTGGGTTTGTCCACTAGATATCAAGCATAGGGCTTAATGGTCATCCGATCACAAAATGAACAACCTTAAGAAAGTTTTTTTTTTTTTTTGGATAAATTTCACTAACCTCCCCTAAGGTTTCTGACAAATACACTGACATCCCCTCTTCTTTCTGAAATTCCACTGCCCTGTCTTGCTTTTTAAAATAATTGTCACTTTCCTCCCCTGTCGTTACTTTTCACCTAACGATGTTGGTGAAATGACATTAATGCCCTTAAATTTGAACTTAGCTTTCTTTTTTTTGGCTTGTTTGAGATTATATTGCATAAAAATTTCGAAAGACATGAAAAATAACTTAATTATTTACTTTTTTCTTAGAACTTTATTTTCTTTGACACAAAATTATAATTATTTTAAATATTTTACTTCCCATTAGATATATTTTCAAATTTTGATAATAAAAACAAGAGTATCAATGATCATCTAAGCCCACAATTTTTTTTTTTTTTTTGCATTAGAGGTAATGATAGTCTAAAATAATATTTATCTGCTTAAGTAGGGGTGTTACAGCATCATTTTATTGCTTTTCGCAAAGTTATTCTCCCTCTGCCCCAAATATGCACACCCTTTTAGGAGAACTAAACATTTTGCACCAAAAATTAAACTATTTTTTGAAATTTTTTTTGGGCACCAATTCAAGGATCCCATTGAGAGAAAAAATTAGAGAAAAAATACTCTAATTTTTTTTAAAAAAAAAAACTCATGAGACATTATTTTTGCGTGCATAAATCAATGTACTGATGAGTTTTTTTTTTTTTTTTGGGTAAAGAAGTAGACTTTTTTTTTTCAAAATTGGATCCTTGAATTGGCGTAAAAAATTATCCAAAAAAATTCGTGCTAGTAAATTTTTTTTTTGGGTGCAAAATGCTTCTTTCTCCTTAAAGGAAAAGAAACGTAAAAAAGTAAAAAAAAAATAAAACCATCAATGCAAGCAGTGGGCTTATGTGATTATTGATATTCTTTTTTTTATTATCAAAATGTGAAAATATACCTAATTGAAAGTAAAATATTAAAAATAATAATAATTTTGTGTCAAAGAAAAGAATTTTCTAAGAAAAAGTATATAATTAAGATACTTTTTTTTATGCCTTTCAAAATTTTTATGCAATATAATCTCAAATAAGGAAAAAAATAAAGCTAAGTTCAAATTTAAGAGGGTTAACGCCATTTCACCAACAAAATTAACACTGTTAGGCGAAAAGTAACTGTAAGGGAGGTAAGTGACAATTATTTTCAAAAGTAAGGGAGGGTAGTAGAATTTCAGAAAGAAGAGGGGAGGTCAGTGTATTTGTCAGAAACCTTAGGGGAGGTCAGTGAAATTTACCCTTTTTTTTAACTACAAGAAAATCGTGATCTCCCAACGGTTGAGACGGTCACAGAAGATACGTAAAACCGTTACTAAAACCCGAATAACATATACCAACGGTTTCAAAAACGTTTGGTGAAGCATTACAATATATCCATCACTGTAGGGTTTTAGTAACGCTTTTGTCAACCGTTGGTACCACCATTCTTTCTAGTAACGATTGTTTTAGTAACGCCTACAACCATTGCCACACCCCAATTCTGACACTTACCATTGTTGGATTTCAGCAACACTTGAAACCGTTGCTATAGACCCCGTTCTTTTTTTTAACAGTAGCTATAACAACACTTAAAACCGTTGTTGCATACCCCTTTTTTTCCTAATAGCAGCCATAGGAACACTTAAAACCATTGCTATAGACACCCCCCCCCCTTGCTATATATATATATATATATATATATATATATATATATATATAGAGGCCCGATCAAGTCCGGGAGTCCCGAATCCGGGACTCCACCTTCCCGATATTTTTTTGACGATCCGAACCGTCCAATGTGTTCAAAAGGTGTTTTCCAAGGTCCACGCGGGTAATCTTCAAAAAAAAATACCGGGAAGGGCTTGATCCAAGCGGTTTTTCGCAAAACTGTAAATGTACATTTTTTGCGAAAAACCGCTTGGATCAAGCCCTTCCGGGTATTTTTTTTTGAAGATTTCTCGCGGGGGACTTGGAAAACACCTTTTGAACACATTGGACGGCTCGGATTTCCCAAAAACAATCGGCAAATGCATCAAAACGCTTAAATCCGGGAAATCCGGGATCCTTGACAGGATAATTGGCGTATATATATATATATATATATATATATATATATATATATATAGAGAGAGAGAGAGAGAGAGAGAGAGAGAGAGAGAGAGAGTCCGGATCTAATCCGGGATCCCTAGGTCCGGGACTCATAGTTCCAGATCAAATTTTCATGATTCGAACCGTCCAATTTTATATATAAGAAACCATTACTCCCTCTGTCCCGAAAAGTTAGGTCATTATTCTATTTTTGGTTGTCCCATAATCCATGTCCCTATACGAAATGACTTCCAAATTTAACATATTTTCCATTATGCTCTTTACTCTTTTTGGGAAAACAGCTTGACAAAATTTTGAACAATGTTATTTTACCGCCTAAATATGTGGAGATAATTTTTAAATTATTATGTTTTTTATATTCAATATGGATCTTGTTTGATAGATGTCAATTAGTTTTATTAAACAAAGTTGTTGGAATGACAAAAAAACATCATAGATTATGAGATATAAACAATTCTTTGAGACGTTCAAAAAGGTAAAGAGGCCCAACAATATGGGACGGAGGGAGTACATCAAATTAATCTCCCTTCATACCTAGCACAACAAAAATCATTCAAAAGGTATACTTTGCCTTAGACTTGTCCAAACAAAAATGATAAAAACTATCATAAGTTCTCATTTAATAAAGTCCTCCATCAAGATAGATATCTTCCACTAGATTCTTCCATATTGTCATATTGCTTGCTATATATATATATATATATATATATATATATATATATATATATATATACATACATATGTAGATATTAAAAGCAATGAAATATAACTAAATAATGTAAGGTAAAAAAACAAAGATGCCAAACACAATTGGTAGCATGCGTGACTAATCTAAACAGGGTAAAACTAGACCTCATTCATGTGCTTCATGAGAGAGTTAGACCCGTCCTCTTTCATCATCTGTGAAACAATTCTAAATGTTACATAGCAAAGAATAAAACATTGATGTGCACAGCTGAAAATGAGAACAAATATACGATTTGTTACCCTCTGCTTGCAACCTAGTGTTGTGTTGTAGAGTAGGACACCCCAAGTGTAGGGCTAGGTCGGCACCTGGAAGACCGGGGTCGAATCCACATGGACAAAATTCTACCGGCATGAGAATTTCACTTGCGATGAGAATTTCGGCATTAAGACGGCCAACTATTAAGAATGGATTTGTTTGTGGTTCTCTTTCTACCTCTAAATGGTTTGAAAATAGAGTTTGAAAAAAAGGGTGAAGTGTAACGCCCCATGTAGACCACTGGCCTAGTACCTTGATTTGATCCACATGCCACACCACATGACCTAAAATGCTTAAGTCCAACGTACTATTAGCCTCTTATATGGTTTGTTATATGCCCAAGATCACTCATGTAAACAACCAATGTGGGACTAAACACATCTACCCCTAAACATGGGGTATTACAATCTTCTCCCCTTATGGGTGCAACGTCCTCGTTGCATAGTCCCAGCAACCTCCCCTCGTGTCCGTGGTAGCAGATCGCATCCTACCCACCACTTGGACCAGGGCAGGGCTCTGATACCATTTGTAACGCCCTATGTAGACCACTGGCCCAGTACCTTGATTTGATCCACAAGCCACACCACATGACCTAAAATGCTTGAGCTCGAAGTACTAGTAGTCTCTTATATGGTTTGTTATATGCCCAAGATCACTCATGTAAACAACCAATGTAGGACTAAACACCATCTACCCCCAAACATGGGGTATTACATGAAGTCTAAGGGTTTAAATCACCCATGCCTTGGGGAATTTAACGCTTCTCATGATAACTCAAGTGGGAATCGAAGAGGATCGATCCCACCAAGAAGGTTTAGCGATGAAAATTGATTTTTACACAAGATAGGGGGTTTGTTCATGGATAGAACTTCACATAGTCATTTTGTGTAAAAGATTTGTCGACACCTAATCAAATAAGTTAACAAAACTAAGTTTTGACCGAAAATAAGAGGTTTCTATCAATTCACAAACCCATAATTAAGCTCTAATACTTGAGAAGCCATTAAATCACCCCATCCATGACTCCACCTATGCTACTACTCACTAATTAATGGAGAAAACATGTAAGAAAAATGACATGGAAGTACGAAACATGGAGAAAACATAAATAAATAATAGATTTATAAAGCTTAGAAGTGCATTTACAACATTAATGAAAGTTGTAGCCTTGGTTCTTGAGGATTGAAATCTAAAATCTAGAGAGAGGGAGAGTAAACTGGGGGGGGGGGGGGGGGGGGGGGGAAGAGAGAGAGAGAGAGAGAGAGAGAGAGTAAAGATAACCCTAAAATCTGATATATATTTTTTGCTTTTATAGCCTCCAAAAAAAGTGTTGCAAAAGTCTAAAATGCCCCTAAATCAAAATAGGATCAGGCACAAAAGTTGCTGAATTTTGTAGTGTCTATCGGTACTAATACTTTATGGGGTACCGGTAGGCAAACTTTCTGAAACAGGGGTACCGATACGACATAAAGTATCAGTACCAGTAGAGGATAGGAAAATTGCTGCCTTTCCTTTGCTTGATCTCCCTTGACCTTTTGGCTTCCCGAGTCTCATCCGATCCTTCGTTCCTCGACTCCCAAGACTCGGTGGTGGAGTGCCACGTGGCCTTCGGTGCTCGAGCACCCTTTGGTTCAATCATGGTGTCAAAACACGTCTTATTTTTTTTCAATCATGGGGTTGTTATTGATGATTTCCAATTTTGGTGAGAACGATGGAATCTGAAAAATGTGGAATCCTAACCGTTCAGTTCGATCATTTTAAAAATAGACTCGGCAATGGCTTTTAGAATCTATACGTTCAACTTGTTTGATAGCAAACTAAGTCTCGTGTAATAGGTAGATGTATAGTAGCCACATGATCGCGACACAATCATGATGATCAAGTTCGTTGATTTCATTGTGCTTGTTGATTAAAATGTTAATGTAAATTTTTGGCTCGATTGGGTTTACAGAGCCCCTTCATTAAGATGTAATTGATAGAAACTGAGTCTTGTGCAATAGCTGAATGTACAGTAGCCATTCAACTGCTACATAATCACGACGATCAAGATCGTTGATTTTGTGGCGCTTGCTGATTAAGTCTTTCATGTAAATTTTTGGCTCAATTGGATTTAGAAAAACCTTTCATCAGGATGCAATTGATAGTAAAGTACGTCTTGTGCAATAATTGGATGTACAATAGCCATGTGATCGCAACACAATCATGATGATCTAGATAGTTGATCAAACCCTTCATATAAATTTTTGAGTGTTATAGCCTCTTATAATTATGTGATGTAATTGATGATATTTTTGAATTGGTCTTTATAATTTAGTTATGTTAGCATACATATTATGAGAACCTAAAGAAGAGCCTATTTAGTAAATTAAGGTTGGTTTTAAACCGTTACTAGAGGAGGGTATTTAGTAACGGTTGGCTTTGAGCCGTTACTAGAATACATTAATCTACTAACGGTTCAATAAAAACCATCGCTAAAGTCTTGTTTCAGTAACTATAACCAATTTATACCAACGGTACAATTTATCCAACTGTTACTAAAAAAAAAAAAACTGTTGGGAGATCTTGATTCTCGTGTTTGAACTGCCTTAAGAAAGTTATTTCAATTTCCTTTGGAACAATATGGAGCACTTGGCTTTATAGGAATCTTGTACTCGATGCAATTCTTGTTTTGCAAATTAAATCAATGTTCCTCTTCCTCCTGAATTGTTTTATCCAGCTGACTGCAGAACTCATATCAACTAATGGATACGTTATAGCCAAATCAAGCCAACCATGCATGTTGCGGTTTAGGAGCCTCCCAATTCGACTAATGCGAACAATCCTTATGGGAATCCCATTGTTGCTAGGAATGACTGATGAAACCGAGAAGATAACCATTCCGATGTTGAAGCACAGGGAAGGATATCCGAGAACTGAAATCATCAGAGTATCGCTTATTCCTCGGGCTGGAACTTCTTTCGTTCCACAGTTGTACGAAGCCGAGATCATCATCTACTCCCAGCCCCCTTGGAGTAAAGAAATAGTGCGCAGATGGAAATGGACCTTTTGCGTGTGGACATCCATAAATATTTACATTATGCTTCTCGTAATTCTTGTGTGTTTCTTTAAGCCGCTTATTTTCCCAATAAAAACAGCAAAGAATTCTAGTTCTACACAGCGTAGCGATGATCAAGAAGCCATGACCATGAAAGTATGTAAAGAACCGCGGGAGAGAGGCATGGAGGATAAAGAGGTTTTAGAAGCATTGAGAAGATGGAAACAAAGTAGAAGCGAGAGAAAGGCGATGCTTTTGCGTGGGGTTTCGCCCGACACGATCGGCTCGTCTGCTTCAAGTACTAGTAATATAACCAGAGAAGAGACGTTTGTAGCTACTACTACTACTGAAGATGTAGAAGATTCACAATCGGTCACTTTTTGAGTTCCACAGTGAGTTTCTAACTGCTTTTTGTCTAATATATATAAGATAAGTATGTGCAATTCGGTTGCACAGTGAACGGTACATTTTGAGGTCGAGTTTCAAACTAACATCCTTAATTTTTAGTTATTTCTTTTCGTTAGCGAAATTTGCAGATTTTGGTCGAAATGTATAAATAATTTGATCCATCATTGATAACCGAAATCAAAAAAAAAAAAAATTCAAGAAAGCTGAAAGAAATTCAATATTTGTTTCTGTTTTGGGAAATATATTTTTTGTTCTGGGTGATTAGGTTTCAGTTTTTAGTCAATTTTTTTGTCAAAATTAATAGAGGTGTATAAAAGTTTTGACACAGCATAATAAAATTGTGAAAAAGTAAAACCATGTTAAGGTATAATCAAGTTAGACCAAATCCTTCTAAGGGCGCCTACTTTTTTTTTTTTGTTTGGGAAAGCATCAAGAATTGAACTTACAAAAAAACAACAGGAGATACGAAGAAGTACCCAGAGCAAGTGCTGGAGCATTATGGGAAGGGAAAGTGTTTGGTCCATGAAAAGAAAATATGAAAATGCACATGAAAGTGCATCCGACGGGTGAAATTAATTTGGTACATTGTTCAAATAGTATACCAGGTGAACCTCACCCGTCGGATGCATGCATTTTCATATTTTCTTTTCATGGACTTTACGTACCATGCCTCTTATGGGAACCTTCACCTGTATAAATTGACCAGTGGGGTGTTTCCGTCCTTATATCATAATAGGGATATGATTACGATGGATGGAGAGGTCGTAATTAATATTATATTAATATTAGATCTTACACTTGGTTTCGGTTTAAATCTCATGCGTGCGCTCGCTTGGTTTCGGTTATGATATTAAATCTAGCTCACTCAAGCTTGGTTTGGGATATGATAGGAAGCTTAGAAAAAGGGCATGAAAATAGCATCTGTCCTCGAGAACAAATGAAGAAGTGGTTCTAGAAAAATCTAAAGGCAAGACCAGTCATTAAAATGATCAATCTCGACATGGAGAATGATGAGGGGAAGAACTAAGATGATCAAAAGCATGCCTGGGTGAGGGAGGAGTTAATAATCTACAAGAACAAACAAGTTTGCAACGAATGAAGGGAAACTGAGCGCAAGATATTGATTAGCACAAGAATACTCATTGTAGGGGGCTTGAGAAAACAGGACCCATCCAAACTGACAGTCCTTCTTGTCCGACCATTCACGTACTGATTGTTACTTTTTTATCCCATTACTTTACTGGCATCACATCAGGACCAGTCCAAACTGACCGCCCCTGTCGACCATTCACTTATGGCAACTTTTCCATTACGGGCATCACATCAGGACCCGTCCAGACTGACCGCCCCTGTCGACCATCCACTTCTGGTTTAACCCATTACTGGCATCACATGTGAAGTCTTAAAAAAATTTCGGCCTTGTTTGGTTTGGTTCTTAAGAACCGATTTTCTTAATTATTATTCAATTATTATCCTTATTTTTTAATATATTTTTAAATTTTTCTCTCTATCTCTCTCTAATCATTAATATCTATTTTTTAATTATTATCCCTATTTCTTCCCCTAATCATTACAAAAACCAAAACTCAAAACTCAAACCAAACACAACCTTCGATTTTTCGATTTTGACGGAGATCCGGAGATTCTGTAGTGCACTGTCCCATTACAACCCTGTAGTGTGGCACACGAGCCATAGATCTTGGCAATAAATGGCTCGGATTTCATCTCGGCAATGAACGGCTCAGATCATGCAAGCACAAAGATGAAATCCGAGCCGTTGATTACGCGATCAATGGCTCTGATGGGTTGTAGTGCGGCAATACACTACAAGATGCCCTCTTCCTTTGGATGGAGGGTCTAATAATTGTTTACCAGTATTACTAGACCGAACGGACTGTGAATTAAATACTCCCTCCGTCCGAATTTGTTGATCCGTTTTGGGGACTCTAACTTTTTTTTGTTACCTTTTGAGTTTGTTAATTTTCTATTTTATCTTTAATCCCTCCATTTAATACTCCCTCCATTCTAATTTGACTACGAAATTACGTGCAATTTTCAAACTAAAAAATAATGTAATTACAATTTTTTTTTATCAATATGAATCTTATTTGATAAATCTCATTGAGAACATTAATACGGTGTCAAAAAAATTCAAAAATGTAAAAACATTATTTGAAAAAAAAATTAGTTTTTGAGTTGTTATTTTAAGTTATAGAAAATGGGCAAAACAGTAATTTTTTTGTATTTTATCCTTTAACTTTTGAAAATGAAAAAACATTTTCGGACTTAAAAAAGTATGTTTATGAATCAACAAATCCGGAGGAGAGAGTAGATTTTACACATAGAGCAAGATTAGCAACTTGGGTATAAATTTGGGTAAAATTGCTAATGAACAATGTATTTTAGCTACCACATTTCCCTAACACTCCAACAATATTCTCTATCATCTTCTCTGCTCCTATTAAATATTGTAAATATTTCTACAAAATCAACTGGATCGGGAAGAGAAGCCCGGAAACGGGAGAAAAGAGAGAGAGAGGAGAGAGAAACTCCTGCGGCAGCCATGGCCTGCGAAGAAGATGAACAGTGTATAATATCTCCCTCTGTCTTGTTTGATTTCTGCACCTTTTGCTTTTCCTTTTCAACGAAGAGTAACAAATTAGGGGATCTTGAATCAAATCTAAGATGTCCACAGCAGCTAGGCTAAATCCGATTAGAGACCTTCCATCGTTGTCGCCGTCGCCGGTGATCGAAAGCTCCATCGTCGTTCACCCTCCAACGTCGAAAGCTCCATTGTCGTACCGGGAGAGCGAGAAAAAATAAAAAATAGAATGGATGATGAACAGTATCACGGTATATTTACCTAGGCACTGTGCAAATGTGTACGGTAAACAGTAATTTGCCTTGGCTGCTGCACCTCCATTTTCTTCTTCCTCTTCTCTATTTTGTCTTCAATTTGGTTTTACCGTATCTGCTGCTGTTGCTCTTATGAAGTCAACTCTTCTTTCTTTCTTCTATTCAAATTTGTGTATATCTTCCCAACAAAAGTTGCTCTGTCTTTTTCTCTGTCCCTCTTTCCTCTACGATTTTGTTTCAATAGTTTTTTTTTTAATCTGACTGATTGTCAACAGAGAGTAATGTGATGTAGAACAACAATTAAATAAAGCATAAATGCTACTGTGACATTGGTATATTTTATTCATTTTGAGAAGATTATGATTTTTGTAAGTAAATTGCAGTTGTATTAGTGAAAAGACCCGTTAGAGCATTCATTATGGACATGATAGCTTTTTACATGTTAAAGTGTCGATATGACTTAAATAAAGCATAAATGCTACTGTGACATTGGTATATTTTATTCATTTTGAGAAGATTATGATTTTTGTAAGTAAATTGCAGTTGTATTAGTGAAAAGACCCGTTAGAGCATTCATTATGGACATGATAGCTTTTTACATGTTAAAGTGTCAATATGACTAAATTTAGAGATCATTTGATTTACTTGTTCATTAGTTAAAATATTCTAACTCCAATTAAAGCCCAATAGCCTTTTTTTTACCTTGACCAGCACAACTCTATCTTTTGCTTTAAGTCCGTTTGGTAGAAGACCAGACCTATTTGAACAAATAAAGTGCACCAAATTAATCATTTTTGACCGAATTCTATTGAAGTTTTCATAGTTCAAATAAACTTGATGCACAGGTGTGGTGGGAAGATTCTGACGAGGAGTCCCTACTTCCTGATAATGCTCCCTCCTTTCTACCAATTGATCCTGCACCACAGTACAACGGTTAGTGCCTCTTGGGCCTCTTGCCCAAGGATACTCCGACGATCAACTCAGTATAGAGAAAGAGAGTACCAAGAGTAGATCTGAGATTCTGTGTGTACCTCTAGGGTTTATCCCTTAGTATTTATAGATATCTCTGTACTTGCCCTCCAACTCATGTGGCGTCACTTGTGATGTCCTCGATCACGTGACACGGCTTATAGCGAAATGCCACGTGGTCATCTAGAGTTTTCTAAAAGCCTCTTCCCCAATGCCAGGTGGTCCACGGGACGGGCTCCTTGTAACCGCTTTCCAACCCATTCGGGCCAGTTCATGGGTCGAGCCGCACCGCCCGCCCGGATACCCCCTGGCCCGAGATAGCTTACTCATTGATCCAGAAATACCTCGTCGAGCCCATCGGCTCTAACGTGTCATGACTCCCGTCGGTACTGTAACCTTCGGCCTACAAAGACATTTTAACTCGTGGACTTGTGAACATACGGCCTTATAAGACTCCGCCCATAAGTCCAGAAGAGTATATTCGGCCCCCACAATAGCCCCTCAATTCTCCAATGGCCAAGTTGGGGAGTTGAACGATCGTTTCGCCGAATACGCATGATACCGTATATGTCGTTGTCGACCCATACTGTGTTTATCCTTTTCCACGTGTCACCTCCTCAACAGAAGAGACACGATGTGATGCTTCACTGACAGACCCACGCTGGCCCTTCCACCTTTATGCCATGTGTTGAAGCCCCATTCGTCTGTACCCTGCCGTTTTGAATTTAGTCGGTGTCGCCTCATTTCCCGCTCGCCTCTTCACATCCACTAGCCCCCTATAAATAGGGTTGAAAAGGGGGAGGAAACACTCTTGCTTCCTGTGTGTTTTTCTCAAGATCATATTGCCACTGCATCTTGCTGCTCAGATCGTTGATTTGACTCAGGAAACTTGAAAGCTCCCTTCAATCCATACAGGTAATCATCATTTCCCTTATTTTGTTCTAATTTTCTCTGTTTTTAAGATCTTTTCACGAGTTTTGGGAGTGTTTTCTGGATTTTTTGACAAAAAACCCTCAAAATGCTATCACATCACCAAGTGTTCTTCATAATCTTCAATACTTAAAGTACCGACGATACCTTAGACTAACTGTAGGTACTAACATCCTCACCCATGCACTTCCAGGTCGTTGATATGTCCGACGACATGCGCTCGGCCACACCCGACTAGAAGAACATGGTCGTAGACTACGACCGTGGTCAGGATGATCATAAAGACGGCGACAAAAAGGACGTCGTAGATCACAAGGCCAACACAGCCAAAGAATCTCTTGAACCATAGTCCAACCCTTCGACTTCCTTAACCCAATCGCTCACGTCCCCACCCCAAGAGGCCGGGACAAGCAACGCATAACCAAGGCGGCAGCGCACGAGGAGTAGCCGTACACGAGGTCCTACAGGATCAAATACTTATCGTGCCTCCCTCGCATTAGAGGAGGCACTCTGAGATTTCAGAGAGTCCTTCCAAATCCCTAACGACGTTGAGTTGGAACTTATCCCATTAAACCCCGAGGGACAGCGCTCCCCCATCCCCTTGAAATCGTAGTTCCCTTATTTGCCATTTGTGCCGCAGGGCTTAGGTTTCCAGTTCCTACCTTCACTCGTCAATTCATTCACACCCTGAATGTTACTCCGGCACAACTTAGTCTCAACACTTTTCAGATTATAAACGGTATAGCCGAAGTCAAGAGGATTCACAATTTGAGGTTTAACTTAGATGACCTCTTCGGTCTATACTTCGTACGTCAAAACCCAACTGCTGGCCGTATCTTTCTTGCCCCAAGGGCTACAAACGACGTGCAACGTCTCTTTTCCACCTACAGCCTACCCATCACATCACTTCCCAACTCTAACAAGTAGGTGAATGATTTTGTATTTGTGAGAGGAAATTGGGAGTTTGGCCCCAACGAGCCTGGCATATACCCGATCCCTCGCACTATCAACAGGGCCATTGGTATAAGCGCATATCTCAATTTTAGAAATGCTCTAAGTGATTTGTAATCATTGCTTTTCAACTGACTTCTTTTTGTCCCGCAAATAAAAATCTAGCTGGCCGATGGAAGAACTTCTGTAGTTGGGAGTGGATTGAGGCCTTCTTCTGGATTCAGGACCGAGTGACTGCTTGTTTGCTTGGTTACATCCCAAACTACAATACCACCCTAGATCAGCGATGGGCACAGCGAAGGGCAGAGAAGCTTGCTGTCGAGGGTAAGAGCTCAACCTTCAACACAAGTCCCTCCTGCTGAAACACTTCAACCTCCTCCACAACAAGATCCGCCAACACAAGTTCTTCCTCCATCGCCGAATCATCCACTTCGAGGGGTTGAACCCCTTCCTCTAGACAGAGACTCTCTAGACCCTTTTGCTTCATTAGACGACATCATGGGCCGACAGCGATTCGTTCCCAAATCTCTCCTCTATACCTCCGGCGTAGCCCCAGGTACCACCACCTCTACTTCAGGTGTAGCAACTACGGGTACTCCAACAGACCGTAGACCTACGATCTAGAGCAAGAGCGCAACAAAAGGCAAAGGACCAAGAATGTGGACGCCACTTTGGCCGACACTTCTTCTCGCCTTCATACTGGCACTAGAGATCGGACGTCCAAGTCCGACTTGTTTGGTGGTGACCAGGGAGATCTGACCTCCAACCTTCAGTAGAAAGTTGACGAGCAGATGTGGATTCCCCGCCTCTCTTGCTGCAATCACCAAATTACCCATGACGATAGCCTACGGGAGACGCCTGCTATTGGGATGGCGATGCTAAGGGTGGTGGATCTGCGGAAGGACAAACCGCAGGTCCAGAAGGACACCGACGACGTATTCATCATGGTTACTCAATACATATTTCTGGAAATTATCATTATTCTGTCATATCCACTATTCTACTGAATACTCATCTTCTTCCTCTACAGGCTCTTCAAGAAATGACAAGCGTGAGGGACGGCCTCAATGAGCGCAACAAGCTGCTTATGGCTTTTGAGGAGAAGGTGAAGGAGTTGACAACGGATACTGCCCAGCAGAAAGAGGAATCGTTAAAGCCAAGGCCGACGCTAAACGTGCGAAGAAAGATGTGGCCTCAAGTCAGAAAGCCATGGAAGAGCTCGTGAAGAAATTCACTGAGTCCACCCAAAAGGCCGCGTATCTCCTAGCCGAACTCGATAAGGTCTCCTAGATGCTGAAAGACAAAGAAGACGAGATCTGGAAAGAGGCTGAAGCCACTGTCCACAAAGCTTATGACGATCAAGTTCAAGGATTGCTACAATACAAGTGTGCCTTGGCTGGAAAGCGTCACTGGAGGTGATTGGAGTCCCATCCAACTCCCCCCTCTACAAAGAAGTCCCTAGCTGTCCTCGTCTGGTTGCTCCTGAGGCTTCAACTTCTAACTCTGCCGCAGATCCAAGAGAGATTCAGCAAGTTACTAAGGACGTAGAGACTGTTATTCTCAATGGGCACCCTCCACGTGAAGAGCCACTACCGTAGTCTCGTTTTCTTTTGAGAGTTGAGGGGTTATTTGAACTTTGTGTTTTAACTTTGTTTTAGGCCGGTGCCAAACTGTCGGCATACACCGCGCCTTTGGGTTGTATAACTTTATTATACCGACGCTTTCATAGGTCGGTCTTACTTCTTTTCTCGTTCTTGCAGTTACAGGCAGAGAAATTCTCCCGATAGGCCAAACCAGAGTCCCAATGAACCCGACCAAGGGAGCCGTTACCGGGGTGAGCTCATCATCAGTCAGACCCATCTTCTTAAACAAAGAATAATATATAATTTCAGCGGAACTCCCCTGGTCGACCAGGACTCGGTGAGCACGGCATCTTCCAATATGTACGGTTACAACCAGAGCGTCGCAATGGGGAAGCCGTACGTTCTCGAGATCTCTTTCAGTGAATGTGATCATCCATTTGTTACCACCGTCCGGTTTCATTTTCTTGACGGACTGACTGATGGTCATCACCTCTTTTGCTTGGTTAGCGGCCTTCAACTCCTCCCGCAATCGTTGTTCAGCGTTCGCATCGGCGTAACCGTGGATAACAACCACGTCTATCAAATCTTCATCTTTATCATCGGCATTATTAGTCCCTTGACCCTTCATCGTCGTCTTATCGTGGTCAATGTATTCAGCCAACTTTCCTTCGACAACTTTTTTCTCGAAATATGCCTTAAACTGCAAACAACAAGTAATCATGTGCCCCGTTGTATTATGATACCGACAACGATGTTTCTTATCTTTAATTGGGGGTCCCGGGCATTCTTCGGTGCTAGAGTGTACCAGTCTTCACGCTTGATTTTCTTATGGAGCTCATGCAGTGTGTCTTTGAATACAGTGACTATCCCCTCGAACTCCTGTGGCCATGGGCCTTTGTAGGAGTTCCATCGCGGATCACTGCCTTTGCCAGGCTTTGGCTGTTGGATACTGTTGACGTCCTTCAGCTATTGCCGCTCTTTCCACTGTGGTAGTACTTCTGCTCGGCTTTTTCGCCCTCAATTATGGCCTCATCAAGTTTGCTATGCTGATTAATCCAGAGCATCAGCTCATCCATATTGGCCGGTTCATTGAGTATGAGGTTCGAGAAAGCCAAGTTAGCAGTGTCGAGGCCGAGCTTAAATTGTTGAACAGCCACATCATGGTAGTGACTGCAGTTCTTGATTTCATTGAATACTTCCCAATACCGAGTGGCATACTGTCGCAGGGATTTAGTGCTGGATTACTTCAAAGCCAGCAGGGAGTCGATGGTCTTTTCCTGGCGTTGAGGGGTGACAAACCGCTGGAGGAATTTTCTAGAAAATCCCTTCCAACTCGTGATGGAGCCACACTCCAACTGATTAAACCACATCAAGCCAAGAGGTCCCAAACTAGTTGGGAACATCTTGCAAAGTAGGGCATCGCTCGGGCAGTATATAGCCATCATTTGCTGGAAATGCACTAAGTGTGCATAGGCTTTTGTTTTCGGGTCGAACTTGACGAATTTTTGGGGACTGAAGTTTTTTGGTGCCATAACAGCGAGGATCTCATCGGAAAATGAAGATGCAGCCAGCCGATCTAAGATCTCATTCTCTTTGGTTCGTTCAGTTTTTGCCGTAGAAACATCGTCGGTAACATTCTTTATATACTTCACGCCCTCCGGATCATTCCTTCGGCTTCTATGAGGGGACCGATCCTTGTGTTCATAACGCTTCTCTGGCATACGGTCCCTATGCCGCTTAGCGCGATATTTTGGGCTCTCGTCATGGTGCCGGCCTTTTTCCCAAGGAGTGTCGTCGTACAATTGCCGCCGTCTGTGGGAAACCTTACGAAAAGCTTTTTCCAGAAAAAACGATCAACAATGGTGGCCTCAAAACCCGTTCTTCGTACTCCATGACATGAAGTAGTGGAAGACGATGTAGAAACAACTCTTGCGCACACTACGAAAAAGGGTGCAAGGACGAAAAGACTCTAGTGGCTCTCAAAGCACCACAAAAGAAGCCTGCTACCAAGAAGTTTGACTTAGGTCATATTCCTGAGATTCCCAGGTATAGAGAAAGGCGCCTGGTGATCCATGATTCCCCTAGATCTGGAGAGTGACGAAGATGCTCAGTGTCACCACCAAAGGATAAGTCAGCCTCTTCTCGCCGTGAAAGGAGGAGGAGATTGAGGAGCCCCCCCGAGGAAGGAGGACAAAAGGCAAAAAAGAGACCGTGAGCGTGAAGACAGCCTTGACTGGAGAGAACAGGAAGCAGAAGAGCTGGCACGAGAAGTCACTCAACGTGAGCGAGAGATTCAAGTCTTGAAAAAACAACTCCATGAGAAGGAGAAGGATTTGCACTCATGGACACGTACTGTGCAGCGTGAGAAAGAGAGAAGGAGCTATCATCGTGATGATGTCTCCACTAGAAGGGTGGTCTCTCCACAAAAAAGGAGAGAAATAAGTAATTCTGTAGAGAGGGAAGAAAAAGGAAAACACATAAGGGACAGGTACGAGAGATTTGGTTCCAATGAGCAGCCCCATCAACAGTACGTAAGAAGACGTGAGACTGGCCGAGTAGAGGAAGGTCCCAAAACTGCACGAGAAGCAGCAAAGGAAGCCCTGGGCCAAATTTCAAAATCACCTTTAGTGCACTGCATCCGAGCTGAGAAGACCCCGAGCAGCATGAAACACTCCACGTTCATACTTTATGAAACCAACACAGATCCGGTGGTGGCCCACATCCAACACTACCAGCAAGCCATGTTCATGCACGAGTAGGATGATGCCCTATTGTGCAAAATGTTCCCATCTAGTTTGGGGAAGGTGGCCCTTAGTTGGTATCACAAATTGCTAGAGGAGTCAATTTTGTGTTGGGCTCAGTTGGCTGAGGAGTTTACAGCTCGGTTCTTGACCAGCAGAGCAGCTCCAAAGACGCTTGACACACTCACCTCTATGAGACAGAGGGATGACGAAACACTAAGGCAATACTGCAAACGATACTGGGAGGCCTTCAACGAGATTGAAAATTGCAGTGAGGAGTACGCCCTGGCTACATTCAAGACAAGCTTGCCCCTGCATAGTAAGCTACGGGAATCTCTTACTATGCACCCAGTTAAAACGGTGGCCAAACTAATGAAGAGGATTCAGGAACATGCTTGGGTGGAGGATGATATCCTGTAGGCTGAAAGGAAGATTGTGGCCGGACAGCCTCAGCTCCCTGAAAGGAAAGTAGCAGAGTCCAAGGTATACAAGAAGGAATACATGACAGGAAAGAAGGACTATATACAGCAAAAGAAGGATAAGGCAGAACCAGATCCTAAGTCCTATTTCAGCATCATGGCAACTTTTAATATCCCAATTTATAAAATGCTATATAGGATTAAGGATCAATCATGGTTCGGGAGGCCTCCAAAGATGATGGGTAACCCAATGAAGAAAAGGGCAACCAATCAACATTGTAGCTACCATAGAGATTAGGGCCACATGATGGAGGACTGTATAGAGTAGAAGAAGTTTTTGGACGAGAAGGTGACAGAAGGCCATTTAAAGGAATTTCTGGTGAATGACCAGAAGGATGCTGAGCAGGTTGAGGAAATGGAATACGAGAAAGGTCCAAAGGGCATAATCCATATGATACATGGATTGGTTGCCCCATACACCAATAACGAAATCAGACACATTCAGAGAACCAATGGATATGCAAAATAGGTCCTGAAGCTTGGCCAGAAGAGGCTGAGGACAGAGGGGGTCCCCATAACCTTCTCAGATGAGGATTTGGAAGGGGTAAATGTGTCGCACAATGATGCACTGGTAATAACCCTACAAATAGGGGAATATGATGTGGAGAAGATCTTGGTGGATCAAGGGGCTAGTACAGAGATCCTTTATTATCTTACTTTCAAAAAGATGGAACTCCCGCCGAGCTCCTTGCAAAAGTGTTTTGTCCCATTGGTTGTCTTCAGTGCCCAGATACTATGGCCTATGGGAAAGGTCACACTACCCGTTCGAGCAGGATCGGTTGTCCTGAAGATTGACTTCCTGGTGGTAGACCTCCCTTCTTCCTATATCGTGATTATAGGGAGAACATGGATGCACAAAATGAAGGCTATACCCTCAACCTATCATCAGATGATTAAGTATCCAGGGGCAGATGGCATTGAGTGCATCAAGGGAAACCAGAAGGTCGCCGACCAGTGTTTCAACCTGATTTTGAAGAAATCTCTGAGGGCCGAGCACATGCAGACAGTTGAAGTACCAGATCAGCCGACCTTGGAAGACGTTGGAGGAGACCCTACCAAGAAGATGGTAGAAGGATGGAAGAAGATTCAGATAAGAGGGGATGACCCTGAGTGGTATTTCCTAGTCGATGAAACCCTCGTCGATCAGGAAGAAGGCAAATTGGTCTCTTTTTTAAAAGACCATATAGATGTTTTTGCATGGATGCCTCAGGAGATGCCTGAGATAGATCCTGAGGTGATTTGCCATCACTTGAATGTTGATCCACAACACAAACCAGTCATACAAAAGAAAAGAATATCAGCACCACATCACGCAGATGCTGTAATTGAAGAAGTTGAATGGCTACTTGAAGTGGATGTCATACGAGAGGTGAGCTATCCCGAATGGCTTGCTAACACAGTCGTGGTCAAGAAGAAGAACGGGAAATGGAGAGTTTGTGTTGATTTCACAAGGCTAAACAAGGCATGTCCCAAAGACAGCTTTCCACTCCCCAGAATAGACCAACTGGTGGATGCCACTGCGGACTATGAAAGGATGAGTTTCCTTGACGCATATCGAGGATACCATCAGATAGTCATGTTCGAGCTGGATCAAGAGAAGACATCATTCATCTCGCTGAGAGGATTGTATTGTTATAAGATAATGTCGTTTGGATTAAGGAATGCTGGTGCAACCTACCAAAGGTTGGCTACTAAAATGTTTAAAGATCAGCTCGGCAAAACTATGGAGGTTTACATCGATGATATGGTGGTGAAAAGTAAGTCAAAACCTGATCATCTGATAGATTTAAAGACAACTTTTGATATCCTACGAAGGTACAAATTGAAACTAAACGCTTCAAAATGTGCGTCGAGGTCAGCTCAGGCAAGTTCTTAGGTCACTTGGTGACCAATAAGGGAATTGAAGCTAATCCGGATCAAATCACTGCACTTCAGAATCTCCAAAGTCCTAGGACTACGAAGGAGGTCCAAAAACTAACAGGGATGGCAGCAGCATTGAATCGTTTTATCAGCAAATCTTCAGATTGGTGTAGACCATTCTTTCAGCTTCTGAAGAAGAGAGAAGGGTATAAGTGGGGAACCGAGCAGGAACAGGCATTCTAGGAATTGAAGGCTTACTTATCATCACCACCCTTACTCTCTACTCCAGAAGCAAGGGAGCAGTTGATCCTGTATTTGGCAGTATCCGAGCATGCGGTCAGCTCGGTCCTCCTATGAATAAAGGGGACAGAGCAGACTTCTGTTTACTTTGTAAGTAAAACTCTGTTGGATGCTGAAAGATGTTATTTACCCCTGTAAAAACTGGTGTATGCCCTTGTTACATCTTCAAGGAAGTTACCACATTATTTCTTGGCCCACCACATCACAGTTTATACTGAGTACCCATTAAGGGCCTTACTGTGAAAAGCCGACTTTTCTAGGAGAATATCTAAATGGTCTATTGAATTAAGTCAGTATGACCTAGATTAGCATCCCAGGACGGCAATCAAGGGGCAGATTTTGGCAAATTTTGTGGCTAAGTTTACTCCAACCGTGGCACCACCTCCACCAACTCTCCATGAGAAGGAGCAGGGTGTTATTCCCAAGCAGCCAACGAAAGCGACCAAGCAAGATCCTAAGGAATGGAAATTTTTTGTTGATGGGTCAGCATGCAACAAGGGATCAGGAGCAGAAGTAGTGCTCTTCTCGCCTGAGGGCTTGATGCTCGAGCAAGCACTGAGATTGGGGTTTAGTGCCACCAACAATGTGGCAGATTATGAAGCTTTGCTTGCTGGACTCAAGAATGCTTTGGATCTCTAGGTGAGTAAATTAAGGGTTTTTTGTAATTCACAGTTCGTTGTTAACCAACTTTCAGGAGAATACGTTGCGAAGAATGAAAAGATGGATACATACTCTGAGGCGGCCAAGGACTTACTAGATCAATTTGATAAAATCCACATCCAAAAGATCAGCTCGGGGCAAAATGCACGTGCAAATTCACTTGCTTGTTTGGGTTCAACTGTGAACACTGAATTCCGCCGAACAGTAGCTGTGGATTACTTAAGTGAACTAAGCATTGGCCAAGCAGTTGAGATGGTAATGGAGACAGAGCTTGGGCCGAGCTAGATGGACCCAATAATGGCATACCTACGAGACGGGACAAGGGGGAAGCACACAAAATCAGAACCAAGGTTGTACGTTTTTTGCTCTCCCCAGAAAGTAAACTTATTGAAAGTCCTTTCTTGGTCCGTATTTATTATGTGTGCATCCAGCTCTAGTCCAGAAGTTCCTGCATGAGATTCATGCTGGGACATGTGGAGGACACACAAGAGGATGGTCCATTGCTCACTGAGTAATATCCCAGGGATACTAGTGGCCCTATATGCAGGAAAATGCTAAGTCTTTTGTCAAGACTTGTGAAAAATGTTAGAGGTATTCACCTTTAATCCGGGCACCAACAGAAGATCTCTTGCCCCTAACAAGTCCATGGTCATTTGCTCAGTGGGGATTGAACATCGTGGGTCCTTTTCCCATGGCAACAGGGAAACAAAAATTGCTCCTCATTGGCACAGACTACTTTACCAAGTGGATAGAGGGTGAAGCTCTCGCCAAAATCACAGAGGTTATGGTGGAGAAATTTGTGTGGAATAAAATCATAACACGGTTTGGGGTCCCATATTCCATCATCTCGGATAATGGGTCCTAGTTTGGAAAGAAATTCAAGGCTTTCTGTGCCTAGTACGGCATTAGAAATTACTATTCTACTCTAGCTTATCCACAGAACAATGGATAAGCAGAGGCCTCTAATAAGACTATCCTTAAGAGTCTTAAGAAGAGGTTGGAGAATAAGAAGGGAAAATGGCCAGACTAGAGAGACGCTGTTCTTTGGGCATACAGGACCACTCCAAGAAGATCTACGGGAGAAACGCTGTACTCCCTTGCTTATGGTACAGAGGCAGTTATACCACTTGAGATGGGTTTGTCGACCAATTGAACCGCACTAGTGGAGTTAGTGGCAATGATAAAGCCCTTGCTGAGCAGCTTGATCTTGCTGAGGAAAAAAGGGAACGTGCCTAATAACCTTGCAGCATACCAAGAATAGCTACAAAGGAGCTACAACAAGAAGGTACATCCAAGGAAATTCAAGATAGGAGATCTAGTCCTATGGAAATTCTTAGCCAACACTAAAGTGTCCTAAGATGGAAAGCTTGGGCCGAACTGGGAAGGCCCGTACAAGATAACAGGAATTGCTGGCATTGGGGCCTATTGTTTGGCTAACCTGGATGGAGATCCAGTTCCACGACCATGGAACGTGTAGAATTTGAGAAAGTTTTACCAGCAATTTGTTTTTTGATGATTACGAATATAATCACATACTTGTTAAGATGAATACAAATACATTCATCTTCATTTTTTTTTTAGTAACTTAGTTGGGGTTACGAATAAAATCACCAACACTGGCTATTTGGACATTGTTTTTTATTAGAATTTCAGTATCAATAAAATTTCTTTTTTCATACCTATGGCCGTGTTTAATATGAACCAAAATATCGTAGATTTTGATTCCTATTGGGGAGCAGATGGGGTGTATGAATATATTTAGCACCTCAGCTAAATTAAATCTCTTCCTAAAAACCCAATTTAATATTGCAATGAATATTGCAATAGATAAAGCACGAAATGCTATTGCAACGATTATTGCAGAGTACCCTAAGTATGAAAAACTTAGATTTGCAACGATTATTGCAAAAATTCAAGTGTGAAGATACTTGATAAACGTTCCTAAGTATAAACGTTCCTAAGTATGACAATACTTAGGTGGAGGTTCGCATCGATAATTGCAAATTGAAGAACGAATATTCTTAAACCAAGTTCGAATACACCTAGTGAAAATTCAAAAGTATGAGAAAACTTAGGATTGCAACGATTAAGCACGAGAAAGCTTAAGAATTTAAGAATGAAGACTCTTAAAGAAATTAAGTATGAAAAAACTTAAGGAGCCATAAAGCATGAACATGCTTAACGTACGAAAGAACTTAAGTAGCATCAAATTATTCAAAAGCCACATACGACTGAATAAGGCCACACAGGGCCGAGCTGAAATAACTAGGTCTCAAGAGAAGAATTGTTGCATAGGCATTGAGCCTCTTCACTGAGCCCTTGGGCATCAGTGGCAAGAGTTGATGCATTCTCACCTTCATTAGAGGCACCAGCAGTGTTACCATCACCTTCTTGATTGGTGAGGTCAACAATGGCATCTTCCATTTGAGGTGGCTCCAAAAGGGGGCTCAAGTTGGGCTTGAGTATTGAGCTGAGCTTGTGCATCGAGTAGAGCTTGAGTAGCTAGAGCAGCTTAAGCAGCAGCTTCTGTCTCACTCGGCAGCTCCATGTTTGTCCAGTGCGGGGAGGACTTGTCCACTTCAAGTTTTGTGAGGCACCTCTGCCAAGCAATCCCTAGATAGCATCTTTCACTGCCGGCATCTGGTTCACATAAGCTTGAGTAGCCACATCCACACCCTTGTTGTACTCAGCGTCAGCTCGGATATTAGCAGCCTCTAGTTGGCGCCTAAGCTCCTCAATTTCTCTTTGGGCGGCCTTCAACTTATCATTGTCCAACCGAGCTTCCCTCCAGCACTGCGAATGGTAGGCGTTGTCCTTCTCAACTTTCTCAAGGCTTTTCTGCAAACTTAAGATCTCATTTTTTAGCCCCTTCTCGGTCTTTTTTGCTCAGTCGAACCCCATGGAGACCTTTTGCATGATCTGCACGGGAACACAGAGTAAAAATGCATTATAAAGGAAAACGAAGTAAAGAACTACGAAGTAAAGGGAACGAGGAATACCCTGACGCTGGCTTGCATGGCGGATTTCATTAATGCGTCAAAAGACTGGTCCTTCTCCTTTTCTATATAGACAGGAAGGAGCGCGGCCTGTTCAATGGCATAAGCCACGTCCGGAGAAGAAACCTTGTCTGACATGGTGAGAGGAGTCCCGTTGGGGCGAGCAATCACAGGGTTCCAAAGGTCTGGCTGCGTTGTGTGATGGAGCAGAGCTCGGCGACTGTTTAAACCTTCCGTCCTCTGCCTCTGAGGGGAAGGCTAAAGTGGATCATTAGTTGAGGCCTCTAGGCCCCTTTTGTCCCTCTGATTCAGTTCGGGGTCAGTAGAAGGGGTGATTGTTGTTGAAGGATAGGCGGTGGTTGAAGGAGTGATTGTTGTGGAGCCACCAAGGCCCAGTATATCTAGTAGCCTGATTGGTCGGGCAGTCATCTCTGTGTTTGGAGGAGGGGAAGGAGAGTAACCGGAAGAGGAAAAATCACTTACATTGGTGATGAAAGGATCTGAAGGGCCAGCGGGGTTTTGATCCTCTTCTTCTTCAAATCTCCCTGACGTGCTCGGCTCGTGGTCTACTTGGGTAATGATGGGGTAGCTATTACGATTTCTTGTCAGCAGGCGATCGTGATCTGTTGCTGAGGATCTCTGGTGGCCTGGGGACAAATAACCCTGCCTCCACCTCTGTTTTTGCGATTCCTTGCTCGGCCTCGATCGGTAGGAGGGAGAAGGATGGTCGGCTAGGTCACAGGAGGCCACGGGCATCTCGTGCGGTGCTCTCCATCCTTCTTGACCCCTCCCCAATAGGAAGGAGTATAGTTAAGCAGGATGTGCGATGCTCGGCCGAGGCCCACAGGGATTGGTACAAAACTGTTAAAAAGAAGGGCTGAAGCGATTTCTTCACGGTGAAGCCCGCTGTGATTCAAGCTGCTATGTTAGTTTTGGTTGCCCGCTGTAGTAAAACAAGACATGAAATCATCAGTAGAAGCAGATCAGCAAATATCAAAGGAAAGCAAAAAGGCAAAGGCCTGAATACTAACGAATCTGGCCGACGGCTGTGGGGCAGGGGAATCCGATCGTGTTCCCCTCTGCGTCCCTTGGCTTCCAATTTCCAGTGACCACCAGGTAGTCACCACTTTCGCCCTTAGAAGAATTGGGGAGGTCGGTGATAAGTTTTTGGTCAGGGTTCCTAGCCTTGAAGTAATAAGAACCCTCAACAGTGGGCATAACACTGTACAGGAAAAGGAGGTCCCACCAGTTTAGGTGTACACCAAGAAGTCTATTTAGGGCCACTGTGCCCATGACAACCCTGAAAAAGTTAGGGCATAGTTGCATCGGGTTCAAGCTACACCGATTGCATACTTCTCGGAAAAAGGGGTCAAGAGGGAACCTAAGGCCACCCTCTACAATGAAGATAAGAGGAATATGAATCTTATCCTAGAATGCTATTGAAGAATCATGAATGCTAATCTTCAGACAAAGCACATTTCAAATTTTAAGGGGGATAGAAGGGCCTCAATCTGTGATAACACGAGAATCAAGATGGCACGGAGAATTATGAAGACGGCCACCAAGCCTAAATCCAAGATCGTGGGAAGGAAGTGCAAGACTGTCCGACTAGTCAAAATTTCCTAGCAACACCGAGAAAAGAAGAGTGAACCTAAAGACGACAAGCACCGAGTCACCTAAAAGTACGAACGCCTAAATTTCGAGTATGAAATTATTTTAAGGGGATAGGTTGTAACAACCCAGATTTTTGCCCTAATTTTTTTCGACTAAAATATTTTAATTGGTAATGTTTTTATAATTGTTTTTGTAATGGGTAGTGCTAATGCCAAAACTATTTTTGATTGTGCCAAAACTCAAGTGCATGAAAGGCTTGTACTTATGTGTAAAGCATATGCTCTTTATGCATTGGAGTTCTTGCACAATCAAAAACAATTTTGACATTATCACTACCCTTTCATGATTATTATTTCCTAACTACACTAATTACCCTAGACTATCCTAATCTTACGTTTAGGATCCTTATTATCAAATTCCTTTCATTTTAAACCCTTACTCTTTTACACTATAAATATTTGAGAGAGATACATACATACATACATACATACATACATACATACATACATACATACATACATACACTGTATACAACACTCTATATGTACACTACCAACTTTCCCTCTCTCTGCTCCCCACCTTTTCAAACTACGACCCACTACCACAATTCCCTCACTCGACCCTCAATGTCTAAAAATCAAACCTCCCATCACCCTTTTCACCCCTCATTAACCACCCTCCATCAGCCTCATACCCCACATGGCCTTCTCTACCCTCATGCACCTCTTCAGACTTCCTCCCTTATAAATACCATTAATCTGGCTCCCACTCTTTCCCCACTCCAACACTACAAAAATTTTATAGAAAATTCAAGGGAGAGTGAGAGAGCTCAAGGTTGTAGCTATGGAGGTTTATAGAGAGAGAGTGTGGAACTTGGGTAAACACCTCCACACACCACCACACTCATCCATTAGAGCTCTACGCACCCATAGGCCACCACCAATCGCAACCAAGACCAACCAAAGAGCCACACTCGGGATTAAAAATATATAGGGGTTAGAATAACCAAGAGGTGGTTTATGGGCCAAGGGTTAAGCCCCCATGCAAAGGGTTTCACGAAACCCGAATGAAAAATGTGACCATGCTCTGTTTTTTGGAAGGAGTCATCCGGATGGCCCCATTTCTGTCCAGACAGTTAGGACAATTTATTCCCTCCAGATTTTCAAAGGTTATAATTACATTTACCCCCCTGAATTATTCTACAGTTTGGACCTTAAATCATGTTTTTCTCACTTATTGGACCCTATACTTAAAATGTTTAGACTTATTAAATGTTAACTATGATATTAGGATTTTAGTGTTCATTTATGATTATTTAAACTGTTGAAAAATGTTTTTTTTTTGAACGGAATTGAAAAATGTATTGGAACATTAATAAATACTCTTAACAAAAGAAAATAGATTTTTGTGAGAATAGATTTTTGTGAGAATAATATTTTAAATGATAAACAATTGGAATATTCATATAATCATAGAATTTGTGTTGTAAATTATATTACATGTATAATATTGCTAAATTAAAAAATTCCCAAAATACCCTTCATTATAGTAAATTTTTACCCTTAATGTTATAAAAAAAAGTGTAAAAATATTACCATACTTGTTAAAAATCATCAATTTAGCTGTGTTAATAAAATTACGTCAATACCCTTAAAAACAACATTTTACCAAACTACCCTCCACCTTGGTTATAATTAGCAAATTACCCTTTCACTTAGTCTTATCACCAAAATACCCCTATACTCACTCAAATTACCAAATCACTCTAGACTTAAAAAGTTTTGTACTTTACCACTATACTTCAATGAAATTACAAAACCGACCCTAAATTTTTATAAATTACACATTCAACCATCATGTTTCCTTAAATTGAACTTAAAACCTTTCTTTCATTGAATTACATACTATCTTCGAGTTACAAAATTTCATGTAAATCCCGAAGAATCTTTTGGACCGATTTGTGCGATTTATGTGAATGTTGTGCAACCTTGAAATTATTGTTATCGCTTTATGTTAGGTGTTTTGATTATCGTGAAAGTTTTGGATTGCTAGAATGGACATTAGAATCACTGGGGATTGATTACCGTAGTTCAAGGATCACATAGACGATTTAAGTTTAATGAAAATTGAAAGGATAAGAGATGTTCTAAGGGGATGCCTTAAACCGTACTATGTCATTGGTCGTGCTCTATCTTGGGCCGTGTCACATTCTCAAATTAACCGTGGCGGATGGGAACAGAGTGGATGAGAGCATAGATGGAGGGATATGATTAGATTGTTAGGGCATGCCTCGAATCGTGCTATGTCTTGGGCTATGCTTTGCCATGGGCCGTGTCACGTTCTAAAGATAGGCATGACGGATGTGAGCAGAGTGGACAGGATCATAGTGGATGGGAGTGCTAGACTTTTGACTTAGAGATTATAAGATTTCAGATTAATGAGAAGTGTAATAATAAAATCTGACGTATTCCATATCATACTTACATGATCATTATGAACTGTTCATTACTTGTAATGTAAGGGTTAGTGGGTAAGAGTTAGCTATTGAGTTATTTATCGCTCATGTTATTGGCTCCGGCATATCACGCCAAGTACTAAATATGGAGAGGAATCGTGCTATCAGATAGAGGGACTCGCTGTCGTCCAGGTGCCCGAGGAAGACCGGAACACGAATTCAAACCTCTAGAATGCGTTGTTCCTTCGTTTTATATTTTGGATGACTGTAATCATAACTTGCTACTAAGTATTTTATAATGCTGTAATCGAATTAAATAATTTGGATGTTAAACGTATTATGATCTCCGCTGAAATCAAAGATAATCATTTTGTCTAAAAATTCTTTTTATAATAAATAATTTAAACAATGCCTCTGTTATTCAGGGAGTTACAATTTTAGTCAAATTACGAAGCTAAAATGCCATTTTAATATTTTCACTTTTACTAGCCACCTATATTGATTTTTTTTTTTTTTCAAAAAAAGCCCTAAGGCCCATTTTTGAAATTCACTTTAAGCCTCCAAAATATTAGGGTCAGCCCTGTGTTCATGTTGTGAAATAGTTTATACGACTTTCAACTCCAACTTTCGTTGTCTCTGCTAGTGGAGGTGCAATTGGCTCCCTAGTATGTGGAACCTGCCACAGTCATAAAATTAAGAGTAGTTTCCATAGGTTGTGTTTGAAAATAATCATCCTAATGACCCCACTTCAAAAAAAATAAAAAATGATCATCCTAATGACAATGAGCACTTGACTTATCTAATCGCTTCAAAAATGGTTATCATGACATCATTGGCCACTTTCGATTCACGTTCTGGTTATGATGATCATGTCGCAAACTTGCAATGAACAATGTTGACCCTCATAAAACAAGATGATGAACACCCTGACTGGCTAATTCTTTTGGAAAAGGATTATCAACTACTCGATAACGACTACTCGATAACGATTGTTTTCTTCTTCTTTTTTCTTTTTCTTCATCAATGCTTCTTTTGTCGGGTGTGTTATTTGAAGAAGAGCATTTGAAATTAGGATTTGCACATAATTGTTTCTTAGAAATAAAATAGGGTGTTGTAGACAACTTTCATAATGCAATTCTGAAGAACATTGTACCAAATAGAAGAAAAACTTGGGTGCAAATAGGGTATGAGTGACATGATACCCGTGCGGTGCATTCAGGTCGTCTAAAAATGCAACCGACAGTCCTAATTCAATCCGAACCATTAGTTACATTGTGGATTGCAAGAATGTGCCGAGAGAGTAGCACATGGTACCCTCTTCGTACCCAAATTCTTCTCACCAACCGAGAAAAACTTGGGTGCAAAAACAAATAGGTTAATAGGTTTGGAAGAAGCGCAAACCTATTAACCTTCTCACCAGTCAATGAACTATTAATAGGTTAATAGTTCATTTGAATGTGGGCTTATGCGGACAGGGTTTGACATTGGCTGTCTGCATAAGCCCACATTCAAATTCTTCTCACCAGCCAATGTCCAACCCTGTCCGCATAAGCCCACATTCAAATGAACTACCCATAATACCCCAGCCGATGTCATGCCCGTCGGGTATCACAGTGAAGTCGACGGATTGAACTGCACCACGCCGCCCCCTTCGATTGCTGCTGCTAGAATAAAATCGCCGCCAGTAGAGCTTGACGACGATCGGACTCGTCGAAATTCTCCCTGCTCGACGACGACGATCGGATTCTGGCCCGGTCGGAATAGAACGGTATTTCTACCGGAACACAAAAGCACATGGTGCAAAGCTCCAATACAAAGAAAGAAAAGATCTGTTTGGATTTCCAACACAAAAAACACAGATTTTTGGTTCATTTGGAGTGACGGCCGAACTTCACCGGAAAAAATGGTGTTTCTAGACCAAGGAAGAGGAGAGAGGAGAAGAAGGGGGTAACGTAGAGAAAGAGGTAGAAAGAGAGAGAGGGAGGAGAGATTTGACACGTAGTGTGTGGTTCAGACTTGCAGTACACATGGTGCAAAGCTCCATAAAATCTTGTCACGACCCAAATCCAACGGATTAATTACCGTGACCGGCCAGTGAGCTTGTCCCACCAAAGGCCTCTATCAGCATTTTTCTACAATTTTTTTTTATTTAACAATAAACAACTTGTCATTACGGAAGCCGTATTTTACAATCATGACTCGCTTGAGTCCTTCATTCATTACATAGGATACATTTCTTTTCCTTTTATTTATTTTACAACAGGACAAAGACTAATTGCTGGTAAACTTGACCTGTTCTTCTATCCCTGGCTACCTGGAAAGGAAAATATGTACAAAAAAAAAAAAACATAAGCCACTGCTTGTGTAACTTCATGAAATATCAAATTTACATGATCCAGAACATAGACTAATTGCTGGTAAACTTGACCCGTTCTTCTATCTCTAGTTACATGGAAAGGAAAATATGTACCAAAAAACAAAAACATAAGCCACCGCTTGTGTGAGTTCATGAATTATCAAAATTACATGATCTACCATGGAATTTAAAAATGTTCATCAAACGGGAACCAAAACATCAAATTTTCATAGTTTAACTGTAGGCAAAAGCATGTGTAAGCTCACGTATAACATAGCATTTCATATATATCACACTATACCATCCGACGATTTCTATGCCAGCTATGAGGGAGCAACTCTCAACACATGTTGACTTGATCAATTCAGTTGGACACCTGGTCGTGCCCCTTTCCATTCCGCTCTTATAGCACCGTTCCCACTGGTATCTTTAACGTCTCCCAGATTCCAGGGACATCGTCCGGATGTATTATTAATATTATTTTCATGAACTGCAAAATATCATAATTCCATGGTGTATTTGCTACAAAAGAATTTCATACGTTAAAAATAAACATTTTAGTAAGCTGAAAACATAAATTTTTACAAAAAACTCATGTAACAGAGATAATTCATAACTCACACAAGCGGTGGCTTATTTTTTTTTTTTTTTGTACATATTTCCTTTCCAGGTAACCAGGGATAGAAGAACGGGTCAAGTTTGCCAGCAATTAGTCTATGTCCTGTTGTAAAATAAATAAAAGGAAAAGAAATGTATCCTATGTAATGAATAAAGGACTCAAGTGAGTCATGATTGTAAAATAGGGCTTCCGTAATGACAAGTTGTTTATTTTTAAATAAAAAAATGTAAAAAAATGCTGATAGAGGCCTTTGGTGAGACAAGCTCACTGCCAGGTCACGATAATTAATCCGATGGATTTGGGTCGTGACAGAGTTGGTATCAGAGCCCGGTTGATTATTAATGCGTAGGGAAAAAAAAACTGGTCACTAGGTTATTATTTTTTACCACCCTGTAAAATTCAGGTATTGAACTCCCAACTTAAAAGAAGAAGAAGAACAAGAGAAAAAGAAAAAAAAAAAGAGTGACATTTCTTCTCATTATAACAGCAAGGTTGGTACCTTAATTTTGGAAGCCACTAAAGTGACACATACAATTTAGTTATGGAACGACCGCATTAGTTACCACTTAGAGTGGGTGATTAAGAAAAACTCGTAAACTTAAAGTATGCTCTGGGGTTATGAGTTGAGGCAAACTGATAAAAAGAACTATTAATAATTTTGGGAAGTTTTATATTTTTAGTAAGTGAACTAGGAAGTCTTACTTCTCTTTGGGTTAGAACTCGAACTAGAAAGTTTTACCTCCTGATATTGGGATTAATTTTGGAACTAACTTATATATGCGTTTTCCTTGTTGTTTTTTAGAAAAATAGTTGACAGTGATGACTCGTGGGGAGGTTACAGATTGCATGCAGATTATGGTGAGCCCTTGTTTCCCGATGTTTATGAGCAAGTGACTAATAACGACGGAGCAAGACTGGTTTATCAGGCAATAGCCAAAGTAGAGCAGGAAAAAGCGCATTACCCGCCGATAACGAAATGGCCAGTGGGACTACACCGTCTTAAAACTCAACTCCTAGGATGTCAGAAAGCTATTGGTATTTACCAGAATTTGGCCTAATATAATGAAATTTTGAATAATGTTATTATGGATGGCAACCACATACCCCTGCACCTGCCCCGACACTAGCACCAGCACCGGAACCTGACCCCGACTTTCGACCCACCAGCACTTGCACCTTTCCCAAACTTCTTGATTCCACCCCCACCCAAGCCAATAGTACAACCAGAACCACAGGGGGAGCTGGTGGGAGACCGATAGCAGGAAATCCAGTGGGACAGGAGGGAGATCCAGTGGAGCCTGAGGAGGACCCAGAGGAACTTAAGGGACATTCTGAGGAGTCAAAGAAGGAATCCAAGGAGTCCAATGAGGATCCAGAGGAATGGGGGGACGCTTCCTCGGATAAGTCAGCCACGAGACCAAATAGTGAGGGTAATAACTAGATTATGCAAGAAAAAAAAGAGAAAAAAAAAAAGAGAGGTGATGGCTGTAGTAATAATGGTAGGTTAGGTGTTGCGTAGGGATAGCTGTATATCCTAGTCCAAATACAATTTTGTCACACCCTAACCTTGATGACATACTTTTGTTGCTATCCTAACCATATATGTTGGCGACATCATGTATTTTTGTGAAACTGGTGTATGCAGTAATGTACAAGGAAATGGCATGTGTGATGACGTGTAGTAATGTTTTGGAGTATAAATGCCTTTATGTATGTTGCATGTGTAGACTACATTGATTTCTTCTCCTATGCTAATCACTGGATTAATCATTAATTATGAGGACTAAACTTTTATAATAAAGTATAGAACAAACCATGGCAGAAAATGACCCACCCGTGGTGGAGAGTCGACTAGATCGCCTTGAACGGCTTCTCACTGAGGTGCTCCAAAATCAGCGGCAGCAGCAGCAGCAAACCCCTCTTCCCCCACCAAACCAATTAGGAGGAGGAGTTTCGCATCAATTCCTGAGGAGCAATCGGTGGAAAATCTAAATAACAACCAGCAAAATGGATTTGTTCGTGTCCCTCCGGTGGAGGAGCTCAATATAAGAGAATTTCTGAAACTGAAGCTGCCAGCGTTCACTGGCGGTATGGACCCTACTCGAGCTAACGCTTGGTTGGAGTCGATCAAAAAGATTTTCAAGGTGTTGCGCTGTAACGAGACTCAAAAAGTGGGTCTCGCTAGTTATCAATTGGAAAGCGAAGTGCACCATTGGTGGACAATGAAAGAGCAGTCAAAACCAAGAATGGTTTGGACTCAATTCTTAGTAGTGTTTTGAGAAAAGTATATTCCGCAGTCGATACAAGATGCCAAATGCACCGAGTTCCAGCAACTCAAGCAAAAGGGTCAGATAATTGTGTCGGAATATGAAGCCGAATTCACCAATTTGGCGCAGTATGCTTCTCACATGGTGGCAACAGAGAATATGAAGGCTTGAAAATTCAAAGATGGCCTGAATCCAAAAATTCGAAAAGTGGTATGACCAATGAGGTTTCCCACCTATGCTGAGGTAGTTGATCGAGCTCTAATAGTCGAGCAAGAGAACGAAAAGTCCAAAAGGTTCCTTGAGAATCAGAAGCGCCAAAGGTTCAATGGTGGAAAGAAATCTAGAGGAAGACGCTTTAAAAAAACAAAACATGGGAAGCTAAGTTGGGAAACTAAACAACCCCTTGCCACTATGTGCAACATGTGGGAGACCCCACTCAGGCGTTTGTTTGAGGCCAACAAGAGCATGTTTCAACTGTGGTAAAATTGGACATCTGAGAAAGGGCTGCTCAAATCCCAAGCTGGGAGCGATCAATGTGCAAAATTCAGGACAAGCAATAGGGCAGAAGCAAGGACAAGCAACTCAGGGCAGCGGAACCAGGGTGGACAAAGGCAAGGAAAAGCATTTGGTTTCATGCCAGGAGACCCGCGAAACACTGAAGAGGTCGTGGCAGGTAACGTGTAACAACCCGACCCGGAGCAGCACCCCAACAAGTCCAATCCAAGCCAAACACGTCTATAACCCCACAAACAATAGCTCACAAAGCTAACAAATCAGTTCAACTAATATGACAAACTCACTTCCTTAGCAATCTTAGAGTTTACTACCATAACAACAAAACAGTGGAACACTTTTGAGATTTAACAACATTACAGCTAGACAAACTATTATACAAGACCGTGTTCAAGCTACGCTAAACCTCCACATCAACCACTAATCAACCCGATAGCTATTTTTAAACAATTAACAAATGAACCTAATCTTACAGCAAAAACTGGTCAAACAGATTCCCAACCAACTTCAAACCAAAAACTGCTACTCTCTAGAATAAATTAAAGCACAATCCTTAAAAGCATAGAGCTTACCTTCTTATGGTTTCCCATAATTTTCTCCTCTTCTTCCACCTTCTTCTTCTTCTTGTTCTTCTTGTTCTTCTCTCTCTCTCTCTCTCTCTCTCTCTCTCTCTCTCTCTCTCTCTCTCTGCACCGCTTTATTTGTGTGTGTACGCTAAGTGTGTATATGACTAAGCAGAGAAAAGAAACGTGGAAGCTTATAAGCCTACGAGGAAAAATTATTCCACGCTAGACATCTCATGAGATTACGATGCTCCGACCAATAAAAACATTCCATTTCGCATACTTTTTAAACAATGCCAATTACTCAAGTAATGCGCACAATTTAGATAGACATGAATTAAAAGTCGGGTATCACACTTCATCCCCCTTTAGGAATTTCGTCCACAAAATTAGTTACGTAAATCGAACAACTTTGGATAGTGCTTTCGCATATCTCCTCGATTTCCCACATACTTCCTCAACATCGAAACATAGGAAACATCCTATTCTTTTTTTATCAGTAAGGACTACCGTTTCAACACGGTCATGCCTTCAGCAACTATAATTCACATTTCCTGACCTGTTCATCATTCTCCAGCAAATAAGGTCAATTTTCCACCAGTAAGACCCATTTTCAGCATACAACCATGCAATTACAGCTTCCATTTACACAATTTCAGCGTTTAAATGCAATTTCCTACACCTAAACTATAGCTACGGCAGGTCCAATACTTAACAATGCAATTTTCAACTCTAAAAATAACAAATTCCAGTAGCAATTTTCACACCCTCCTGTTTCAAACCATCACTTCCAAGTTCAACCTCAAAATACAATCCCATGGGTTTAATCCAACCCCAACTACTTGCAAATAGGAATCTCCATGTCAAACATGCAATTAAACATTATCTCTATAGAATTGAACATTAGAAGCCATGAATTACCCAACAAAAACTTGATTCAACGATAAAAACTAAAAATTCATAAGCTTAAACACTTGTGAATACCAAGTTAAGACTTCAAATCAACAAAACCTCTCTTTGTTTAATCTCATACCTCAAATACTCCTTTAAGCAGAAATTAGACACGTTCTAGCACACAACATGATTATCCATTACCTTAACCATTCATAAATTGATTCAAAGGTCAATCTGTATTTTCACATAAACTCAAAGGGTTCAAACCAACTCTTGAGTTACTACCAACACTTAACTCAAATCCCAATCATAAGATAAATTTAAGCTTTAACACTTGTAATCCGACGACTAGCGCACAAGTTTTATCTTAAGGCATGCTTTGCAAGTGAATTAATCTCAAATCAATTCAAGCTTATGCATTTCTATCAAAATTAAACTAATGTACCAGTCACCATTTCTGGCGTCGACCGTACATTCTGCCGAGTGACAACTAATACCTCTTCCGGTGCCATATTAGAACCACTCGTCCCGGCTTCATAACCTTTTACACTATCGACGGTTGTTCCTTGCTCAACAAGAGAGCTACCCAATGCAGATGATGCTACCGGCACCCAAGGTTTTGAGCACTGAGTTGCCACATGTCTCACTTCCCTACAATTGTAGCATCTAATTCCCCTGGCTCACTCCAGACAGTTCCGAACACGATGATCAGGAGATCCGCATCTAAAACAGTGAAAAGATGTCTCATGTCCACCTTGATACCTATTTCCAAACTTCCTTGCCTGACTTGATTCAGTTTTACCCTTTCCCTTTCGTTTCTGCTTGCCAACATTTCTTGGTTCCATCCCTCTCAACCTGTTGCAAATTATGCAAATAACAACAATAGCAATATCCCATCCTTAGCATGTTAGTTAAACTAACACTAAACTAGACCCAGACCCAAAAACTTCCTAGTGTCCACTGCTAGACCATTCCTCACTCAACACACCAAACACAAAACAAGCTATGGCCTTAGCATATTAATCAAAATAATTTCCCATTGTGCAACTCTAATAAAAATATTTTTTTTCCAACATAGAAATACTAAACACCCACCACGCTTCCGTTGTGCCACTCTGATCACCCACACAATCCCATGTAAGACCTAATCCCTGCTCTGATACCAACTGTAACAACCCGACCCGGAGAAGCACCCCAACGAGTCCAATCCGAGCCAAACACGTCTATAACCCCACAAACAGTAGCTCACAAAGCTAACAAATCAGTTCAGCTAATATAACAAACTCACTTCCTTAGCAATCTCAGAGTTTACTATCTTAACAACAGAACAGCGAAACACTTTTGAGATTTAACAACATTACAGCTAGACAAACTATTATACAAGACCGTGTTCAAGCTACGCTAAACCTCCACATCAACCACTAGCGTGATGCTCCAGTCTAAGAGCCCCAAGTGAGGGTACAACACACAGACGCCTAACAGTGGACAACGACTCTAACCTGCAAAACTGGAATTTCAGGCGGATTCCAAGAGTGGGTAAGCCATAGGTAATGAACAACAAACAACAATTCATATACTACAATATAACATCAAGTGATTAGATTGAATTCATAACTTTCAACTCAAATCTTACACACACAGCTTGTAATCGAACACTACACGAAGTCTACTAGGCACGAAGCCAGGCACAAGGCCAATATCAGGACTCAATTGTCCACACGGCATAAAGCCTCAACACGACACGAAGTCTACTAGGCACGAGGCCTCATCACGACACGAAGTCTACTAGGCATAAAGCCCCATCATGACACAAAGTCCATACTCGCATTTAAACAAGTTCAATTCATAATGAAAAGCACTTATGAGTCAATCACTCACCTCGATCTCCAAAAAAAAGGTAGATTCTATTATTGTTTCGACATCCAGGATGTGCCCGTACCTTCCTTTGTACACGTATCCTTGATTAGCTCAAAATCATACACAGTCAATAATAAAGCACTAGATAAGACCAAAGGCAACCGAAAGGTTCACACTCAAATGCGACGAAATGCTTAACCACACTTGAAACAAGTTGACACCCTGCAAACCACGAATTTATAGAATTAATCTACCCGTCCGGAAATCTTGATATTTCCATCGTAGACCGTAAACCCAGGCATGGACAACATACTAAAAATACAGAATTTTCTGTACCCGATAGCTATTTTTAAACAATTAACAAATGAACCCAATCCTACAGCAAAAACTGGTCAAACAGATTCCCAACCAAAAACTGCTACTCTCAAGAATAAATTAAAGCACAGTCCTTACATACTTTTGTAGGTATGCGAGTCTAGTTTCAGAATCAGAAAACGGTGTGTGAATTGGATACTCAAACTAGGAGTTATGTCTGTTTTCCCAAGATGTGTCTGTGATGTCTGCACAGCCGCGAATCTAACAGCAGATTGGTGTACGAATTTTCATATTTTCTGTGCTTCTCATAAAATCACGAAAATTTAACACAAGGTCTTATGGGTACCTACAGTTAAATTCTCATAAAATCCCAACTTCAGGAACCATGTCTAAAAATTCGGCCAAAACCATGGCAGATTCAACTCATTCAATCACTATTGGCACAGCCATATGTTCCACGAATTTCTTGAAGTAGAAACCCAATTTCAAAGCCTAATTAGATCTTAAAAACACCCAATAAGCACTTATATCCAAGATTGAATCAATTCTCCATAACATAAAAGCATAGAGCTTACCTTTTTATGGTTTCCCCTAATTTTCTCCTCCTCCACCTTCTTCTTCTTCTTCTTCTTCTTCTTCTTCTTCTTCTTCTTCTTCTTCTTCTTCTTCTTCTTCTCTCTCTCTCTCTCTCTCTCTCTCTCTCTCTCTCTCTCTCTCTCTGCACCGCTCTGTTTGTGTGTGTACGCTAAGTGTGTATATGACTAAGTAGAGAAAAAAAAACGTGGAAGCTTGTAAGCCTACAAGGAAAAATTATTCCATGCTAGACATCTCATGAGATTACGGTGCTCCGGCCAATAAAAACATTCCATTTCGCATACTTTTTAAACAATGCCAGTTACTGAAGTAAGGCGCACAATTTAGATAAACGCACACAAAATCGAACACATAGACATGAATTAAAAGTCGGGTATTACATAACGTATCAATTTGTTCGATGCCAACGTATGCTCTTATTGACTCTGGTTCAACACACTCATTTATTTTGCCACGACTTGCCATAAAAATATCCAAGATAGCGGAACCCCTTGCTTATGACCTGTTAGTATCACAGCCGACGAGTAAGGGTGTAGTTTGCACGACGGTTTATAGAAACTGTGACGTAAGTCTTAACGATATATGTTAACAAGCGAACCTAATACCCCTTGAGATAAATCATTTCGATGCAATTCTTGGCATGGATTGGCTTGCTACCAACCGCGCCATAATTGACTGCGCTAGCAAAAGTGTCGAGTTCCGAGGTCCGGAACAGGAAAAGATCCGATTCGTTGGAGAAGGAGTATCCTTTCCTCCGTACTTCGTATCCGCAACTCATGCTTGACGACTGTTGCAAGAAGGATGTCAAGGGTTCCTTTGCAGCGTCATGTCAACCTCAACAAGTCAGGAGGTGACAATTATTCCATTAGTCTAGGAGTTTCCGAAAGTTTTCCCAGAAGACATACCAGGGACTCCAGTGGACCGAGAGATCGAGTTCACAATAGAAGTCACGCTAGGCACGCAGCCGATTTCGAAAGCCCCTTATTGCATGGCCCCAGTCGAGATTAAAGAGCTAAAGACCCAGCTGCATGAACTATTGGGCAAGGGTTTTATTAGACGAAGTACATCACCTTGGGGAGCGCTGATAGGCGCGTGGAAAGTTTGCTTTTGAGCGCCTAAGTAGGGTGATTTAGCATGTTAGGCGTGCGTTTGAGCTGCGTTTTCCATTTGATATGTGCACGTGGTGTTTTTGTGTGTTAAGCGTATTTTGCAGGTAATTCAGGGATGTAGGTGCAATTTCTTAACGTTAGGAGTACATGCACGTAGATCAAGAGTTAGAAGCAAACGGATTATGCATGGAGGTGATCGAAACCCGTCGGGAGCGCTACCCCAATTCCTTGGAGCGCTCAAGTTGGGCACAAAAAGCTCAGAAAATGAACAGAAGGTTCTTAAGCGCTACACCAAAAGAGGTGTAGCGCTACCGGTGTGTTAGAAGTCTACAGTCAACAGAGGAGCAGCCGGTCAACGCGTCAGATAGGGCAGCGGTAGCGCTACCCCAATTTACTAGTAGCGCTACCGGTTCGTTAGTCAGGCCATTGAACGTCGTCGTTCGGTCATTCCGCGGAGAATATTTTCGGATTTCGTCGTTTTTCTTTAGGATTGGGAGTTTAATATAAATACTCTTGTTAAAACCTAGATTGGGGTTCAACGCATTATTATTAGGTTTTTATGTTTTGAAGTTTCGGCTACAGTTCTGAGAGCTTTTCAACATTCAATCGTTACATTCAAGTTTATTTCCGGAGTTCAAGCTACCGGATTGGTGTTTTTCGAGTAGTATTCTAGTTCGTTCATATTTGCAACCATCGGTATCGTTTTCCATCTTTATTTTTATTTTTCAAGCATGTCTAGATCTAGGATTAATGAAATTTCTGTTATTATTAGCATCATGAGCGAGTAGTCGTATAGAGTGCGACTGCGGGCGAAGGTGCTCTGCTGCTGGACAAATTGATGTTCTACCTCGAGGCCGAATTAACTTAAATTCTAAGCAATTTTAGGGAACGAAAATTCTTTTAACAAACAAAACCCAGGCATCATCGGAATTCAAATGCGCATGGAATCTGGTGACAGGTGGTGCGCATTTGTTAGGGATCCTTTTCCTTTTCTGGAATCAGTGAAAAGAGTAATTGTGGCCCGAGTAAATATCGATTAGAGTAGTCGCGGACGTTGGGTTCCCTCAGCTGTGCTCTCTTATTTTAATTTGCATTCAGTTACATTAGCTTAGTAATTTAGTTAATAAATTTCATCAAATCAAGGGGTGGCTACCTAAGAGCCAGGTAAAACTGCACTTTCACACTTTTGAGTCAAGCACTTAAGTCGTCTCTGTGGTTCTACTCCGGTACTTCTGGATTTATTGTGCTACACTGGTCAAGAGTCCTACGCTTGGGACGCGTCTTTATTCGTCTTATTTTTAGTTACCTGGTCGGTCAAGCATTTTTGGCGCCGTTGCCGAGGACGGCAGCAAGTGTTCAGAGGTGTAGAGTCCTAGTCTAGTTTTGTCTTTAAGTTAAGTCATCATAGGTAGAGGTAAGAAGGGTTCTCCTGGGCAGGACCCTCTTTATTTTCGTGACCCTACGCATCGGTTAGTTTGAAGGGAACTGGAGTCGAGTCAGCCCTTGTCCCCTAGTTTTTCATCTGCTAGCTCAGAGTCAGACTTGGCTGAACTCCATTCAGAACCCATCTCCATTAGTGGTCTATTTATAGAATTACCTTTTGAGTCAGTAAGTGTCAGTAATCCACTTTACCAGTCAGAGTCGGAAATAGAGGATATGGCAGACCAGCGAGTAGCTCCACAGCCGTCTTTGAGGCAACACCTTCATCCTGAGAGGACCACTCCTCTCGGATCGATTGTGTTCCCTCGGGAGACACAAGAGGCACGCAATGCCTTTACTGTTAAACCTGGTGTCCTTAACAACCTCCCTAGTTTCAATGGAAGGGAGTGCGATGACCCATACGAGCATGTGCGAACATTCGAGGGATTGGTGCGCAACCTCGCGTCCAATACCCAATATGATAATGCATGCCTCAAGCTGTTCGAGGCAACATTAAAGGATGGCGCACTCTTGTGGTTTAGAATGCAGAAGTCTCAGTCCTTCACTATTTGGGCGCAAGTGCGCGACGCTTTTTATAGGAAGTACTTCTCTGACGCTAAGACTACAAGTTTTAGGCGTCAAATCCAGGGTTTCCGACAGGAGAGAGGCGAGTCGTTTCTCAAGGCCTGGGAGCGCTTTAAGGAATTGATCCTCAGACTGCCACACCATGGCTTTGAGAGGATTCAATTAGTCGAGTTTTTCCACCTGGGTCTTAACGCAGAGACCGTCCAGCACATAGAGTATTCTTGCAAAGGGGACGATTTCTTGTCCAAAACAGCAGAGCAGGGGTGGGATTTCTTAGATGACCTAGCTGAGAGGCAGAGGGCTTTAGAACCATCCGAGTTTGAGCAATCAGGACCTTTTGGGTCCACCATTGTCCCTGTCACCATTCGTGACCAGCGCCTTCAAGCTCAGGTTGAGAAAATGGCCCAGCGATTAGAGGAACTAGAGGTGAGACAGACTCGGCCAGTACATGAGGTGAGCGTAGAGGAAGTCTGTGTTTGGTGTGAATGCAAAGGGCACACCGCGACCGTTTGCCCTGGGTTTCTAGCGGCCAAAGGGGCAAGTCAGTTGAACCAGGAAGAGGTAAATGCAGTTAGGACTTGGGATCCTTTTTCAAACACGTACAATCCAGGATGGAGAGACCACCCTAACTTTGGGTGGTCGGAGTCCAGACCGGCAGGTGGAGGTCAAGCTTAACCCCTTGCGCTACCTCCGCCACGGCAATTCCCACAGTCTCAATCGTTCAGGCCCCCGCAGGGCCAAGTCATTCCGTACCACTACCAGCAACAGCCTGGTAGGGGGGCAGGTCCATCCACTCGTGGTCCTCCCCCAGGTTATTCGCAGGTGGTTGCATGCAATCATAAGTTAGAGGAGAATGCCAACTTTATGATGCAATCACAGATGACATTCCAGACTGAGACGAGGCAGCAAATAGGAGCCCTTACCACTCAGTTGTCACAACTCACTGCCATTATCAGTCAAATGCAACAGGAGAAGGGTAGGCTTCCAGCCCAGGGTAGTTCAGCAAGAGCCCATTATGTGGGCAACACTCCAGGTCCCAATGTTCAGAGTCTGAATCAGGAGGAGGCTAAATCGGTCACCATTCTCAGAAATGGGAAAGCGATCGATGAGTCCATTGCACCAAAGCAGAAACCAGCCCCACCACCGGAGCCAGTTGATGCACAAATAGCAACTCCTGAGGTTGTTGAAGAGTCACCTGAGGTGGTGGTGCCTGCTGATGCGGCCCCCACGACTCAAACGCCACCAGCGATACCATTAGCTCCATTTCCCCATAGGCTGGCGGTGAAGCCTAAGCAAAACATGAATCATAAAATGTTAGAACTTTTTAAGAGGGTGCAATTCCCTATCACCTTAATGGAGGCAATTGAGTCTTTTTCACAGTGTGCGAAGGTTCTGAAGGACCTCTGCACAACTAAGCGCAAGAATCAGAACAACGTGGTTCTGACAGAGCAAGTGAGCTCCATCCTTCAGACTGAGATTCCTGCCAAGTGCAAGGATCCAGGGTGTCCCACCATACCCATAGCAATTGCAGGTCAGACTTTTGATAAGGCATTGTTGGATTTGCAAGAGACTCCCGTCACGCTGCAGTTAGCAAATCGGAGTGTTAAAATGCCGAAGGGAGTGGTGGAAGATGTGTTAATTCAGGTGGGCGAATTCCAATTTCCTGCGGATTTCATTGTTCTAGATATTAGCCCAGGTCCCGAAGTTCTAGAAAAGACCCCCATCATTCTAGGTCGTCCTTTCTTAGCCACCTCCAATGCCGTCATGAACTGTAAAACTAGAAAGGTCCAGTTATCTGTTGGCGAGGCGAGAATGGAGGTGGATGTTTACAGTGTTAGTACTCTAGGCGAGGATGATGAGGAGTCAGAAGAGCTGTGTTTGATAAATGATAGGCGCGTGGAAAGCTTGCTTTTGAGCACCTAAGTAGGGTGGTTTAGCATGTCAGACGTGCGGGTTAATGATTATTTTCCGTTTAATGCGTGCACAGTGGTGTTCTTGTTATTTCTGTGAGTTTTCCAGGTATATTGGCTTTTGGCTCATGTGTGTTTGCATGGCTTGAAGTGGAGCTGGGCGTGGGAGTCAAGGTTTGAGGTTGGAATGCTGAAAGAGGACGGCTTAAGGGGTTGGTATCGATACCCCCGAGAGCCGTATCGATACCTATTGGCTTCGACGGGACAAGTTGTTTTCCAGAAAGTTTAGTATCGATACCCCTATTATGGGTATCGATACCTACGTCTTACGCAGAAGAAGGGAGATAAGGATTCGGTATCGATACCCTTATTAGGGGTATCGATACCGAGGGCTTACGGTCAAACATTTGATACTACGTCGTTTTATTGGTCATAGAACTAATTCTTTAACGATTTTATTCGATTTTTATTAGGATTAGGAGTTCTAATATAAATACCTAAGTTAAAACCCATTCGAGGGTTCCACAATTTTTACCTAGTTTTTTAGTTTACAAGTTTTCGGCTACAGATCGGAAGTTCTTCGTTCGTTGTTGCGCTTTCAAGTTCTAGTACCAGAATTCCAGGATTTGTTTTGCAGATTATTTGTCAAGATTAATTTTGCCTTCGCAATTCCGGTATTGATTCTTATTGGTTTTATATTTTAATTATTAAAAGCATGATTAGTGTTAGTCTCAATTCATCTTCTGCAACTTATTTCAATATGTGTGAGTAGTCGTATTGAGTACGGCCGCGGGACAAAGGTGTCCCGTGGCTAGGCTAATTTATATTTCACCTCGGAGCCGAATTACTTTAATTGATGCGTAGTTTTTTAATACGGAATTTTTCTAGCAAACAAAGCCCGGGCATCGCCCATTCCAAATGCGCGCAGGAATCGGTGACAAGTGGTGTGCACTTGTTAGAAACCATTTCCATATTTTTAAACCTATTAATTAAATCATTGTGGCCCGAGTGAATGTGAATTAGACTAGTTGCGGGTACCGTAGTACCCACGGCTGTGCTCTCCTTTTAAATTCAGAGTCTAGTAATTAAATTAGTTTAATCTAGTTAAGTAATCAAACCAATTGAGCAAGGGGTGGCTACCTGAGAGCCAATTACAAACATAGAACCGACATAGTTTGAGTCAAACACCGTAGACCGTCTCTGTGGTTCGACTCCGGTACTTCCGGAATTATTGTGCTGCACCGGTCGATAGTCCTACGCTTGGGACGAAATTTTAGCTAATTATTAATCACCCGAACGGTCAAGCATTTTTGGCGCCGTTGCCGGGGAACGGTGACGTGTGTTTAAACGGTGTTAGTTTAGTGTTTGTTAAACTTTTAGTTGAGTCATCATAGGTAGAGATAAGCAAGCTGTACGTAAGCCTGATCCTCTCTATTACCGTGATCGTACTAATCGCTTGGTTAGGATAGAGAACGGGTCGAGTCAGTCAGAGTCTTCAAATTTTTTGTCAGAGTCAGTAGAGTCGGTCGGAGTCCATTCCCATTAGTGGACTCTACATAGATTTACCTGTCGAGTAAGTTAATATCAATAATCCGCTTTATCAGTCAGAGTCAGAGTCAGTTTCCGAACCAGAATCTTCTGAAATGGGAGACCAGCAGGTAATTCAACAACCGTCGTTGAGGCAGCACTTGAATCCTGAGAGGACCACTCCTCCCGGGCCGATTGTGTTTCCTCGAGAGACACAGGAGGCACGCAATGGCTTCACTGTAAAACCTGGTGTCCTGAATAGCCTCCCTAACTTCTACGGGAGAGAGTCTGATGATCCGTACGAACATGTGCGGACGTTTGAGGGGTTAGTGCGCAACCACCTAGCGTCTACTACCCAATACGACAATGCCTGCCTCAAGCTGTTTGAGGCAACTTTAAAAGATGGCGCACTTAGATGGTTCAGAATGCAAAAGCCTCAGTCCTTCACCACATGGGCGCATGTGCGTGACGCGTTTTACAGAAAATATTTTTCTGAGGCTAAAACTAATAGTTTAAGGCGTCAAATCCAAGGCTTTAGGCAAGAGAGGGGAGAGTCTTTTGTGAAGGCATGGGAGCGTTTCAAAGATTTGCTCCTAAGAATGCCACACCCTGGTTTTGAGAAGATACAGTTGGTCGAATTCTTTCACCTAGGTCTCAACGCTGAGACAATCCAGCACATAGAGTATTCGTGTAAAGGGGACGACTTCTTATCCAAAACTGTGGATGAGGGTTGGGATTTTCTGGATGACCTAGCAGATAGGCAGAGGGCGTTAGAACCCTCGGATTTTGATCGGTCCGGACCTTCTGGGTCCACTGTTATCCCCGTTACCATACGTGACCAGTGACTCCAGGCCCAAGTTGAAAAGATGGCGCAGAAGTTAGAGGAATTAGAAGTTAGGCAGACTCGTCCAGTGCATGAGGTCAGTATAGAGGAAGTCTGTGTGTGGTGTGAGTGTAAGGGGCACATTGCAACTGCATGCCCCGGATTTTTAGCTACTAAGGGAGCGAGTCAGAATAATCAGGAAGAGGTAAATGCTGTGAGGACTTGGGACCCATACTCAAATACGTATAACCCGGGATGGAGAGATAACCCCAACTTTGGGTGGTCAGACCCTAGACCCGCAGGTGGAGGTCAAGCGCAACACCTTGCGCCGCCTCCGCTGCAACAGTTCCATCAGTCCCAAGCACTCAGGCCTCCGCAGGGCCAAGTCATTCCCTACAACTACCAGCCACAGCCTGGTAGGGGGCAGGTCCATCCACTAGTGGTCCTCCCCCAGGTTATTCGCAGATGACCGCGCGAAATCAGAAGTTAAAGGATAATGTCAATTACCTGATGCAGTCTCAGATGTCATTTCAGACTGAGACAAGGCAACAAATAGGAGCCCTTACCACTCAGATGTCACAACTCACTGCAACTATCAGTCATATGCAGCAAGAAAAGGGCAAGTTTCCAGCCCAGGGTAGTGCAGCGGGAGCCCACTACTTGGGAAATTCTTCAGGTCCGAATGTTCAGGGTCAGAATCAGGAGGAGGCCAAGTCGGTCACCATTCTCAGAAATGGGAAGGAGATCGACAAGTCCATTCCGCTGAAGCAAAAACCAGTCCCACCCCCGGAACCGGTTGATGCACCGAGGGCACATCCTGAGAGTGTTGAGAAGTTACCTGAGGTGGTGGAGCCTGCTGACGCGGCCCCCACGACTCAACCGCCGCCAGCAAGACCATTAGCTCCATTTCCCCAAAGGCTGGCGGTAAAGCCTAAGCAGAGCATGAACCATAAGATGCTAGAACTTTTTAAGAGGGTGCAATTCCCTGTTACTCTGATGGAGGCAATAGAGTCTTTCCCACAGTGTGCGAAGGTGCTGAAGGACCTTTGCACGACTAAGCGCAAGAATCAGAACAATGTGGTTCTGACCGAGGTAGTGAGCTCCATTCTTCAGACTGAGATTCCTGCCAAGTGCAAGGATCCAGGGTGTCCTACCATCCCTATAGCTAACGCAGGCCAGACGTTCGATAGGGCATTACTAGATTTAGGAGCGAGTGTTAACTTGCTCCCCTATTCAGTATACTTGAGGCTAGGTCTAGGCAATCTGAGAGCTACTCCTGTCTCGCTGTAGTTGGCAGACCGAAGTGTGAGAGTACCCAAGGGTGTGGTAGAAGATGTGATGATTCAGGTAGGTGAGTTCCAATTCCCTGCAGATTTTATTGTTCTAGACACTTGTTTCAATCCTGAGGTTTTAGAGAAGACTCCCATCATTCTAGGTCGTCCTTTCTTAGCCACCTCCAATGCCGTCATGAATTACAAAACTGGCAGGGTCCAGTTGTCTGTTGGCGAGAAGAAGATGGAGGTGGATGTCTATAGTGTCAGTACCTAGGCTGAGGATGAGGAGGAGTTCGATGAGTTATGTTTGATTGACACGCTCGTTCAGGAGCATAATGATACCGTTTTGCATAAGGATCCTCTGGAGATTGCTCTTACCGCCGAGAAGGCGTCATCTCTAGAGTCTCCAGAGGTAGGAAGTCTACTAGAGATGTTAAATGTCGAGGATTCCGTTGAGGAGGTTTTAGTGACGGGTAGCTCATGCGTACCATGCTCTTCATTGAGTGTGGACCCGACCCCTACTATTAGGGGTACCCATCATTGACTTGGGTTTTTATAGCTTCACACGCCGCTATTTAAAGAAGGATCGTGTGCCCAGCCCCGGTTCGTAAGGGCGATTTATGTTTGTTTCTCAGTTTACAAAAAAAAAAAATGAAAACATTTTGGTCTTGTATAGCCACCCACTCTTCAATTCAACTTGGGGAATGGGGAGAAAAGTATGACACGTGAGGCTGCGTGAATGCCTGGGGGTGTTTGTTATTTACTTTATTTTTATTTGTTGTGGCCCGGCTTTCACATGCGGGTAGTACTGACGTCATTTGTTGCCTAGTAGGTAGTTGGTTCTTGAGACTTTTGCAGGACGAGCATGCTACCACACCAGCCTTGGTAGTTTGGGCCTCTCCGTCGAAGTGAGTGCGGCATTCAGGAGCCTCGAGCAGGGGTGCCACGAAATGTGGCGGTTGTCAGACCTATAAAGCTTCGGCGCGGCTCTGTGTGACTAGCTGTGGACCTCTTTCGGTCCGAAGGAGCGGATCTTGGAAGCAGCACCAATGACGAAACGCAACAGTGGTGGCAAATTCCCCATATATCGGCCGGGGTCATGATGGTTGGCTGCCATCCGTCGGTCCATCTCTTTCCCTTATTCTTCTATTTTTATGTTTTGGCTTCATGCTCTGAGGACAGAGCAATTTTCAAGTTGGGGGAAGGGGTGTACTTTGTACACTTTGTTTTTGGTTTTGAGCGTTGCTAGAAGTTAAGGGTCGTTTTTAAATTTTTAACTTTTTGGTAAATTTTTTTTTTTTTAGTCTGGGGATACGATTATTATGCTTGTTTGTATGAGTTAGGTGAGCGTGCTGAATTTTTGTCTCCTGATTGCCTGTTTAACTTGTTCACATGCATATATCTGACGTCCATGTTTGAATAATTTCCACACCATAAGCAAGTCTGAGTAGGTGTTTCCACGTAGAGCACAGTATGTCCTTAAAAGCATCCCATGTTCATTGTTCTTCACTTTCCGCACTCGCATAAAATAGTAGGCGTTTGTATCACGTATCATGATTTGAATATTTTACATGCATGTGTGAGAGTTGGTGACGTGTTTAAGGGATGAAACAAGGCCATTTTTGCATGATTAAACCACTATATGTGTCCCTTTGATCCCATGATTAAACCAGTCTGTGTCAGTTCCTGTGTCAAACCTAGGAAACCGGTGGTTGGTTGGTGTGTCAGTTGGTGGTCCAACTCTGTGCGCATTTTATAGACCTCGAATCAATGAAATAAAAGACCATCGAAAATTTAAATGTTGTTCTTGGGATGCCATGTGCTTTGGAAAAACCCTAAATCTTAATCCATTTCTGCTCTCCCCCCAAATTCACCCATCGTAATGATGAGAGAGAGGTGGAAAGACGGTCAACTGACCCTTTGACCTGTTGCTATGGATTTCCAAGTTTTCCAGAGAAAGAGAAAAAAAAGAAAAAAAAAAGGAAAAAAAAATTCATCAAAAAGGAAAAAAAGAGAGAAAAAAGGAAAACTCAGTCAAGTTGAGGGGGACCATCCGATTTTTCCCCACTCCCACTCTCTCTCTCTCTCTCTCCAACCCATCTTTCTCATTTTCCTTCTTCCTTCTTCTCCATTCAAACCTTAACCTCTAAACCTTCCAACCCTAAACTCACCAAAGTTGTGGAACCCTGAGAGGCAAACTGAGCTGGAATTGAGCCATGATTTCAAGGTGTGATCACGATGATTGAGCATGAGTTGGACAATGGTTGGAATGGGGGCGTTGTGGTTATAGTTGTTAGTTTTATGTGTTTTAGTGTTGAAAACTTTTCGTATGGTTGTTTATGTGGTGGTGTGACTGTGTGTATGGTCGGTGGTCGTGTCGAACTTAATTTGTGTTGTCTTGTTCTGTAGGATGTTAAACTCCAATCGTTATTATGTGATATACGTGTTTGTGTTTATTTGTGTTGGTGATGGCCAGTCTGGGTAGTTTGACCATGAGCTTCTATAGGTCGTCACCCGTTTGCATGTTGCCCTCTTTTTCTTGTTAACCGCGGTCATTACAAGCCTATCAAAGCCCTTAGTTGACCCGATGCACGTCAGTTGACTCTCTTGCATGCATGTGTTATATTTAGATTATGAATATGTGGTATCTTGATTCGTGAGCTTTCATTGCATATCTTGACGTTGATTTGACGGGCATGTGGTGATTTTGTTCAATCCACGTTGTTCGCCAGGCGCCTCACATGGGATGTAGAGTGTTCGGTGAGTATGAGTGATTCTGTGTCACGTGGGGGTGTTCTATTTCAGAATTTGTGAGGAGGGGAATTATTTGAATTTTTGTTAGAGCATGCATGTGACCGAGTTGTGGGTAATTAAGGGATGATATTCAGAATTGTTCATATGATTCTGTACAGGTTGCATAACCCTCGTATCCCTTATTGAGTCGTTGTAGTTATTTCGTTGTTTTTGTTTCGTTCGTTACTAGGGACTAGCAACGCTCAAGTTGGGGGATGTGATAGGCACGTGGAAAGCTTGCTTTTGAGCGCCTAAGTAGGGTGGTTTAGCATGTCAGACGTGCGGGTTAATGATTATTTTCCGTTTAATGCGTGCACAGTGGTGTTCTTGTTATTTCTGTGAGTTTTCCAGGTATATTGGCTTTTGGCTCGTGTGTGTTTGCATGGCTTGAAGTGGAACTGGGCGTGGGAGTCAAGGTTTGAGGTTGGAATGCTGAAAGAGGACGGCTTAAGGGGTCGGTATCGATACCCCCGAGAGCCGTATCGATACCTATTGGCTTCGACGGGACAAGTTGTTTTCCAGAAAGTTTAGTATCGATACCCCTATTATGGGTATCGATACCTACGTCTTACGCGGAAGAAGGGAGATAAGGATTCGGTATCGATACCCTTATTAGGGGTATCGATACCGAGGGCTTACGGTCAAACATTTGATACTACGTCATTTTATTGGTCATAGAACTAATTCTTTAACGATTTTATTCGATTTTTATTACGATTAGGAGTTCTAATATAAATACCTAAGTTAAAACCCATTCGAGGGTTCCACAATTTTTACCTAGTTTTTTAGTTTACAAGTTTTCGGCTACAGATCGGAAGTTCTTCGTTCGTTGTTACGCTTTCAAGTTCTAGTACCAGAATTCCAGGATTTGTTTTGCAGATTATTTGTCAAGATTAATTTTGCCTTCGCAATTCCGGTATTGATTCTTATTGGTTTTATATTTTAATTATTAAAAGCATGATTAGTGTTAGTCTCAATTCATCTTCTGCAACTTATTTCAATATGTGTGAGTAGTCGTATTGAGTACGGCCGCGGGACAAAGGTGTCCCGTGGCTAGGCTAATTTATATTTCACCTCGGAGCCGAATTACTTTAATTGATGCGCAGTTTTTGAATACGGAATTTTTCTAGCAAACAAAGCCCGGGCATCGCCCGTTCCAAATGCGCGCAGGAATCGGTGACAAGTGGTGTGCACTTGTTAGAAACCATTTCCATATTTTTAAACCTATTAATTAAATCATTGTGGCCCGAGTGAATGTGAATTAGACTAGTTGCGGGTACCGTAGTACCCACGGCTGTGCTCTCCTTTTAAATTCAGAGTCTAGTAATTAAATTAGTTTAATCTAGTTATGTAATCAAACCAATTGAGCAAGGGGTGGCTACCTGAGAGCCAATTACAAACATAGAACCGACATAGTTTGAGTCAAACACCGTAGACCGTCTCTGTGGTTCGACTCCGGTACTTCCGGAATTATTGTGCTGCACCGGTCGATAGTCCTACGCTTGGGACGAAATTTTAGCTAATTATTAATCACCCGAACGGTCAAGCAATAAACATGCTCATTCAGGAGCACATTGATACAGTCCTGTATCATTCTTAGAGTCATCAGAGGTAGGAACTTTCCGAGATATGTTAGAGGTCGAGGATGAGTGCGAGGATTTATGTGGGGTCACTCACGACCCAATGTTCGAGCCTCTGTGCAACCCTCCGCCCAAGGTTCTTCCATCTTTGTTTCAGCCGCCTAAACCAGAGTTAAAGCCTCTCCCGGACACGCTCAAGTATGCCTTTTTGAAGGGCAATGATACTTATCCGGTAGTGATTTCCTCAACCCTTGAGGGAGATCAAGAGAGGAAGCTGCTTGACCTGCTGAGAGAGCACATAGGGGCGCTAGGTTGGACCATAGCTGATTTGCACAGTATAAGCCCCACGGTGTGTACACACCGAATCATTCTTGAGGATAGTGTGAGACCTTCTAGGTAACCCCAGAGACGCTTGAACCCCAACATGAAAGAGGTGGTTCGAGCGGAAGTCCTTAAGCTTTTAGATGCGGGTATTATATACCCAATTGCCCATAGTGAGTGGGTAAGTCCTGTGCAGGTTGTGCCTAAGAAGGCTGGGGTCACTGTGGTGACCAATGAGCAAGGTGAGTTAGTGCCGACTAGGATTCCTACAGGTTGGCGAGTTTGCATCGATTACCGGAAGCTCAATGCGAGCACCCGGAAAGACCACTTCCCTATCCCTTTCATTGATCAAATTTTGGAGAGGGTAGCTGGTCGAGCCTTCTATTGTTTCTTGGATGGGTATTCGAGGTACAACCAGATAGAGGTTGCGTTAGAGGACCAGGAAAAGACCACTTTCACGTGTCCGTATGGTACATACACCTACCGTCGCATGCCCTTTGGGTTGTGCAATGCACTTGGTACTTTTTCCAAGTGTATGATGGGAATTTTTAGTGACATGGTTGAGAGGATTGTAGAGGTCTTTATGGACGATTTTTTGGTCTTCGGGGACTCATTTGATGGGTGCCTTGAGAATTTAGGCAAGGTCTTACAGAGGTGCGAGGAGAAGCACTTAGTGTTAAATTGGGAAAAGTGCCACTTCATGGTGACCCAAGGGATTGTGTTAGGGCACATCGTGTCCTCCAAGGGTATTGAGGTGGACAAGGCTAAGATAGACTTGATTCGTAATTTTCCTACTCCTAAGTCTGTCAAGGATGTGCGTTCATTTCTTGGACACGCTGGTTTCTACCGGCGGTTCATTAAAGATTTTAGTGCTATCTCCCGTCCATTGTGTCAATTGTTGGCAAAGGACGCACCCTTTGGGTGGTCCGAGGCATGTGAGGAGGCATTCTTTAAGTTGAAGCGGAGTCTCACGACTCCGCCGATTGTGCAATCCCCTGATTGGAGTCTTCCCTTTGAGTTGATGTGTGATGCTTCTGACTATGCAGTCGGAGCTGTTTTAGGACAGAGGAGAGGGAAAGACCCATTCGTGATTTACTATGCGAGCAAGACACTCAATGAGGCACAGATGAATTACACCACTACTGAGAAAGAGTTGCTAGCGGTGGTGTTTGCCTTAGATAAGTTTCGCTCCTATCTGGTGGGCTCGCATATCACGGTCTTTACCGATCATGCGGCCCTTAAATACTTGATGACCAAACAGGATGTGAAAGCTCGCCTTATTCGGTGGATTCTGCTTCTGCAAGAATTCCATCTCATCGTTAAGGATAAGAAGGGGGTAGAGAATGTAGTCGTTGACCATCTATCTTGTCTGGAGTTTGAGGACCCCACCTCAGATATTCCCATTAGAGATTCCTTCCCAGACGAGCAGTTGTTTGCTGCTAATGAGTGCCCATGGTATGCTAATATTGCCAATTATTTGGTAACTGGGCAGATTCCTTCTCATTGGTCTACCCAGGAGAAGCAGCGATTTTTGAGGAGTGTCCGACAGTACATATTTGATGACCCTTGTTCAAATACTGTGCGGACCAGATTGTGCGTAGATGTGTCCCCGAGTTTGACCAGCAGGGAGTCATAGAGTTTTGCCATAGTGAGGCGTGTGGGGGTCACTTCTCTGCGAAGAAGACCACCACCAAGATTTTACAGTGTGGGTTCTGGTGGCCCGATATGTTTAAGGGTGTACACATGTTTTGTAGGGCATGTGACCATTGCCAAAAGCTTGGCAAGTTGTCTGCACGACATGAGATGCCCCTCAGGCCTATTCTTGTGCTAGAGGTATTTGATTGCTGGGGCATCGACTTTATGGGTCAATTTCCTATGTCTCACGGTTATGAGTACATCCTATTGGCGGTGGATTATGTGTCAAAGTGAGTAGAAGCGATTCCCACTAAGTCTATGGTGTCTAAGGTCGTGCTAGAGTTTCTTAAGGCTAATATTTTGTCGAGGTTTGGTGTGCCACGCGCCATTATCTCGGACCAAGGCACGCATTTCACGAGTCGGTCATTTGAGAGATTAATGGGGGAGTTTAGAATTACTCATAAGGTGTCCACTTCATATCACCCCCAGACTAATGGGGAGGCCGAGTTAGCGAACAGGGAGATAAAGAGGATTTTAGAGAAAACCGTAGGTGTGACTAGGAAGGATTGGTCCACTAGGTTGAACAATGCGTTGTGGGCCTACCGCATTGCGTACAAGACCGTGTTGGGTGCCTCACCCTATCAGCTCGTTTACGGTAAGGCCTGCCACCTGCCTGTTGAGTTGGAGAAGAAGGCCTATTGGGCCATTTAGACAGTCAACTCTAGTTTGACTGAAGTGGGTGAGCATAGGAAATTGCAATTGAGTGAGCTTGAGGAGCTTAGGAATGACGCGTATGAGAATGCTAGTATCTATAAGGCTAAGGTTAAGGCGTATCATGATAGGAACATTCAGCGCAAAACCTTTAGGGCTGGTCAGAAAGTGTTACTCTATAATTCACGTCTTCATATATTTCCAGGTAAGTTGCGGTCCCGTTGGGATGGTCCCTACGTTGTCGTTAATGTGTACCCAAATGGTTCAGTCGATGTCCGTGACCCTAAAGATGATCATGTGTTTAAAGTTAACGGGCAGCGTCTCAAATCTTATTTGGAATTTTTAGAGGTAGGTGAACCTGATGAGGAGTTGGTCAATCCTGTTTATTCGGATGACCAAGTTGAGTAGGCTTTTTTCGGCCATGTTTGTACGGGTAGCTCACGCGTACCGTGCTCTTCATTGAGTGTGGGCCCGACTCCTACCATTAGGGGTACCCATCATTGACTTGGGTTTTTATAGCTTCGCACGCCGCTATTGAAAGAAGGATCGTGTGCCCAGTCCCGGTTTGTAAGGGCATTTTTGTATGCATATTCGTGTGTGTTTCAGTTTTCAAAAAATATATATAAAAAAAAATATATTAAAAAAAAAAAAAACATTTTTGGTCTTGTATAGCCACCCACTCTTCAATCCAAGTTGGGGGATGGGGAGAAAAGTATAACACGTGAGGCTGCGTGAATGCCTGGGGGTGTTCTTTTTTTTTTTTTGTTTTTTTGTTGAGGCCCGGCTTTCACATGCGGGCGGTACTTGACATCGTTTGTTGCCCAGTAGGTAGTTGGTTCTTGCGTCTTTTGCAGGCATAGATCCTGGGAGCGGTTCTGATGACGAAACGCAACAGTGGTGGCAAATTCCCCATATATCAGCCGGGGTCGTGATGGTTGGCTGCCATCCGTCGGTCCATCTCTTTCTCTTGTTCTTCTATTTTTATGTTTTGTCTTCACGCTCTGAGGACAGAGCAATTTTCAAGTTGGGGGATGGGGTGTACTTTGTACACGTATTTCTGTTTTGAGCGTTGTTAGTAAGTTAGGGGTCATTTTTAAATTTTTGGTTAATTTTTGAGTTTGGGGATACGATCGTTATGCTTGTTTGTATGAGTTAGGTGAGCATGCTAGATTATTGTCTCGTTGATTGCCTGTTTAACTTGTTCACATGCATATATCTGGCTTCCATGTTTGAATATTTTCCACACCATAAGCGAGTTTGAGTAGGTGTCTCCACGTTGTGCACAATATGTCCTTAAAGCATCCCATGTTTCATTGTTCTTCACTTTCCGCACTTGCATAAAATAGTAGGCGTGTGTACCGCATATCATGACTTAAATATTTTACATGCATGTGTGAGAGTTGGTGACGTGTTTAGGGGATGAAACAAGGCCATTTTTGCATGAGTAAACCACTAAATATGTTCCATTGATCCCATGTTAAACCAGTCTATGTCAGTTCCTGTGTCAAACTTAGGAAACCGGTGTTCAGGTGGTGTGTCAGTGTGGTGGTCCAACTCTGTGCAAGTTTTAGAGGCCTGAATCAAGGAGCATTGTGGTTAGGAGAATTTAAAATTTTGCTTGTGGATGCCATGATCTTGAAAAAAAAAAAAAGACCTTTAACCTTGAAGCCCCAAACCTTTTACTCAAAAACCCATTTTTCCCCACCAACAAATTCATTTGCAAGAGAGAGAGAAGAAAATTTCGGGTGTTTCAAAAAAAAAAAAAAAATCGGAGCTCGATAGCACTACACCCTTTTCGGTGTAGCGCTCCAAATGGGTCTGTCCGAGAAAAATTTTTGTTCTTATCTCTATTCTCTCTCTCTCTTCCTCACTTTTCTTCTTCTTCTTCATTCTTCTTCTTCTTCCCTACGTCCTAAACTCCATTACCACACAAAACCCTAACCTTTAACCCTTCATAACTCCCCCAAACCTTCACCAATCTTCACCAAAATTTACAGAATCGCTCCTTTCACTCTCCTCTACCATAATATCCAAACCAAATTTCTTCTAACCCACCAAAATTTCCAGATCAGAAAACCCAAAAAAAAAAAAAACCCAAACTTTCTAAACCAAAAACCTTCGGGTCATGGCATCTAAAAGGCAACACATTGGTAGAGGGAAGGCGGTAGCTGGGTCTTCGAGTGGAGGGGAGGAAATTCAACTGGTTCGGCCCAAACGTAGGGACCGTGATCACATGGAGAGGGATAATCAGGCCAAATGGGAGGCTTCAATTAAGCAAAGGGGTGTGAAGAACGAGAGGCACATCATAGATGATGGTCTGTGGCCCAAGAACTTTCCGCCGTTCCAAGCAATCTGAGATCAAGGTATGAGTTTCTGGTTTGAGCCTAATCCCGGATTTAATGTTGCTTTGGTCGAGGAGTTTTACAAGAATATGACTGTGCCGGAGCCGGGTACCTTCTTGTCTCCGGAGGCACGGATTGTCTCCAAAATTAGCAATACCCCAGTGTTTATTGATGCCAGAGAGATAGCCTTTGCATGGGGATTATGTGAGGCCTACGGGGGCCACAAACTACCCTAGGCCGGAGTCGACTTTTAATGATGACGAGGTGAACTGTTATTTGTATGATGACAGTAGGAATGCTAGGAATCCCCATTGGCCTGGTAGGCTCACACAGGATTATCGGTTTATGAACCAGGTGGTATGTTATAATCTGTATCCCAGGGGTAAGGAGGGTGCGCCCCAGAAGTTTGTGGGAAATCTGATGTTTGCATTTATGGGAGAGGACACGGTGTGTGATTGGGCCCTGTTTGTATTCGGGCAGATGTGTGATTTTAGAGATGCCCCCACTTCACTGAGAATGCCGTTTCCGTGCTTGGTAAGTAAGATTTTGAGGAGCAGTCTGATGCTGAGTTCGAAGGGGATGATGATTGAGCACGGGTTGGACATGGTTGGACTGGTGGTGTTAGTTTTATGGTTTGTTATTTTATGTGTTTTTGGGTCGGAAACTATGACGTTTTATGGTTTGTTTATGTCGGTGGTGTGACCGTGTATGTGGTCGGTGGTTGTGGCGGACTTTACTTGTGATGTTTTGTTCGGTATGATGTTAGCGTATTAGTTGTTATTATGTGATGTTCGTGTTTGTGCTTATCTGTGTTGGTGTCGGCCAGTCTGGGTGGACTGACCATGAGCTTCTATAGGCCGTCACTCTTTGCATGTTTCCCCTTCTCTTGTTAACCACGGTCATTATAAGCTTAATCAAGCCCTTAGTTGACCCGAGGCACGTCGTTTGACTCTCTTGCATGCATGTGTTATATTTGAGTATGAATGTGCGGTATCTTGAATTATTAAACTTTCATTACATATTTCGGCGTTGTTTTGACTGGCACGTGGTAATTTTGTTCATTCCATGGTTGTTCGCCAGGCGTCTCACATGGTATGTAGAGTGTTTCAGTGAGTATGAGTGATATTGTGTCACATGGGAGCATTTTATCTCGAACCTTGTTGAGGAATGGAGGTATTCGGATTTTTGCTAGGGCATGCATGTGTCCGAGTTGTGGGTAATAAAGAGATGATATTTAAATTGTTCATTTGATGTTGTACAAGTTGCATAACCCTCATATCCCTTATTGAGTCGTTGTGTTGTTTTATTATTTGCGTTTCGTTCGTTACTAGGGACTAGCAACGCTCAAGTTGGGGGATGTGATAGGCGCGTGGAAAGCTTGCTTTTGAGCGCCTAAGTAGGGTGATTTAGCATGTTAGGCGTGCGTTTGAGCTGCGTTTTCCATTTGATCTGTGCACGTGGTGTTTTTGTGTGTTAAGCGTATTTTGCAGGTAATTCAGGGATGTAGGTGCAATTTTTTGACGTTAGGAGTACATGCACGTAGATCAAGAGTTAGAAGCAAACGGATTATGCATGGAGGTGATCGAAACCCGTCGGGAGCGCTACCCCAATTCCTTGGAGCGCTCAAGTTGGGCACAAAAAGCTCAGATGTGAACACCCCGCGGAGCGGTGTCCACGAAAACTGTTATGACTTGGAAAATGATTTTGATTAAACGGTTTGATTGATTGAATAGAGTCGCCATCCGGATTTAAGGACCTTACCCGAGAAACCATTTGAAAAATGACTCTTTTGCCCTTGAAGTGGAAAATACTTTACCGGTCTTTAAAATGAGATTTCTCGGGTCCGGGAGCTAGGTTACGCGAGGGGAAGGAATTCAGAGCACCCCACGCGCCCGGCATATTTGCCGGTCTCTACTAAATGTTTAGAAAATCTTGAAAATGTTACTTAAATGGACTTTATTCACCAACTCATGCAAGAACACGTAAATGCATAAAGGAAATTAATGAAATGAAAGTGGATGCTTGTGCTTGTGTCATGTGAGGATGTTCTATATGCATAAGGTACTGAAATTTGACTAAAATATGCTTGGATTGTACTGAAAGATGTCAAAACTCAACCACAAACATCGTGCGAATCACACTTGGATTGCAATCCGGGCGCCTGGATTAGGCAGATCCAGGCGCCTGGATTGAATACAGGCGCCTGGAAAGGGCCAATCCAGGCTCCTGGATGGCCTCCAAACAGCAAACTCAAAACTCTATTTTTGATAGGAAGCACCAAATGCAATTTTTTGACTACCTCATATGCACCCTAAAAGATGTATAACAACACAGTAGCAAACTTGAACCTTAAATTTAACTCAAATGCATGATATGAGCTTAAAAGAAACTTGATTTTGAATGATTTTTGGAAATATACCAAAACAAATGCTAATGAAGAACTTCCATTTTTGTAAAATTTGAAACCTTTCCAAACCCTTAACTAGTATGAAGAACTAGTAAGAGCTTGGATGGTATCCCCTCAGGGCCTTTTGAGCACAATGGTAGAAAAACTACCTTGAAACCTTGATTTGTGAACTTTGGAGAGTTATTTGGGATGATTTTTGGAAGTTGAGTGAACTGGATTTTGATTATTGGAAGTGTATCAAACTGATTATATGTGGTTTGATTGGGGGTTTGATTGTGGATGATGAGAAATGGGTAGAATCTAGTGAGTTTGTGGAGTTAGGATGGAGGAAAATTGAGTTTTGATGGTTGAAAATGGATGGAATTGAGGGGGATCAGTTGGGGATGAGTTTCTAGAAATATTTGGGCAGAATAACAATAAGGGAAAGAGGTGAGGGCTGGTCCTTTGGTTTTTGATTAAGTTTGGTGGTGGAAGGTTGAAATATGAAGATTTTGGTGATGAAAGATGGGTTTGTAGGCTAGAAATGAGTGGAACTATAGAGGATCAGTTTGGGGATGAAGTTTCTGGTGTGATTTTGGCAGAATAACAGTAGAGGAAGGAGGGAGAAACTGAACTCTCAAATAGAGGAGGAGAGGTGGTATAAATAGGCAAGGGAATGAAGTAGTTTTGGATGAATTTTGAGAGGGAAAATAGATTTTAAACTCAAAATGTGGAAATGGAGTCTGTTGGAGGGAGTTCTGAGAGAAAAACACGTGAGTAATGCAAAGAGGAAGCCCATGGTTTCATAAAAAACCAGCAGCAAATTGTTCACTGGAAGTGATTCCAGGCGCCTGGAATTGGGGAATCCAGGCGCCTGGATTGAGTCCGGGCGCCTGGATTAGGGTAATCCAGGCGCCTGGACTGGGAGATTGCAAACTTCGCGGGGTCATTCCGGCTGCTACAGAACTCTGTTTTGTGCATGGTTTGAAGCGTTGGAAAACTTGAAAGGTCTACTTTCTAACCCAAGTGGTTTTAACCCAAGATGATTTGTACATCAAAATGTGTGACCATTTTACCCTCAGAAGGTCGGAAGAATGAATCGTTTCGGTAAAATGGGCATATCTCCCTCATTTCAAAATGGATTGGGACATATTATATATCAAAAAAGAGGGTTTTGAATGTACTAGAAGGTGGTGTAGGTTTGGGTTTATTTTGGAGGGGTTTAGAAGGGGTTTCCAAGTTCACAATCAAGCCTCGCGTGCTCTTATCGGGCATTTTCATCATCGGGGATGCTTGATAAGTTTCTCGGGTCAAAATCGGGGTGTCTACATCAGAAAATGAACAAAAGGTTCTTGAGCGCTACACCAAAAGAGGTGTAGCGCTACCGGTGTGTTAGAAGTCTACAGTCAACAGAGGAGCAGCCGGTCAACGCGTCGGATAGGGCAGCGGTAGCGCTACCCCAATTTACTAGTAGCGCTACCGGTTCGTTAGTCAGGCCATTGAACGTCGTCGTTCGGTCGTTCCGCGGAGAATATTTTCGGATTTCATCGTTTTTCTTTAGGATTGGGAGTTTAATATAAATACTCTTGTTAAAACCTAGATTGGGGTTTGACGCATTATTATTAGGTTTTTATGTTTTGAAGTTTCGGCTATAGTTCTGAGAGCTTTTCAACATTCAATCGTTACATTCAAGTTTATTTCCGGAGTTCTAACTACCGGATTGGTGTTTTTCGAGTAGTATTCCAGTTCGTTCATATTTGCAACCATCGGTATCGTTTTCCATCTTTATTTTTATTCTTCAAGCATGTCTAGATCTAGGTTTAATGAAATTTCTGTTATTATTAGCATCATGAGCGAGTAGTCGTATAGAGTGCGGCTGCGGGCGAAGGTGCTCTGCTGCTGGATAAATTTATTTTCTACCTCGAGGCCGAATTAACTTAAATTCTGAGCAATTTTAGGGAACGAAAATTTGTCTAACAAACAAAACCCAGGCATCACCGGAATTCAAATGCGCATGGAATCTGGTGACAGGTGGTGCGCATTTGTTAGGGATCCTTTCCTTTTTCTGGAATCAGTGAAAAGAGTAATTGTGGCCCGAGTAAATATCGATTAGACTAGTCGCAGATGCTGGGTTCCCTCAGCTGTGCTCTCTTATTTTAATTTGCATTCAGTTACATTAGCTTAGTAATTTAGTTAATAAATTTCATCAAATCAAGGGGTGGCTACCTAAGAGCCAGGTAAAACTGCACTTTCACACTTTTGAGTCAAGCACTTAAGTCGTCTCTGTGGTTCAACTCCGGTACTTCCGAATTTATTGTGCTACACTGGTCAAGAGTCCTACGCTTGGGACGCGTCTTTATTCATCTTATTTTTAGTTACCTGGTCGGTCAAGCAAGCGCCAGTGCTTTTTGTTAAAAAGAAGGACGGCACCCTGAGGTTATGTATTGATTATAGAGAGCTAAATAAGGTGACGATTAAAAACAAATACCCATTGCCTAGGATTGATGATCTTTTCAATCAGTTGCAAGGTGCTCGCGTGTTTTCAAAGATTGACCTACGTTCGGGGTATCACCAACTAAAGGTGAAAGCGGAGGACGTAGAGAAAATGGCATTTCGAACTCGATATGCACATTACGAGTTTTTGGTTATGCCCTTTGGAGTAACTAACGCACCAGCAGCCTTTATGGATCTAATGAACCGGGTGTTTAAGCAATACCTGGATGAATTCGTGATAGTCTTTATCGACGATATCCTCATCTACTCCAAAAGCGAAGAAGAGCATGCAAAACACCTTCAAATAGTTTTGCAGACATTAAAGGACCCAAAGTTGTATGCCAAATTCAAGAAATGTGAATTTGGGCTGAATAAGGTGGTTTTCCTTGAACACGTCATCAGCAATGAAGGAATCTCGGTGGACCCTCAAAAGGTGGAAGCAATCATAAACTGGTCAAGGCCAACTACGGTAACTGAAGTTCGTAGTTTCTTGGGCCTTGCCGGTTACTACCGGAGATTTGTTCGGGATTTTTCCAAAATTGCCGCCCCATTAACAGAGCTGACCCGAAAAGGAGAGCCTTTTGTGTGGACAGAAAAGCGTGAACAAAGTTTTTAGGAGCTGAAGCAAAGACTAACAACGGCACCCGTTCTTACACTGCCAGAAGGAACTGAAGGATTTGCGATCTAAAGTGTCGCGTCTTGACTAGGGTTGGGATGCGTATTGATGCAGCAACAAAAAGTCATTGCTTACGCTCCTGGACAATTGAAGCCTCACGAGAAGAATTACCCTACGCATGATCTGGAGCTAGCCACGATAATTTTTGCCTTGAAGATTTGGCAACATTACCTGTATGGAGTATAATGTGATATCTATACCGACCATAAAAGTCTCAAGTATATCTTCACACAGAAAGAGCTAAATTTGAGACAGCGTCGTTGGTTGGAGCTGCTTAAGGATTATGATGTTTCCATTCAGTACCATCTAGGAAGGGCTAACGTCATTGCGGATGCTTTAAGCAGAAAAACAACAGGAGCTCTAAACTACATTATCACGAGTCAAGCACCTTTATTGAGGGAAATAGATCGAATGGGCCTCGAAGTAATAATTCGAGGATCAAGCGTCCTGTGTGTGGCTATCACTGCTCAACCGGCAGTAATGGAGGAAATCAAACTGAATCAAAAGGACAATCTAAAGTTACAAAGAATTCGTGAGCAGATTGAGACATCCCTACATTCTAACTTTGTGATATCAAATGATATGTTAAATTTCGAAGTCGAGTTTGTGTTCCTGACGATCCCCAAATCAAGCGACGAATTACGGAAGAGAGTCACAACTCCAAGCTCTCTATCCATCCAAGAGGCATATATGAAGATGTACCAGGATTTAAAGAAGGTCTACTGGTGGATGGGTATGAAGAGAGACGTTGCTGACTTTATAAGTCGGTGTCTGTCGTGTCAACAGATTAAGGCGGTACGCGAAAAGTCTGCAGGATTGTTGCAACCTCTGCCTGTACCAGAATAGAAATGGGAGCATCTTTCAATGGATTTTGTAGTCAGGCTGCCCCACTCACAGAAAGAAAATAATTCGATATGGGTGATTGTGGATCGACTTACCAAGACGGCCCATTTTCTACCAGTACGAAGAACTCACACGATGGATCGGTTGGCTGCCCTTTATGTTCAAGAGATCGTCTGATTGCATGGCATACCTGTCACTATAATCTCAGATTGAGACCCAAGATTCGTCTCCAGATTTAGGAAAAGTTTCCAGAAGGCCTTGGGGATAGAATTGCGATTCAACACAACATTCCATCCACAGACTGACGGACAATCGGAGAGGACAATCCAAACATTGGAAGACGTACTGCGTGCTTGCACGATGGATTACCAAAGAAGCTAGGAGGAACATTTAGCACTAGCTGAGTTCGCCTACAATAACAGTTATCAAGCGAGCATCAGAATGGCTCCTTATGAGGCTCTATACGAAAAGCAGTGTAGGACTCCAATTTGTTGGACAGAGGTAGGCGAGATTTAGTTACCTGGACCCGAAATCGTCCAGAAAACAACGAAAAAGATCAAGCTTATTTGAGAAAGATTAAAAGCTGCTCAAAGCCGTCAGAAAAACTATGAGATGCAGCAAAAAGGGAGGTAGAATTTCAAGAATGAGATTGGGTGTTTCTAAAAATTTCACCAATGAAAGGAGTATTGCGCTTCAGGAAGAAAGGGAAACTAAACGCTCGATATGTAGGACCGTTCGAGATTATAGAAAGGATTGGACCGATGGCTTACCGGTTAGCTTTGACTTCTGAGCTCGCCAACATCCATGATGTTTTTCACGTGTCGATGCTAAAACCTTACGTGTTAGACCCAGCACACGTATTAGCGTCACTGCCAATAGGACTAAAGCCAAACCTAACTTATGCAAATCGACTAGTTAGGATTATGGACCGACAGGAAAAGCAACTAAGAAATAAAATAATTTCACTGGTAAAGGTCTGGTGGGATAACCATTCTGGTGGAGAGGCCACATGGGAAAAAGAGGATGATATGAGAGCACACTATCCAGAGCTTTTCGAATAAGGTATGGTCACACTGCGTTTAATTTTCTAAGTTTCACCAAGTTTGGAGGACCAAACTTTTTAAGGTGGGGAGGATGTAACACCCCAACTTTTTAATAACAAATAAAATAAAATAATACTATTAATATTAATAGTAATAATTATAAAATAGAGTTAACTTTTGGTGACCCACTGACTATTAGGATTAAGAAATGTACGTTTGTGTGAATTAAATGCTATAAAATAGGACATTATATTTCTTTTGGATGTGTGTCAATTATTTTAAAAATATTTGAGAATGTTATTTCAACCCTGCGAACAGCATCGCGACACGAAAATGCAGCACGAATTGCCGCGAGGCAGAGAGACTTGGGCCCCAAGTAAAAATCTTCCGAAAACTAAGTGGTTTACTATGATTGGATGGACAATAATTAGAGGAGATTTTAGAAGATTTTATTGGATTATACGAAATCTTATCATTAATGAAAGATCTTTCCAGACTTGGGAGGATGTTACCATAAATAGAACCCCACATGACACACAATGCACACACACACATTGGACGAGAGAAGTAAAATAAGAAAAGGAAAAGAAGAGGAGAGCAAAGGAAGAAAGAAAAAGGGGTAGAACTTAGGAGGTACCACTCATGTCCTTCATTTCATTTGCCACACACATGCACCTTGTTGATTTCTTTTTCAATTCACTAATACATGCTGCAAGTAAAGAATTCTCCTCCCTAGCTCATACGTGCACTATGAGTTTTGATTAATTGGCTAATTAACGACCACTAATTGGAAGAAAAAAAAAGTAGGAACAATCATAATAATGATAATAGGACTAGTCCAACTCATGATCAATTCGGTTCATAGGTTCGCAAAATTTATCGTGCATCGTTTATCCTTTAAAATTGTTGGTTTTGGCTTATGAAAAAAAAATAATTGAATCGAGCTTCCCACGCAGCTTGTGACTCTGCTCGACTTGTTTCATAGTCAAGTTAAACTTGAACTCAAGTTATAGGCACATTTTGTGATACCCCAATCAAGTATTTTAACAATTTAGACACATATTAAGTTGAGGTAATAGGTTAGGAGAATATGTGTATATATATATATATATATATATATATATATATATATATATATATGGGGGCGGATCCGTGGACACATATTTTGCACACCCTTTTTGACACTCCATCTCAGCCATAGAAATAGAGGGCTCAGATTAAAAATTAAAAAGACCCCTCCCTTCTCACGTGCTCTCTCTCTCTCACCAACACACCCGACAGTAGCCATGGCCGGTGAGCTCGAAAACCACCACTGCAGATGATCACGCTCAATCCATACCACCCCACGCCGAGCTCGAAAACCACCTCCACAGTCTCGACTACTTCCTCCGATTCTTTGCCTTCACCGTGATCCGAATCACCGTCCCCTTCCTAAGTTTATTCAACACTATAATACTTTTGTTGTGTAACTGGTAGAAAATCAGTTGCATACATTGACACAATGTTATGTAAACATTGTTCTTACTGACAGAAAAGTTTACAACATAAATTTTATGATTCTTTCTTGCCTAGCTTGAATACCTTTTAGATAAAGTTTTGATGGGTCTAACCAATCGTCCAATACATATGCATCTGTCCTCAATGTACACGCGTTAGTCCATATAATAGATTACGAATACGCAAATTTCTCTGTAAATCTACGAACCCAAATGAATTAGGGCTTTTAAAGCATGGGAGAAATCTGGGTTCTCCTCTCTCTTTATCGACTTGCCGCTTCCTGTCGATCTCTTCCCAGAAGTACATAGGAAAATGCTAATCTCTCTCTCTCTCTCTCTCTCTCTAGCTCTCTCTCTCTCTCTCTAGCCCTCTCTTCGAAGAGATGGATGAGAAATCGGATGGGGACAAAGGAGTTGGGTTCAGCATTTGGACAGTGCTTTAAAATGAAGTAGATGCCTTCGCTTGATTTGAGATCCAGATTTGACAATTTTGACGGTGCTAAGAAATTTTTTTTGTCTGGAGGGTGAGGGAGTTCAATCATGGAGGGAGGTAACAGAGACATAAGACGTGAGGGAGAAGAGGGAGAAGGAGAGTCCTTTTAATTTTTAATCTCAGCCCTCTATTTCTATGCCTGAGATAGAGTGTCAAAAAGGGTGTGCAAAATGTGTGTCCACGGATCCGTCCCCTATATATATATATATATATATATATATATATATATATATATATATATATATATATATATATATATATATATATATATATATATATATATATATATATATATATATAATTGAGGCGGTTATACCAGCCATGAATAATGCAGTATAATAAGGGCGGTAGAACCGGCCATGGTAATGCAAATAATTAAAACAGAGTATTTGAAAATAATTCAAGTCATTATATTGAATACTGAAAGCTTACTTGAGCTACACTTGGATAATTGGAAGAAGGAGAGAAATGGGGATTACTATCCCAGGGGAAGAGAAGTGAGAGAGGGGATTACAGTTGGAGGAGGAGGGATTTTAGAGAGAGAAAGAAGTGTGAATTGAAAGATGATCAACTAACTAACTTGAGGATCCTTTTATAGAGTAAGGAATCCTATTTACAATCATTGGATTTTGAAATTGTGTTCCGTGATTTACGGAATGGTGCTCTTGCTTTCGGTGGGAAAGTGGTTTCCCATGTGGTACTGCTATTGATTTTGAAATTTGAACCCCGTAAATTGCGGGATGCTATTGCTGCTTTTCGGTGGGAAAGTGTTTCCCATGTGCCCTTGAAATGCTGATAATGGCTTTTCGGTGGGAAAGTGGATTCTTCTCATGTTGAATCTTGGAAAACATTGTCTTGATGTTGATGATGCTGCTGCTTTGATAATTTGATGCTGATGCTGCATAATTTGTGGGGATGTTGGAAAGTGGATTCGTCCCATGTGATATTCTTGCTGGAAGGCTGATGATGGAAAAAATTGTGCCTCTTGTTTTGACTTCTGGGTGATCATGCTCTTGATAGGAGTTTAAGCTTATTGCGTAGTCTTTTAACCACAAACTTAAACCAATGGTAATCAGTTTTCTCCCCATCACTGAGGAATATTAGATTATGATTAAGAATTGGATTGCTGTACACAATTTTGTCATAATAATTAAGGAGATTGGTCATGCGGAGAATCCAAAGCTTAATATTGACTTGGGTATTTGGTTGTAATAAAAACTGGGTCCAATAGTCTTGTAATTGGTCTCGAATAAGACGTCGTCTATCAAGCTCCTCAAGAGTAAAGAGAGGACCGATAGCATGATTAAATTGAATATGATGATAGTTCATTTTGGATAATTGACAATGAACAATAAACTCACGCTTTCACCATTATCCAGTGGGGATAATTGATTCTCTGCAATTATCAGTGAGTGATAATTGAGGTGTCTAAATTCGATCTTGATCCTGCAAAAATAAAAACTTGTTATTATAATTCATTTGGATCCTGTGAATCTTGGAATAAAGAATCAAAAGGATTCATGTCAGGAGTCGATGCAGTAGATTCTTCATTATCTTGACTTTGACTGAGCATGTCTGTAGCAATTTGAAGTAATGATTTACTAGCTTCTTGGTCTGGATTTTGAGTTGTTTGTGTAATGAGTTGCTGAGCCAATTTGATGATTGCTTGATTTGGTGCTTTGGATTTTGGAGAACTGGTGGAGGGACTATTAAGCTTGATATTAGATAACATATAAGGGGATGGTGGACGATCACATATTTGGACAGGAGTTGGAACTTTGATTTTTGTAATCGGCATGGACCTGGTCAACAACCTGTTTGATATTGAACTTGTTCCACCATTTGACCAAGAATTGGCGGCAAAGAAGATTTTCAGAAATAACATATTTCCATTTGAGGATCCATGCTACTTTATATTTTGCAACAAAAAGTAGAAGTTTGGGGAATTGTTGTTGATGAGAATTGAGTTTTTGTTTAGAATAGAAGTAATCCACCTGGTCGAGAATAATTTGTGGGATAATTTCATCACTGGCACCCATTTGGGACCACCAACGAAGGAACCAAGTTGGAAAGGAAGAATTGAAATTTTGATCAAATTGGATGAACCAGGAATGGGAAAATTTTGAATTTTCGTGAAAGAATGCATAGGACCAAGCATTGATGTAGTCATAATAATTAAAATATAAACCATTGTTTTGGAGTTCATGTAGAGTAGAGGGATGTCCCCATTCAGAAATGTTGATAATTTTATGAATATAAAAGGACTGGTAATTGATAATATTTTTATCTTTGGCATCAAATACTTGTTTGAAAACGACAGATTGGGTTTGCTCTAAAATGGTTTTGTAAAAAAAAATTGATTTTTTTGGATGTTGGGGTATGAAATGCCAATTTTCAGGGAAATAATTTTGAGCAATATCATTTGGGTTTTGAGTTTTGGGAAAAGAAGGTTCAATATAAAAAAGATTTTGAACTTGAGGTTTGGGAATATAGACAGTCTTAGCTGGGGTAATTGGTTGGGATGAAGAACCAACTATTTGGTTGACAGGGGTATAGTTTTGGGTTATTGGTGGATAACCACCTAGGGATGATGAAGCTCTAAGATTATATTGGCTAGTGGGATGTGGGTTAAGAACTTGGTATCTATTGACTAGCTCTATTGGGGGTATTGCCATGGCACTAGTTGTCAGGACTAATTGTTTTTGTGCTGTTTTGTTTTTGTTGTCTTGTTTTGATTTATCCGTCATTGTTCTGCAAAACAACAAAATTTTAGTTTAATAAAAATTCTCTTGTAAGAAAATCAGGAATTGAGTTTTGTTCACCTTTGATATAATTTATATCAAAATCAAAGATACTTAATATTGATTGCCATCTGGCAAATATTTGTTTACTTGCTATATTTTTAACATCTTGTTCTAAGACATGTTTTGCACTTTTGCAGTCAACGCGAATTAAGAATTTTTGATTTAATATGTCATCTTGGAATTTTGAAACGCATAGTACTATTGCTAGAATTTCTTTTTTGATAGTACTATAATTGGATTGGGTTTTATTCCATGTTCCTGAATAAAATCGTACAATTTGTTCTGGGAAAGTTTTATTGGTTTGTTGTAAGAGAATGCCACCGTGACCAATATCAGAGGCATCAGTTTGTATTATTTTGAAAGAATTAGTTGTTGGTATGCCGAGACAAGGTAAAGTTTTGACATATGTTTTTATTTGATGAAAAATTGAAGTGTGAGTGTTTGTCCATGGCGTGGGGTTATCTTTTAATCTTTCAAAAAGTGGTTGGCATATTTGCCTAAGGTTTTGGTAAAAATCTGCTACGTAATTTAGAGAACCTAGAAATCGTTGTAATTGACTTTTATCTGTTATTTCATCTGGAAATTTGTCTGCAAATTGTATGGCTCTATTAATTGGTAGTATTGTCGATTGGTAAATATCATATCCTAAGAAACGAATTTTTGTTTGAAATAATTTTATTTTTGGTGCGGAGACAACTAAACCATTGTGTTTAATAGTATGTACAAAAGTTTTTAGGTGTTTCCAGTGTTCGTCGATAGATTTTGAAAAAACAAGGACGTCATCAATATAAGTTATTATAAAGTGGCTATATGGGTTAAATATATCATTCATTATGTTTTGGAATTCACTTGGTGCATTTTTTAAACCAAATGGCATTACGTTCCATTCATAATGACCAAAAGGAGTTGTAAAAGCAGTTTTGTATCTGTCATGGGGATGTATTTGGATTTGCCAGAAACCACTTTTAAGATCAAATTTTGAAAATATTTTGGCATTATCTAGTCTATTGATAAGGTCTTTTTTATTTGAAATTGGATATCTAATCCATTCAAGGACAGAATTTAATGGTTTATAATTAATAACTAATCTTGGTACTCCTCTTTCAATTTCTGCGTTTTTGTTTACATAAAAAGCAGGACAAGACCAAGGAGATTTGCTTTTTTGAATTATTTTATTATCTAATAAATTCTGTATTTCTTTTTGGCATGTTTGCATTGTTTCAGGATTCATTTGAATTGGTCGAGATTTTGTCGGTATTGATTTTTCATTAAAATTTTTAATATATGGTAAAGTTACTACATGTTTTTTTCTATGCCAAAAGGCACTGGGTATTGTAGAACAAACTGTAGTTTCTAAATGATGTTGGAAATGATTTATTTGTTGTATTAAAGTTGGATTAGTAAGTTGTTGTTCTATCTGTTTATATTTTAATTCATCTTGGAGATAATTTAAGTGGTTAGTTTTTTGTTGTAATCTTAATTCTTTTAGTTCACGTTTTTCCGGGGGTTTCAAAAATTTAAAAATTATCTGTTTTCCTAGATGAGTTGTAGTTATTCCTATTTCATTTGAGGTAGATGGGTATATCATTCCAATAAAAGGTAATCCTAAAATGATATTATCTGTCATGTCTTTTACTAATATAAAAGATGTTTTGAAACAAACATTGTCTTGGCAAATGTGAACCTTGGGTAATTTGTATTGGATTTCCATTTGGCCTCCATTGGCTGAGATTAATTGTTCCGTTGTTTTGTGATAATATTTTGTTGGTATTAATCCCTCTTGGATACAGTTCATGTCTGCTCATGTATCTATTAAGGCAGTGGTTTCTATTTCCATATCTTGAACTTTTATTGTAATTCTTGTGTTCCATCGTTGGATAGAGATTAATTGAGGTTCTACGGGGAGATTTTGGAGATGATATTTGTGTTGTCGTTTTATTTCAGTGATCTGTTTTTTGGTTTGTTTGATTTCTCCATAATAGTATGGTAGGGTGATATCTACGGGTTTTTTAATTGTGTTAATATGTTGAAGTGAAACATCATTTAGCAAATGTATTGTTGTGGGAATTATTTGCAATGTTGTTTTAATTTTATGTTTGGTTTGATAATTTTTGGTTTGAATGTATATTGGTGCGGAGGCTTTTTAAAATATGTAGGATATTTTATAATTTTGAATTGGTACTTTTTGGGTTTGTAGATTATTGATTTATTAATAGGTTTTCGTAAATTGGTTTCAAATTGATTTTTTGTAAGTGTAGATACATTTTGTTGAGTACGTTTCATGTTTAGTGTTGGTTTTGGATTAGTTTTGTGATCAACTGAGGAGTCTGAATCAGATGTTGGGATATTAGCATTTCTTGTAGACAGTCGTTGTTGATAGGTTTGAAGATTTTCTATATAATCTAGAAATAAGATGTTGGTGTGGTTATTTCTTAAAAGATGTTGCCATTGTAGAAATATTTGGTTTTGTTCGTTGTTGTGGAAGAGTATTTTGTATAATTTTCTTCGTTCATCATTTTTGGTAGAGAAAAATTCTTCACCTAGTCTTGCTGTCATACGGTGTTGATATGTCTGAAGGTTTTCAATATAATCTAAAATTAAGATATCAGTTTTCTTTGTATTTAAAAGGTGTTGCCATTGTAGAAATATTTGGTTTTGTTCTTTGTTGTTAAAGAGTAGTCTATATAATTTTCATTTCTCTTCGCCTAATCTTTTTCCTTGTATAAGAAAATATGGATCATTTGTTTGTGATATTCTTGGTGAGATATTGGTAGTTTTATTGTCTAATGGTTGGATGTGGTTGTTCATTTTTTGCAATAATTGCTCTATGTTGTTAATAATTTCATCTTGTGTTGCCATTTTAGGTAATGGTGAAAGGAAGTAGTTGTATAGAAGTAGTAATACCAAAGGGGAATAATAGTATGAAAAGAGTATTCTAAAGCCAAAATGATTGAAAATTATCTTAAGTATTTGAATTGTTCATTTAGTGATATGGTTGTATAATCATATAAATATATAAAAGATACCATACTTGTTATCCTCCTACAAGACACATACGTAAGATTATCAAACATATTTCCTCTATACCACACCCACAAAACGGCAACCCTACCTCGGGATTTACACACCTACCATGGGAACCTAGGTAACACAGGAAAGTCTGATAAAACGTGGTACTGTAGGAACAAGTGAACAGGTATAACATGGTAATAGAACAAACATATACAGCATAATCACTAACTGGACAACTACAAATATTTGATGATAATTTTCGGATCATTGGGTTTAGACACACAACCTCTACATACTACATCCTACCCTAGGTATAACTACATCCTGGTACAACTACATCCTGGCCACTACTCACTCATAAGTGGCTCTGATACCAAAAGGGGGGAAGATAGTCTTTTAACCACAAACTTAAACCAAGTCCAACACATATAATTAGTCATTTTTTTTGGAGTTCTCTCAATTGGTTGGCTTAAATCAGCCTTGAGGGCCTTAATTGGTGAGAGAGGTGTTAATTAACTTAACATAGCAAATGATAAGGTACCACTTAATCCGTAGGAAGGCACACACATGAAACAAGAAAATGAGAATTGACAGTGGAATTTTTATGTATATATGATTCATGACCAAATTATATTTATTTAAATAATTTGGCAATAACAATAAGAAGACAAAGGATAGCCGGAAGAGAATTCTAAACAGTAGCTTAAATTTTATTGGTAAATTACTTAACCACAAGTTTAACATTTCTAATTGTTAATGTATTATTCTAGGCCCAGTGCGTCTCAATAAATTTTACGGTAGATTTCAGATATAAAAAGGTAAGTTATGAATTATCTTTGTTACATGGGTTTTTCGTAAAAATTTATATTTTCAGCTTACTAAAATGTTTATTTTTAACGTATGAAATTCTTTTGTAGCAAATACACCATGGAATTATGATATTTTGCAATTTAGGAAAATAATATTAATAATGCATCTGGACGATGTCCCTAGAATCTGGGGGACATTAAAGATACCAGTGGGAATGGTGCTATAAGGGCGGAATGGAAAGGGGCACGGCCAGGCGTCCAACTGAATTGATCAATTCAACATGTGTTGAGGGTCGCTCCCTCATAGCTGGCATAGAAATCGTCTGATGGTATATTATGATATATATGAAATGCTATGTTATACGTGAGCTTACACATGCTTTTGCCTACATTTAAACTATGAAAATTTGACTTTATGGTTCCTGTTTGATGAACATTTTTAAATTCCATGGTAGATCATGTAATTTTGATAATTCATGAACTCACACAAGCAGTGGCTTATGTTTTTTTTTTTTTTTTGTATATATTTTCCTTTCCAGGTAACCAGGGATAGAAGAATGGGTCAAGTTTACCAACAATTAGTCTATGTCCTGTTGTAAAATAAATAAAAGGAAAAGAAATGTATTCTATGTAATGAATAAAGGACTCGAGCGAGTCATGATTGTAAAATAGGGCTTCCATAATGACAAGTTGTTTATTTTTAAATTAAAAAAAATTGTAGAAAAATGCTGATAGAGGCCTTTGGTGAGACAAGCTCACTGGCCGGTCAAGATAATTGATCCATGGATTTGGGTCGTGACAAATCTACTTTTACATAATTTTCACTTTTTTAAAAAAGAAAATCCGATACTCTCTTTACTTCCTAATTGAAGTAAAAAGCAAATTACTTAGCTTGTTATAAATTTTTAGGAAAAAAAATTCATTAGCTATATATTAAATACATTTAAAATATTTATTACGTTAAATTCAGAATAAGACCGAGATACACACCGATATCAGTACGTACTGTTCTAGTAGAGAAAACGGTATGCTCACCAGTACGAGATTAATAACTTTGGTTTCAAGCTTTTTATTATTTTTTTCCGGCTCTCTTTTTTTACTCCCTCCATCCCAAAAAGTTTGGCCTACTTTCCTTTTTTGGTTGTCCCAAAATATAGGGCCAATTTAAAATTTTCAACAAAAGAAAGTTGGTAAATTCTATTTCTGCTCTTGAGATACTTTTAACAATCAAAACAATAAGACCAAAAGAAGAATAATTGAAAATTTTAAAGTTTAAAGTGCGTTTTAAAATTTTGAAAAATTTCTCTGATTACATTGGCAACATGATTTTTCGCTTTCCAGAAAACAATTTAAATTCAAAACTTGATTAACTCCCATTTTATTTGAGTCAACTAATGCAAGGCACACTTGAAAAGTTAAAAGTTTTGGGTAGCATTGTGTATTGTACATAAAATGTTGAAATTTAAAAGTAGGCCAAACTTTTTGGAATGGAGGGAGTATAATTTGGTCCGAGAGTCTGATGAAGACAAGGGCTCGCGATGAATGGCATAGAGCTCCAAGAGAGGAACTGGATACCAAAATAATGTTCTCTTTTTTATATTAATTGAATTTTTTTAAAAAATACTACTCCATTTCTAATAATGTTCTCTTTTTTTACATCGTTTGTAAAAATTGTTTGGGGAAAATGCATTGTGTAATTTGGGGAGTGTGAATTATGCAAATTGGGTGTGAATTCTAATTCAAAATTCACACCCTAAAAAAATTTAGAATTCACAGCCTAAAAATTCAGAATTCACACCCTAAGAATTTGGGGGTGTGAATTGTTATCGGGTGTGAATTGTTGGGGTAGGGATGTGAATTCTGCTAGGAGGTATGAGTTCTGGGGTGTAAATTTACACATTTAAGTGTAAAATAGTAAAAGTATAGTTAGAAAGGGTTTGGATGAAATAGCATGACAAAAGAGGGTTTGGATGGAACCCCTCCAAAAAACAGGGCCGACTTGTAATTCCCTAATAGGTTTTTCGTGTTTTGGGTAACGATTTCCTAAAAGGACCCAACTACCCGTACAGAACCAAATGTCCAGAAAATACACCGATCTTGTTCGGAACCCATTTTTGGGTCCCACACAAGTGATCCAAACCGTTCCTTATTCTTAGAACATTTTTCCGAGGGGCTCTACAAAATTTTAGCTCAATCGGACGGTTAGAAGTGCTCGAACCAAAGTCCCATCGTTTCAATCAAAAAAAATTTGCTTGAAACGGTGGGACTTTAGTTCGAGCACTTTTAATCGTCCGATTGAGCTGAAATTTTGTGGGGCCCCTCGGAAAAATGTTCTAAGAATAATGAACGATCCGATCATTCGTATGGGACCCAAAAGTGGGTCCCCGAACATGATCGGTGCATTTTCTGTGCATTCTTGTCTGTACCCATATGTTTACCGTTTCCTAAAATATAGGTGGGCTTCTCTGGAAAAGTATCTCTCACATATCCAATGCAAAACAGGCTAGGCCCGGACCAGATCCATGGCCCAACCCATCCTGTAGATTTCCTTTATCAATATCATTTCGTTAGGTAATGGGCGCGCCCTTTTCGGAAAGTAAATACCACTGGAAACAATCCAAGCCAAGCCAAGCCCTAGGCCCGGTAATGTCCATGTGAGTAATTATTTAATAGTCCAGAGTACGGTCAGATCGTACTCCAGATCATTTCAGCACTACACATTTACAGGGGATCCCCATACACTTAGGCGGAGAATGCACAGTGTTTGAATATCTCGGAACACCATGTGACCATGCTATGAAACACTGAATAATTAGACTATACGTGGCCGAAAACCAACCTAACTTTGAATTTCAACTGTAACTCTCTTTAATTTTATGTATATATTTACTGATCACAACATGTAGGGCATCACCGACAAACCTAGTCCGTCGATCAAAATCCTAACGGAAACGGGAAGTGAACTTTCTAAATTTTGGATTAGCTCACCCCTATACTTAATTTTTTTTTTTCTGAAATAAAACTCACCTCTATACTTTTTTTTTCTCCTTTTATCATCACCCTCTATACTTCAATCTACGAAATTGTCTCTTTTTTGGCCCCAGCACCTTAATTGGATTCTAACATCCTACTTTAGGAGGAAAAAGTAAAAATACTCATCACTGGTGTCATTGGTTGTAAAGAAATCGCGTGTGGTGAACCAAACCCAATGTCTTGGAACCATTGGCAAAAGATTTTGGATCAAAATGTACTCCTAATAAATAGATTCATTTTGGATCTTGGTTCAATGTGGTGGGGACAGCAACCAGCAAAGACTGGACCCATCTGAGCTCTGAATTGGAACCTTCACGTTGACATGAAATTATGAATATACAAACCTAACAGCCACAAGTCCGGTTAGTTGATGGGTTTGCTCTCCACACAATTGATCAGAATTTAATTCTTGAAGTAGTCAGGTTGCAAAAAAGTAGGAGTAATTTCTTTTGAAATTCCCCAGTCTCGGCGTGGATAACGTGTCTTAGAGTGGACCAATGATGAGATTAGTTCAGGTGCGCGTTATCTGGCCCAGTCACCCTGACCGTCCACAAAAAAAAAATAATAATAATAAATAAAGAAAATAAGTACCTAACAGGCTAGCAGCTACCTATGTGTTAGTAACTAAGGTTGTGTTTGGTTTGGGTTTTGAATTTTTGTTTTTGTAATGATTAGAGGGAAAAATAGGGATAATAATTAAAAAATAGGTATTAATGATTTGAAAGAGATAAAGAGAAAAATAAAAATAATATTTAAAAATAATTAAAAAATAATTAAAAAAAACCGGTTCTTGAAAACCAAAACGAACAAGGCCTAACTCGGACCCCTTTCATTTCAATTTGGCCTGTCCGGCCACCCTGCCACTTTTGCATTTCTGTTGCCCATCCTTCAACCACGGACAGTGCATTATTGATGAGTATACGGTCTTCCAATATTTCTACACGAACAATGCTAGATACACAATAAAATGGGACAACAAAGTGGACAACACACTCACATGATGTGTAAGGCTTCACACACACTTCACACTCAAGTGTTTGTGAAGCCCACACACATGTAAGTGTGTTGTGCACTTTGTTGTGTACCTACAGGCAAGTACAAACAGAGAGTTTACAGAAAACGTGTTGATTCCTCTGTGGCACTCATTGGCCCCCACATAGATAACTGAGTCATTTTTGTTTGTCAGCTTTTCAGTCTTCTTCGTGCAAAAATCAGCTCAATAAAATATCTATGCCCGATCAATTCTAAATTTTTTAGTACAGAAGGCGTTGTCCAAGGAAAAAAAAAACGACTTGACAAATTAATCAAACATGTAGGGATAGTTTTTTTTTTTTTTTTTTAAACTGGAACATTTATGGATAGTTTTGTTTTTTTGAACTGATCACATGAAAGTATGAAACATTTATGGATAGTTTATAGAGCTGATTTTGCACGTATAAGCATATAGTAGTAGCATCAATTACGAAATAAATTTGATAAACGTCTCGGATTATTTTAGAACTAAAGGGACTCATTACCCAAAACTTGTACCCATAGTGTGACTGATAATCTTGATACCATGTGAACATTTTAAATGCAACTATCAAATTCAGTAGTATAATATTGCACTAATTAACTAAATAATAGTGCACCATATGATAAGAAAACAAAAACAAAAACAAAAACAGAAAAATTGTCACATGCACTAGTTTGCTAAACATTCTTTACACCAGCGGGTGTAAACCGAAATTTCCTTCATATCTATTGCATTGCGCCACTGCGTCCAAACAATGGTCCTCAAAAGGAAGAACATGGACACATAGCGCAATGCAATCGATTTGGAGAAAATTTTGGTTTACACCGCCAGAGTAAATAATGTTTTCTCAATTAGGAAATGCATATGTTGAATGTGTATGTTGCCTGCTGCAGTAGAATCAGTACATATAATTAATGAAGATTATAAAGTCTGGTAGCGGGTGACGTTTAAAAATGGCAGAACTTCAGTAATCAACTTTTCATGGAGATTTTTTCTTGATAACTTAGAAAGTTCAACAACATCAGAAACCACGTGTAATTAGTTGTTGGGAAAAATACGGCAATGACATGAAATTCTAAAGAATAATTTCCATTATAACGGTAAATAGAATTCCAAATTACAGAAACTAAATAATCAGATTACATAACCGGAAATCGAGTCAAAAACCGAACTAAGTCCTGTGTGAAACCACAGTCTTCTTAAAACAGATTTCACCGCCTACCGAGGTGTCGTAGGTGAATCGGCATCTGTTTCCCAAGATATAAAACGGTTAAAAGCACGAACAAATTTACCCCCCCCAAAAAGAAAAAGCACGAACGTCAGAACACCTCCAATGAACTAATAGAATTCAAAGAACAGATTATCACGAGGTGGAGTATAAATTTCTGGTCTCCGACACAAAACCGAGATGCCCAATATATAATTAGAATGAGAGTCTTGAGTTGCAAACCGGCAATCAATAGCAGAGAGCCCGGCTTCATTCATCTAAAATCTGGAAATTTCCAACATTAGTATCCACAACTACACTAAGTGGCGGAGCAAGGAATCGAAGTCGAAGGGGAACGTTCTGTGTGAAAGATACTTTGGTACAATGGATTTTCAAGATTAAACCTAGTTATTAGAGTTTTCGTGGAACGATTTCGACAAATTGAAGAACTAATGTCGAGTCTTGTTAATTATCATATTATTCAGCAACACAGTATCATCATCGCATGAATTTAGTTCGCTCAAATTGAAAATCGTTCCTACGTTTTAATTATGGTTGAAATTTTATAAGAAAAGAACATTATAATAGCTTGTTCCACAAAAAATCATTTTTACTGAAGCTATCTTTTTCCGTCTTTTTTTGTTTTTTTACCTTTTGGGTTGATGTATTGTCTCATAGAACATAAAAAGATAGTGTACAATAAAAAACAGTTTCATGAAAAAAATTAATATACTGGGGACAATTTAATTCATTCTCATCGTGTGGTCAAATTCACCAAATGAAATGAAAAAGATCAATTCATCAAGGGATAAATTGGAGGTCAGTGGGGTCAAATGATCCCACTTGACCCAATGTCTCTCCGCCCATGGAGTCAAGGAGTGATAAGTAGTAGCGATCGCCACCACAATAATTTCACAAATTGCCTTCATTATATGAAAATATAAAATTTATTCCCAAAATTGTGTAAACCCAATAACACTAGATCTTTATCATTTATGGTATAAAAAAGGTATTTAGTCCTATGTTTTAATAAAGGGAAAAAAATAGTTCAAAGTCAAATTTACTAGGCCAGGAGAAATATATAAACATTAGGTCTAAATTAAGAAAAAAAAAAAAAAAACAAATTTCAAACGTTGCTTTTATACAAACTCTCTTTGTAAACTTTGTATTAAGATATTGCCGATAAAAAAACTTTGTATTAAGATATTAGATCAACACGAAAGCAATGCAAACTGAAGAAAGGAAAGTAGTGTGTCAAGCGACATCCTTGGGCTTGTGAAACGAGTGACGTCCCAATGTTGTCTATATATGAACAATATTGTCGACGAGTTTTGATACGTGCATCTAACAACATCCTCTAGTATAGTTCTTAGCAATATATTTTTTTCTCTTATGTCGATGAATGTCCATATTGTAGTCGATTTTTTTTTTCTAATTTTGTCAAATTATAATGTTAGGCGACAATATAATAAATGAACTCTTGCAGGTGGATTGCACTTTTTCCAACCGACAAATCAACATTCTCTCGTCTCCCTCTCTACAGATATATGCAGAAACCCATATCCTGAAGTCTGAAGACAACGTCCATGTGTGGTCCAGTGTGGATCATAAAATAGAGTGATATCTGCCTCATGGGATTGTTTGTTCCTTTCAACATTACTATTTGGTTCTTTTGTCGGTCATTTTGCTGGTGATTTGTTTATATATATCTATTTAAAAAAGAAAACTGCTACAAACATTCCACTAGGCTATCGTTAAGGTTCATAAATGTATTGAAACATGTAAAAAGCTTATAAAAATTTGTAAAATTTTTTTGAAAAATGTAAAAAGAGCGTTGAAGTATGTGATTTTTTTTTTTATCTTTTCTGAACTTATGAACAAGCCCACAAGACTTAATAGAAGGATCATTTAAAACAATAAACTTTGTACGTATTTGAAGACACAGATGAATACCGCATGAAATCAGTGTTTTACTTAATTTATAAATAACGAATTTTGTTTGATATTTCTCAAATAATGTTAATTAAATAATGTTTCCAATGTTATCTAAAATATTATGAATTACTAAAAAAATATAAATAATTAAAAAATGCATAGTCCTAAAGAAGGGCAAACAAATCGGACAGAAGGAATGAATACTGTTTATTTCTCACCTTTTTTTTTTTTTTGAGGTAATTAAATAATCATCCGGTTTTTGAACACTATATAGATTTTCATCCCCCTTGTTTTACCAAGTTATGTTTTCATCCTTTTCAATTGTAAAATACCTTATCTACCCTTATTTAGTGATAAATATGAATATGCATATATTGTTGCCTAATTAGGTGGGATATAGTTTTCCTAATTAGGTGGGATTTGGTTGATTATTTGAAAATGAAAAGGGAAGAAGTTCAAATTTTTGTTATCTCAGATAAAAAATAATAATAATCTTTGTTATCTTCTTCTTGAAACTAACGCAAAATTCTTTTGTTTAATTTACCATTGATAATCATGGTAAACTTTTGAAGAACTAAATTTAACCATATTTGCTGTTTATTTTTACCATGATTATTGGATGAGATTTGTAAGTCAAATTAATCCATTTATTTTTTAATTTACCATATCTACTGGCATGTAATTTATTTTTTGCCATAATTTTTGGGTGGTGGATCACATTGATTGTTTGACTTTAAAACTCTACTATGTTTTTGGCGTTTACTTATTTTTACCATCTTTTCTTAGTGATATATCAACTTTTGAAGAACTAAATTTAACCATATTTGTTGTTTATTTTTACCATGATTATTGGATGAGATATGTAAGTCAAATTAATCCATTTATTTTTTAATTTACCATGTTTACTGGCATGTAATTTATTTTTTACGATAATTTTTGGGTGGTGGATCACATTTATTGTTTGACTTTAAAACTCTACTAAGTTTTTTGGCATTTACTTATTTCCATCATGGTAAAAAAAAAACTAACAGGCCACCAAAGTTTGATCCACAACTTCTTTCAATAATCATGGTAAGGAAAAAAATAAAATAGATGACCAAAGTTTCATGATCATAATAAAAATTGTATATCCACCATATCTTTCAGTAATCATGATAAAAAAAAACAGTTTCGACTAGTGCTTGATTCGTGGAACGGTGCAAAATTAAGGAAAGAATGTCTGATACTAAGATTTGTTCTTCAGTCTACCCATCTACTAGCACTGAAAAATTAGCATAACCTTCATTGTGATTGAACGCCAAACTTCATCATTCAAAAGAGATTCAGAATGCACAAAATGTAGAATCCTAAAAGTAAATAAATGTCTTCCTTTAATTTCTTAATTAAATCTTGAAAAGAAAAAAAAAACTGGTTTGCGCCAACGGAGAGAGATAGGAGTGACTGGCAATGGATTGCGGCGGCGGTGGACATTGATGGATCTTGATTTGAGACGACGATTTAGGAAGGCGAAGACAAAAGATTTGGTACAACAAAGAGACGACACCGGTTTAGTCGGGAGGGAGGATTGTCGCCGGCAATGGGACCGCGAGGATTGAGTTTTTGGGATATCGATTTGGGACCACCTCAGTGCTGATTTCATCTAAAAACAATTTCAACCATTGCAGAAATGAGGTTCTAGTTTTTATAATGGAACAAGGAAGTTACCGTAAATATGGGGATGTGGTTTATCCCTAAATTCAAGGAATCGAGTTAGTTAACGCCAAGGATGTTGGAATGGATGAAAACTGATTTGGGATTTTTGGTATTAAATGGGAATTCCGTTTGAAGGAGCGTGATTTTAGGGATTGGGTTTTATCCCCAAATCCCGTAAATGCAGTGGAGGACCTCATAATTTAGAAATTGGTCCACTTTCTTCCACCCCTATATGCAACTTTTAATTTAGTCCTCAATCCATTAATATGTTATATATTACATATTTATATATATAAAGGACAATTTAGGGATTATTTGAATCTTGGGATGGAAACATAACTCCTTAAAATGCTCAGGATGATTTTCTAATTCTTAGTGGATAAAAGGATGATTATTTAAGTGCCCTTTTTTTTTTTAATTTGTATATCTATGATTGGATGCATCGCATTATACGATAATTTAAGTGTGACAAATAAATCTGACACTCGCCAAAGAATATTACTAATATATTTGAAGTCTCCGGTTGGTACTGGCCGGAGAATTAATCCCACAAGCAAGTAAGCAACACACAAACACCCAATTACAGTTGGATGAATGTGAAGTTATAACTAAACCACATTAGTAGTCGGGTGATTGTGTGTATATGTAACAATTTTTCTATTCCCCGGTATTAATTGGGCCTCCGTTAGTAGATAGTGGGATTGGTCGTTTAGGATTAATACAGTCTTTATAATTTTTCAACGAATTTTTTCCCAACAAAAGTCGAGCTAAACGGAATTTGAAAAGGTAAGTTCAAAATATTATTCACCATTTGAAACGAGCAAATTTTGAAAAAAATAATATTTAGAGTAATTTTTGAATTGGAAATTTTAAAATTACAGTAGTAGAAAGACTAAACGAGCAAAACCATTTTTATGAAATTGGCTAAAAGATTTAGTAGTTCAGCATTACATATTCTCAATATAGTGGTTCGTTTATAGAGGCCAAATTCAGGATCGATGATGGCTTGAAACTCAAAAGGGTACATCGTGAATGGATTGATGATGGCTCTTATACCTAAGTAATCATGTGCAACAAAACAACCCAAAGAAACCAAAATTGGATGATACCCAAAATCACATACCAAATGGTTGCAAAAATGAAGCCAGGCCTAGATTTTAATCCTCCTCGTGCCTTCGAACCATGTCTTAGGTCCAATGCATTGCCCAAATTATAATTTAAATTTGGCTTGCACCTTAAAGTAAAGCAGGACTAAGATCAACTTGAAATAAGTACTTGTCATCCTGATGATTTTTTTTATTTTTTTATTTTATACTCAAAACAGACCATACAAAATAAACATCTTTATCTTTAGATAAAAAAGATCCGGGGACTCTGCCGTAGTAGGGATGACAGGCCCTACTGACCAATCTCAGGAGTCAAAACGTGTTTTGGACTGTTCAGATTTGACGAGAGTTAAAATACCCAAACACCCTTTGGCACCCCTCAAATCTGGGCCGTTCAAAACATATTTGAACGGCCAAGATCGGGTTGGCAAGGCTTGCAGAGGCCCCGAGTTCCAAAACAAGAGGTGGAGTTGATCTACAAAGAGGAGTCAACTAATCAGACTCTTATCCTTATCCGATTGAAATTGCTCTTTTACTGGAATTCTCTTTAAAAAATACTCCGTATCTAAACAATTGCTTCTTTTTTTTTTTTTGTCAAATGATAAAAGTTTGGTTCATAAAAGAAATCATATATCTCAACGGACCACCATTCCGCCAAAGAAGATAATAAAGCGTTAAGGAAGCCTAATCAACCAACAACTTATTGGAGTATTATTCTAACAAATTAAACAGCTCCAATTATTGAGTGTATTAAATACCAATGTGGGCCCCACATCACATTCCGTCGGTTCAATCCCAAAAAATTTTAGGACAGTAGGCATGGGGCAAACTTGAGCACAGGGCATATTAAACCCCCGAATTCGTTTCCGTTAAAATGTCGTTCAAGCTTCAGCACGCACGCAGACTCTCTCTCTCTCTCTCTCTCTCTCTCTCTGCGTGTATAATGACACGTAAAAGTATATAGGTGTGTATGTCCGCAAGACTAATGGATTCAGAGTAGAAATCGGGAAGTTGTGGCGTTCCCTTTTTGCATTGATACTCCTACCCACCCACTGTCCAAAATCCAACACACACACACAGAGCGAGCTTATTTTCCAATGGATAATAGAGCGGCTTTGTAGGCTAAAAGGAGACAAACAAAACTCTGCCTCCCATAACCTCTCTGGCCTCCTCCCTCCCTCTTACACATTGATGATTCAGACCCATCTCTGATTTCTCTCTCTCTCTCTCTCTCTCTCTCTCTCTCTCTCACCCACACACACACAATGGCTTGTCTCGGCCTTGAATCTCCTCCTTTACGGTACGTCCCTTCTTCTTCTTCTTTTTATTTTTATCTGCATTCCATTTTGTTTCAATGGTCTTCGCTTTCTGGGTTTTGTTTGCTACGTAAAGTACAATTTTTTGGCAGATTCAGGTAATTTTTTAAATGCCCATTCTATCATTTTAGAGAAGTTCGTAAGTTTCTGTTTGGCGAGTTCTAGTACTGTTAGTATTTACTTGGTGGTATTGACTTCACTTGCTCTGGTTACAAACTTACAATGCTATGTCTTAATTTAAGAATTTTGTGTTTAGGTTTTTTTTTCCTCCCTTTTATTAGTTATTTTGGGGAATGTATGGACAGACTGGTTTGACGTCCGATTAGATTCATGGGACTGATAATGTGGCGATAATTATAATACCAGCAAACTAAGACTGAGGGGATTAACAATAACGAATTTCGAATAGTATACGGTATGTTTGTGGAATTGGTTATTCTACAGATTTGATCTCTATCCACAGTTGTGTAATGAATCATGTCTAATTAGGTCTCTCACATAGGCCCTTAGTGGCTGTGTTGAATCTGTTTTGAAAAAATGAATGTCTTGAATGTGTGATCTATTTTATTTGTTTGAAGCACGATTCGGAGAGCTTTGTTATATTCTCCAAAAATCTCAGGGCTCGCGTTTCCCCTCTTGTCCTTTTGGTAGAGATCTGCATGTGCACGCAGGTCATGAGTGTCCCTTAATTCTCATGGTACATGTAATGTAAATCATCTCCTAACATTAAGCAAAACAGGAAACTTAGATTCTGTGAGAGCCAAGACGTGGATTTGTGATATGATATTTCAGTTGATGATGTGATCGATACTGTGTTCATCCTTCCGTTTACAATACTAAACTAACAGAAATTTTTGGTTCATCTGGTTTGTGGGTTGCATGAGTTCGTGCATATTTCGGCCTAGTAGCGTTTTACAAGAGTATGATGCATTCTGTATTTGCTAGTCTGATGCATTCCATTTGTAAAGAACTTGTGTATCTCTTGTAGAGCAATTTCTTTGCTCTTGTAGAGCACTTTCTTTGCTCTAGTTTTTCTCTTCATCCAGTGGACTTGCTTCTCCGATGCCTATTTGTGCTCGTTCACTATTTTACCATTGGTTTTGGCTGTTTATGCATTCTTATCAACCTGAATTGCTTATGCAGGAAGAATAGTATGAGTTTTGTTAAGTTACTGCAGAAACCTTCAGAAGACAAAGTTGATCCAGCTGAATATAGAGTACATGGTTGTAAATCCTCTTCCGCTTCTGCCCTAGGTAACATGTTTCATCTTTTTTGTGCGAGTAATAACTTGCTATCGTTTATGTGTTGACACGCATGGGTTATCTTTGGGTTGTGCTTTTTCCTTTATCTGATTTCCCTATTTTAGACCTGAGATGCTTCGAGATGGAAAAGGAGAAAGAAGACAGTTCCTCTCCTAGGGGAGTTTTAGAAGCATGCATAAGAGGCTTGGACACTGGAGCAGATTCTCCTAATACCCACGTCTCAGATCTCAAAACCTCTTCTTCAAATCCACATTCGCTTTCTCGCTGGCGAGTATTCTTCAAACTGTGGAAGAAAAGCTCTATAAAGCGGTTACCTTCCTTTCCTCCTCTTGCTGTACCGAAGATAATATCAAGCAGAAAGAGCAGAAGTATGAGAGAAAACGGCAATGCAGATCTCTGTTGTTTCAAGTCTTCCTGGAAGAACTTCACCTTCTCTGATCTCAAAATTGCGACAAACAACTTTAGCCATGGTGTGTAAGTTAGTTCCATTGATTTGATTCATCGTCACTTGAACTTTATTTCAGTTTACAGCTAATGTCTTAGTCTGTGAGTTGCGAGGATGCGTGGAGCCATGTTGATACAAGTGAATTGCTAAATTTTGTATTTTTGCTTGTGTTCAAAAGATTTGTACAATATTTCCCCTAAATTTTGAATAAAATTGAATAAATCTTTTCAGTCACCACTAGAATTTGGAAAATATGACTCTTAACTGTAGTTGCATGTTTTCTTCCATTTTCCTGTCCATGATTTAATTTATTGTCTCTTTTCGCAATGAACCATTTTTGGATTGTAAAATAGGAAAATTTCTGAATGTCTTTGCCGAAAGTATTTCACCCCATCTAAAATTTTCGGCTCTGCCCTCATTGCAAGCTTGACAATTTCTTTAGTCATCTCTTTCCTTGTAATTTGTCTCTCATTTCTTCGATTGTGGATACCTATGGCTCTGTGGACTACAGCATTTAGTGATGCAAATTGCAAAATTGCGAACTTAGTGCTATGTTGTCTTGCAGAAAATCTAATCGGGAAAGGTGGTTATGCTGAAGTTTACAAGGGCTGTTTGCCAGACGGGCAGCTTGTAGCAATTAAGCGGCTGAACAAAGGGACAATTGAAGAGCAGACAACAGGCTTTTTATCTGAGATCGGCATTATTGCTCATGTAAATCATCGCAATACTGCAAAATTAATTGGGTTTGGAGTTGAAGGTGGAACATATCTTGTTCTTCAGTTATCTCCTCTTGGGAGCTTAGGATCACTTCTTCGTGGTTAGTGTGTAACTTTTTCTCTTCTTGTTTCTCCAGCATCTTTTGCTTTTGGTTTATGGGCATGTATTTCGACTTTCCAGGTTCCAAGGAAAAGCTAGATTGGGCTGTTAGGTATAAGATTGTTCTGGGCACTGCTGCTGGCCTGATGTATCTTCATGAAAACTGCCAAAGGCGAATTATTCACAGAGATATCAAGGCTGATAACATTCTGCTCACAGACAATTTTGAGCCTCAGGTATCTTTCCACTTTCTAACATGGATTGGTCAAACGCGATTTCATAATCTACTTCTGTTTTCTGGGAGCAGAAAGTAAAGGTCATTTGTATATCTTATTGAGCAAGCAAGAAATGAAAATGAAGTTTCTGTGTCATCTATGGAATATAAATGCTTTGGACTCTACAAAGTACACTATTGATCAATCTGGCTTCTTTTGAACCTTTTTTACATGTAGTATGTGCTGATCGAACACAATTTCAAATCAGACATAGCAATCTTGGTGCAGCCTAGGAAACAAAATCATATTCCTCAGATAAGGCATAATTGTCACTGACTGCCAGAGTTTTCTCAATTTTTTTTTTTTTTGGTAACTCGTAATTTCTCCATCTCTGTTTTCGGCATTGCCTTGGTGCTAAGTTTCCATAAGTTCCTAGTAAACTTTGAGAAGTACCCCAAAGACGATAATACCAAAATTTGATGGATGGTGCTAGATAGCATGTGCTGTTAGAACATAATTCCAAATCAAAGGGGCGGCATGCATAGGAAACAAAATCCTATTCCTTAGATAAGACTTTATCTTAGCCGACTGCCAGAACTTGAAGTTTTCTCAATTGAAAGCTTTACAAGAGTTGTGATTTAGATAGTCTGCATATTTGTTTCCTGCATTACCGTGGTGCTATGATTACCATAAGTTTCTGGTAAATTTTGAAAAGTACCCCAAGGATGAGAGAAGAAGGTGTCATCACTATTGGACTACGGGTGGACACCAGACATAACAATGCAGTTCTCCAGTAAGTAGTGAAAGTGTTAATGTGTATTATCTGGTCAATAAAGAGAGAATAATGATTCATTAACACGCGCAAACAAAGGAATTTTTGTCCATGTGGCATTTCTATTCAAACTAGTGTCCCACAAATGGCTCCCTTTGGATGTGATTTTGAAAAGTAACGGAAGGCCTTGGTTTAGTGGTGAACTGGTTATAACTCTGCCTATTAACCTTAAGGTTATTGGTTTGAACCTGAGGGCTACCACTTTGTGCATGGACCCTATCTAACCCACCATACTCTCATTAATGGGGACTAAATTGGGCATAGTTGTAGACTATTTTGGAAGGAGACTTTGTATTCTGCCCAACAAAATCCCTGTGACGAGACTGCATTTCGTATCTGCAAATGTTTTTTGTTAAGCTCAATTGTGTGTAAACATCATGTGTGTTAACGATTGTTGTTGCACAAGAATTCCATTAGATACATCTATTCTACAAGCTGCCTAGAGCTAAATTATTTTATTTACTTAGAAATGGAAATTAACTACCTTAGATTGAAATCCACGTCTATCCAAGAGAAGCTTTAAATGCTTCATTAGTCTTGTTTCTCATTTTAAGGGTTGTCCTCTCATTGTATATTGAAACTTTTTAGAGTGAACAGAGTTGCTTTTTCGGTTTTTCTTATTCTATCAGATACTTAGCAGATTTAGGGAAACCTTTTTTTTTTTTTTTTTTGCAACTGAGGAAGAAATATTAATTTTTCTATAATAGTACAACTCTACTCATCATCTGACAACAAGCTTCTCAATATTTAACGTCTTGTCCATGATTGTTTGATTGCTAACTTATCCACTTCAATACAGATTTGTGATTTTGGGCTTGCAAAATGGCTCCCAAAAGACTGGACTCACCACCATGTACCAAAATCTGAAGGTACATTCGGGTATGTGACCCTAAAAACCCTTTAACTAAACTTAATGAAGGAGTTATGTCTTAATTTTGTCATTGTATCTTCAAATAAAGCTATTTCGCTCCGGAGTACGTCATGCATGGTATCGTTGATGAGAAAATCGATGTGTATTCTTTCGGGGTGCTACTTTTGGAGCTCATTACGGGGCGCGAAGCCTTGGATGATTCAAAGCAAAGTCTTGTTCTTTGGGTAAGTTAATCCATTTCTAATCATTCCCTGCCATCAGTCCATCACCTGTCTTTTCATATTAAACTCCATTAGACTAATTATTTCCATTGTAGGCAAAGCCATTGATCGATGGCAATATTGCCAAGCAACTTGTTGACCCTTGTCTGGGTGATAATTACGATCCTGAAGAGATGGATCGTGTCATCTTGACTGCCTCTTTGTGCACGGAGCAAATTCCAATTCTACGTCCTCGAATGAGTCAGGTACTTACTGCTCAAATGGATGTGTTTATAAGTTTTCATTTCACAGTTTAATCAAGTTCAAGTTCATAGCGTTTTTGACCTTTTCCCGACCATATGACTCTTCCGGGTATGATAAATGTTGTTGATACTTTCTTGATATGGTGGTACTTTGTGTAAGAAATGAATTGTAGTTTGTATAGATAAGCAAGAACATAAGACTGCTTGTTTTGGGGCTTCTTCACTTCTTATTTGTAGGACAGTCTTTCACTTTCTGCTTAATCCCCACCAGCATCGATAGAAGAAATTCTCATATTGCTTTTCATTTTAGTAGCATTCTGAATTGTGGTTTTTTTCCTCATATAACTCATTAGCAAAAAGCTTTGGTTGATTGCCAACACTTGCTCTTTCATTCCTTTTTTTTTTTTTCTATTGCTTCTCTTTCTTTTCTGTTTTTCAAGGTCCCTTTGACTGGGCTGTGATTGAGTATATTGGCTTCATCCAATTCTCCCCCTTTTCAGTGACCTCATTTAGGCATGAATTCTATTTCATATTCTGTCGAGAGTGAATGGCTCTGTAAAGGTCCTCTATTAGCTTATGAAGGAATTTTGATTAGAAGTAACACTTCCTTGGAAGTTTCCTTAAAGCATTGATATTGTTAAGGGCCAAGGATCTTCTGCACCCAATTTGGTACAGAGGACATTGGAAGAGTGTTAAGCCCAATATAAGGTGACTTCATATCACGGACTGTGAAAAAAGCTTGAGTGGCAGTCTGATTTGTGTTTCACTGCTGGTTACAGGTTGTAATACTTCTTAGGGGTGAAAATTACAACCTGGACGGTTCGAAAGAATGTCAAAAGCGATCCCTCCAACGAACATTCTCAGAAGAGATCTTTGATGCAGAAGAATACAACTCAACGAAGTATTTGAGTGATCTCAATCGACATAAGGAGGTCGCTTTGGGTTCCTGAAATCAGTTATCATATATCGAAACTAGTACGTATAGATTGTAGAGATCAGAAGGGGAAAAAGGCCAAATGGAAAGCCCAAGATGGAACTAATTTAAAGTGCAGGTTGCAAAGACTTTGTTTCCAGATTACACTTAAGAGAAAATCCCCCTTGGTTTTGTATACAAATTTGCTAATGTGGTGGGTGGCGTTTTCATGATTTAGGAACTCAATTTTTGAAATTTTGTAAAGTAATTAATGGACAGTAGCATGGAAGTTGATACAAACACAGAAAATGATGATCTTTAATCCTTAGCCTTTTCTGGACTCTTTCTGTGCAATTAAAAGCATACTGACCTTGTGATGGGGAGTCCCTTGGTATAATTTTACCCCTTTTTTTTTTTAATTTTTTTACGCCATTTCTTTTTTACTAAGCATAGGATTTTATGTGGATAAAAATGCAAGATTCACCGTGTCTTTTTCATTCTTAAGTTCTGTGTTTTATTTATTTTGATCGGCGGTCTCATATTTTATATAAACAGTCTCAAGCCCGAAAAAAATTTGTGGGTGCGCATCAAGTAGTTCATTGCTTATTTTGGCCAAAGTAGAAAAGCCAACTTTTTGTTTTTTGCATTTTTCTCGAAAAACAAAAAGCAAAAAAGTGGATTGGTTTGACCACTTGTAAAAATAGACTTTCCGAAAAGCCAAAAGCAAAAAATGAAAAAGTTGCTTATTTATGCCAAATGGTATAACTTTTTGGAACTCAAAATAACCAAAAATTTGCTTTTCTACTTTCGCCAAAATAGGCCATACATAGGCAAAAAGATAGAAGACAATTTTAGAAGATATAAACAATCATGCTCTGACTAAGAAAGTCCAAGGATGATAAGATGAGACCATATGAGAATTTATAGGTTTACACATAATATGAACACTAAAAGTAGGCGCGCCGGTTTCGAAACAAGTCAGTTTCTTCTCACCTCTACCCTCCTCACACCCGTTCCACCACTTCACCTTTCTACCTCTCCCTTCGCTGAAACCATGGCTACTCCCGCCTCCTCCTTGGCCGTTTCACCTGCCTTGTTTGGGGTCTGTTTTGACTCAGTGGTGACGTTAGGGCGGCTCGGGCCCCTCCGGCGAATAATGATTCTGATGACCGTTGGCGGCGACTCAGAATCTCGGTTCTTGGCTGGAGAAGCAGCTGGCTTTGCATACTCGGTGTAACTCAATGTCTTTCGGAGCAACTCAGTGGGGCAACTCATTGGGTCTACTCAGTGGGGCGACTCAGTTTATTTAGTTCATTCCAGCTGAGTTTTTGTGCTTTTTGTTTCAGTTTTGTTTCTTTTCGCGATTTGATTTTCTTGAAGTCTAGATTTCATTTGAGCTTTCATGGGTTGGATTGAGCCATAGGCTAGTTACTATTGTGGTTTGGGTGGGACCCTATGTATCGACCCTCGTATGGGCTTGCGTCTGCTCTGCAGTATGAGTCTTAGAGCCCCATGCCTGTCATGGTTATTGTGGTGTGCTTGTTGCCCGAGTCATAGTAGTTTCGGTTTTTTCCGTTTTAGTATTGAAATCTTGTATTTGGCTTGGCTTTCGGGTCGAATTAATGAAATGACTTTCAGTTCAAAAAAAAAAAAAAAAACCACAAGCGTATTAACAAACAGATTTTACAAAAAGTGTATACACTTCCTTCTATTAACAGCCTAAACAAAATAATTGCAAAAACTGCTTTAAACACACATTTTAAACTTTTTAAGTACATTTTCACACATTTGTATATACTTTTGACCAATTTTAATTTCGGGACTGATATATATATATATATATATATATATATATATATATATATATATATATATATATATATATATATATATATAGGATAAACTTCCAATAAGGGTCCCTTATTGAAGTTAAAATGCGGACCTCACCTTTCTGAGCCAAATTTTGATGATCCGAACCGTTCAATGTTTTTAAAATGCATTTTTAAGGGCCTCCGCGAGGATTCGTCCAAAAAAAATACCCGGAAGGGCTTCATCCGATCAGTTTTGGTTAAAAACGTTATATATAGCGTTTTTAACCAAAACTGATCGGATGAAGCCCTTCCGGGTATTTTTTTTGGACGAATCCTCGCGAAGGCCCTTAAAAATGCATTTTAAAAACATTGAACGGTTCGGATCGTCAAAATTTGGTCCGGAAACACAAAAAAGGCTAGGTCCGCATGGTATTTTTCAATAAGGGACCCTTATTGGAAGCTTATCCTATATATATATATATATATGCGCCAATTATCCTGTCAAGGATCCCGGATTTCCCGGATTTAAGCGTTTTGATGCATTTGCCGATTGTTTTTGGGAAATCCGAGCCGTCCAATGTGTTCAAAAGGTGTTTTCCAAGTCCCACGCGGGAAATCTTTAAAAAAAAATACCCGGAAGGGCTTGATCCAAGCGGTTTTTCGCAAAAAATGTACATTTACAGTTTTGCGAAAAACCGCTTGGATCAAGCCCTTCCCGGTATTTTTTTTTGAAGATTTCCCGCGTGGACCTTGGAAAACACCTTTTGAACACATTGGACGGTTCGGATCGTCAAAAAAATATCGGGAAGGTGGAGTCCCGGATTCGGAACTCCCGGACTTGATCGGGCCTCTATATATATATATATATATATATATATAGGGAAATTTTCTTGTCCACACTCCCGGATTTAAGGAAAAAATGGGGTTTTTTTGTGTTGCAAATTTTTTTTTGGAAAATCCGATCCGTCCAATGTGTTCAGAAGGTGTTTTCAAAGGTCCACGCGGAAAATCTTCAAAAAAAAATACCGGGAAGGGCTTGATCCAAGCAGTTTTCGCAAAAACTGTATTTATATATTTTTGCGAAAACTACTTGGATCAAGCCCTTCCTAGTGTTTTTTTTTGAAGATTTTCCGCGAGGACCCTTGAAAACACTTTCTGAACACATTGGACAGATCGGATCGTCAAAAAAAAATTTTGTATAAAAAGTCCGGAAATTAAAAGTCCGGATAAGAAGTGGACTCTCTCTCTCTCTCTCTCTCTCTCTCTATACTGATATATATATATATATATATATATATATATATATATATATATATATATATATATATATATATATATATATATATATATCAGTCCCGTTCTCCTAAGAGATCTCTTATTAAAAATTTGGTGCGGACCTAGCCTTTTTTCAACTTTCCGGATCAAATTTTGACGATCCGAACCGCTCAATGTTTTTAAAATGCATTTTTCAAGGTCCACGCGGGAAATCTTCAAAAAAAAAAAACCCCGGAAGGGCTTGATCCAAACAGTTTTATCGAAAACTATTTGGATCAAGCACTTCCGGGTATTTTTTTTTTTGAGGAATCTTCACGTAGGCCCTTAAAAATGCATTTTAAAAACTTTGAGCGGTTCGGATCATCAAAATTTGATCCGGAAAGGTGAGGTTCGCATCAAATTTTAATAAGGGATCCCTTAGGAGAACATTTACATATATATATATATATATAACAGCCTAGTGAAATTCTTTACCATTTTTCTTAAGGATTTTGCTAAAATGTGCCCCTAGGCACGTGACAAGATTCATTAATGAGTCTAATTGAATCTTTATTTGCATGGAAATCTAAGTTATAAACAATTGGCACAAACTTTTTTACTACTTTTTGCATGGGGAATCTAAATATATCAATTACTTTTACTTCTTTTTATAAAAGTGGATTTAATTAGACTCGTTTAATGAATCTTATCATATGCCTGGGACACATTTTAACAAAATTCTTTTCTTAATAAATACACGATTTGAGAATAAAAGATAGTGTTTGGTTGGATTTTTGAAAATGAGAATAATGAGATAATGATTAGAGAGAGAAATAAAATAATGAGATAATGAGTAAAGAGAAATTCTTTTTGAAAAAAAAAATCTTTTCAAAAAGATTTTTGAAAATGAGGAAAAAAGGAAAGAGAACAAGGCCAAACTTTTACAAAAATGCAATTCAATTGAATTCGAATCAAATCGAATCGATTTAAAAAATGTAGCAGTACCTAATGGGCCCAAGGGACTCCCGTCTTTTCAGCTAACAAAAGATCAACAGCTAATGATCAAGCTACCCTGAGCGCCCTTGAAGTTTCCAACAAGTACACTGACCTTCCCTTTGGTTTTAGTAATTATTCACACTTCCCTGTTTACAAACTAATTAATCTGTAGATTCTCCCCTTAACGTTAAAATTGCATTGACCTCCCATATTTTATATTAACTGACTTCCCCATTTCTCAGGATAAATCATAGTCTAAAACTAATATCTGCATGTTAATTACAATAACTAGGTTGTTGTGCATGTTCCAAATAGGTACTTACTATGAAGAAGTTGATACGAAGATGGCAAGGAGATACGAAGATGTCCTAAATAACGATGAAGAAATTGAAGATGCTCAATATTAGAGGCACCCATAGTTTTTCTTTTGCTTAAATGCACTCAATGAAATTACATAGGTAATGTTTAATTGGTTGGAAACTACTTCTTCATTTTGTTTTTTTTTTTGGGTAAATTTCTTCATTTTGTTTTAGAATTCATTTTTACTGAAATTAGTTTGATGGACCATGTTTGATGTCTATTCCGAAAATTTATCTGGCGATAAGTGTAGTTTATTTGTTAGAATGGGAAGTTATACTTAGGTTGTGTTCAATACATTGTGTGTTGTGTCTTTAGGCGAACAATTACTGCAAATGTGCTATTTTTTGAATAATTTTTAATGGGGGGGTGTTACGCACACCACCCCTGACACCCACTCCCCAAACTAGCCCCATTCCCCCAATACCCTTCTCCCCCACCACCTTTTTCGGCCCAGACTTTGCTTCTTCTTCTTCTTCTTTTTTGCCTTTTTCTCTTTTTTCTTTACTTATTTAATTTGATTTACTCAAATTACATTTGCAAGTAATTATTTTTTAACATTGACTTTTAAATTTGACTTTATATTTACAAACTTTATATTATTTTAATTAGTTAATTAATTTGTTTTAATAATGAATAATATTTTAAAAAACTTGGAAAAGTGAATAATATTACAATCACGCTTAAAAGTAAATAAATATTACAATCACGTTTTAAAGTGTCTAAATATTACAATCACGTTGACAATGTTCAGCCCTAATCATAGTTGTCAAAGGCGCGCCCAGGCGCTCGCCTAGGCGAGAGGCGTAGCGAGGCGCAGCCTTTGCGCCTGGGTGTACCCCAGGCGAGGCGACTGAAAAGAGGCAACCAAAAGGCGCGCCAAGGCGCAAAGGCGAGAGGCGACCAAAAGGCGCGCTTCTTTCAATTTTAACAACAGCCGTTGATTTTTGTGACTTAGGTTAAAAAACTCACCTTAGCCGTTGATTTTGGATCTCAGAAATAAAAACCCTCAGCAGCCCTCTCTCTCTCTCTCTCTCTCTCTCTCTCTCTCTCTCTCTCTCTCTCTCTCTCTCTCTCGAACGAACGAACGAACATCTCTCTCTCTCTCTGTCTCTCTCGAATTCGAATCTCGATCGAACGAACATCTCTGTCTCTGTCTCTGTCTCTCTCTCTCTCGCACGATCAGCAAGAATCAAGAACGAAGACAGTCTTCGATCACGAAGTCAAGAACGAAGACAGAGTTGTCAAATTCGATCAAGAAGAAGACAGACAGAGTCGACAGACCTTGATTTGGTGGCTTTCGAACTCGATCAGACCTTGATTTGGTGGCTTTCGAACTTCATCAGACAACAGAGGTGGCTTTCGAACTCGACCAGACAGCGTGAAGAACAAAGAAGTCTTTTGGCTTTCGAACTCGAACTCGATCCTGTCCAAGACTCCAAGCTAGGAAGGTACGTACTACGTAGGCTATGGATTTTAGTATTTCAGCCCTCCCTTCTTATTTCTTTTCCAATTTTTGAATTCATTTAAAAAAAAAGAAGAAGCAGTGATTACATGACTGAATCTGATTCACTGATTATTTTAATTTTAACTTTTCTATAAATATTAAGTTGTCATATAATGAATTTTTGCTAAAAGAGAGGTCAGAGAGACAGAGACTCAGAGGTAGTATTTGAATTAGACTCTGTTTGTTTTGCTTTTAGATGTCAAGCAGAGGAGATAAAGTTAATACTAGAACGGATCCCGCATGGAAGTATCATCATTTGCCGGATCCCGTAAACACTAATAAAATGAAGTGTAATTTTTGTAACAAAGTAACCAATGGAGGGGTTAGTCGGGCAAAGAAACACCTTGTGGGAGGTTATAGAGATGTGACAGCTTGTCCAAAATGCCCAGCCGATGTGAAAGAAGAGATTCGAGCGTATATGGGAAACAAAAAATCATTGAAAGAGCAAATGCAAATGATGCCGGATATTGATGATTATGGTTTTGATGAGGATGATGACGATGTTGTGGAGATTGCGACTGCCAGAGGTCGAGGTAAATCTGTTGCAACGGGGAGCAGTCAAGGCTCCGTTTCTAAACCTTGGCCGAAAAAGCCAAAAAGGAAAGGGCCTATTGATGTATACTTCACTCCCGATGCGGATGTTGTGGTGCAAAATCGGAAAGGGAAGCAGCCAACTATTGATGCGAATGACCCATACAAGAAAGAACTAAGAGATCGTGCAGTTACGAAATTCGCAAGGTGGATGTATGATGCCGGTATTGCTTTTAATGCAGTTAAATACAAAAGCTTTGGGCCCGCGGTTGAAGCTATTGGGCAATATGGTCCGGGCATGAAACCACCAAGTTACCATGAGACACAGGTCACCTATTTGAACAAGGAGGTGGTTAATACAAAAAATTTGATGAAGGATCACAAAGAGGATTGGGTGAAATATGGATGCTCTATAATGGCTGATGGATGGAGTGATAGGAATCAAAGGACCTTGATCAATTTTTTAGTGAATTGTCCAAAAGGAACAATGTTTATTGAGTCCATCGATGCATCGAGCTTTGTTAAGGATGGCCAAAAATTGTTTGAGCTTCTTGACAAATATGTGGACCTCGTCGGTGAAGCCAATGTAGTTCAAATTGTCACGGACAGCCCCTCAGCTAATGTATTGGCCGGTAAGAACTAAGAATCTTATATCTTACTTCATTATTAAAAAAAAAAAGTTTATAGTTTGTTTTTATGGTTACAAATTTATAGTTTGTAGTTGTACTTTGTATTAATAATTTCTTTTGGTTTAAACTTCTAATAGGAAAGTTTTTGGAAGCAAAGCAACCGAATCTTTATTGGACACCATGTGCGGCCCATTGCATTGACTTGATGTTGGAAGATATTTTCAAGATACCACAATTTAAGCAGGTTTTCGAAAGGGCCGTTAGAATGAATGGCTACATTTATGCTCGTCCCGTCGTACTTAATATGATGAGGCGTTATACCCGAGAAAAGGAAATGGTCAGGCATGCAAAAACAAGATTCGCAACTGCTTTCCTCACTTTATCTAGGATTCATCTGCAAAAGAACAATTTGAGGAAGATGTTCCTTTCAGAAGAATGGACAAAAAGCAAATGGGCAAAAGAGCAAGCAGGTAAACAAGTGCAACGATATCTAATGATGCCCTCATTTTGGAATAATATTGTGTATGCTCTTAAGATCGCGGGCCCTCTTGTTAAGGTGTTGAGATTGGTTGATAGTGAGAGGAAGCCTCCCATGGGATACATCTATGAGGCTATGGATAGGGCGAAAGAAGCCATAGCCCAATCATTTGGTGAAAAGGTTGAGAAATACGAAGAATTCTTTAGGATTATTGACAATAGGTGGTCAATTCAGTTGCATCGTCCTTTGCATGCCGCGGGGCATTTTTTGAATCCGGAGTTCTTTTACTCAGACCCACAAGTTGAGCAAGATGTTGCGGTTATGACAGGGATATATAATTGCATAACAAAGCTAGTTGCAGATGAAGAGACCCAAAATCAAATCACTTCTCAGATGACTATTTACATGAAAGCTGAGGGACTTTTTTCAATGCCACTAGCAATTAGGCAAAGAACTACAAGGGCACCAGGTAATTTAAAGCAAACTAGAAACTTTTTAGTTTCTTTCAAATTTCTAGTATTGATGCCTAATTAGTTCAAATCCACAGCTGATTGGTGGGTTGCATATGGTTCTACAACTCCTCAGTTGCAAAAGTTTGCGATAAAGGTTCTTAGCCTCACGTGTAGTTCTTCCGGTTGTGAACGAAATTGGAGTGTATTTGAACATGTAAGTATCTACCTGAAGACGCATGTATTCCTATTTTCTATTAGGTTTTTTAACATCCTTGTATAAAATAGTATTTGATTATCATTCTTGCAGCTCCATAGCAAAACAAGAAATAGGCTTCAGCAAAAACGCCTCAATGACTTGGTGTTTGTCAAGTATAACAGGGCATTAAAACGCCGATACGATATGCGAGATACAATTGATCCTATTTCTTTGACAAATGTTGATGAGAGTAATGAATGGTTGCGTGGGGCGCTGGATGGAGAATTGGATGAAGATAATGAGGCGGTGTTTGGGGATACTAGTTTAACTTGGGGTGATGTGGCTAGAGCTTCAGGAGCGGGAGAAAGTAGCAATGCAACAAGATCAACAACAAGGGCACGAGCAAGGGCAACAAATCCAATTGATGTAATAGATGAAGAAGAGGCAAATTCTGAAGAGACGGAAGAAGAGGAAGATGAGGAGGGATACAAATCCGCTGATGAAGATGAAGAAGATGTGGATTTACTTGGGATTGAAGTTGACGATGATTAGTACTTGGCTACTTGCTTTAAATTGGGATAACTACTTGCTTTAATTTTATTTCAAATAGTGGATGCTTGTGTTTTATTGATTTCGATGTATTAGTTCTACTCTATGCGAGAACCGTAAACTATGTGCGATTTGGTAGGTGTTTTTATGCATCTTTTGGATGGTATGCTATCTAAAACTCATTGGCTTAGTGTTATTAGTTAAAGTATTGCTATATACTATTTTTTCTAATTTTTTTTACATAGGTGCGCCTCGCTTCAAAAAGGCGCGCGCCTCGCCTCTCGCCTCTCACCTTAGTCCCCACAGGATTTTGCGCCTCAGTGCGCCTTTCGCCTTTGACAACTATGGCCCTAATCAATATTGCCTTCAAATTGTGGTCCCAACACGACGTCCAGTATGTTGAACCACAATTGAACACGTACGTTATAAGTAATAGCCCATCCTGCAGCTTCATCCGATGCATTCTGCCACCACCATATTGGGATGGGTGGTACAGGGTGATGAGGGCGCAAAAAAAGTTGCACGAAGTGATTGTTAATACGGGCAATAGCTATTTCTTGGCGCTGTTGGACTGAAATTGGACAGGATCTCAAGGGCAAGTGAGTAAAACAACTTCCAGCATTCGCGTCAAATGTATGTAGTACAATGTTGTACCGTGATGCGATGACTACCCCTAAACTCATACAGTCCATCCAATTTGGCTGTGGAGCCATAGGCATCCAATAGTTCAGTGACCGTAGTACATCATCTGCGATATTTTCTAGCGAATAAACCGCATTGTAGAGATCTCTATTCTGATTAATTCTTGGATAAGATCCTGTCGTACTTGAACCCAGCCCTCCTCAGTGTCATAGATATGCGCGGCTATCACCCTAAATCCACAATGACCATCACCTTTGACGTCTTTGGTGTGGGACATATACTGCTGAAATTGCCAAGGTAAATACTGAATGTAATTAACCTCCTCCCTCTCCCTCTCCACCCTCTCCTTCTCCACCCTCTCCCTCCCTGCATTTTTCCCTTTCTCTTTCCCTCTCAATGTAGATGCTTCTGTACAAGAAGGTATGCGTCGTCCACTCTGCTCAGTTTTTCCCGCAGGTCGACCTCTATGTTCAGTGTTGTATGATGGGGCTCGAACATTGCTGTGAGACAGATCTGCCACATCCACAAACCTGTCTATCATATGCTTTCGCATACGTGGATCCATCCCCTATAATATGTCAACCACATGAGATGTCTTGCCGGGTTGTTCTCCCTCGTCATTAAACTCGGTCGCGTGCATAGAGAGCCTACTCCAATGAATGTGGATACTGGATAGCGGAATTGACATGCCGTGGGAACGATAAGCCCTCAAATCGTGCATAAATGGCAATCCGTGTGTTGTTCTGATTGAACAGCCGCAACTGCTGCTTGGGAGGGGGTAGGAGTCTGCGGCAGATTCTAGCTAAAAATCGATCAACTCCATTGCATATAATGAAACGCGACACTGATAGGCGCGCAATATCATGGATATAAGCGCCTAAGTAGGGCGAGTTAGCGCATTAAAGGCGCGTTTTATTCCATTTTCCACTTGATGCGGTGTTGTCTTTTGTTTTGGTATTTTCGCTTGTTTTTGTAGGAAACGGGCCAGAAGAGCACGTAAAGTGAACACAAGGCAATCGGGCATGTTGGGAACCGGTGGGACCCAAGTAGGGACGAGCAAGCAAGCTGAAAGGCCATATGAAGGTGTCGGTATCGATACAGGTAAAACCCTGTATCGATACCCAGGCGTCAGCAAGCGAACAGAACGTATGGGTATCGATACAGGGTTTTTCCTGTATCGATACCGAGAGCCCTAAAATGAGCTTTTGACTTTGCCACATGTTTTGACTTCGTGAGGGACATAAATACCTCGTTTTGAGGACGAATTAGGGTTCGAACTTTGTTTTCTTTTCTTCCAATTAGTAGCCGACTAATTCCTTTTGGAGATTTTACTTTCCGGAGATCGTTTGTTTGGAATTTTTGAAGTTTCGTTCGCAGATTCAAGTATTGCTTCGGTAACTTTCGTTTTGTTTACGTTAATCTCAGTTCACGGGAGTTTGTCCGTGCTTTGCTTTCGAATTTTTTGCTTTAATCCATACTCGAGTTTAATAGCATGTTTTATTTCAGAATCCTGTTATTTGTTCAAGTTACTATGAGTGAGTAGTCGCATAGGTATGGTCGCGGGGTGATTAACACACCGTGGCCAGGGCTGGGTAATTTCTTGCTCCTATTTTCAAAATCAATAATGGAAAAAGCAATTTTAGGTTATTAAAGAACTTCCGTTGGACGAATCCGAGCTTAGTTGGAGCCCATGTAACGCGGGGAACGGGGGACCAAAACTGGTTCTCCGCTGAACCTGGGTAATGGCAACCGCGAGGATTCGCATCTTTCGGGGTATCTTTCTCTCTCTAAAATCAAATATTTTCTTTGGAACACCGAATGGAGCAGGGAATGTCCGGACCTGGTCACTTGTGTTATGGACCCTACGACCGTACCTCCTTTCAAATCATTTAAGTAAACCAGATTTACTCTAGTTTAGTTAATTCTTCCCATCACATTACAAGGGGTGGCTACCTAAGAGCCGTACTAAACTTGACAACCCGAGTTTTTTTAGTGAGCACTTTCCACCTTCTCTGTGGATTCAATTCCGGTCTTACCGGGTATTGTGCTACACCGGTCTCAGCCCTACGCTTGGGACAACCCATTAATTTAGGTCTAGGATTTCGGTCAAGCAGACACCTTATCTCATCAAAAATGGCGTCACGTAAATGGTTGTGGCATGGAATGTTGACAGATTTCTCGAACGACTTCTTAATTTTCCCAAACTGATTTGTCAACATATTATCTATGCGTTCAAAAGATGTTTGGAGCGATGACATGGTTGTACCCCCAAATAGCACTTTAGCTTTGAATGTGCAGACTCGACCCTGTAATAGAATAATGCACTTTGTTTAAATAGGAAAGTTTGAATAGTGTAGTAGAATATAATGCAGAAATTTTAACTCGTAAAATTATAAAGTGACTATACCTTTGACTTGAATTGCTTCCGAGGTGCATACATGTATCTGTCCATGCGGTAATAAACCGCTCTTTGTACGGCTTTAACCATGTATCCGCAAGATAAGTTATGACACGCGGATATTGGCTATACTCCTCACACATGGCAGACCACTTATGTTGGTAAGACGAAGTGCTCAATGAATGAATAAGGGACTGCCATGAATTGCAAAAGTCTGGAAAGAACGGACCAAGCACAGCCCCGTAGTTCTTCATTACGTACTGATTTATGTGTCAAATGCAAAGGATGTGACGTGCCATGGGGAAACATGTTTCAATGGCGTTAATAAGTGCAAAATCACGATCTGTAACAAACACCAATGGCAACGATGCCCCCTTTCCAACCATCCACTTCTTTAATGTATTCAAGGCCCACGTACATGTATCTTCCCTCTCATTATTAAGATATGCGAACATAAGCGAGAAAGTTAGATTTGTGGATGTGATACCCACAACCTCCAATAGTGGTTTCCGATACTCATTGGTTTTGTATGTGGCATCAATTACCAACATGGATGAAAAGTTGACAGATAGCTCTAGACTTGTAGGATGAACCCAAACAATAGCTATGATTTCGTTGGTGTCTTGATTTGTCCTAAAGTCGTGGAGGTACCCATTCTTAATTAATTGCTCTAACACATACTGAGTAGTAGTTAGATCGTCCCGTTTGGCTTCCTTGTTTATGAAAATGGCGTTGTAAATGCTTCTAATTCCTTTAGTGTTTGACGAGTCTTTTTTCTTCAAAATACTAAGAATTTCATGAGGTGTGGTGCTATTGGCCATCTCAACCACAAATTGTTTCTCCATTGGTTTTAGCCTTGATGGGTACTCGTGACCCTCAATATTTTCTGCTGGTTCATGGTTAACATGCAATATTAGCCTTTCAACCCCACAGTGCTTGCCGTCTTTTAAATTAGCAGATTTATTAATAACCACCACAATACCATTTTCGAGACCAACTCTCTTCACCCAAGTTAATATATCTTCTCTACTTTCAAAAATCTATAAATAAATAAAAAATAACGAATATGTATAAGTAAAACATTATCCAGTCTTATCATATTTATCTACTTTCAAAATGAATGACGAATATGCATAAGAACAATGGAAATAACTAACCTGATCAGTGCTAAATTCGGGTGTATAATCGCGATTGCTGAAATTGATGCTCTCCTCACTGGGAACATCATTCCCAAATGAGCAACCATCTGGATAGTAGTAGCCATCCATAATGTTCTTTGATGAATTACGAAAAAAGAAAGAAATTCTGAATGAGGAAGAAGTGAAGTAGTAGTGGGAGAATTAGGAAGAAGTGAAGTAGTAGAAGAATGAAGTAGTATAAATAGATAAGAAGGTAAAAAAAACAAAAATCAGGATGAGTGGCTGTAAATGAAGATAAGAAGATAAGAAGGTAAAAAGAAAATCTGAATGAGTGGTTGTAATTGAAGATAAGACAATAAGAAATAATCTGAATGTACGAATTAAATAAATAAGATTAAATAATTAAGAAAAAGATGTAAATAAAAAATGTTAAATAAATAAAAAAATATATAAATAAATAAATAAATTAATTAATTAAAATATATAAAAGAGAAAAAAGATATTAGAGCATATTAAAAAGATAAAAGAGAAAAAAGATATTAATGAAAGAGATAAATAAATAATTAAATAAAAATTGAATTAAATAAATAATTAAATGAATTAAATAATTAGTTTAATTTATATAAAGAAATGAAATAATATAAATAAAGTAAATAAAGTAATTAAAGGAAATAAAGTAATTATAGGAATTAAAGTAATATAAATAAAGTAATTAAAGGAATTAAAATAATATAAATAAAGTTATATAAATGAATTAATATAAATAATAAAGTAATTAAATGAATTAAAGTAATATAAATAAAGTAATTAAATGAATTAAAGTAATATAAATAAAGTAATATAAATGAATTAATATAAATAATATAAATAACATATTATATGGTAATTAAAGGAAAGAAGGAGGGGCAAAACAATAAATGTGGCATGTCAGGGGGTGGGGCCCAGGCGAGGCGCGGCGTCAGAGCGAGGCGCGTAACGATATGTTCTGTACTTGGCTAAACCTATTTATTTGATGAACTCTATATAAAGCTTCTTTAAGAACACTACTTCTAGAAGAGGTCGGCTTGGTTGGTAGGTCAGAGAAGCATAATTCAATTAAATTGTGTTCAGAACGCGTTCTTTCATGCCTTTAGGCACGGGCAAACCCTAGTATTTTATATTGGGACTGGTTCCGTGGACACATAAAAAAATATTACATCTCAACCCTTGACACCAATAGCTAAGATTAGACAATATAATACACGCTTTCCCTCTCTCTCTCTAATAGGACCTCCCCACTCTGGGACATTCATCTTCGGCTGACCCCAACTTCGGCCATCACCATCTCTGGCAATTTCCTTCCCTAGCGTACCCCAACTTCGAAAACCCCACAAAAATCCCCTCATTTTCCTTTTTAAAAACTTAATCAAAACCCACAAAAATCACAAAAACACACACACACAGAGTTCAGAAAAACAATAGACACAAAATTTGAAACAAAACCCATGTAACAAAAACAAAGAACAACTTAAGGAAAAGAAGTAGAAAAAGAATAAGAAAGAGAAGAGAATAACTCAAGAACAACATGACATGCAGAGAAAGCAAAGGCCCTCATTCAACAAATCATTGATTTTTAAAACTCACCCTGGTATTGACGATTAAGTCATTGACCAAGGCCAATTGAGTACATGTGGTTTTCTGATATGTGGAATTCGTTTTTTTCTTTATTCCATCGACCTGGAATTTGTGCTCGAGGGAAATTGGGTTTTTTTTTTTTTGGTTGCTATGCTAGAGTTTTAGTGAGACTGGTAGGGGTATTAATCACTATCGGGGTAGGTTTTACTTATCCCGTCGCCGATTCAAAACTCTGGTTCAGTTTGTCACTGGACATGGATTCACCGGAGATGAGGTTGATGGAGATGGAGGTGCTGGGATGAGAGAGAAAGAGAGAGAGTAATTTGGCATGCTTTGACATCATCAAAACTAAACTAACCTATCTAACCAAACACAACTATTATATTTTGGTATACTTACATATCACAAGTACAAAAGACTATTCTATATTTTGAATGTAAGCAAAATAACCAATAGAAATATTTGAGAAACTCAATTTTTTGGGGACTTCTTTTTATTATTAGCACATTTATCCTATTTGGTCTTCTCGTCTTACACTGTGAAAAATAATAAATTCTCTGAAAGACCAAAAAAAGAGTAACCTAAAGGAATGAATATCAAAATTATAGCTTCTGCTAGTCTTTCCTTCTATCTTTTCCGTAAATTTTAAACTTGAAGTTAAGAAAATTAAAAAATTCACTCTTTTTGTTATCTTTAGTGTTTTCCCAAGCTTAGTACAATTGTTTTCCTTTTAAAATTCTTTTAAAATTTTAGTGTTCTTATTTAACCTGTCCTGTAGTTGTTTTTAACTTGGTCCAATTAGTTTTATTACATTGTTTTATTTGTCAATAGATTTGTAAGAGAATATTACAAGGTTTGAAAGTAAATTAGATGAATCTTGTGTTTAGGTTATTCCTTTTTGTTCTTGGAAAAAAATTCACGACCATTTTTTATACTACAAACAAAAAAACTAAAAAAGTAAGTATTGATTGAGGAAGTTGCAATTCTTTGATTTTTCTAGTGATTATTTATTTAACATTACTAAAAAAAAATTGCCTTTCTTACGCAATAGGTGTTAATTTAAAGCATGATGGAACCGAATAAGTTTGTTAGGAGCAATGTTTTGAAACCCGGACATGAGAACAAACCGGAGAAGGGGCCGGGCAAACGGGTCACCGGTCCAACCGCGGTCGAACAGCTATTGAACCGTGACGTCATAATTATGTAAAAAAATATACATAAAAATATATGTAGCAAAAAAAAAATGAGTATATAAAGAAAATACATGTAAAAAAGATTGAAAGAATAGTGTGAAAAAGAGGAATCAGATTCTATACATTTTTCTCCAATCCCACATCGGTGGCAGATGGAGTCCAGTATTCGTTTTGGTTATTTAAAAGCCTGCCTAGGCTAATGGAAACCTTGTGGGTTTCTAGAAAATCCTCAATCACGTGATGCATGCTGCACACGTCAGATAAAGGTCCCACGGTGGACAGAAGGGAAGTTCAAAATTTCCGTTCCGGGTTAATTGACCCGCTCCCGGTTTTTCCGATTGAGCGGTTCGACCGCTTCTTTGGAACGATTTTCACTATGAAGACCGGTTCTGTTTTTGGAGTGGTTTTTTAATATAACCGAACCGGAAGGAGAGCCGGTCGATCCGGCCGGTCTGGTCCCGTTTTCAAAACATTGGTTAGGAGGGTATTATATTCACTTACGTACCAGAGTGTTGTTAGTCTAATTCTAACATTAATGGGGAAATCTGCATATTAGTAATTTGTAAAGTAAAAAAACGCAACAATAATTTTTAAACTAAATAAAAGGTTAGTGTATTTGTTATAAACTTTAGGGGAGGTTAGTGTAATTTATCCAAAAATTAAACAAAGATCAGCGGGTTGTCAAACTCTCGAGATGTCCCCCCACCCACCCATATTCAATACCACAAGTAACAATACAATCCCTCTTTGAATTCTGCACCCCCGGCACACCCCTAAAATTTGAATTCAAAAACGCCCCCCTTCAATTCATTATCCTCTCTCTCTCTCTCAGGGGTCACATGGACCGACCATTATTAATTAAATCAGTTACCTAACGAGTGCCGGATTTACAGTACCACATCACTCTACCCTTCTGCTACCCACACTTCAAACGCTACTTGTACTATACCATAGTATTTTTGTCAAACGTCTCATTTTTTTTTTATTCTAAACGTGTACATACGATACAGTATTTACAAATTTGATTTGAAAAATATTTAAGAATTACACAAACTTTTCCCCGTCACTCATTCTCTCTTTTTCATGACATTTAAACTTTTATCTATTACTCCCTCCATCCCAAATTTGTCCACTTATACTATTTACAGCACCTCAAAAAATTACTCTCTCCGTCCGTCTATGTTTGTTCATTTTCACTATTTCACACCTCTTAAAAAATCGTACATTGTTTTTAATACGAATCTCTAAAAATATTCACTATGGATCTTGTTTGATAGATCTCAATTAGCTCTATTATACGAAAATTTTAAAATCATGAAACTTATTATAAATTGAACGATATGGACAATTTAAAACATGGCACGAATGCCGAAAATGGACAAACAAAGATGGACGGAGGAAGTATTTATATTTTCAAATGTATAATATTATATATATTCAATATAGATCTTGTTTGATAACCTCGATGACTTCTATGAAACAAAGTTTTTAAAATTGTAAAAAATATTATAAATTGAAAGATATAGACAATTGAAAAATGACACGAACACCTATAAATAGACAATAAACTCGAGACGGAGGGAGTACTTACGCTACCAGTACTAATTAGTATTAGGGGGTGTTCCACTAAGGTGGTTTTTTGAAAAAATTGGGTTTTTACGGTTTTTTATGTGATGTATTGTGAAAGAATGACCTGTCTCAATTTTTAAAAAAAATAATTTTTTGTTAGTGAAACACCTCCTTTTGGTAAATGGATACGTATATCAATGCTGCTGTGCATATTACCGTTGTTCCAACAAAAGGACAAAGTTTGTATCCATTTTGCACTTTTGACCCGCAGAATATTGGCCACCAACTATTTGAAAAACCCTAAACCCTACTCTCTCTCTCTCTCTCTCTCTCTCACTATCGGTCTATCCATATTCCTTAACTGCTGCCATACACATCTCATTCTCATCTCATCTCATCTCATCTCATCTCATCGCTATTCGCTACACATTCTCCACCATTAAAAACCCTAGGAAAACCTCTCACCTCTCATCTCCCATCCCATTCATCTACCCTCCCAAGCACCACAAAAATCAACCAAAGCCAAACCCATCACGGCAAAAAAGAAAAACAAACAAACCCATTAATCCATGGCAAAAAAGAAGCAAACCCATCACGGCAAACCGCCCCAAAACCAAGACCACATCCACCAATCACCACCCGCCATGGACGATACTTCCGATAAGCTCGAAAACCTGAAATCACTCAACTCCATGCTTCTCAAGCAGACCGTCGAGCGCCGCCAAGAGGTGGACTTACTCCAACGCTCGAAAGAGTCTCTGGAATCGGAGCTAACTCGGTCTGTAATGGCGAACCAGGAGATGCAGGCCGAGTTGACTCGCCTGAACGACCGTACGGCGCAACTTGTTCTTGAGAGGGATTTGGTTTTCGTCTTTGTCGCCGTGCAGGTCGATCAACAGGCTGAGGTATTTATGAAGGAGAGAGAGGGGTTGTGGAGAGAGAAAGTTGGGATTGAGAAGAGGTTGGGGAGTCTAGAGAGAGAAATTGGAGTGGTCATGAGAGAGAAGAGTGAGATTGAGAAGGTGTGCAGTGAGAGAGAGTCTGAGATTAGGGTTTTGAAGGAGAAGTTGATCGAGGTTTATGTTGAGATTGGTAATGAGAGAGATGGGTCTGTGAGGGTTTGTGGAGAGAGGGATGGTTTGAGGGCTGAACTTGATGTTAAGATAGAGGAGACTAATGAGTTGAGACTCAAACTCATTGAAGCAGATAAGAGAGGGAAAATGATTGAAAAAGAGGTTGAGAAATTGAAGGTGGAATACGATGGTGTGGTGGAGGGGAAAAAGGAGAGGGAAAGAAGGATTGAATCTATGTTGAGGGACAAGGATTCTATTGAGAGGCGTCTGGGGGATTCGAATCGGGTAATTGAGGGATTGAAGAGAGAGATTGAGGAAATGGTTAGAGAGACAAAAGGCATAGAGGAGGAGAGAAATGTGGAAGTGATGAAGAAAAATGAGTTGCAAATTTCAGTGGCTGCACTTAATGAGATGGTTTTGGGTCTGCAAAAGGAAGAACAAAAGTTGAGGGCCAGTGTCTTGAATTGGGAGAAGAGATGTGTTTTAGGTGAGGAGAAGGAAAAGGAGATGGAAAAGGAGATTAATGAGTTGGTGAATGAGAGGAAGGAGAGAGAAAGGAGCTTCGAGAATTTGGTTCAAGAAAAGGGTTTGGTCAAGAAAGAATTGGATGAAGCATTGAAGGAATTAGATGAGCAGAAGCAGAAAATGGAGGAAGTCGTTAGAAAGAAAGTCGAGATTGAGGCGATGAAAGTTAGAAAGGAGAATGAAATTGTTGAAATGCGGAGAGAGATGAGTGAGCTTAGGGTTACGATATCCGCGATGGAGGCTTCGTGCAGGGATCAAACAGAGAAAAACGGGCAGTTGCAGTCTGATGTTAATCAATGTAGAGATGCAATCAAGAAACTTACTTCTGAAAGGGATGAGGCTAGCAAGGGATTTGACGAGGAGAAAAAGAATGGCGTAATCTTGAGGGAGAAAATTTCGGAAATGGAGAAGAATATTAAAGAATCTCAGAAGGTGGTAGATGATTTGAAAGCTGAAAAACGCAATGTGGTTGGAGAAAAGAAAGCGTTAGAAATCCAATGCGAGAAGTTGGCGAAGGAGATAGAATCCATGGAAGTTTCGCTTTCAAAGGCTAGAAAGGAAGTTAATGATGTGAAGGCAAAAGTGGAATCATCGGATGCTAACTCGGAGCTTGTTTTGAAAACGTTGAGGAGCACTGCAGCAGCAATGGTTTGTGTGTCAAAAGACGGAATTTTCAAGGACATTGATGGCCTTATTGATGAAATGGAGCTTGGGGAATCGGTTAAGCCGTACATGGCAGAGTTGGAAGCGATCAAGAATGCTTTCAAGAACAGAGAGATTAAGGTTGAGGAGATGAAGAGACAACTCGAGCATTTGCAGAATTCGGTCATAGAAGCACGAAAGGGGAAGAACTTCTTGACCTTGGTGTCCTCTGCAACAGCAATTCTTGCTGCAGCTGTAGCTTCTGTTGCATATGTTGCCCGCGGGCGTTGATTTTCTGGTTTAATTGTGTTTTTCGCTATGCCGAGTTACTAAAGGACTCTACTTTTTGGATAACTAATCCAATTTTATAGTTTCTTCTTTCAACTAGAAGGCATGATGCCAATGCTGATGATCCTTTCTCAGCTTTTCTTCTCACATGAAGTTTACAAGAAACTACAATATTTATTTGCTATTTATGGCCAATATTTTGAGGTTATCTTGCGCGATCTTTTCCTTTTGCTCGAAATGACATTATTTCTTGTTATTTATTTGAGACGAATTATTGAGTAATACTACTAGGCGAGGCTGTAACTATTTTAGGGGTTGAGAACTTGAGGCATCCTTGATACTTGTTTTTTTGGGTACTTGCATTTTATGAGGTTTTATACCTGCTTACTTTGATAATCAATTATGTTGGGGGCCAACAGCGTGCTGTGCTTTCTTGATGTGGTTCATCCCACGCCTATCGGTACGATACAAAACGTTCATTTTGTTCAGCTGGTCGGAACCTACATTAGCGAACGTAGTCACTGACAATTTGTTTGGACACATGTTTGTGTAAAATTTAGACTAAAAATGCACTGATGGATAACAAACCTACATGGTTCTCAAGAACTACAAACATCTGATTACATCTGCAACTTGTGTGCTATTTTCTGGTTTGGAATTTTTTGCATATGGTGGGCGCTCACCTGCTAAATGATAACAGTAAATCATTTATATGGCGATCGCCTGAGTACATCTGCGATTTTTTATTTTATTTTGATAGACAATGGACCATACACGTTCTGTGATTTGATATTGTTCACCATATGAAAAGGTTTTTTTAACACGAGCCAGCACCTTTTTCTCACTCGGAACTTCCCACCAGTATCAGCCAACAGCGCATTTATTCGTGTTGCCCATTTGAACACTCTTCCAATCTCTAAATAATGATAATGCTAGGGACACACCACACCACCCCACCAACCACACAAACTTATGTGGCACTGCACGATTGATAATGGGAGAACAAGCACTTTGAAAGTACTTTGCAACCACCAATCATGCAGTGCCGCGTAGGCTTGTGTAGTTGGTGGTGTGGTGGAGTAGTGTGACCCTACCATTATTGTTAGCGAACTGTTCGTATCATGTTTTCAAGCTCCAGACGGAATCCGAATCGCACGGCAGACTGCTGTGTCCCAAGGCACAACATTGGCATAGGCCCCTTCTTGGGGGTTCAGGGGCCTGCTGCCCCTCGAAAGGGGCAAGCTATGCTGCATCGGAAAACTTACCGTCTCGGACCAAAAGCTATACGTCAGTCACCCAAGCTTTGCAACCCGTTTCGCGCCACATTCTCTCTCTGCCATTTCAATGTGGACCGAAAATTTCAGCAAAAGCTATTCCTGCTCACCGCTTGCTGTGATGGGAAAACAAGAAGCTCCATTCAATTTCCCCTTTCCTTTTCATTTTTCTGCACAGTAAAATAGATCAACGAGTTCATCTCGAGCATCCCATTTGTCCTATTGACAGACTTTCTTTTCTCTAATTACTTATTTTGGATGAATTTGGATTTTGCAATTCTGGATTTTCATATTCTCTTTGTGCTAATCCGGACTTAGATCTCTTCTCTTCCACGGCCCACCCGGACTTTGTATGCCCACAAGGCATGTGCTTGGCCACTTGGCTTCAATTTCTCGTGCTCGCACATCCTATGGGCAGTGGCTGGAAAAATGACCGAAATACCCGTGACTTGTATAGGCTAGAGCCGGCCCTGTACCCTATTGCATACGGAGTATTAATCAATACGAAATCTAGCAACCAAGCCTAAGAGCAACTGAAAGTATTTTCTTTTGATAACTTAATTAACATGGCAGCTGGTCCACTGATCAAAAAAATAACTTGTAGCTGGTCCAATCTCAATGTATTATGGAAAGGTCCAATTAAAATAGGCCGGCACTTATTGTGGGCCCAAGGCCAAAACTAAAAAAATGGGACCCTTGTGTATTTCATGGGCAAAATAAAAATTAAAAAAAAATACATCAATTTCAAAAAGGCGAAAAAAATAGGTTGATCGAATAAAAGATCCATGTTGGTCTTACAATCCATTGCTCGTAAAATACATTTGATTCGAGAAAGCTTTTAACAATGACCAATTAACCTAATTTTGGCACAGTCGAGGATTGAAAAATGAACGGCTAGGACTGACAAATGGAATTGTGGTTCTTAATATATGTCAAGGTCTGAAAAATGAACGGCTAAGATTGGTAAACAGAATTGTGGTTCCTAATATATTGCTTTTTCTTAGCTAGCTAGGTATTTCATTTGCGCGACATAATAGATTTTTGCATGAGCGATGCTGCATACTCTTCGGCACATCTCAGTAACTGGAGCAAGTTTACCAGTTTAGTCCAAACTAATGGATTAAACCCAAAACTCAAATAAAATTTATTTTGAGTCAAACCATAGAAGTGCAATTAAACTGAACATTCACATCTCACTTCTACCACTAAAATGCAGACAATAGAAGCCTGTCCTTTGGGCCTGTAATGAATCGTCAAGCAAGTTATCGGTCAAATTTTTTTTAAGAAGCCCAGCCCAAAGTACCACTTGTTGCTAAGGTCCCGTTACACAAATTGATCTAAACTGAATAAATCAATGGAACTGGCTTGTTGGGTGAAATTGGGCTGATATGTTGTAAGAGAGTGACTTATCTCGTAAAGCAAGATAAATCAGTTTTGAGTTTAAGTCAATTCTGTGGATGCCATGAGGCTTGGCCACATGGCACTTCAATCGCTACGTGACCATCCCATAATTTTTTCTGGGTAAATTTCTCTTATATCCCTTTGACTTTTACTCACTTTTCACTTCAGTCCTTTTATTTTCAACTGCGTTTCAATATGATCCCTCTGTAGCATTCAGTCTAAACTTTGGAAAGAAAATGGTCATTTGTCGTCAATGGGACAACTTTACGAGGGTATATTGGTCATTCCATTCCATCCCCTTCTACACCAAGATCCTACCCATGGGTCTTTGATGTTGCACAGGGAGGTGTTTGACACCGATGAATGGAGAGGGAGATACGACTATACAAGGATGAAGAGGAGACGAACAACAGTTGCATGGACTAAAACCATTGGGCTCGTTCCTCTCAAATCAAGCTTTGACCCAAACTTGTCATTAAATGTGATGAAAACAGCCAAAGGTGAACTCCAATCCTCTCACACCAAAATCATTTGAAGATGAACTTATTTTTTCAAGGAAAAGAAAAGGGGTTTTCAGCAAATTTTGTGAAAGAATATTTTCGGAATAAATTTCGAGCCAGTTACAAATGTCAAATGAAATGGATAAAAAAGAGAAAGGATTGATGTATATAAGTTTTTCCCATCAAAACTGATTGAAATGCATTTTCTGATAAAGTTTGGAAGTTTTTTCATCAAACCCATTTGACTTGTACTTAAATCAAGCTTTGACCCAAACTCGTAGTCAAATGTCATGGGAAAATTTAACCACCAAAATGTTCGGTTGATGTGTGGTGGTGGTGGATCTCAAATTGTAAAATTCAGATTTGCGGTTAGGGAGGGGAGAGAAGGAAAAATTATAAGTTGTCGCGTGGATGGCACATGGTTGTTTTCCGTCCAAATTCTAGGTGAAAGGCTATAAGGGGGTCACATTGAAACGAATCGAAGATGCAAGGTTGTTGTCGTTCAAATTGAAAACAGAAGAACTGAAGTGGAATTAGCTTGAAAGGCAAGGGGATACAGTCAATAGGTTGGATCCAATCCGGATCCGAGAGGATCCGAATCCGATCCGGATCCGATAAGCTTGGATTCGAATCCGGATCCAATATTCACAGATCCGAAAACGCCAATCCGGATCCGGATCCGAATTCCGGATATCCGATCTGAAAATCCGAATCGATCTGGTAATTTAATTTTTTTTGTCATTTCCAACTAGCTTGCTTGCTTACGGGTTGGATTTGATTCGGATCCGATAAGCTTAGATCCGATCTGGATTTTTTTAGAATTTTCGGTTCCGGATTATCGGACCTGAAATACTGGATTCGGATCCAGATTTTTCCGATCTGGATCAAATCCGATCCGTTGACAGGCCTATACAAGAGAAATATACCCATTTTCTCTCATCTCATGTAGTTGTTGTCCAAGTCATTGTCCACGATTAAACAACACTCACTTGAGGACAAGGACAACCCCATCATGCCTGCACATTTCGTTCCGGCAAAAATGAAAGAAACAAAAAGAAGAATTTTTGCAGCGATATTAATTGTATATGGATAACTATTCAAGGAAATGGTTTTATAATCACCAAGACGCCAACATCTAGTAGGGATATCAAACATTTCATTTTGAAAGTTATGCGAACGAGAACATTTAAGGTGTGTTTTGGCCTAAAAAGTTAGCTGACTTATTTTTTGTCTTTATTTGATTTTTTTTTTTTCGTGTTTTTTAGTTTTACATCAACTTTTTGTATATTATTGGTTCGTCTCGGCGAGAGGAATAAAAAAAGTAAAAAATTATGATCGAAGCATAATTTTTTTTGAATAAAGACAAAAATAAGTCAAAAAAATCAACTTTTCACACTTTTTTCAATCTTATTCAAAAACTTGAGAGTTCTATTCATAATCTTTTACCTTTTTGGATTCCTCTCGCCGAGACGAACCAACAATACTAAAAAAATCGATGCAAAACTAACAAATGCAAAAAAAAAATCAAATAAAAACAAAGAAAAAATTAAGTTGGCTTTTTAAGCCAAAACACCACTAAATAAAATTAAAAAAAATTAGTTTGATTATTCATCAATAAAACGTCAATATGCATACGAGGAAATCTTATTGGAAGACAAATATAATTTGAAATCAAAACCTTCGGTTGATTGAAAATATAAATAATCCACGTAATCCCTATCAATTTTTTTAAGTTTTTACAAACGTACTCCGCGTGACATGCCATACGAGCATTTTAAATGATTGTTGAGATAAATAAATAAAAAGTCATAGTTCCCAAGAGGCGAAGAGTATGGGTAGACAAGATAACGAAAGATAACACATATGAACATAATGTTTCACATTGGGGAAACAGTATTTCAAATTTTGAGTGTTTTGCTATGTTTTCACTTTATTCTTATCTATCATTATTCTATTAAGGCGTCTAGTAATTTAACAAAAGATTTGACATCAAATATCAAATTTGATTAGAGAGGAAATGCCAAACGACATCTAAGCAATTGACATCTTAGTTAGAGTTGACTCAAATGTCAATTCACGTCAAATTTTGCATCCTTACTAGTTGGAGTCAACTTCATCTCCATTTTTCATTTTACAAAGTCAAGATCCAAACAAAGAAATATAAGTAATTATCACAAACTTGATGGATCTGCTCTTTTTATTTATTTTTGGCTTGTGGGTTGACACAGAGGCTAGGTAAATTGAACAAGACAGGCTAGCATGTCCTTGTCCAGAGCTTAGCTGTTCCTTACCAATTCAATTAATATTCCAATCTCTTGTGGTCCCCTTTAATGCATCCAATCTTCAATCACTGCTGCTATGTGTTGGTTTGCCTTCCTCCAAAACAAGCAAGTTTATGCATATTTGCTTCTATCCCAAACTTCCAAACTACTCAATCTTCATCAAGCAATACATCAAATGACATGAATCTCACAAAACGGCAAAAAATACATATGATTTGCATCTTCTTCCAATCATTCACGGCGACGTGCAAGCCGCTAACAGCATGCTATTCGATAAGAAAACGGATTTTCAAACCCAGAAAGTGAAGTGCATGGCCCGGATTCGTGTTGATATCATACATGATTCATTGCGAACGTTTTGAAGTCGGCAACGTGCCTAATTCCTATCCATCATGTAGTTTACTCTTAAGAGGGAACAGTATTCAGGACAATGTGCTACTAACAAAATAGCATCAAAGTAGACATCCAAAATCTCGACTCCTAAATCCAATGCCAAAAAAAGACCACACTTACAGTATGACAGTGTTCCTCATTACCTTAACTGAACCCACAATATGTACCGCCCTTTTTTGTATTCTGCATGACATCAACCCTTCACAACATGATGTTTTCAGGCTGATCCAAATCCTAACATACATCTTTGAACTTGTGCATATCCCCAACGATTCTGAATAGAAATAAAATTAAGGGATAAGAGTAACGACTACTTTGTGATACCAAAAGACCGGCAATTTGTAATCCTGATTGGAGTGAAATATACAACACGACAGACTCTAAAGAAAAAAGAAATAAAGAGTGAAGCTATGAATGAACAAGAAAAACAGGAGAAGAACAAGATCAAGCCAACAACAGAAACAAACTTCTTCATATATTTCTAATACATTCGCATAAACATCATACACATATATAATACAATGGATATTTTCCATTCACGTCATATGATTAGCTATATAAAACATTAGCTAGCACCGACCTCAGATTGATCGGCCACCAAACATTACCCCAACACTTCAAACTCAAAGCTTACTCTCCTCTGTCATCGGCAGTCAGAAAGGGTAATTTTCCTGATTTGGTGGATCTGCTAAACTGAGTTAAAACGGCTTCGCCGCCTATGACAACTACGTACATCAAACCACATTAATCAGTGTCCAAAATACCTGAGTGCAAATATAGAGACAGCTTTCCATTCCAGCTAGTTGCTGAACCAATTGCCTTCTTCAATCAACAACCCAAAGCCCAGCTCTCTCGCCAGAGATAAACCAGACCAACTAAAGTAGCACAGCAGCGACACAAAAACCAACTAAAGATTACTAAAGTTCAAACGATTGCAAACAAGCCCTTTATGGAGGAGATAACCACCGTGGCGAAATATCAAGCTTTCGAGTATTGTTGGGCGTCAGTAAAAGGTTATGTCTATTAACAATTAACGAAATCACTTATCTCGGCCATCACAGTGTAGAAGTTGTCATTGTTTGGCAACAAGTAGAACCCAATCGTCGCCTGCTCCAAATATAGAAGCTTCACCTCTTGGCCATACCTCTTTAGCCCTTCAACATAAGCCAACTGCCAATCCTGAACAAGATCCAAACCAGCGACCACAACAAGACTCTTTGGGAATTTTATTCCATCAAGGCTTATACCTTTTGGACCAAACGGGTTGCATGCTGGATGGTCCCTATCCTCCCCTTCAGGAAGAAATGCCCTCCAATACCAATCCCTATCTTGGAGAGTAACAAAGTATTTCCCATCCAAACGCTTCTCTGATTCAGTTCTCATCTCCCCACCAAACATAGGGTTGAGGAGTATGTTTCCCAACACTTCAATCCCCAATTCGACAGCTCTCAAAGCAACATTATGAACAATATTACCCCCGGAGCTATCTCCGGCTAAGTATATATGAACTTTTGAGTCCTTTTGGCTTTGAAGCCATGTCCTTGAATTCACCCACTTAAGCGCAGCCCATCCATCATCATAGGCACTAGGGTATGGGTTTTCAGGTGCTCTCCGGTAATTTACTGATACCACAACAGCCTTACAAATCCCCACTAGGCGGCGGCAAAGCGTGTCATAAATAGCACTATTTGAAGAGGAGTGAGCAAAGCTTCCGCCGTGGAAGAAAATTATAACTGGGACAATCTCGGAGGTCAAGGGCTTTTCGAGTTCAGCCATAGTAGGAAGACCCTCAGTATCAGAAAGGCGATAGACTCGATTAAGTAGACCATTCTCGCGGTCAATGATGACATCAAATGAGAAAACCCTATCAACTGGGTTCACATTGGCGGGCACTTTCCTGTCAAGAAACTCTGCCAAATGGCGATTGAAAGTGCCATCCGGGCGACGGAGAAGAGTGTAAGCTAGCTTGAAATTGGAGATAAGGACCCATGTGTTTAGTGGAACCACCATCTATGCATAAAATGGAAGAGAAATTGAGATGCAATAACTATTTAATGCTATAAATGGTAAACCTCCACCAAGATGAAGCATCTAACCATACAAACAAACAAAAAAAAGCAAAGGAGATGCCCAATACGCAGCAATAACATGATAACAGGGCCAAAAGGGTATGAGGATTCAAAATCCAAAAGACCCAAAAGATGTGCAGAAAGTGCTGTCAGTACATAAAAGAACGAATTAAAACAAAGCAATAATCAGGGAAATCAGCAGAACTGGATCTTGTTACGAGCAAAATACCAAACCTACAGCACTTGTTAGAAGAAAATATGCTAGACAAGTAACATAAAAACAAATTTATGCACAAATCCTGGCTCAAATCTTCACATTCGTGAAAAGCCATCTCGAAATCACCTAAACCAAAACTAAAATCAACACTAATGGAAGTTAATACAATCCAATACCCTAGACCTAGAACAAAAGAAAGAAAAAAAAACTAAAACAAAGTGGCATCAATCAACGTAACCACCATCAAACCAGATACTATTATGCATAAATAATTATAAACATACCTATACAAGTGAAAGAAAAGAAAGTAAAATTGATTAACAAAAACCTTGTGATTCACAGAGAAACCCATACCTTTGACTCATTGAGTTTAACTTCTTTACTACCAGCCATTATAAACGGCTCTTGAAGAAGAAGAAGAAGAAGAAGAAGAAGAAGAAGAAGAAGAATCAATCACTCAGCTGTAAAGCCCTAACTCAGATCCCCTTAAACCTTTCCACTTCACAGCAGATCACATTTCCCTCTCTCTTTCTCTCTCTCTCTCTCTCTCTCTGTGTGTAAGATCAATTCACATCAAACAAGAAGCCCATGTCCCTCTCTCCCTCTCTCTCAATCTCATGTTTGGATAGCGTAAAATACTGAATATTGCAAGAAGAAAGAGGAGGGAGAGACAGAGGGGGTTGGTTGAGTTGAGACTTGAGAGGGAGAGAAATAAAATGAGGGGTGAAGGATAAGGAAAGCTGCGCAGGATAGAAAAAATGTATGGCCGGGGGCTATAAAGATCAACCGGGGGGGCTGAGGTGGGGGAGAGGAGAGAAGACGAGCGAAAGACGACAAAGTTAAGCGGCCGAAAGGGAAAACTGTTTTGGTTTTTCCTGTGGCGCCCACCGAAATTAACTGTGTTTGGAATTTAGGCTCCGTTTGGAACTTATGAAAAGTGAGAGAATAGAAGTGAAAACATTTAAGAAAAAAAGGGAGAAAAAGAGTGTGGGTGGGAGAAAAAGAGGGAGAAAATTTTACGATTCTTATAAATGTAAGCAATTTTCTCTCCCCTTTTCTCTCTAACCAAACAAGGGAACAGAAATTTTTTAAACTTTCTCTCCCTTTCCTTTCCTTCCCCCATTTTTCAAATAAAGCCTCAGAGAAAATGAGAGAAAAATAAAAAGAAAAGAAAAAAGAAGGAAAATTATATTGTCCATAACGTTTTACAAATCCAAAAAGAGGATACCAGTTCCCAGGCAGCAATCCGGATACAAAAGAGGCCAACCAATGGGCAGAACTATTGACAGTTCTAGAAATCCAGGAAACAAGCAAATTAAAATCCTTAACAGTCGCTCTAATATCCTAGATTATACAAGCACACTCCCAAGGAGGATCTAACTCAAAAACACTTAGAGAAATAAGCTCTATGTTGTCACTCTCAAATTGCAGAGCATGAAGGTTCAAAGCTTTAGCCATTAGACAAGCTTCTCTCAAGGCCATGGCCTCACACACAAGGCTGACAGGCTGGCAACTTTGAATTTCTTCCCATCAATTGATTCACCCTTATGGTTCCTCATGACAACTGCACCGAAACCATCTTCAGTGTCCTTCCAGGATGCATCACAGTTAAACTTCATTTTATCCTTATTAGGGGGCTTCCATTTACCAACATTTGAGGAAGGGAAATTGGGGCCACAAGGATGATAACTAGAATGCTTGAGCATGAGAGACTGGATTTCATCCCAAGCCTACTCCATCTTCAAAAGCAATATTCTTAACAACAATTGGGGATCTTTGCAAAATAAACTCGTTTCTGGATTTCCAAATACTCCACCCAGTCATGGCAGCTATGCTCAGGAATTTTTGTATGTTGGCCTTTTCTTAATTGTTCTCCATCACTTCAAAAGTCCATTTTGAAACTGAACTAACATCACACCTGGAATTTTCTTAGAGATTACAACAATCCCAAACCGCCTCGGTCTTTTTGCACTGGAAAAGAGTATGTTTAATGGATTCCACATTCTTGAGACAAAGAGAACAGAGAGGAATCCTCGAACATTTCTCTTATGCAGATTTTCCTTGGTGGCTAGAATATTTCTGCTCGCTCTCCACCAGAAATGTTTAACTTTAGAAGGTATCCAAATGAATTTCCAAAAGGAAGGAGTAGGTTGGAAGGATGAAAAGGGATTAGAGTTGTTGCTAATAGACCTTGTCAATCTAGCAATATGGTATCCACTCTTGACTGAGTAACTATCTTTCTTGGAGTGATACCAAATTAACTTGTCAGGCTCATCAAGCTTTGAAGGCGGAATGGAGGTGATGGCCTTAACTTCCTGCTTAGAAACACACCTTTTCAGCTCATAGACATTTCAATCTTTGGTTGTGGGGTTTATAAATGATGTTAGCAAAGTCTACTCCTCTGCATTTCCTCTATTAGATTGGACTTGAAAAATTGTTTAGAGAAGGAATCCACTTGTCAGTCCAAAACTTGACCTCTTTACCAGATTTAACTTGCCATCTTAGATCTTTCTTCAGTAGGACTGCACACTGCTCCGACCTGCCCCAAGACTCGACTGACCCGCCCCAAAAAATGAATGCACGGTCGGTTTGTTAAGAGTGTTTCGATCAAATTCGGGTCTTGTTAATAGGAATTTTTTGGGTTTTGGTCGGGTCTTGGGTTGCTAGACTAAGACCTGTGAGTACCCGACCCGACCGAAGAAAAATGTCTTAATTTTTTTACCCCACATAAACCCTAGGTTAGTCCCCACTCCTCCCCACTTCCCCCGTTCATTTTTTGCGCAGCCATGGAGAGAGAGTAGAGAGAAATCAGATCTCTCATCTCTCAACTCACTCATGATCTCAACTCTCAAGTCTCAATCCTCTCTCAAAGGCTCACTGGTTCACTAGTTCAGTCTCCCTCTCTCTCTCATTCTCTCAAAGGCTCATTGGTTCAGTCTCTCTCTCTCTCTCTCTCTCTCTCTCTCTCTCACATTCTCTCCAGATCGATTCCGGCGACGCTAAGTAAGTAGATCTCTCTGTCTCTCTAGTCTCTCTCTATAGTATATATGTGTATTTGCAATCGATTTGATTCTCTCTCTCTCTCTCTCTAATCGAACCTCCGGTTGAAATTTGTACCTAATTTCATGTTCTAGGTCTGACTTTTCATTTGAGTTCTGAAACTTGAGGGCTTTTTATGGAGATGTAGTTTGAAGGAAGTCAAGGAACCGATTTTACAGGAACTTAGTTTGAAAATGGAATCTGTTGGCTGTTGGCCTTTAATTTTTGATTTTGTGACCTGTTTCATTGATTTTGTTTGCAAATGAAAACTTATGGAAACGTATGAAGTATGTTATTCGGTTGTTCCATACTAGACCATGATTTTCATCTTTTCCAGTATCTGACTTATCTTTTGCTTATTTTTTTTAATTCAAAGTTTTGATTGTTATTTTGTTAGTATATGCTGTTCAAATGGAACATGTTGAAACTTATGGAAACGCATGCACCATTTTGTAGGCGATGGATTCAGACAATTTCAACTTCTCGCATGATTTGGGTATGGAAGATGGAGTTCATGATTTGGATGCTGTGGTCGCCCGCCACCAGAAAAATTGTTATGTTGAAAATAGAGTCGCCACTTGGAAAAGGTTTGAACACCCGAGAAACCATTTCAAAAATGATTTTGAAAATAATGTGACTCTCACGGTTAAAAATTTTTTCAAAACTAGAGATCTTTTGGATTCGAGAGCCAGGTTACGAACGGGGAAGGTTTTTAAGGCACCTCGTTTGCCCGATTAAAAATCGGTCTTTACTAAATATTTGTGGAATTTTTAGAAAATATTTTAATGCTAAACTTTATCCAAATAAATAATTAATCATGCAAAATAAATAATTAAGCATTGAAAATGACAACAAATAATACAACTAATGAAGCAACGGCAAATAAAAAAAAACATTTTCTCGAACCATTTTTTAAGGGAAATGATTTTAAATTTTGAATTTTAAAAAGGATTCCGTGCGATACAGGAAGTGTGCCGTGCAATACTGTCTGCTCATCCAACGGTGGAATTTTTAAAAGAATTCCGTGCGGTACAGGAAGAGTGTCGTGCAGCATTGTTTACCCAGCAAACGGTTTGAAAACTTGATTTTCGACAGAGATGAAAATACAAGCATTTCTATGACTTATACCCTTATAAAATTGGTTGTTTAAGAATCTAAAAAACATGTTTTTGGATGAAAAATGTCCCTCCTAAAAGATTATATCATATAACGCAATATTTAGTTATATGGCGCAATCAGGAGGTTTTTTGATTGAAATGATTTGCTGAAATATTATTCTACTAAGCACAAGAATGATATAGAGAAATCACCTTGCTCTCGGTATCACCCCTCAGAGTACCAAAGCCATAGGCTTTGGCGTGAAAACGAAAATTTCAAAATAGAGCCTCCTGGAACGAGTTCCCTCCTTGACCTTCCGAGTTTGACTTCAGCCTTCGTTGCACCTCCGGCCTTGCTACAATATGACGATGGGTTATTTGGCTTTTGGGGCTAACAGAATAAGGAACAACTGAGACGCGATTTTGGGCTGGAACAGGGTATCGGGGATTCTGGAATTTGAACTGGGTTTTCTTTGAGAGAGCTTGGGAATTGTTTTTGGAGATAATGGGTAATGGAAATAGGTGAGTTACAACATGGGTGAAGTTTAACAGAGTTTAGAGAGGAATTTTCATGGTTTTTTCCCCGTTCTTTCTTCTCCTGGACATCTCGACTTTTATAGCCGAGAGAAACCGTAGCCTCCAAGTATGTGTGTCGGCCAAGAAAAGTGATGGTGGGCTAGGATTGTAGGCTTTAGCTCTTGCAAGGAATCATGATGAAGGAGAGGAGTGTTTGTCAACATTTTGAGCTGCTGGGCACTTTGCAGAGAGTCGGTTTATGCTTGACAATGTCGTGCGGCACTGCGACTATGCTGTGCGGTACTGAAATTGCGCCGCGCGGCGTTCTTCCACCGCAATTCTGAGAAAAGGACGTCGTACGTGACTAAGGGAGCATTGTGCGTGAGAGTTGAGTGCCGTGCGGCACTATTGACTTTCTTTGACTTGGAGGGTATCGTTCCAAGAAGCTTTTCTGAGCATTTCTTTTCATCATTGGGGATTAAAAATGCGCACGGAAGTTCAATTTTGGGGTGTATACAGACGTAGAAGAGAAACTTCATGATTTGGAACTACGAGATGAAGTTCATGAAGTACTTGATGTTGATCAGGTAGCTAAGCCTTTTGGTCCTACTGCCATCGAAGTTGAAGAAGCTAATCCGCGGGAAGCAATGCACGAAAAAGAAAGCTTCCACCAAGAAAGCCACCAAGAGCCCCAAAACCAGCAGATCCAAAAGCTAAGAAGGAGCCTAAAGTTGGAAGAAAGACGCCAGCCGCGGGTTGGGACCATTTTGACAAGGTAAGAGAAAATGGTATTCTTAAATGGGGGAGATGTAAGTATTGTTTGAAAGAATATGCTGCTAATTCTAAAAAACATGGAACTAGTAACTTAACTGCTCACACCAATGTTTGCAAAGCGTATCCAAATAGAGACCAAGAAATGAAAGGACAACAAACTCTTTCTTTCAAACAAACGGGTGAGGGTGTTGGACACTTGGACTATTAGACTATAGCTTAATAGCTTTTGTGTACTGGACTATTGGTTAGACAACAATCGGACGTGCACTTTGCACACTTGCATTGGAAATGTTTTGCATCTTTTGACTGGGCACTGCCGCACTGTGGCGGTTAGGCAGTGGACTGGGGATTGCCAGTGAGCACTTGAACTGAAAATGTGCTCCCTGTTATTTTGCTTTGTAGTTTGCACTATGGACTTGTTAATGTTAGTACTTAGTAGTTATTGCCTTATTGGCACTGTCGCACTACCAGGTAGCCTGTGCTCCCTTTTCTACAGTTTTAAGTTTAATTATCTTTACGATTGCTTTTGCAGGTTTTAGATAGTGCTAATTAGCTAATAGTTTGTGTAGCTGCTGCTACTTTGGTTGTGCTTAATTATTGGCAGTTTGGCACTACCAAGTGCTCCTTGTTTAGTTATTTAGTTTGTATTTTTTTTTTATTGGAAATCAAGTGTGTAGCTGACTTGTAATTTGGAAATCGAGTGTGTGTGTTGTTGCTGCTAGTAGTTAGGTATGCTGGTGCTGTTGCAACCTACAGTGCTTCTTTTTCTTTGTTGAGTAAATCACCTAGACACCCCCAATACTATACCTCTTTTACCGAGACACCCCCTAAACTAAATTAACCTACGATGACACCCCCTCAATTAACAAAAAGGTTTAAAAGCCCCAACTCCGTTAAAAAAGGATATGGATGGACATTTATGCCCCTCATTTAACTACGACTCCTACTAAACACTTGGTCGAAATACATGAGAGCAATACATCTCCTCTCCTCTCCTTTTATCAGAGCAATACATCTTATTCTCTCCTCTCCTTCGATCTCGTTCTCTCCTCTTTCTACAATTACACACCCCAAAATCCTTATCTCTCAACCATTGTCATTCGATTACTAGTGCCGACTAGGGTTTGTGGGTTTGTACAGGTGATGTAGCACGAACCCAGAAGAATCGAACCTAGAAGTATAGGCTAGGGTTTTTGGAGTATAGTTATGGACCGATCGACCAACTCAGAAGAATCGAACCCAGAAGTAAGTACATGACATACTGGTGTGTATTTTTTTCAATTCGACAGACCCAATTGGGGCTTTTGGTTGCAATCCCAAAATTAGGGCTTTTGGTTACTTTTGGTTCAAATTTATTGTATGGGTTGCATGGTTGTTGTCGTCGTTCCTCTCTCTATATTGTGCATCATCGTGCATGGTTTTTGCCCTGGTAAAAGAGATTTTTTAAAGTGCATTTTTTTACTGTTTGTGGTCCATCCATCCCTAAAAGCATTGACCAAAAGGTGTGATCCAATTTTTTAGTGTTTGTGGTCCATTTATTTACTGTTTGTGGTCGAATTTTTTACTGTTAATGGTGTTGAAACTTGGTAGCCTTCACTAACCCATTTACTGTTTTTTCGTATAATCTGCCTTTTTATATTTAATAGATCTTCGCGGGGGAGACAAGGGTGACTTTGCATGTTAAGTTTGGCGGAAAATTTTCTGGAAATCCTAAAAAATACAGTGATGATCCGGATGTTGCCATATCCAGAGTTATCCCTTGTCTGTTTACCTACAAAAATATGTTGTCAATTTTTGGACAATTTGGGTGCCGCCAAGGTTCCACATATTTTTACTTAAAACCAGGTCATGGGATAGATGATGGGCCAGTTGAGTTAGGTAGTGATGTTGATATAAAACAAATGCTTGATCTACACGAGGGTAATGATAATGATATCAAAGTTTATCAAACACATCCTGCCAATGAATTTGATGAGGAAGAGGAGTTGATGTGGGGAACGGAGGTGTTGAGGGGGGAAAGGGAGCAATGCGTTGTCAGTGATACAAGTGGATATGATAGTGACACAGACAGTGATTACCGATGCAGTGGGTTAAGGGATTCTTTTTCATCAGATGAATCTCTTGTTGAAGAAGTAAACTCTGAATGTGTTGTGCCTCAGAAAGAACCTAGTGGAAACTCTGATTTTATGGCTGAAGGAGGAACAAGTGCGCAGGCTGTGGAGGAGGTGGGAGAAGGAACAAGTGCTAAGGCTGTGGAGGTGATAGGAGAAGAAACAAGTGCCAATGTCGTGGAGGAAGTGGGAGAAGATGCAATACTTGGTGATGACGAGGAGAATGGGAATAGTATTGATAGTAGTGATGACAACGAGAGTGTTGTGGACTCATCAGATGATGAGAAGGGGAAAAAGAAGGTGAAACACCCTGAGTTCAATGAGGAAAGAGACATCAGAGAGACCAAATTGGTAGAGGGAACCATATTTCCCAATGTAAATGCTTTTAGAAAATTGTTGAAGGAGTTCCATATTAGGAATGGTTGTGATTATAAAAGTACATAAAAAATGAATCGAAGAGGGTGACTGCGAAGTGTTCAGAGCTAGCAGAGGTTGGATGTATGTTTAGATTGCATGCATCTAGGGTGGATAACACAAGCAATTTCCAAATCAAGACCATTACAGGGGAACACACTTGTGGGAGAAAGTACCAAAGTAGGTGGGCATCTACAGAGTGGTTGGCGAAGAAATATTTGGATAACTTAATTGATGACCCTGATTGGAAGGTGACTGCCATGCAAAATGATGTGAAGAGAGCGTGGATGTTAGATGTGCCACAAAGTCAGATTTACAGGGCTAAGAAAAAGGCTGAATTAATTGTGGAGGGGGACTATGGTGAACAATATTTCAGATTGTGGGACTATTGTGACCTGATACGAAGGGAGAACCCTGGAAGTTGTGCAAAACTACTTGTTGACAGGACTTTGGTGGATGATGTACCTTATTTCCAAAGGATTTTTGTCATGTTTGATGCACAAGTGAAGGGATTTGTAGGGAATTGTAGGCCAATTGGATTGGGTAAAACCTGGTTACCCTACTAATGGGCATAACACGTGCCTATGGCACTCACCACGAGGGGTGATCAGCTCGGCACCACGTGGGGAAGCCCTATCCCTGTGACGAGCTGTACTGACCATGAATAAGATCAGGAAAATTAAGTGAGTTAATACATCAGGATGCCCCCGATATAGCCGAGCTAGGTAGGCTACGTCTATAGCTTAAATGGCATTCTGGAATACATGGATTCAGCTCGGCGTGAGTAGCTGAGTTATGTACGTGTCATGCCTAGCTATGAGGAAGCACGGCACCGCCACGAATAAGGCGGTGAGACATTCCAGAATATTCTATAGCGACTCCTTATGAGATAAGGGGCAATCCCGTGGGAAAGGGGTTGATATGGGAAGTCCTAACGTGATTAGGAGTATACCCCATATAGGAAAGAATCCTATATGGAAAGAAAGACCTCTGCTAGACGAGATCTAGCAGGATATGGGAACTCGTCCCTAAAAGGAAAGTCCTATTAGGAGATGGATTCCTGAAGCTAATAGGGAACTAGGGCACGGGATGGCTAAATCGACAAAGCAATCTGCACCTATAAATACAACAACATACCCATGAAGAAAGGTACGCTGCGAAACCCTTTCATATGCATTGTGATTTAAGAGTTCATAGTACGGGATACTGACTTTGGCATCGGAGGGCCTTTGCCGACGAGAGGCAAAGGTGCTCTAACCCTTTTTTCTGTCTTGCAGATCTAGGGTTGAATCAAGGAAGCACGTGATCCAGGGCTACGTGGATTTTATCCCCGTACAATTGGCACCGTCTGTGGGAAACACTTACGAAAAGCTTTTCTTTCATCAACAAAGATCAACAATGGTGATTTCAGAGCCAGTTTTCTGTACTCCACGAAGAGAGGATGTGGAAGACGATGGTGGAACCACCCTTGTATACACTACAAGAAAGAGTACGAGGACAGACAAAACTCCTGCAATCCTGAGAGCACCACAAAAGAAGCCTTCTACTAGAAGATTCAATATTGGGCATATCCCTGAGATTCCAAAATTCAGGGATACACGCCTGATAAACTATGATTCTCCAAAAATAGGCGAACAACGCAGGCGCTCAAAAACACCACCAAGAGGCGGGGAAGCCTCCATCCGACGTGAACGGAGGAGAAGCCCACCGAGGAAAGAGGATCATAGACGAATGAGAGATCGAGAAAGAGAGGATAGTCTCGATAGAAAAGAACAGGAGGCAGAAGAGCTGGCCCGCGAAGTCACTTGACGAGAGCGAGAGATTCAAGACCTAAAGAAACAGCTTCAAGAAAAGGAAAAGGACTTACGCTCACGCATGAGATCCGTGCAATATGAGAAGGAAAAGAAAAGTCATCATCGTGGCAACGTTTCCGCTGACCGAGCAGCCTCTCCACGAAAAAGGAGAGAGAGAGGAGCGTTTCCGTTGAAAATATAGAAAGAAGAAAGCACGCTAGGGACAGATATGAGAGATCTGGTTCCAATGAGCACATTCCCGAGCAATATGCAAGAAGAAAGGAAACCGGCTGAGCTGAGGGAGGCCTTAAAACTGCACGAGAAGCAGCTAAGGAAGCCCTAAGCCAGATATCGAAGTCACCGCTAGCCCACTGGATCCGAACAGAAAAGACGCCGATCAGAGTGAAACACTCAGCATTCATTCCTTATGAAACCAGCACGGATCCTGTGGCTCACATTCAACACTATCAACAAGCCATGTTCATGCATGAACAAGATGATGCCTTATTATGCAAGATGTTCCCATCCAGCTTGGGAAAAGTGGCCCTGAGTTGGTACCATAAGCTCCCAGAAGGGTCAATCCTATGCTAGGCTCAACTAGCCGAAGAGTTCACTGCCCGGTTCCTGACAAGCCAGGCGGCCCCAAAGACCTTTGATGCATTAACCTCTATGAAACAGAGGGATGACGAGACCCTGCGGCAGTACTCCAAACGTTATTGGGAGACTTTCAACGAGATTGAAAACTGTAGTGAAGAATATGCTTTGGCGATGTTCAAAACGAGCCTACCAATGCACAGTAAGCTACGAGAATCGCTTACCATGCATCCAGTAAAGACTATGGCAAAACTCATGGAGAGAATTCAGGAGCACGCACGGGTGGACGATGACATCCTGCAGGCTGGAGGGAAGATTGTGGCTGGACAACCACAGCTTCCAGAAAAGAAAACGGTGGAGTCAAGGGTGTACAAGGAGTACACAACAGGACGGAAGGACTATGCACAGCAGAGGAAGGACAAAGCTGATCCAGACCCCAAATCGTACTTCAGCATCGTGGCGACATTCAACATCCCGATCTACAAGATGTTGTACAGGATAAAAAATGAACCATGGTTCAGAAGACCCCCAAAGATGATAGGGAATCCGGAGAAGAGAAGAGCTACCAACCAGCACTACAGCTATCACAGAGATTGGGGACACATGACTGAAGATTGCGTGGAGTACAAAAAGTTTCTGGATGAAAAAGTGGCGGAAGGCCATCTTTAAGAATTTTTGGCTAAAAACAAGAATGATGCCAAGCTGATAGAAGAAATGGACTACGAGAAGGGTCCGAAGGGAACAATCCATATGATACATGGATTGGTAGCCCCATATACCAACAATGAGATAAGGCATATTCAAAGGATTAACGGGCAAGTAAAGCAGGTCATGAAGCTCGGCACGAAGAGGCCGAGGATGGGGGGAGTAACGAAGACCCCCATCACTTTCACAGATGACGATCTAGATGGAGTAACAGTTCCCCATAACGATGCATTGGTGATCACCCTACGAATAAGGGAGTACGACGTAGAAAAGATACTTGTTGATCAAGGGGCAAGCACGAAAATCATGTATTATGACACCTTTAAGAAGATGGAACTCCCAGCGAGCTCGTTACAAAAGTGTCTTGTCCCTCTGGTCGGCTTCAGTGCACAGACAGTATGGCCCATGGGAAAAGTCACGTTGCCCATCCGAGCTGGATCAATAGTCCTGAAGACTAATTTCTTTGTGGTATATATCCCTTCCTCCTATAACGTGATTATAGGAAGAACCTGGATGCACAAAATGAAAGCGGTCTCCTCAACTTACCACTAGAAGATCAAGTATCCTGGAGCGGATGGTATAGAGTGCATTAGGGGTAATTAGAGAGTAGCCGATCAATGTTTCAGCATGGTCTTGAAAAAATCCCCGAAAGCCGAGCTTGTGCAGACAGTTAAAGTTTCAGATCAGCCAACCTTGGAGGACGTTGGAGGTGACCCCACCAAGAAGATGGTGGAAGGGTTAAAGAAGATACAGATCTAGGAAGATGATGCAGAAAGATATTTCTTGGTTGGCGAGACCCTTGCCGAACATGAGGAACGAGATTTGGTTGCCTTTTTGAAAGACCACATTGATGTTTTCGCGTGGACTCCCCAGGAGATGCCTGGGATAGACCCCGAGGTAATCTGCCACCATTTAAACATGGATCCTTAACACAAACCAGTTGTGCAGATTGCGAGAAGGTCGGCACCGCAGCACGCCGACGCTGTGATTGAGGAAGTAGATCGTCTACTAGAAGCGGAAGCCATACGAGAGGTGAGCTATCCGGAATGGCTGGCCAACACTGTTGTGGTAAAAAAAAAAAGGGAAGTGGAGAGTCTGTGTGGACTTTACAAGCCTCAACAAAGCATGCCCCAAGGATAGCTTTTCACTTCCAGGATTGATCAGCTAGTGGACGCCACGTCAGGCTATGAGAGGATGAGCTTCTTTGACGCATATCGAGGATATCATCAAATAGCTATGTATGGGCCAGACCAAGAGTAAACGTCCTTCATCTCACCAAAGGGACTCTATTGTTACAAGGTCATGCCATTTGGGCTGAGAAATGCCGGAGCAACCTATCAGAGATTGGTTACCAAGATGTTCAAAAGTCAGCTCGGCAAGACCATGGAAGTCTATATCGATGACATGGTAGTAAAGAGCAAATTGAAGCCTGATCATCTTGCCGACTTGAAGGTAACTTTCAGTATTCTGAGAGAATACAAGTTGAAGCTAAACGCCTCGAAATGAGCCTTTGGGGTCAGCTCAGGGAAATTTCTAGGACACCTGGTGACTAAGAGAGGGATTGAAGTGAATCCGGACCAGATCACGGCTCTGAAGAACCTTCAAAACCCAAAGACCACGAAAGAGGTCCAAAGGCTAACAGGAATGGTGGCAGCTCTTAACCGTTTTATCAGTAAGTCCTCAGATCGATGCAGGCCATTCTTTCAACTTTTGAAAAAGAGAGAGGGATATGAGTGGGGAGCCGAGCAGGAACTGGCTTTCCAGGAATTAAAGGTTTATTTATCATCACCACCCTTGCTTTCTACTCCAGAAGTTGGGGAGCGGTTGATACTATATCTAGCAGTATCCGAGCATGCAGTCAGCTCGGTTCTCCTACGAATAAAGGGGGTAGAACAGGCTCCGGTCTATTTTGTAAGCAAGACCTTATTGGACGCAGAAACACGATACTTGCCATTAGAAAAGTTAGTATATGCCCTTGTTGTCGCCTCAAGGAAACTACCACACTACTTCTTACAGCATCCCATTATCGTGTTCACCGAATATCCACTAAGGGCTTTGCTTAGGAAAGCAGACTTTTCTGGAAGGGTCTTAAAGTGGTCAATAGAGTTGAGCCAATTTGACCTTGATTACCAACCAAGGACGGCAATCAAAGGGCAAATTTTGGCTGACTTTGTAGCAGAATTCATCCAACAGTAGCTCCACCACCACCGACTCTCCATGAGAAGGAGCAAAGCATTGTCCCCGAACAGCCAACGAGAGTGGCCAGTCGAGATCCAGAGGAATCGAGGCTTTATGTCGATGGGTCAGCTTGCAACAAAGGGTCAGGAGTAGGAGTTGTGCTTTTTTCTCTAGAAGGTTTGGTGCTTGAGCAGGCGCTAAGATTGGGATTTCGTGCCACCAACAATGTGGCAGAATATGAAGCCTTGCTGGCTGGACTAAGGAGTGCCCTGGAACTCAAGGTAAGTAAATTAAGAATATTTTGTGACTCACAGTTAATTGTGAACCAGCTTTCAGGAGAGTATGCTGCGAAAAGTGAGAAGATGGCTGCATATTCAGAGACAGCCAAGGACTTGCTTGACAAGTTTGGTGAAGTCCGTATCCAACAAATCAGCTCGGGAAAAAATGCACATGCAGACTCACTGACTTGCTTAGGCTCAGCAGTCAATACGGAATACCGACGAACAGTAGCGGTGGATTACTTAAGTGAACCAAGCATTGGCCGAGCGGTTGAATTAGTGATGGAAACAGAGCTTGGGCAGAGCTGGATGGACCCTATAGTGGCATACCTACGAGATGGGACCTTGCCAGAAGACAAACGAGAAGCTCACAAGATCAGGACCAAGGCTGTACGTTTTAGGCTCTCCCCAGAAGGTAAGCTCTACAGAAAATCTTTTCTTGGTCCGTACTTACTATGTGTACATCCAGCTCTAGTCCAAAAATTTCTCCATGAGATCCGTGCCGGAACATGTGGGGGACACACTGGTGGAAGGTCCATAGCCCATCGAGCGATATCCCAGGGATACTGGTGGCCTTACATGCAAAAGGATGCAAAAGCCTTTGTCAAGAAGTGTGAAAAGTGTCAGAGATATTCCCCTCTCATCCAAGCTCCAGCTGAGGATCTTCTTCCTTTAACAAGCCCGTGGCCATTTGCACAATGGGGACTGGACATCGTGGGTCCTCTCCCCATGGCAATTGGGAAATGAAAATTCCTTCTCATTGGCACGAACTACTTCACTAAATGGATAGAGGGTGAAGCTTTGGCAAAAATCACAAAAGCCATTGTGGAAAAATTTGTGTGGAGCAAAATATAACAAGATTTGGGGTACCTTACTCCATCATCTCGGACAATGGGTCCCAGTTCGGCAGAAAGTTCAAGGCATTCTGTGCACAACATGGCATCAGAAACTACTACTCAACCCCAGCGTATCCACAAAGTAATGGGCAAGCGGAGGCTTCAAACAAAACCATCCTCAAAAGTCTTAAGAAGAGGTTGGAAAGTAAGAAGGGAAAGTGGCCGAACGAGTTGCCAGCCATAATCTGGGCGTATGGAACCACCCCTCGGCGATCTACGGGAGAGACGCCGTATTCCCTTGCTTATGGAACAGAGGCAGTGATTCCTCTGGAAATAGGCTTGCTGACCATTCGCACTACTCTTGTGGAGTCAAGGGGCAACGATGAAGCTCTGGCCGAGCAGCTCGACCTTGCCGAGGAAAAGAGAGAGAGAGCGCTCATCACATTAGCAACATACCAAAAGCAGCTGTGAAGAAGTTAAAACAAGAAGGTGCAGCCCAGAGAGTTCAAGATTGGAGATCTAGTCCTAAGGAAGGTCTTGGCCAATACCAAGGTGTCCTCAGACGGAAAGCTTGGGCCAAACTGGGAAGGCCCATATAAGATCATAGGGATTGCTGGCATTGGAGCCTATCGTTTGGCCGACCTGGATGGAGACCCAGTACCACGGCCATGGAACGTTCAGAATTTACGAAAATTTTACCAGTAATTTGTTTATGTGATTACGAATACAATCACATCTTTGTTTTCAGTACCTAGTTGGGATTACGAATAAAGTCACCAACATCAGTTATTCAGATTTATATTAATAAGTTTCCATCCTTTTTTGTGGTCTTTATAAATGAATATGAACCAAAATTTATCTCAAATTTGGATTCCTATTGGGGAGCAGAGCATGAGAGCGTGTGTACATACAAATCATTTGAGTAAATCCAAATACAAGAATACTTGGTGTAATTTTCTAAGTATGAAGAAACTTAGATTTGCAACGAAGAATGCAACAATCCAAGTACGAGAATACTTGGTGTAATTTTCTAGGTATGAAGAAACTTAGATTTGCAACGAAGAATGCAACAATCCAAGTACGAGAATACTTGGTGTAATTTTCTAAGTATGAAAAAACTTAGATATGCAACGAATATCGCAAAAAAATTCTAAGTATGAAGAATTATAGGTTTGCAAGTCCCACCAGTCGAGGAGGAGACCGAGGAGCCTATTCAGGGCAATTGTGCCCATAACTACCCTAACAAAGTTAGGGCACAGTTGCATTGGGTTTAGTCTGCATTAGTTGCAGACTTCCCTGAAAAAGGGGTGTAAGGGGAATCTAAGTCCACCCTCAACTATGAAAATTAAGGGTACATGGATTTTGGTTTCATCCTGACCCTCCTCCTGTGAATCATCACGCCTATTCAATCGAAATTGAACATCATTTGGAATTTTGTATTTCCGGCGAAATTCCTAAATCTTCAGGGCATTACTCAAGAGAGTTCTATGTTTTCCCATATTTAAGAGGGTTTCACTGTTGAAACCCAACAAAGAAGATGATAAAGACGAAACCTGAAATTCTTGGTGTAAAACAGGAAATCTAAGAATGGGAAGGCGTACTTACGTGAAAAGAGGGCCTAGAAGTAAACTTTCTGACGAGAAGGAGGGAGTTTTTCTCGACGAAAATGGAGGAGGAGCGATAAAAAAGCTGCGGATGAGTGGACTCGAAAGGTAACGCTGGTGGCTGTAAGGGGTTTTTTTTTCCTCTCTCCGCTTTGCTTTTGACGAAATGAAATGAGGAAGAAGGGGAAGGGTTTTAGGGGGGGGGGGGATAATGATTATCCCGCCCAAAACCCCATGAAAGTGGGGTGTGACGTGTGCAAAACGTCAGCAGAATCATCCTTTGGGCTTATCCGAGCCCCCAACGGGTCATTTCACATTAAATACGAAAACAACCCTGCCCCCCACGTGAGGGGGAGGCGTGCAGGAGGTGCATCAAGAGCCTTTGAAGCTCTGCGCACTACTGATGAATGACAGTAATGACAGAGCTGGGGAGCAATTGGAGTGGGTAAAACCTGGTTACCCTACTAATGGGCATAACACGTGCCTATGGCACTCACCACGAGGGGTGATCAGCTCGGCACCACGTAGGGAAGCCCTATCCCTGTGACAAGCTGTATTGACCATGAATAAGATCAGGAAAATTAAGTGAGTTAATACATCAGGATGCCCCCGATATGGCCGAGCTAGGTAGGCTACGTATATAACTTAAATGGCATTTTGGAATACATGGATTCAGCTCGGCGTGAGTAGCTGAGTTATGTACGTGTCATGCCGAGCTATGAGGAAGCACGACACCACCACGAATAACGCGGTGAGACATTCCAGAATATTCTATAGCGATTCCTTATGAGATAAGGAGCAATCCCGTGGGAAAGGGGTTGATATGGGAAGTCCTAACGTGATTAGGAGTATACCCCATATAGGAAAGAATCCTATATGGAAAGAAAGACCTCTGCTAGACGAGATCTAGCAAGACATGGGAACTCGTCCCTAAAAGGAAAGTCCTATTAAGAGATGGATTCCTGAAGCTAATAGGGAACTAGGGCACGGGATGCCTAAATCGACAAAGCAATCTGCACCTATAAATACAACAACATACCCATGAAGAAAGGTACGCTGCGAAACCCTTTCATACGCATTGTGATTTAAGAGTTCATAGTACGGGATACTAACTTAGGCATCGGAGGGCCTTTGCCGACGAGAGGCAAAGGTGCTCTAACCCTTTTTTTCTGTCTTGCAGATCTAGGGTTGAATCAAGGAAGCACGTGATCCAGGGCTACGTGGATTTTATCCCCGTACACCAATCATTCACTTGGATGCTTGTTTCTTGAAAGGTCCTTATGGGGGTCAGTTTATGCATGCGGTTGGGAGAGATGGAAACAACCAAATGTACCCTCTTGCAATGGCCATTGTAGAGTCAGAGCTAAAAAGTAGTTGGACTTGGTTCTTGGACATCCTCACTGATGCCATTGGCAAGCCTGAAGAGAAAGGATGGGTGTTCATGTTAGACAGACAAAAGGCAAGTGTAGTCACTGATCTCCATCTGTTATCTTTCATTCTGTTCACTTTGAAATGCAATTTAATTAGAATCTATTATTAAATACATGTTTTATTTTATTTGCAGGGTCTTGTTGAGTCTATGGAATTGTTATTCCCTGGGGTAGAGCACAGATTTTGCATAAGGCACATGTATGGGAACTTTCAAAAATTGTTCAAAGGGAAAGAATTCAAGGATCTGATGTGGGGGGCTGCTAGTGCTTTTACAGTGCATGAATTTGAAGCAAAAATGAGGCATTGGAAACATTGTCACCTGAGGCACATGCATGGTTGTCAAGGGAGCCAGCTAAAAATTGGGCAAGGTGTCATTCCAGTACAAGGGCTAAGACCAATAGGATGGTCAACAACATTAGTGAGTCCTTCAACAATGCTATTAAGAAGGTGAGAGACAAACCCATCCTAACCATGTTGGAAAGTTTGAGAAGGTACATTATGCAGAGGTATGTGGAGAGGACTAAATTTGCAGCCACTTTCAAGAACAAAATATGCCCTCACATATTCAAGAAGTTGGAGAAAGTGAAAAAGGCAGCAAAAGACTATTCTATCATTTATTGTGCTCCCCAGAAATATGAGGTTACCACACCCTGCAGTTCTTTCACAGTTGACTTAGGGATGATGTCTTGCACATGTAGGAAGTGGGATGTCTCTGGGATACCATGCGTTCATGCTTGTGCATCAATGATCAAAGATAGGGCCAATCCTGAGGACTTTGTGCACCCATGCTACCACACTGAAACATTCAAGAAGTCCTACGGCTATCGCATTAACCCAATCCCAGATAAATCCACATGGCCCCGTACAAAGTATGAAGACATTATGCCTCCAGAAATTAGAAAAAAATCTGGTAGACCCAAGAAAACAAGAAGGAAAGGTCAAGATGAGAGGAACAATCTAAGTCAGAGGGAAAGGAAAAGAGGAAGGGAGGAAGAGTCAGATAATGTGACCATTACAAGGAGAGTGAGGAGAACAAATACTATGATTACGTGTAAAAGATGCAACCAAGCTGGACATAATGTTAGGACATGCAAATCTACAGCTCCTGATGGTTTGGAGGGTACCTCATCACAAGTACCACATGTAATATAAGTTATATTTAATATACTATGTTCTTTGTGTTGTAGCCTAGTAATGTTGCATGGGGAGATGATAGCGGTACAAGAACAAGTGTTGGAAGGGGAAGAGGAATTGGTGAAATGGGAAATGGTAGTGCCAAGGCACAGGTGACAATCTATGTTCAAATTATATACAAGGCATTAAAGACATTACATATGTTAATTCAAGTTAGCAGTTTATTAATTGACACAAATATGCATCTTTTTGTACATGTAATTTAATACACTATTTCCTTTGTGTTGCAGCCTAGTAGTGTTGCAAGGGGACATGAAAGTGGTACAACAACAGGTGTGAGTGGCAGCTTATCACAAGTAATATACCTAATTATAATTTTATTCATGCTGCCATGAAATACACTTTCATAATGTTTTTAATTTGAACTATAAAACAGCCTACTGGCATGGGAAGAACAAGTGTTGGAAGGGGAAGAGGAATTGGTGAAAGGGGTAATGGTAGTGCCAACTCACAGGTCACACTTTATGTATATTCATATTTGATGCAAGTTAGCAGTTTATTCATTTTTGTAAATGTAATTTAATATGAGTTTTTTTTGCTAATGTAGCCTACTGGTGATGGAAATGGAGGTGGTAGAAGAGTAATGACAACAGGTTGGAAGGGAGTGCCATCAGGGGTTGGAAGGGGAAGGGGAAGGGGAAGGGGTAGGGGTAGGGGTGGAGGAAGGGGAGTGGGAAGGGGTTTGTCATGTACTACACAAACAGTTGGAGGAACTTCTGCAATAGGAGGTGGAGGAAATGGTGTTGACAATGGTAGTTCAAAGTTGATGTGGCATGGCAGGGTTGCAGGGTTGAGGAGTGCTTGTGTTGGTGGATCACAGCAAGGATTGAAGACTGCTACAGTTGGTGGATCAAAACCTGGTGGATCAGAATAAGGGTGGAAGATTGCAAAGTTTGGAGATGGTGTTTTTTCCTCCAAAGTCAACACTAGATCCACTAAGGGGTCAACCCAGTAGATATATCTAAGTACTTTTAAGACTTGCAACTTTATTACTATGATAATTTTTTGGCCTTGGGATATTGAAGTGACAAACACAGATTGTGGCTTTTTTTGGTGCTACTGTTGTCCACCTAAGTGGCTTTTTGTGTATGGATAGTTGAAACTGGTTAAGGCTTTTTACATGGGTAGTTATATATGTATTGTCATTGCCTAGGTTGATAATCTTTTGTGCCTGTTGGAATGATAATATGGTAGTCATATGTATTGTCTTGCTATTGCTACTGGTGTTGGTTTGAGAGAGAGTCATGCTTCTGTTTTCTTGCTATTGCTACTAGTGTTGCGTATAATCTGGTCTAGCAGCACTATTCTAGAATGTATGTAAATGTTGTTGCTACACTTGTTATTTTTGTGTTGCATTCTCAATGCAGTGATTGTGGCATTACTTATTTGAGTCAACACATGCATTTTCACTGATCTCTCTTTGTCAATCAATTTTGTGTTGCTCTGTTAGTTTGAGGCAGTTTTGTCACTGCTGCACTTGTTATTTGTAGGCAGTTTTAGCACTAATCTGGGCAGTTTTATCATTCTGGGAAGTTTATTACTGCAGCACTTGTAATTATGCAGTTTTAGCACTATTCTGAGCAGTTTTATCATTATTTCACTGATATCCACGTTGTTCATGCTTAGCTGTTGGTTGAGTGTTTTGACATTGCATAATTGTCAATTCATTTTAAACCTACTGTGAAGCCTAGTTAGTCATGTTAATGCAACTGTGACTGCGAAAATGTTGATAAAAAGGAAAAATCTGAAAACACACCTTCTATCGAGTGGAAGCATAACATGAATTTCATAATTTAAAAAATGTCATAGGTTCACTCTACGTGAGAACATGAGGAAATTTTACAAAAACATATTGGGCATATTGACTGCATACCAAGTTATGATATAGGTCAGCTACATGTTCTGAAGACAAGGCATTACAAGAAGCCATTACAACAACCAATTAACACCATAGCCATAATATTATATTTCATCATCTTAACACCATTACAACAACCAAAACATCATCTTAACACCATTACTTAAGGACATTTTACAAAAACAAATCACCTTGTCCTTTTAAACACAAACTAACATTTTTTTTTTCTTCCTTTCCATCCTCTCCCCTAAGGAAAAGCCAACATTTTTTCCTTCCACCTTCCTTCACCACAAAAAAAGACAACCACTATACCAACCATAGCCAACATCATTGCAACCAAGACATTGACCTTCCACTTTCCCGACTCAACCTTCTCCTTCAGTACTTTGTTTTTCTTCCTTAAATCCGAGTTCTTTGATTCCACCTCTTCCATCTTGACTGCATACCAAGCCTCCCTCTTTTGCCACTCTTCCATTTTTAGTTTGAACCCATTTTCCATTTCGTTCATCTCATTCTTCGTCGATGACATCTTAACTTCAAACCACTCCTCACTCCTCTTACACTCTTCCATCTTCTTGCCCAGGTCTGCCAACTTGTTCTGCAAATCCATGTTCTTCTTGACAATCCAGCGGCCAAACTCCTTCCCCCTTGCACATGTTTCAGGATCAACCCATTCGAAAGACTTACACTTTTCGTCTGGTCCCTAACATGATGCAGGCAAATAGCCAAAAAATTAAAATCATACAATTTAATTTAGGGGGTCTTTGGGTAAAAGAGACACATTGAGTCAGCACATTCAAATTATATGTCTTATACCACAACATATATACACATTACCGGGGCAGCATTTCGATAAATAAAAAATAAAAAAATAATAATCGGGTTTCAAGTAGAAGTGAAATTATGTCTTATACCACAACATATATACACATTACCGGGGCAACATTTCGATTAAAAAAAAAAAATCGGGTTTCAAGTAGAAGTGAAATTATCTTGTGGTAGTTCACACAGCCTAGAAATCTTCTCCCCACGTTGTCATCCGTTAGGGCTGTTCCTAGTGGAGACCTAAGTCCACAGAAACAGTCAACTCTTAGCTGGTCCGGTGTGTTCTGAGTTGAACAAGACATTGACTTTGATTGAAGAGAGGAAGAGAGGAGATGGTTTGATTTTGGAAGAGAGGAGTAGAGGAGATTGGAGGTTTGTTACCAGAAAGTTAGAGAGCTAAGAGAGGAGGGGGGAGAGAGCAGAGAGAGAGAGAGAGGAGACGAACAAGGGAAGGGAGGGATGTTTCTAGGGTTTTGATTTAGGAGGGAAAAGGGTTGTAGTGTTACGAGGGAATGGGAGGGAATATAAGGGAGGGAAATACAGGAAAGGTAATATACGTATTAGTAGGGTACACGTATAATACATGTATAATATAAGAGTGAGGCCAAGTTTGGAAGAAAAATATGTATTTCGGCCAAAAAATTAACCGAACTAGACAGATTGCTAACAGAAGGGGTGTCGCGGATAACGTTAAATAGTACAAGGGGTGTCGTTGTAGGTTAATTTAGTTTAGGGGGTGTCTCGGTAAAAGAGGTATAGTATAGGGGGTGTCTAGGTGATTTACTCTTTTTTTTTTTTCCCCTTCTGTTTTTTGCATTACAGAAAACTGCCAGAAAGTTTGCTCAATGCTCACTTGCTATAGCATTAGCAACCCAAAATTGATAAATTGTTTGGTGAATGGGCCAAAGCTGTCTAAAATTGATATTTTATTTGCAAAAAATGTAATGGGCCATTGGGCTTAATGGAAATTTTGATATTTTGACTTAATGCAGCCCAAAATTAATATTTTGATCCACAAAAAAAAAAAATTCAATTTGACTCATTCAGTCCAAAATGAATGGTCCATAAACCCGACCCGACCTCACCTGATCACATTTCGGTCGGAGCCCGATTGTATGTTCGGTCGGTGTTCGGGTGGTGTTTTGATAAACCGATCAAAGTTCGGTCAGGTCAAACCCGACCCGAACCTGAAAAAAATCTGACCCGTGTGCAGCCCTATTCTTCAGGAGATCTCTACCTTGACAGGCTGCTCCAAACCCAAGAGGGCCTAGCTCCCCTAGATGCCTCCAAAGAACTTGTTTTGGGGAAGTAAATTCCTTTAAGCATTCTGACCCACTATGCACCTGGATTATTGATGATTCTCCATCCTTGCTTAGCCAGCAAGGCCAAATTAAAGTTTCTAAGATCCCTGAACCCCATACGGCCATATCCCTTTGCCATTTAGGTTTGCATAGCTCCTCCCCCTTAAGCCAATGGATTTTAGACTCCTTAGGATCTCAAGACCACCAAAGTCTCGTTATGTGTGAGTTGAGCTTGTTGCAAAATTGGATAGGAAGGAGAAAGCACGACATAACTAGGATATAGCTTGCACAACTAACTTGATTATAATCTCTCTCCCTTTGTAAGACATATCTTTTGCTTTCCAACCTTGCAACTTGTTAACTGCTCTCTCAATCAAATAAGCATAGGTTTCAAATTTTGAATTGCCCTAGAAAGAAGGGATGCCCAAGTACTTTGCATCTAACTTCAATTCTAAGCTGGTCCACGATGGTTCTTTTCTTTTCAAGGGGTGTGTTGGCAGAGAATTTAAGGGAAGATTTATTAAAGTTGATAAGTTGACCAAAGGCTACCTCGAAAGCATTAATAGACTCCATCAAATTTTGCAGCCCAATAGGTGTAGGATCCACAAACAGAAGGGCCATCTGCAAAGAATAAGTGGGAAAGATAAGGGCAGCTTCTCTTGATTTTGATGCTAGAGAACTTTTGAGAGCCAATTCCTTTGTAAACAAGTTTGGAAATGACATCTATAACCGGGAGAATCAAGTACAGAGAGAGGGGGTCCCTTTGTCTGAGACCTCTTTCGGGCAAAAAGGAGAATTTGCTCTCCCCATCACAATGACGTAGTAGGTGTAAGATCCTAAATTTGTTATTTTTTCCTCCCTCTTTTCCTTTAAACCAAACAATGGAAGAGAAATTATTTTTATTTTTTCCCTTTCTCTTCTTTTCCACAAGTTCCAAACAAACCCTAAATTTTTTGAAAATTTAAAATAATTGACCCTAGAGGTAGGAGCACTGCAATAGATACGCACGCGAGGACACAGATTTGGACATACATTGATTCGAAACAGTCCAATGTGTATGACCCTTTTTCTGTCTAGGACTTACGTGCATCAGACGATTCTGGATACATCTATATTTTAGTCTATTTTTGTACTAAGGAATATTTTTGCAACTATAAAACAATATTTGAGATAGAAAGGTGTACAAATATTTATGCACGACATATAAATGTCAAAAGAACCTATTTTAGTGAAGGACATGAGTCCCAAAGTTTCTCTCTCTAACTTCTTCCCCATGGTCCAGATCTACGGGTTTTTTCTCTAGAGGGGTGGAGGCCGCCTCCTCCTCCTCCTTCCCCTCTCCCCCCTCGCCTTTCATTCCCTCTCCCCTCTTCCTCCCTTCCCATGTCCGGTTTGCCCGTGTATCCTTCTTCGGATTTGCTTTTGTTTAGGCGGTGATGGGCGGCAAGTCGGTCTCCAGCGTTTTCTAGATCCGGCCTTCTGGCTCCAGTGGCGGCGTGTGGGCAGATTTTAGTCCATCTCTTCCTTGTCATATCATATCTAGAAATGGTGGTTGGCGGTGGATAATATCGAAGAAAATGGGGTTAGGTTTTTTTTTTCTTTTCTATTTTTGGCTTTTCAGCCTAGCTTTCTGTTTCTTCGATTGGTTTTGCCAGTTTGGTTTCTTGTTACTGGTCTGTTTTTGCAGATCCGGTGGGTGACGGTGGTGGGAAATAAATTTTTGTTATAGCTCTATTTATGGTTTGTGCTTGTTGTGCCCTGGATTTGGTTTGTGCTTGTTGTGCCCTGGATTTGTTGTGCTCGTCGTGGTTGCGAGGGCTGTTGGTTGTTGCCGGATTTACTTGCCGTGACCAGAGACTGTCATGCCAGCGTAGTCTTGTCTGGAGTGTCATCTGGCTCTCCTCTGTGGTATTGAGAGCTTGTTTCTGAGTGATCAATGCGGCGTTTGACCAGTGTTAGCTTATACTTTCTAGATTTAGGAAGAGGTTTTCTTATGCTGCTCTTTGTTATCCTTGTTGGGAATTTCTGCTAGCGTTAGGGAGATTGTTTGCCTTTATTGCAAAGTCCTCCTGCCCCACACCTTAGATTCAATGAGAAGTGAGTCATTAATATGGCTCGTGTTTTAGATTTTGACATTAGTCTTTCCTTTTTATTAGCGATGTTGGCTTTAGCTGTATCTTCCTTTCATTGTTTTAGTTGGAATACTTTGTAAGTGCCAAATGGCTTTATTGAAATACAATCGTTTATACTGATAAAAAAGAAGAAGATATAAATGTCTTCGGAATTATTTGATATAATGTTGTTTTACAACATAATAATGGCTTAATACATATCGGACAAGTTTAGACATATGCATGCCTAAATTTGAGACAATAATAGCTCACGACAGTTTTTTATTTTAATTGTTGAGACAAAAAAATTGAAAAGTTTCTTTTTTGATATGTTTTCTAGTACTGTAGTATTTTAGAAATCCTAAATAAAATAAGTAGAATGAGATGAAAAATACTAGATGATTTGTATAAGTATTCAAACACAAAAAATCTTTCTTCTTTTTCCTCCAACAACAAAATAGTAGAACTAATTCAAATTTTCCTTTTTATATATAAAAAAATGGATTTGTATTTTCAGTTAGGAGAATTATGGAGGAGGACAAAGCCACTATGCGTGCGGATGAGCAAGTCATGTGATGACAAATGGAATTTTTATCAGTACCCATATTCAAAAAATCTTTAAAAGGCCAGGGCCGACTTGACACCACCTTAATAGCGCCTTTTTATAGATCATTTCTGATAAAAAATCAACTTGATCGGATATAGTAAGTTCATCATTTCCATTGAAAACAAGGAATAATTTAATTTTTTTAACCGTTCATTGTTTTCAAGACAAATCAAACATTTAACAATATCCGATAAACTTAAATTTTTTGGAGAATGATCTAAAAATTATTTTTCATAAAATTTATGGTTTGAATAATTAAGATGAGCCCACACGTCTTCTAAATTGTTTTGGGTATCAGTGATAAGAAAAAAGGGGCATGTGTAGAATTTCCATTTCTCAGACCTGCTTTTCAGGGCGCTTTCTCAATTTACGGAAAACACCTTTTTACTTGCATTTTATTTATGGAAAGCACCAACCGAAGGAGAGTTTTCTCTCTCTTTTTCAATCGGAGTGTGGTTTGACCTTTTTGTGGTGAGGATTGATGCTATTTTGAGGTGTGGGGAGTATGAATGGTTTGTACTCTGTTGCGTTTTGTAGTTCTTTGTTTGGGAAGAATGTTGTTGGAACCTTTTAACTTATTCAATGAAGGTTGGACTTGGACATAAGAATACTACATAGCGCGGCAGATTCAAGAATGTAAAATAGATGGATCAGATACTTCTTTTTTTCTTTTTTTTTTTAATGAAGCACAATACTATTTTCAATCCATGTAAAATATAAATTTTTTAAACAGGTTTGTTTTGCACGATGAAAAAAGGTTTAGTTTTTTCATACAGTCACCACATTAAATGTTTTTTGAGAGAGCAAACAACACATTGAGACAAATAGAGAGCAAATGTTCTTTTTTTAAGGAGTTCGTTTCATTATTTTTAAGACAAATAATAGTGGTTGGTTTGACAGTTTTCCCAAGTATTGAAGTGTACTAATTTTAATATTTAGCAGAATAAATGTAAATTGATTGTAAGTGTAAAGTTAAAAAATTAGGAGGACGTGTAGTGGCAGATAAAAAGTTTGAAGACGGGAGGGGTGCTATTAATCATAAGCTCGAAAGTATTTACCCCAATTAAGCACAATATTATTTTATGTCCAAGTTTTAGAGGCTTTAGAGATTATTTTTATGACTATATTGAAAATCACTAATTTCACGTGGAATAAACACATAAATTTGAAGATACCGAAACCGTAAAATAGAATACCTAGCAATTAATCAAAAGTTATTTTCTATCGAAAAATTTAAGCACATTGATTAAGGTTTTGTTTTTGTCAAAAAAATTTATCAGATGAGAAAGATGTTTGATAAAATCTCAACTTTTTTGCATTAAAAAGGGCTGAGATTTTATCAAATCTCGATTTTATCTTTGATAAACTCTTTTGGGAAACTTAGCCGATACCCATCAAAGGAGGAAGAGAGGGAGAGAGGGAAAATGTGCTCCCAAACCCCCTCCACCTGGAGTCCATCTTGTACTTGTAAGTATTTGCAATTTTTTAGGGGTTAAATTGAAATTAGTATAAAATAGATTCATAGGGGTATAATTGCAAGATAGGAAAAATTACGAGGGTCATGTGACGCTTCTGGGCTCCACGAGATCAATGAACCAAGACCTACTCTATAAGCACAAACTGCGAATACAAACAAGATTGGGAACATGATCATAGTCCATTCTCACCATGTAGAGAAGACCACTAGAGTTTGCTTTTAATATCCACCACACAGATCCTAGAGTTCATAGATATGGAAACCATAGAGAGAAAATATTTGACAGGAGAATATTTTTACGGAGAAAAAAAGGGTTTGCAATCAAAGATGATGAAAATTCTGAAGTCCATACTTTGTCGTCAAGTTGAAATACAGGAGGATTAGAAACGAATAAACAAAAAGGAGGAGTTGCATCATTTGACTATTTGCAAGATTGCGGAAAAGTTAGGCGTGGAAATTGATGCGTTGGATGAAGGCCAATCTGATGGTCGGGCGATTGGAGACCATATAAGCCCAGAGAGTAGTGGCATGGAGAGTAGTGACGGGGGTGTTTCTATGTCGGAAGAGGACAGTGATCTGGGGGATGTTTAGTAGGCAGAGTTATAATGGGGTCGGTGGTAGTCTATGTTATTTTTAGTCATTTTGGAGTCATGTTCTTTGTTTATGTATGTAGTGGTAGTAAGTAATTCGAACTTGCAGTTTCGGTAGTATGAGGAATTGTGATGGTCAATGGGTAGGGACCAGTGACCCATGGGTAGTTGCTCCTAATTGCCTTAGTATGGCTTTTTAAATTATTTGGCTTCGGTTACATGAATCCATCTATCTTAATTGCGTACATGGTTTGATGATATTTTCGGTGGCATTCTAGTTGGAACTTGGAATTATAATACATGTTCACCTAAGTATACAAGAAGTTGCTCTCTCTCTCTCTCTCTCTCTCTCTCTCTCTCTCACGGTTATTTCACTATCTTAATGTGCTGAACGGTTATATTCAACTTGTATGAGCTTTCACAAAGATGCCATGTTTCTTCGGTTGTGAGGTTATCGTTAAATGTTGAATATGGTCAAGTAGAAGATGAAATGAGAAGTGTCGGACTCCATAACGATGAAGTAAGTGATTTGTTTGTTGCTTGGATCATAGAACAGTTGTTAAATACATGGATAGAACCATGCATCATTGATTTCAATTTTAAGAAAATGAATTAAGCATGATTGTTCATATGTTAACCAATGTACTTTAACCAATATTTCATACCTTAGGAATTGAAATTAAACAAACTTCAATTAGTGCAATGTCGAAACAGATATTCAAATTCCCACTACAATCTTCTACAAATAAGAAAATTTATCACAAACGGAAACAAATAAAAAAAAGTAACTGGGCGTCATTCACTGACTCAGTGGTTGAGCAAAATTCTGTTGAATTTGGGTCATGACACTGTCGGCAGTTGGACGACATCCCCCGGTACCTGCACACACTTCTACTGCAGATACCGTCCATATTTGTTTCCTGGACCCTTACAATCTGATTAAAGTTCATACACACAAAAGAAGTTGGTTTGTGTGTGAACCCACTATCCAACGGAATAGCTCGCTTGAGACAAGTTGCAATTGCATTGATTCGGCTGACTGTATGTACTTCATATTATAGGCCATGAAGATATAGAAAACTATATACGAAACCTAAATATTTTAGACGATTTTTTAAAAGAAATGATATCACCTATTATATAGGACTCCATGGGGAAGATAAGTACAGTTGCATTTAGCAAAAACGAGACGTGGGGAAGTAATTTGGAACCTCAGGAATCGATTCGATGGGACGAGTCAATGACGCCACCCCACATGGGTGGGTCCAACTCTCCCCATTAATTACTCAAAATTGGGTTCCAATTAGCCGAGAATGGGATGTGGGAGAAGTAATTGCGAACCTCGGGAATCGAGCCGATGGGACTAGTCAATGATGCCACCCACATGGGTGGGTCCAGCTCTCCCCCTCAATTACTGAAAATAGGGTTCCATTTAGCCGTTAACGGGAGTTGGGGAAGTAATTTTGAACCTCGGGAATCGATCTGATGGGAAGAGTCAATGATGCCACCCACAAGGGTGGGTCCAACAATCTCCCTCAATTACTGAAAATAGGGTTCCATTTAGCCGATAATGGGAGTTGGGGAAGTAGTTTCGAACCTCGAGAATAGAGCCAATGGCATGAGTCAATGAAATTTGTACAAGGTGTTGGTTATTACATTTGTACCCTCATCAATAAGAGATACGTGAATATAAATAAAAAGGGGACAATGAAATTATAAAGAGGAATTGCTATCTTCATTGTTTGAGTATAGCACAAGCTGAAACAAACCAATGAATAGAGACGACCCAAAATGGAAAGGCAAAGCTATTGCAGAAAGTAGTAAAAGACTATGCCTGGGACACAGAATTCCAGGCCCAGCTGATGTTCTTCAGGAGGCAATGGAAAGGAGAGCGACTGGAGAGGCTGTGGAGACTATGAACACACAAGAATTTCTTCATCGAGCCATTACGGTAAAAAGTGAGGACACTGATTTCATCAACAACTTTGCATGGTTAACTGTTGTGCGTGAAGGGTACCTACAATGCCTTGACTACAAAGATTTGGCTACTATTAAAATTTTTACGAAATACACGCGGGTACCACTTGTGAGTTTACTTGGACAATTTCTCCTAAAACTTCAATTGTGATGATGTTTTAAACTCGTGATTTTTAAGTTTACCGTGTCTTTCATGGTGTAGTTTGTTGCATTGGTCAAATCATGCGTATTTAACGAATTACGAGAGCCCAATGCTGGAGTTTAAGGTAAATCAATCTTTAATTATTTTTTTGGATTTATTTTTGTCACTAAAATCATGGTTCCGAAGAGGTATGTGTAATTAAAATTGTTTTGCAGTACATCAGGATCCCACAGGATTAGTACGGGCGATGGTTCACCACAAATGTCATGAGAAAAGAGTGTTTCCAGGGATACTTAAGACCGGTAGCTACCTCATACTGAAGCAAATTGTAATATGGAAACCCGAACGAACTCCATATTTGAATATCACACTGCCAAACGTTAAATGCGTGATTGAAAAATCAATGTTGGATTAATCACTACCTTCATCATATGTTAGAGTGGTTTTTCTGTTGTTTGAGAAATTGCTATTTCTGAGGTGGATATGAAGTGATTCTCTAAATGGTTGAATGGGCGTGGAAAATAAATGAACCAAATTTATGTTGGATTGATTAAAATACTCATTCTAAGATTTTAGTTTCCATATATTAATATATGAATACTATGTAAAGTAGTACATATTAATAAATGAATACTATATATATTTTCATATTCCAATATATGAATTTTCCACAATGTTGTAATTTCGATAACATGGTACCGATACCATCTTATGGAGGTAATGGTACCTATCAACTTTGTCACACACGGCCCTCCGTGGTGCAGGTACTATGTTATGGAGGTATTGGTACCTACATACTTTGTGACACATGGCCCTCTGACGTACCAATATCATGTTATCGAGGTACTGGTACCTTTCAATTATATGGTGTCAAATATGAAAGGGAGGAAAAGAACCAATATTGAGTTCAATTTTAAGAAAATGAATTAAGCATAACTATTTATATGTTAACCAATGTATTTTAACCAATATTTTAAGGATTATGAATTGAAATTAACCAAACTTCAATTCATAATCCAATAATCAAACTTCAATTCAAGTAACTGAACAACGACATCACGTACATAATACAAAAATCCCCAAATACAAAGTCAGTCCAACTTATTTACATACATAATGTCAAAACGAGGATGTGAAATATAAAGATATAGCCATTACATACATAATGCATCCAAATTAGTAGAACGGAACAAGGTATCTGTAATTGAAGATTACAACAAAGGGAACGTCAGATACAAGATATTCGTAATAATCTTAGTTCAACAGTAAGTCATGATCCAAAAGTAGTAGTATCCATGAGAATAAACACATCATGTCGTGCCGGTTAGAACCCCCCCCAATTTGAACAAGTGTGTCGAAGATGGCATATGGAAGTTCCTGTCACATCCAAAGCACCATCCAACAGAGCCACTGGTTCCGCGATTCGCTCGACGGCATGCCCCGTACCCTCCACCTCTCCCCGATCGGGTCCCACCCTATAATGGGAGACTTTCCTTAACCATGGGAGATAATCAGGGGTACACTCCCATGACACTCCAGGTCTAACCAAGACCCCTTTATCATATGGCAATAAGTGATTTCCCCAATTCTCCCAAAATTCGTACGTCCATTCATCCCCACCTTTACCACCTTGTTTAGGTGCAATTGGAGTACCCGGAATAGATTGCACTAGCTCTAACTACCTCAACACTCTGTCCGGCATGACGGCTCAACAACGCTTAAGCAGTGGATGCATCTGGTGTAGAAAAGCAATGTTAGGTAACACATCCCTTTCATTTTTGTAGGGGTTGAAGATTACCTGAAATTTCAAAAACATATCAACAGAATAAGACTTCAATGGTGTCCATTGAAGGGAAGTGAAACTATAATGGCGCAAATGGTGTCTATCTACCTAGTCAGGTTGCAAGTTGTCCAACAATTGACGGTAACGGACAGTGGAGTCGGTAGTAACCTCACGGCATGACAACCAACGTCGTGCCCGTGGTAAGTCATCCGTATAATTGGGATCAATACCATTACGCAGAGAAGGAAATGCTCCTGGATCCAGGCATGCACATAAGTTACACACACAATAACAAAATGGAAGAAGAATAATCTAGGGCCATTTTCCCAAATTGGTAAGATTTACGAATTACTAAAAAATATATTCATTAGCGTCAATTAAATACTAATGCAATGACTCTTACGATTTCGTACCTCTAACATTGTATTGTATCCACTCAATTGCTTGCTGTCTCCGTTGCTTGCATGACCAAGTTGCCAATACAAATATGCTAAGCCCGCTGCCTCGAATCTGTAACTACTCACATTTTGTAGGTCCTCCAATACACCTAGGTATGAAACACAAACCCGAACCCGAACCCCCATCTTATCCACAAATAGCGTGCTCCCTAGGACATATAGCAAGTATGCCCGTGCACAACGATCCACCCTATCATTCGAGTCATCATCACTTATGTTAGAAAATTTTTCCCTCAACCAATCAAATTTCACACCCCCATGTATAAGTTCCTCGTTCGCTTCCTTCTCTATAACCCCAAGGCAAGTTCGCAACAAAGTCAAATTGTCCTTCTCCAGTGTGCATATAGCCTACCCTGTAACAGGAATACCAATCAACTGGTGCACATCATCAAGTGTGATGCCTATCTCCCCGAAATCAAAGTGGAAGCTGTTTGTCTCTGGGTGCCATCTCTCCACAAATGTTGACAGTAAGACCTTGTTACAATAAGATATGTAGCTTTGCACAACGGAAGTAAACCTGACTGATTGATCCGTTCTTGCAACCTTTCATTTGTTATGGTCCACTTTTTCAAGGTACTGGAGTGGTAATACAATTTCAGTATCCCACACTCTTGTCCCCTCAAAATATGTGCTGCAACATGGTCCTTGAAACCAATTAACAACCGGGGGTCTTCAGGACTAATCGGAGGCTGGTTTGCATCCACCCCAGCTTGACCATGACAATTCCGACAGTGCTTACGACAACCCTGACATTCATGATCCACCACCTCCTCCTTGAGAGCTTCCTCCTCAAGAGGCTTCTCCTCACGAGCCTCCTCCTCAACAACTTTCTCCTCGATAGCTATGTTGTGTACGTCATTATCCACCTCCTTTACAATCGGGGACTGAACAGATGTATGTGGCTCAAGAGAGGGTTCGGTTGTCATAGGTTTTTCTTTCTTCTTCTTCCTTTTACTCTTCCTTTGTAGTGATATAAGCAGAATTTGCTATGCCATTTTTTTTTTAAAAAAATGGATAGCATACTAGTGAAGGGAAAGTAATTTATGGAACCTTTCTTATATCCTTAAAATATTCAACAAGTAATGAGAGATAAAAAAAATATTATCTTATCATTACTTGTAATGCATAATGCTTTTCAGTTGGATCTCCCATTTCCTACCTTGATAGGTAACGTTCACATATTAAAATTTGAAAAGTAGTTGTTTGTTCAAACTTTAAAATGTGATATGTACAAGTTAATTCAGATTTCAAATGATGAATACAAGGTTTTTTTTCCCAAAAAAATAATTTTAAAAGCACCATTCATATGTTCAAAAACCATGTTTAATTCCCATTTACGATCACATTAAAATATTTTGTTAGTACCTCATCATCTTCATAGGGTTCCCACGGCGTAGTTTCCGCGCTTTCTTTGCATTCCTACGGCAGAGGGTTCCCGCGCTGTAGTTTCCCTCACCCTTTTTTCAGGCGCCTATATTGCTTCTGTACAACCTCACCAATCGATGCACAAGTTACTTCCTAAAATATATATAGATCATATTGATACATAGTAAAATAAAATTAAAAAATTATGTTTTACCTCATCTTGTTCTGTACATACTTAAAAGAATTTTTTTTTTTACCTTATCATGTTCCTCACAAGGCTCCTCATTCGTGGGTTCAATTTCCTTACTCTTCATCCTCCTTCGCCTTTCTGAAATGGTAACCCGTTTACGAATAATTACCTGCAAAACAAAAATAACATATTGCGAAATCAACCTATGAATAAGAATCCAATTAATTTGTATTGCAACTTAAACAATGCATAATATTTGTCATAATCAATCAGGTATTAAAATTTGAAATGTAATAGTCTGTTCAGAACTTAATATGTGAAACGTAGAAGTCAATTCATAAAATTTGGAACAAATTTATAGTAGCACACAACAAGCCCATTGAAGTTTCACAAAATGCCAACCAACAGACTTTTACATCTAAGGTAAATCCGTAAACAAAATAGGCGATTCCACATAAATTTTGAATTAGCCATTGCGAAAACATCACATTCTTCTATAGAAACTTGTGAAATAAAGCATCCACAAGAAGAATAATATATGCAAAAGAAGAATCAGATATCCAAAATATGCCCATAAAGTGTAAGAAAACTAACAAACATCAAACAAAAGGTTTCATCTATTTTTGTTTCCTTTCTTGTATAAGCATTGAAAAGAAGAATAAGATATGGTCCTACATCAAACTCCATCACGATCACATAGCTCGTATAAAAAAATTAATCTGTACCTCTTGTTGCTACTCCGTACAAGGCTCCTCATTCAAAGTTTCCTTTTCCTTGCTTTGCGTCATCCTTTCCCTCTCTGCAACAGTGGTAACCGGTTGACAGCTCATTTCCTGGAATACATAAACAACATATTTGAAAGACAAATTTGATAACTTCGTGGGAAAGACAGACTTGCTTTAAAACTTTATTATGTCATATGTACAATTCAATTAATATGTGAAATGATGAATAGAAGGTTTTTTTATATAAAAAAAAAAAAGTTTACTTCAAAATCCCATTGATAAAGTTAATACCTCATCTTGTTCGACAAAGCGTTCCGGTGGCGTAATCTCCTTGGCCTTGCTTTCCAACCTCAACTTCTTCTTCTTTACAACTGTAAGCGGTGTAGAAGAAATTTCCTACAAAACAATAATGAACAGATTATCAGGAAAACCATGTTAACTATGGATCAGATATTAAATTTTGAGAAGTATAGTTTGATCAAACTTTAAAAAGTGAAATGTATAAATGAATTTAGTTTTTAAGTGATGGCTACATCTTTTTCTAAAAAGTTAAGTTAAATACCCAACAATTCATAATTTGAAATAAAAATTATTTAACATTTTACCTTGTCTTGTTTACTAGGTTCCGAGTTCGTAGCTTCCGTCATCTTCCTCCTCTCCAAAGCAGTAACTATTTTACGGGTCATTTCCTACAAAACAGAAAACACGTATTGCAAGAAAGCAAATTACTAACATGGTTGAGACAAACTAACTTGTTTCTCACATTCAGTTGTTAATGCTTGAACAAGTCACATATATTCAAAACTTTAAAACTTGAAATATACAAGTAAGTTCAGATTTTAATTTATGATAGTTTCTAATTTTGGAAACCTAAGTTGAAAACCCCATTCATATTTTGCACTGTGAAAGTCAGTGGTTCCTGGTTGGGATATACAAAACAATACTTATTAGAGGTAGAGAATCCAAAAAAAAGACACCGATTGACGTGGTTCAACCTACACCATGGGCAGTTAGTCATCAAAGGGTTTCACTAACCAATGAATAAATGTTTGGAAGAGCTACAGATTTGTCTCTCACCAAGCTCTCTTCAACACTCGATGCAAAACTAGATGTACTTGAACTTAGACCATAAGACTAGGGCCATGGACTGGATTGGGGCTTCCTTTTAGGCCCCTTTCCCCTTATGGTATATTTTAGTGTTTCGTCGAAGCCATGTTGTGCTGCCTTTTAGGGCCCGGTTTTGAGCCCCATATTTCATGAATTTCGTGCATTGTGTGCTAAATTCTACAATTATCTGTCTTAAAATCTGATTTATGCACATTTTGGCCCTGATGTGTAGTTCGAGTGCCCCTACAGTTGTACTTGTTGGAAGCTCCAACCAAGCTACATCAAATTTTTGGCATCAGAGCAAACTAAAATTCTTATTTTGATTTCAGAAGTCTCATTCAACATGGCAACTACGGTGGAATGCGATGAGAGGCATTCAACCTTGATCATTGGATCAAAAGTATTGAACAAGGTATTAATGGTCTAAAGATTAGCTCCAAGATTTAAGAAAAGAAAATAATATAATTTTTAAATATGCAGAACCAAATATTACACCTTTGAATTATGGAAGTATCTATTGCTATGCATTATCTGGGATCACAGAAAATGTAAATGCATCAAGCTTAACAGAAAAAAGGCATTTTCTATTTTCAGGCATTTTAGATTTTCATGTCTCAATTTTCAAAGGAGTTAACTGTTACAATGCATCTATAAAATTCAAATGTGTAGTATGGGCGACGCCTTACAGGTAAAAGCATCAACCTTCAAGCGAAAAAGGTATTTCCCTGGGGTATATTACTAGAAGTAATTTGAACTTTCATAGAAGCAGCATATTCACGTGCAGATATATGAATAGAAGAAGAACACTCAATTCTACAAAGCAATCATTTAAGTTCACATATTGCAAGTAGCAAAAATGAGGACTCTCGCGCACGCACATGATGGAGCCACCAAAGCTAAAACTAAAGCAAGTAGCAAAAATGAGAGACCTCTCGCTCCTTCTCTCTCGGCCTCTCTATCACTCTCGCATGACACATCCACCAAAGCTGAAACTAAAGCTTTGTCCTTCAAACAAAAACGGCGGACCAAGGCTTTTATAATATATGCTAGGGGCTAGAAAGTTCAGTTTAGGTTTCAAGGACAGATGAGTGATCCAAATGTCTGACATTTGTGGTTGTTTTGAGTCTAAATTTTAAGAGTGATAACTACGACAATTTAGGCCACAAGAAAATCTGAGAATTCTGGACCGAAGAGTCACTAGATTCCATATTTAGTGCTATATCTAAGGTCCACAAGAACTCAATGGATAATGAGGAAGAGTTATGAAAAGAAAATAATAAATGTCTTCAATAATTGGAAGACATGTTTGGCACTCTTTTGAAGGAAATGTCAAGTGAAGAGCGTGATAAACGCAATACCAACAAACCAACAAACCAACCACTTCAAACTCGACAGCAAATCGTGTATTTGAAAAACCATAGAAAAGTTGCCATCACGGCCTACATAAGCATATGCATCTAGCCACAAAACAAATGTTTTGATGACCTTTATTTACAGGAATGTGCAAGTGGCGTCACACAACATATGCATGCACATGGACAACAAGATCATAGTAAGGTATGTGTTGCAGACCAAGGCCCAAGAGAAAGCGATTTCCCCAGCAATTTGCTACTTCTAATTTTTATGGACGGAAAGCCACACACATAGAATCTAGTAGACAACAAGGTAAATTTTATGGAAATGCCCATTAGTATTCAAGGAGCATACTAATTCAAATTTGTTACCTGAAATCAATGTTAATCACTAGAATAGAAACAAAGACAAACTTACTTGAAATGCTTGTATGCTAAAGCTCTAAAAGTTGCCCGTGCCTCATCTAGTTCAAGGAAAACAACCTAAATATCATAAAAAAAATGTTACAAGAGAATGCAAGTATAAATTTTAATAACCAAATTTCATTGTGTGCTAGTCGGTACAACCATTATTCATACTTTACGTTATTCCCAACACGTAGACGCATCTCTAAGAAACAACTGCAAATAAGGACATAAATCACCAAACTTGATAAACTAAACAAAGAAATGAGAAGAAAAAAGCTTTCAAGTTCTACAGGGCTATCATGCAACTTACATAACCCAAGCATGGGCCATTCCAGAAACACCCTGATGATCTAAAACTACATAGCTTGGCAAACCCAAAGCTAAACATTCTGGATGAACCACTATCTAGTTATCAACAGCTAGCCATGATTAGTTCATAGTTTCTACAACACTGGCATTCAGAAACTGCACCTAAACTACTGCAGTCTTGGGGTTACTTCCATTCTCAGCATTACTTTCAACCATGGCCTCACTACAGAAACACTACTAGCTGAGAAGACAAAGGAACAAATTTATTTTTTATGATGGAGTTGAAAAAGGAAAGGATGAACAAAAGGACTCCACTCAGATGGGTTAACCAAAATACACAGACAAAAAGTTCAGGACGCACAATCTATTATGTCCACATAAATCTGTAAGCTAGTGATACTTTTAAGTAACTTTCTTCCAAATCTCAACTTTTCCTTGTTTATAAGAATGTTGTTTCAACAACACAAACCTTCAGTTCCCCTATCCTACTACCTTAGTTGTTGACAACGTATTTGTGAACACCCCGCGGAGCGTGCTCATTTGAAAACGGTTGCGATTTGGAAAAAAGATTGTGATTGTTAGAGTCGCCACCCGGATTTGAGGTCCGAACCCAAGAAACCGATCAAAAATGACTCGTTTGCCCATTGAAAAAGATTTTACTGATCATGGTTAAACCAAAGATTTCTCGGATTCGGGGGTTTGGTTACGAGAGGGGAAGGGTTTTACGGCACCCCTCTCGCCCGGTCCGCGAACCGGTCTCTACTCAATATTTTGTGGGATTTTGAAAATATTTAAAATCTAATTTAAAACACCAAAATAAGAAATTGGGAATGGGAATCACTTAAGCAGCAAGAAAATACAACAATGCAAGTTTTACGTGGATGCTTGTGCACATGATTTACATGCGAATGATGAAAACAAGGAATTACAACAAATATTTAAAGAGCTGAATATCAATAGAAACTGATTAATGACCAAAAAAAAATCATGAATATGAAGTTTGATAACACTGACTCACAATCTGGATTCCAGAATAGACATTGAGCGCTCAAAGGTAAAGGCTTGAGCGCTCAAACCCTCCAAACCAGTTTGAGCGCTTAAGTCTCATGGATTGAGCGCTCAAACTAGTTTCTGGCTTCTGAAATTTCAAGCCTCTACATCCCCTTTTTGCTCATTCTTTGCAAGATCAAATACTCATAAACCCTTTTGATGAAGAAACAAACTTAAAAAAATTGAACTTTGATCTCCCAAAGAATGAAACAAGAAGTTAACCATTATGATTCAACAAATGTAGACACCATCAGTGTAGATATAACAACATATTCACATCATAAATCAAATAAATAATGATCCATCATCGAAACAACCAAGAATCAACAAACTGCTCAAGAACATCTTGAGCGCTCAAGTAGATGGCTTTGAGCGCTCAAGCCTTTAAATGATTTTTCTGATTTTTGTTAAAGAAAATGGATTCTGGATGCTTCTCAAGACCATTAGCATGCAATACAAAAGTTTATGAAGTATCAAAACCACTGTTTTGCATTTAAACACAAGGTTTCCAAGGATTTTGCAAATTGATTACCATATAATAGTTAATTTAGGCTCATGCAAATGGTTTTGAAGTAAAGACATAAACTTTTGGAGAGTAAAAATGAACATAATTAACTATTAAATGGCAATCAAAACCAACGAAAGGCTTAAAACTTAACAAAACAGTAAACTACCCAGGATTGGGTTTGAGCGCTCAAAGCCAGAGGCTTGAGCGCTCAACACCTGTTTCAACTGCAGATTTTAACAGAGCTTTTAAACAACTTTTAGACCTCTGTGAGTTCAATGCAAGTATAAAGAACTTGATTTAACTCACTGGTCTTCCTCAGAAGGACCAAGACAGTGAGTTAATCACTCATTAACTACCTTTTGAACTTGATTGAAAACTTGAACTTGATTGTGGGTTTGAGGATGAATAATTACTGGTATTTTGATCAATGTTTGGGGTGGATGGTATGGAAGATGGGATTAACTGATGATCAAGAATCGAATTTTGTGTTTTACAGATGGTTTTTGTTGGTGGTTTTGATGGGTAAAGAGTGGTTTTTTTATAGAGAGAGAGAGAGAGAGAGAGAGAGAGAGAGAGAGAGAGAGAGAGAGAGAGAACGATTGATGGGTGAGTTGTGTATTGGAGTATGAAAATGGTGAACCCCCTCAACAGGAGGTAGTGGAGAGTTTATATAGAGTGAGTGGAGGGAAAGAGAGGAGAGAGAGGTAGTGGGTTTTGTATTTGGGATGGGTTAGGGGTAGAATTAAGAGTATATTTAGGGTGTAGTATACGTATTAGGATCGTATAGGATCACCCCAGACGCTCTCCATGCAGAAAATCTCATGATTAGATATTCTGCAGATTCCTGACTGGCTCAGAGTTGAGCGCTCAAAGCCGTGGGCTTGAGCGCTCAAGGTGCTCCTCGTGGATTGAGCGCTCAAGGCCTCAAGCTTGAGCGCTCAAGGATCTTGGTGGCAGATTGGTGATTTTGCTTGGTTCAACAATGCTTGGTTCAGTTTGGATTATTTGGTGATGTTTGATTGATCTTGATCAAATTCAAACCATTTTCACAAGTTCGGGTAGTCGTGATCGGTCCATTTCATCATTGGAATGCTTGAGCACGTCCCGAGTTCAAAAATCGGGGTGTCTACAGTATTCTACTTCTTGTTTCATTGTGACCTCATAAGCGTCAAAACTAACATCTAACTTACATTGCAGTCATGCACTTTACAGATGATAAGACTAAACAACTTCAGAGACAACCAACTACTTGTAATGAAACCAAAAAGAAAAAAGATTCCCACCCGTGATACCATGCTGCGAGGAATAAGAGACACCAAGCTGCATAAAACACAGTACAATATTGGATCAATTTCTACAAACTGAAACATATTGTTCCATTCATACATGAACAATTGAATTTATCACCAATTTTTCGTTTTCCAAATTTGAATCGAAGCAAAATTTTCAATACTAGATATTTGAATATTTGAAGCAAAATTTATGTTTCTAGGGTTTTGAATGCAATGTTGTTACACACGTACGTAGAGGGTTCAAATATATACTTTACAGAGGTGAGTTGAACAGTTTCGTGCTCGAAGTCTCCTGATCGTGGTGGAGATGTTGATCGATGGTGGTGATGGCACCGGTAGTACTGCGGATGATGGTGATGGCAGTGTGTGGAGGTGTGGGATTAGTGATGGAGAAAGAGTGGGCTAATGGCTGATGGTGGTGATGGCGGTGTGTGGGCGGTGATGGCAGCGGAGGAGAGAGGACGACGGTAGAAGGCGGCGATGATGGCGGTGTGTGGAGCAAACAACGAAGAGAGGGGAGAGGCGGGGTTTGGCAGTGTGTGGGCGATGATGGCGGTGGAAGAGAGAGGATGACGATAGAAGGCGACGGTGATGGCGGTGGAGGAGAGAGGAAGACGGTAGAAGGCGACGGTGATGCCAGTGTGTGGAGCAGACAACAAGGGAGGGGAGAGGCGGGGAGTGAAGCAAATGAAGAGATGAGTTTTGATTTTGGCTCTGATTTTTTTGGTTTTGATATTTTAATTTATTTTAGGGTTTAGATTAATAGGAGGGGTAGTTTGGGTAGTAATTTAATGTTAGGAAGGGAGAGGGGTATAGAGGGGTAGATTGGGATTTTTTTTGAAATTTGTTGTTTGCATTTAGTCAAAAATGGGTTATAAGGTAGCAATTCCCAAAATGAGTTTTTAGTGGGTTGAATTTATCCATTCCACGGTTGCGAATAGAATTGACCTAAAGAGGGTAAATGATGTAAAAATCTGTCATAAGACTATTATGCCCCTGGTAATGGATATATTAGATTATGTATTTATAAAATTATATAAAAACAAAAATTAAATTAATTTCATATAATATTTAACATTTAATTTATAATACTAAATTGTAATATTTCATTTATTAAAGAAATGGAAAATTATTTTTATTATGATTTACCAGTTATATATTGAATTCAATAAATTATTATGGATTTCAATGAAATTTACAATGCAAAATACAATTTTAATTACTATTGGATTAGTTTGATTTGTTGCACCAAGTGGCGAACATAAGATTATTTCCTTGCTCCCTTGGTTTTGCATCAAGAATCAGGCAACACATAAGATTATTTCCTTGCTCCCTTGGTTATATCGACAATCAGACTCCAAAAAAACTAACTTTCCCTTTTCCTTCTCTCCACAAAAAAAAACTCAATCTTTTCTCCTTCCATGGCCGATCAAGAGGATAAAAAATGTGGTGATCAGAAAGACGGGGATGGCACCGGCAACTACCGCCGCCGCACATAATCGAGATTGGTTCTAGAGATTTATTTCCGACGACGACAATTAAAAGTCATCACGAGGATCAGTGTTTTTTTTTTTGTTTTTTTTTTTTTCGCTGCACAAAATCAAGATTGGAACCTAGAGGAAGATCGGCCATGGAAGGAGTGGTATGCAACTACTAATGAATCCATAATGAAGGTATGAATGCCAATTAATCTGCCGCTGCATAAAATAGGGGGTTTTAGAGTTTTATTTTTGCTTTTGATATGGATCCGAAATTGGGAATTTGAGAGAAGGGAGTGGGGGTAGGAAGGTAAACAATGGGTGGATCTCAGCCCTGACTAAATAGAAGCACCCCTCCCCCCTGCTTCTATTTAGTCCGGCTTCCCACTGCTTACTTAGCCAGCGGTTATTTAGTCGGGTGCTGTTTTTTGTTTCCAAACCATCGGCTAAACGTTTAATCAGTTGCTCATCCGCCCAGATTGCTTCATCCATCTTCTGAAGACTGCATCCAAACGGGCTCTGAGAGCTCAAACCCCATCGCTTCCCCCTCACTTGTAAAATATAAAAAAGCTGTGGCCGAAAATACAGAAAGAAGAATAGTGTAATTTTTTTAATTTTTCCCCACTATTGATGCTTGCTACAATTCTCCTATATAATATGTGACATGATTTAATGGGAGTAATTATTTTCTAATCTAGGAAAAACGTCACGTGATGCTCTGAATTAATTCAAAATCAAACAATTAATCGCAAACCGTCTAAAAATGTGTAGTTGTGAAGTGATTCGGGGTATTAGAAGCCGTGTTCCGGACTATTCACTTTAGGGCCACCTATGGTACATTTTGTACCATCAGTTCTGCTGCGGTCATTGTCATTAGAACTTCACTTTCAGTGGGCTACTTTATGGAGTTTTGTATAATGAGGTGAAGCCCACAAGGGATTTGGAAGCATTTGGGTTAAATACTGTCAACAACTAGGAACAGTTTTTGGCATCTTGTAGAGAGTTTTCTTGTTTCTTTTTTTCCGGTCCTGTTCAGTTTGAATCTTTGTTGGCAAAAAGGTCCACAACAATGATCGAAATCATTCATTTTGTAAAACTCGCCAACTACGCCATTCACATGAAAGATTAGATTGATTGAATAAGGATAGATATATAAACAAAATATACTTGTATAATGACAGAATGGGCAATTTAGGTTTTAAATTATTTTTTGGTCATTCCATATTCCTTGTACAAAACTATTTTGTTTATTCATTTATCGATGTTCATTCAAGTTATTTTTTTTTTTATATCACCTAACAAAATTTACAAAATGAATAACTTTAATCATTGTTGTTGGTCAAGAGTAGCTCACAAAGACCCAAATTGGATGGGACCGACAAAAAAAACTGGACTTGTGGTGGCCGCTTTACTTTACTTCTCTGTCCTTAACATCAAATCCTAGAAAACATCTCTCATTTTAAGATCCATTCCCCTCAATATTATGTACATGGAGCAAAACCAAACACCTCACGCTTCCCTTCCCCTTTAATTTCTTCTAGCTTCTTCTGGTTGTCCCCGCAAAACAAAGGCCCCCCTCCCTCCACTCTATATTCACTTTATTAAAACTGCAATACAGCATTTTCAAAAGGTACATTGTAGTCTATAATTCTACCTTTTTTTTTTTTAAAACAGTCAATTCATATTATGAATAGCTGTATGGCAAAAAATTACATTATAGAATATAGGAATGAACCAAAACTACAAAAATCTAAGACCAAGCTATTGAAAAGTACACATGCTCCAAGCTCATAGACACACCTGCCGTAGCAGACCAACACTAGGTGTTGGCGTAGAGTCCTGTCCTCGATTTAGTAGTAGAGGCTCTCAAAGGACACCCAACTCAAACCATTAAGCATAAAACCCGGATGAAATATGTAACAAAATACTCCACACAGGGAGCAAAACAAAGCACCTGAAAAGGGGCTAATCGAACCACCAAAAGGGGAAATCAAACAAAGAAAAGAAAAGAAAAGAAAAAACTCCGGGCAAAAATCTGATGCTGAAATCACCACATCGGTACCGACACCTTACTCATCGGAGAGGCCAAACCTCAGCCCCAAGCATCAGACCTCCATAGATCGAACCCCAACCAAACAGTTGGAGGTGGACGGTGGGTAAGTGGTGGCGGAGAAGGCGGTGGAAGAAGGAGGGAGTAGTAGATGGAGGATGAGGAAAGAGAGAGGAGGAAGAGGGGGTCAAAAAGAGGAGAGGGGAGGCTGGCCCAAGGGGGGAGAGGGAAAGGCGGCAACCTCATCCCCTCCCAGATCTGAAAATTGTATTTGCTCTCTCTCTCTCTCTCTCTCCCCATCTATAATTCTACTTTACTATTGTGGTATTTGCGCTCTCTCTCTCTCTCTCTCTCTCTCCATCTATAATTCTACTTTACTATTGTGTTTCTGTATTAGAAGCTATTTTCATACTCTTGTTTACTTTAATGAACTAGTTTGTCCATAATATGAGAAATTACAAAACTACTCTTCAATAATAGGAAAGTATATTTGTTAATCTGAATAAAAATCTCGAATATAGAAGGAAGTAGTGACCAAACAATGTGGAACGGAGTAACTCTTAGTTTGTGTTACAATGAACGGGTAGAATGCATTTGTACGAGTGGGAGTGTAAGTATATCTCTTGAATTTTTTTTCCCTTGATTGATAATTGTTGTTTAAATGGAAGGTCCTAATTTAACACCACCATTGGAGGAATGTGCATACATATAGCTTCATAGCTCTGCATGCAAGTGTAATTTTGCTCTTCTAGCTAGGCATTGAGACAAAAGATCATTACTACATCATGAGAATTGTAATAAACTGCATCAATTTGAGAGTTCACAAAACTAAAGAAATTACTGTTCAAAAGAGCCCCTGCAGATGAAAGAAATAAGCAACAAAGAAGGATCCTCTGAAGGGAAAGCAACAGGCAATCTTTATTTTTGGCAAAATTTGACTCTCTGGCCTTGGACTTACGCTTATACAAGGATGGTCATCTTATTTGGAGATTTCAGACCAGAGTCTGAAGATTTTAGTAAAACGGTTGCCAAGAAGTTGAGCAGTAGTCAGTAGATCTTTAATCAAGGCCCTTGAACTTGTCCCCGGTGATCAACAGGGTTAATGGGAAACATAAAGGAGAATTCAATTAAGCCCATTAATAGACAGTGAGATCCGTTTATAATAAATTAGTCAAGATGCGTGTATGCTGATCCGAACATTTGAGTAATCAAAGGAAAAAAAAAAAAAAATTCCACGGTGGAATAGTTACATTGCTACCTTAAGGTTCTTGATGAATTTCATCCAAAAGTAAGTATTACCGGTATTTTCTCTTGAGCAAGTATAACATGAATTCGGCCTAATGGATTTTGCATCCGTGAACTGAAACAAGATGTCAAGCCCAATCACTAAAAGCCTTGCCCAATCCGTTTATAAGTGGGCTACATTTTTCCCAAACCCAATTAAAAGTGATCTGCATTGGGTTCCCAAGTTGAAATAAATAATTGGGTTAGAGCTATAGGCCAAGGAAACAAGAGTCCATCAATTGAGAAAAACTTGGGTGCGTGTAGGGTACCACGTGGCGTGAGACGCCACGTGGTACCCGTAGCATCCCATCATGGCATCTAAAAGTATTTTTTATGGTTTGGATTTTAAATAGTGGTACTCAACGCATATCTCGGATTTTTTCTCCCATCGGCAATGGACGAGCTAAGACCGAAAAAAAAAAAAAAGAGTTCCTGATTGAAAACATTTCCAGAAAATCAACCTCCTAACTTTTCCCAATTACAGCATGTAAAATCGAAAGCAAATAGAGCGAATACAGTGTAGGAGAGATTGCATTTTTTCAGTCGTAAAAAAAATGACTGAGATAATCGAGTTAATATATATATTGTATAGAAAACTATTCCACTTATAAGAAAGGAGGAAAAATATAAGAAAGAAGAAAAAATAGACAATAGTTATTAATTCCACTGCGTCAGATAAATAATCTATCCGCAAGAAACTGAATTTCTGTATTGGAGGGCGGATGACTAAATGATGGAACTTACAAAGGGTTGGATTTGCTATGGGGGTTTGAACATCTGTGTGAGGAAGGATGCTAGTTGGTCGATGGCTAGATGTTACACCGGGTGGCGTTTTCAAATTAGCCACGAGAAATCGACAAAAAGCCAAACATAAATTATTGAGCCAAGCTCTGGTCCACAATTTCCATGCCTCGAGCCATCGGCTGCTCTACATTGACTTTGGGGTGGTCACTTGAACATCCTCTAAAAAAAAAAAATTTGTTTAGAATACATGTAATTTTTTTTAGTTTTATTTAAGTTTGTCCTTTTTGAACACCCTACACGTAAATATTGAACACTTAACTCAAAAAAGTTTGAACAACTAGCCCCAAAAAATCATCCCACAAACCAATTTAATGTAAAGAACCCAATTAAAAGTCATAAGAGGTCCCATAGCTTCCCAATTCCCATAGATAGTCAATTGAACAAACAACTCTATATCTCCAAAAGGTCAGAAGTAAAATCTGTGTGAATCAAATTCGTGAGACAATTTTCTACAATGAAAACTAATGTGTTTATTTGCCAGTTTAATTTTGTTTGGCCAAAAAAATAGAATTCGCTGAGAACATGAAATTTTGGCATATATCTTACATTATTTGATCTCATTATTCAAACTAGTATATAAAAAATTGTATATATGTATGGCTAGTTAATAGAGCTAGTAAAGTTAGGGTAAGTTTTGAACACCCTGTTCAAACTTTCTGGAGCTGCCACTGTGGCTCAAGCTTAGTTCAATGGGGAAGTGACAGGCCGGTCCCGTTTTGTCCAGAGGTTCCTGTCCAAGCCACCCCCATGTCAAACAAGTTCCACCCAATCCTCCCACGCGCGTGCATAATAATTTCTCTGTCAATGATGCGCATCATCTCCCTTCCCCTTTTTCGACTGACAAGTGCATGCTTTCATTAAGGCTGACAACGCATGGTACTCTCTCTCTCTCTCTCTATTTTAAAATAGAATAACTTTTGCTATACATAATTAATTTTTATAAAAATTATATATTTGAAATCTACTTGATGAGATTTTTCAAACAAGATCCGATTTGGATAGGAAATTGTGTATATGTAAAAAAATTTTATTTTATACTCATTAATATTAATTTACACTCCTTCGAAACAATTCACACCCTCTAAATTCACACACATCACAACCCACTCTCCAAAATACATAATTCACACTCCTAAAAGAAAGAATTCACAGCCCTCAAATAAAAAATTCACGCCTTCGAAATAAAATAATTGATACCCCTAAAATACGGAATTCACACCACTTCTAAATAATTCACGACCCGCAAATGCACACAATTCGCACCCATGCAACAATTCACACCTCTTAATGGCACACAATTCACACCCCTTGTAACAATTCACACTCCCAAATAGCACACAACTAACTCTCCTGCAACAATTCACACCCTTAATAGCACACCCTTTTTTTTGGTGTGAATTTTGTATTTTGGAGAGTGAGTTATGATATGTGAATTCTGCATTTCAGGGCTGTGAATTCTTTGTTTTGGGGTGTGAAGTGTGTATTTTGGAAAGTGAGTTGTGATATGTGAATTCTGCATTTGAAAGATGTGAGTTCTTTTATTTTTGGGGATGTGAATTATTTAGAAATGGTATGAATTCTTAATTAATGGGTATAAAAAAAACTTTTTTTATATGTATAAAATTTCATATTCACAATGGATCTTGTTCAAAAGATCTCATCGAGTAGATTTCACATATATATTTTTTATAAAAAATAAATGTATATAACGAAAGTTATTTTATTTTAAATCTAAAATAGAGAGAGAGAGAGAGAGAGAGAGAGAGAGAGAGAGAGAGAGAGTTTTACTGTCAAGAAGTTTCCGTGTAAAGAGAGGGGGGGGGGGGGGGGTTAGAGACTTTTATTGTGAGAGAAAACGACGAGAGAGAAAGAAATTAATGTGTGTGGGAAAGGTCAGCGCGTAAAGTGACGAGGTAGTTGACCAACCCATATAAGCTCGCCACGTGGCTCGAAAAGTCTCAATAAGACACGTCATAATTGAAATAGCAAATAAATCCCCAACGCGAAGGTGATAACCTCGAAGAAGGAACGTGACAGAATTACAGGTGCCCTGAATAAGGGAAACACCCCTTAGAGGGAAGCTCACCCCTCGCGAGGTCCTCAGCGAAGAAGGTCGCCGCGACGGGGAAGAACGAGGGCTCACGTGAATACGCGAACCAAGCTCGCGACGATACCTGGCCAAAAGGCAGGGGTAGGGAGGTCGATACGAGCTCGATTTAGGTCTTGGCGCGAGCCAAAAGGCTCACGACCATGCCCAACACTGCGGGAATAGGGGAGATACAAGTGGCTTGGTGGCTTTAACAGATTAAGGGTCGTTGCGAGGGAAATGATGCACTAGAATGACCTAAAGGAAGCTTCCTAACAGCCAGTGACATCACCCACGTCGCCCAGGTGTACGGAGAGAGCACGTGTCATCATATTATTGGGGAAATGCCTGCAGCCCAATGATTGGGTGCAGATCCCTATAAATATGGGGCATTCATTCATAAATTCCACACACACAGAGAGATTCTAATTCATCCTTAGAGCACAGAAATCCTAGAGAAAGAAAGTGACTCAGAGCCCTGGAATCAAGAACATTGTTCTTGCTGATGCTCGCGAGCTCATCTAATCTCTAGAACTGTGATTCGAGGACGATGATGAGTCAAAGGGGAATGAAATGAACACTGCTGCCTTCTCTTTCTGTATATTTGGCTTAATTCTTCACCCCTTTACACACTCTCCTACTCCTGTTCCTTTTTTATTAACCATTAGTTATTGTTTGCCTCTCCAAATTTAAAGATTATTTGAATTAACAAAGAACCCTTCCTACAATGTGTCAGTCAGGAATTAGTGTGGCACACGCGGCATGCCTCTGGGGAATGAATACTCTCCCACGCGCGCACACAGGGTCAATTTCTTCCTTGTGGGCTCAATTCTAGCGTATAAAAATGATGCAACAGTTCATATTTTATCTTCTGTTTGGGACTTGTTTGGTTCTTGAGAAAACGTCGTTATGAAATTCACGAGCTCCACCTATTTGATGAGTTTTTTAGTGGCCCAACTACGGGAGGTCTTTCACCTGTTTGATGAATTTTCTTTTAGTGGGTTTGGCATTTGTTACTGTCAGCTTTTGACAATAGAGCTGACAAGATTAGAGTTTTGATCAAACCCGTGAAATTAACGAGCTCAACGCTAATGTAATTCACTAGGTGGTGGTTGTGTTGTGAAATCTAGTGAAATTCACGACCACGAAGCTAATAAAAATTCACTTGGTGATTTCTGACATAGTTTTGAAATTTCACTAAGTTTTGTGAAATTTTAGAATGAGTGAATGTAAAGACCCGGAAATCTTATGAAAATTCTTTTATTTCTTTTATTCATTTCAAGTTATGTGAATGTATTAATTAAAGTTTTTAAAGTGTATTTCCATAAAAGTGTTTGTATGGGTATGTATGTCTTGGGGTACCGGGGCTCGGTGGATGATTGGGATGTGTATTTTAATGTTGTGACGTGGTTTTGGGGTGTTGAGGTAATGCTAGAAATGATCGGAAGTCCAATTCACTGAAGTAGAAGAAAATTTGAAAATTTTCCAGTTGCTATTGGTAGCAATACGTATATTGCTACTGGTAGTGGTATCCCTTAAAATCTGTGAAGTGTTAATTTTTCACTGGTAATCGACGATCAGTAGGTTATTTTGAGTATTTGCTACCAATAGCAGTATGCATGTTGCTACCGGTAGCAAGAGTGTTTTTCTACAGAATTTTTGTGCGCGATTTGGGGGTTTTATAAATAGACCCCTTAACCCATTTTTCACCCCCACACCACAATTTTGAGCCCTAGAGCTCCTCTCTCTCACTTCTCTCTAGAAATTACACAAAACCATTTGATTTCAACTCAAACTCACTTCCAATCTAGAAGATTCTTGCATTTCTAAGCTAGATGATCACTTGGATCATGAATTTCTCTCTCTAAGGTAAGGGCGCGCAGAGTTTCTTGAGATTATTTGCTCTTATTCCACGTTTCTCTCTCTCTCTCTCTCTCTCTCTCTGATTGTGAGTGAAACCTCACCATTGTAACTCGTTTTTTTACTTGATCTTATCTCTTGAACGCGTAGTAGAGCTTGGGTAGAGGTCGTTCTTGGAGTTTGGGGTCAAAATCAGTTGGGTACTCTAGGGTTTTGCTCAAAACCCATCTTGGTAGGGAGATTTCTACTTCTCCTAAGTGTAATTGATTGTATTGTGTGTGTCTGGCTCTCACAAGTAACTAATCTCTCTTGTTTCATGAAAACCCCTTTGAGAAACCCAATTTAAAGTCTCATTGATTTGATTAGAGCTTCATCTATGATTATTGTTGATCTCCTTCTTAAAGTAGTTGTTACTTAGCCTATTTGTTGCTTGTTGGACTAATTTTGGGTCTTGGTTGCAACTAAAATGGTGCCCATGTGAAGTTCCCCAAAATTTGAGTTTTTGTGCAGTTTCTGGGATGTTGTCTAGAAAAACCCACTTGGACAGTTTTCACAGATTGTTGATTGCTTCTTTGTTTAGTAAGCAATCACCTTTCTTGATTGTCCTGTTGTTCAAGAGACACTCATCCTATCATTAGGCCATCGCGTTTCACGAGGAATGGCCCCATCAGATTTAGCCTCCTCGTTGTTCAGAGGGTAGTTGCAACCTTAGCCACCAAGCTGGTGCATATGGATGAATCACAATCACAATCACAATCACAATCATTTGTCTTTGCATCTTGACTTGGGAAGCCTTGTCGATTAGCGTAATCATTTGCCTCGCGGGCCAGGAAAACCCGTTGAGTTTGTTTGCACACGCCCCCAAGAACTACGCCAGTCTGATCCCTGCAGAGGGGTACGTAGGCAGCCCGAGTGGCGCGACCGTGATTTTTAATGTTTTCCTTTGCAGCTTGAGAAAAGGCTTGGGAAACGATCAGGATGTCTCTGTTTTGAATACAACTCATACCAAGAAATGGTATGGAGTTTCATCCGAGAGGGGCAACTGTAGACACCCCGATTTTGACCTGGAATACTTGCCAAGCACTCCCGATGATGAAAAAACCATCCGTGAACACCTTAAGGTTAAGAAGAGGGTTGGACTTCCCCCAAATAACCTAAACCATTCCCGAATAACCTAAACCAACCCAAATGACCAAAATACCCTTCAGAAGACCAAAATAAATCAGAATCAACCCCAGTGCTCAAAGGGGTTTGAGCGCTCAAACCCCTGTTTGAGCGCTCAATCTCTATCCGGTCTGTCGGTGGCAGAGCATCTAATGATGAGATTCCAACTGAATGGCTGCCACCCAGCCGTTTTTCTGTTGCTCGCATGCAACTGATAAACCCCAGGGTGAGTCTATATTACTTCATTAGACCCCCCATTTTGGAAAACACCACTTCCCTCCCCATTTCACTCTATAAAAGCCAACCCTCTACACCATTTGCAAGAGGTTAGACACTCTCATTAGCTCTAAGCCAGTGCTCTCTCTCTCTCAAACCATATTTCCAGTAAACATCAACCCCACTTCATCCATCCATCACTCCAAGCTTAGCCTTCTTCCATCCAAAAACCCATTTGATCCTCAAAATCTCTCACTAGGATATATCATCATCCACTCAAAATCAACCCAAGCCAACCTATACCCATCATAATCTGTCCAAAACAACCTACACTACACCTACAAACACAACCACAGTCCAGCCATCTATCAAAATCCCAAGTCCAAGCTCAAATCAAAACCAAAGGGTAGAAATTCATGTGAAAAGTTACGGGTTGGTACTCTTGAGGGAGACCAGTGGGTTCATGGAGGTCCTCTATACCTCTAATGGATTCACAAGGTCTTAAAAATGCAAGAAAATAACTTTTGCAAAACCCAGCTTCAAACGGCTTGAGCGCTCAATGCTAGGACCATGAGCGCTCAAACTGTTTGAGTGCTCTTTGTGTTTCTGTGGTTTCTGATCATGTTTTATCTTGAAAATATCACCATTATGGCTGTTTGTTGGTTCAAAAATTCTTAAATCAGTTTGTTTTGCCTTTTATCATGGATCAATGAACTCAAAAGCCATAAAAGTGATGTTTCACCATCATCAAGCCATGGATGATCCTATTTCTTGAAGAAAACAGTGTTTCACTCTTTTTAATCATGATCAGAAAGCTTCAAGTTCACACCAACACCAAAGAATGGTCAAAAATCACAGAAGCTTACAACTCTTGGATGGGGGTTGAGCGCTCAAAAAAGGGGTTATGACCGCTCAAGCCTTGTTCAGTTTTTGAACTTGAATCATGTTTATTCCAGTTCTGCATTCTGTTTCCAGTATATGAGTTGTGTGTGTGTGTGTGTTGATGTTTGGCTAAGCCAACCTAATCTCAAAGTGTGTGTGTGTTGATGTTTGGCTACGCCAACCTAATCTCAAAGCGTGTGTGTGTTGATGTTTGGCTAGGCCAACCTGATCTCTTCTCTCCTTCACTCTAATCATGCTTATGTGTGGTCCAATGCTTATTCTCCACTCATGTGGACACCTCAAGTTTATTTTATTCATGTTGGTGAAATTTCAATACCTCATGCATCATCATATATCATGTTGAACTAGTTTGTGGTCCAGATGAGGGCTGAATGCTGCAGAAACACTCAAATCCTGGAGATGGCTTGAGCGCTCGCTGCATCCCTTCGATCTGCATCCCTTCGAGCGCTCAAACTGTCTTCTGGTCCAATCAAAATTTTCTCTCATTTCAACTTGTTCTTGGTACTTTGAGTATTCTGCAAAGTTTTAAAGCTTTAAGTCTTCATTCCTTCTATATCGTTTGCCTCATTTTGGTCCATGAACGAGTTTTAAGCCCATGATTATGTGATTATGTCATTCTGATGAGAGATTTAAATGCTGTTTTGAGTAAGCATGGGTGCCTAAAACATGTTTTCATCAAACCAGAATCATCAGAAGCATCATAAGCATATGTGGGTGAGCAGGAGTCTGAGCGCTCAAACCCCCAGATTGAGCGCTCATACCTCTGTCAATGGATCAGATTGGTTTAGTCTGTTTTGTGTACTGTTCATGTTATTTCCAGTTTACAGTCTTCGTTTGGACGTACACTAATGTCATTCTCACACTGCTTATTGTCATTTGTGGTTCATGTTTATTCATCGCCATCATCACTCATGTAGATCATAACGCATAAGCAAACACTGTAATCCATCGTCATGTTCAATGTTGTTATTTGGCTCCCATCCCCCATTTCCCGTACTTGTTCAAGGTTGAATTGCATACATTCATTACAATCCCACAAAAGCCAAGTAGAGACCGGTCTTCGAACCGGGCGAGGGGGGTGCCGTAAAATCCTTCCCCTCTCGTAACTGAGCTCCCGAACCTAAGATAGTATGGTGATGACGGGCCAGTACTCCTTATTCATTGAATGAGGCACGAGTCAATCGAGTTCGGTTCCTCGGGGACAATCCCATAAAACCCGGGTGGCGACTCCGAATCGATTCGAGGAATCCCTCCGGAGGTGGGTCCACATGTGGCTCGTTGACTATGACTTTCTAAATCTTATGTGGACTTTGACTTGGACCGTGGACTTGTTGGCCATCCACGTGGAATTTATAAAATATTTTATCTCTCTAATTTTGAGGGCGTGACAACTTGGTATCAGAGCATAGGTTCGAAAACCTAGAGACCGTGGGAAGACTTGGAGTCTCGTGGCTTAAACCATTGTTTATCCTTTAAACAAGTTTTCTCATTCATTGTGTGTTTGTGTGACATTCATAAATATAGTATCGCAGTATCGTTGTGTTTGTGGGTTAAAGCATGGCGTTGAGTTGAACACCTATGTTGAGATAGCATTGGAAGACTGGAGGCTTTGACCTCATCATGCTGTTGTTTTGACTTGTGTTGGCGAAGGATGGTTTAAACTCATAAGAAAGTGAATGTGCAATTTATCGAAATGATGTCTCCAGTAGTAAAAGTGGGTGTATATTTTCTTATTTTGTCGTTGTTGTTTAAGAATGACCTGGAAGATTGATTTGAAGAGTGACTGGCCAGCACACTTCAAAACAAACTTCTGATGTCACTCTGTTACCATAGGTGGGTGAGTGGACGTGTGTAAAGAAGCACATGCGGTAGAGCAGGTGCCGAAACTAATGAACGCATTGTATCTCTACTTTGAAAGCGTATGGTTCTGCATTTGATTGATTGATTTGATAAGTGCTTAATGTGATCAGAAATTAGGGCATGTGAATTGGAATACCTACTTAGTAAATTCAGTATTGTTTTCACTGCTTGAAGATGTTACAAATTTTCTTTGGTATCACTACGATATGGTGAGAAATGTCATTATTTGAAGTCGGTGGACTTTTTTGTTGTGATTTGTGGAGGTTTGAGGTCCTAGTTGACTGGGTATTTCTTGTTGAGATTGATTTGATTGTTGGGGTTTAAATCTTTGGATGTGGTGATTTTAGTAGTACTCCCTTTAACTTGTGACTATGAAATTGTTAGAAGAGGGACCTTTGTATGTGTATGAATACCTTGGTTTTAGATATGGTTGAGTGATGACATTATTTAATATAAGAGTACGTATCCGCAGTATGAGGTAAAATTTAAATTTTATTCCGGTATGAGTTTGGGAAAGGTGTTTGTATTCATTTATCGAGGTTAGACTTGGTAAACTTTGGTATGTTGTATCCATTGGTATTCGTACATGGGTTTTTTCGTAACAACCTAAGGGTCGTGAATTGTTTCTATTGATAATGGGATATCCACTTGTTCGGTATTATAACAAGAGTACATGAATCCCGATATTAAGAGGGACTATCTTTCTTAATATAGGAGGAATCATATCGGAAGAGTTTCATTGGAAAAGTTGGTGGGATTTACTTGTTTGAGCTACTAGATTAAGGGGGTGTTTCCATTGTTGGATTTATCAGATTGGTATGTCATATAGTTTGGTGTTGATGGTTTGGCTTTGAGCAAATGCGTTTATGTATTGCTGATAGTTTTAGACCAGTGCATTGGTAATAATCTTGAGGTGTTAAGATGTGAGCATTTGGGTTATCCTCGATTCATAAAGGCGGGTTATCCAATTTGTGGTTCTGTTTCATTTAGGTGAGGTAATTAGAAGTATGAGAGGTTATAGTGAGTTTTTAAGTGTAAATTCTTAATACTGCCTTATGGGTGTGAATATGTTAGAAGTAAGAAAGTGTTGAGGAACCGACGAGATGAGATTCACTAGGCGTTGTGTAGGGGTGATATGGGTTGTTGGTCACTTGGGTACTTGTCAATTTAGGAATTCTAAATTCGTAAATTCCGGTGGTCAGTGCACTTATTTGGGAAAAACTAGATAGAGGAGTTATGTCGACGATACGATGGAAGGACATTGATAGAAGTGAGAGTGTGTACAGAGTTAGTCTATCGACTGTGAAACAAATCGATGAACCTAAGACTATGGCGTAAATTATACGTTAATTGAGGATGGCAATTAGGGACTAGCCAACTGGATGTTATAGTGGGAATAACGCAGATTGAGGTCGTGGTGTTGAACTGAAGGTTATGGGGGAGTGTATACGAGGGATCCAGGGTATCTTTCCAGACGACATGAATGGAATTATTTTTGTTTAGCTTTTATGAAATTGGTTGGTGTTTATCTTGTGCCCTACTTGGGATAAATAGATTTGATGGGAATGTATTGAAGAAATTGGGTTAGTAGCTAATGTTGCACTTGGCTTTTAACAGTTTTGGTTGGAACTAAAGAACAAGAGGTAACCTATCGAATAGTAGGACTAATGGCAATCAAATATATATCCATGAGAACTAAGGAGTTAGAGAATAGAGACTTGTTCGTTGAGACAGTAGGGAGGATAGTGATAGTTGTAGAAGACGAAACAGCTTGGTTGGCAAGGTTGGGTCAGACTTGATTGTATTTGTTGCTCTACAGTTTCGAATTTAGTCAATGATTTGATGAGTTGTAGTTCATCCTAAATTGAAAGGGAAATTATTGAGGGACATAAGTGTTTGTTCAAATGTGTATATTTTTGCAAATTGTTGATGATTGGTGCTAGGGACGATGGTCTGGATTTATGTCAGGAGACTTATGTGCACTTTTGAATAGCTTGACGTGGTTGAATTTGATGGGAGAGAAAATTCCATGACTAGAAGGTGGATGTGTCATCTGGGGTTAGAAAACCGAGGGTAGGTTGTGAGCTTAGCCAAGTTGCAATTTGAAATTTTTTTCTAGTGTGAGGCACAAATGAGAACTGTACGGAAATTAGATTGTATGGATGCCCAATATACGGAGGTGTGAGACAATAGCTAAATTGGGTGTGCACCCTTCAAGGTTTAATTGTCCTTCCTTTGAGGTGATTGCGGGTGATAATATTATAAATTGTTGAAGGTGTGTGTGCAATTTAAGATCATTTGATTGGTTATAACAAGACGTGTGACTAGGTAAATTTTTGGAATCGGACAGGAAAAATAGGACGATATAAAGTCGTAATTAAGCGGTTTCGATTAGAAAGTTGAGATAAATCATTCCCTTCTATGGAAATATAGTATAATGGGGCGTTAAATGGAAAGTAGTTATGCACGGTTAATTGGTAATAACATTGGGAGGAGTATGTGTGGCTACATGGCATTAATAGAATTGGGATCCAGTTCATTGAATTTGAGAAGCTAGAGGAGTGAACGAGACATTTAGAGTAAAGGATGTATGGGTTAACTAGGATGTGAATCTGATTTTGGAGGTTAGGTTAGGGTGAAGTCGAAAGCATGGGTTACGAAAATTTAGACGAATAGACTTGGAAAGCTTTTGCGCCTAGCGTCATAATTATGTGTTATGACTTCTCTAGTATCGAAGTTCCTTCACTTGTGGCTACTGTGGATGGGTTCCTAAATTTTGTGCAGAGTTTAATAAACGTATGAGCCAAAATAAACCTAAATTATGATTGAGTTGAGTGTTGAATCTTGGTGAAGAACGTTGTGGGATATAGAGAAATTATTCAGCTTGGGTTGGTCGTGATGATACATGAAAATTTGGTGAAAGAGTTTGAAGTACCTACGTGGTAAAATTATAAGTGTCGGGTGTTGCTTGTTGGGGAGATAAGTACATTGAAAATCGTAGGGACTAGAGATAAACGGGAGCTCTTATCCATATATATTTGTTGAGGTAAGGAGAGTGAAGTTGGGTACACCATCCTTTAGCCTTGCTCTTAGAGATATACTCTTACGGGGTTTGGAGGAGTTTGAATTTCTTTTTCAGTGATAAGAAGAAGTTACATGGATGGGATCTAGAAGTACTAGTAACTTATGTGATCAAGGGTAACTGTTGATGCCATAACCTAGGGAGAGGAGCAATTGAATGTTTGGGTAATCAGGTTTTAGAATGATTAAGGAATGATGATATGGTATGATAAGACAAAACTTACTAATAGAATGTGAGTATGTTAGAACATTTGGACGCAAATAGAGTGTGTTTGATACCAAATCTTTGGGAGCTTAGTATTATTATCGCCTTTGAGATAGACGTAGCTTGGTATGGTAAGAGTGGTTGTAGTTGATGAATCTATATCAAAGTGTGCAATGTTAATTTTCCTGGTTAGGGTTGATGGAGAATGATTGAGAGTTCGGCATCGGTGAATGAATTTCTACACATAAGAGTTCGAGATTTTGATATGGTCATGGGATAGGGTGTTTGGGAAAATATGAATTTATTTAAGCTTTTGAATAGAAGGCAATAGCGAAGACACAGAGTAAGCAACTAGTGTGCATAGTGAGCCTACAGGATCTATGACTGGAAAGAGATTGAACTTTAGAGTTATGATTTTGCACTTGGAGATAGTTTAACCTAGTTGTTCTATACTTTGGATTGATTTGAAGCTAAGTTACAAATCTATATGTATCCTAGACGAGAACGGGTAGATATTGCGGGAAAAGTCTATTCGGTTAGTACGGTTGTTGTGAAATAACTTTCGCATTGAGGAGTCGACATGAACAAGAGAAGATGAGATGAGAAAGTAGAATCATTTGCGGCTTAACCAACGCGAGTATACAGTTTAGATATTGCATTTTATTAGTCATGGTGTAGGATACACGTTACATTTCATGCATGATTATTTGTGATTACTTGGCTAGCATAGTTGAGCAAATTTTGAGGACAATTTTTGTGAGGTGGGTAGAATGTAAAGACCTGGAAATTTTATGACAATTTTTTTATTTCTTTTATTCATTTCAAGTTATGTGAATGTATTAATTAAAGTTTTTAAAGTGTGTTTCCATAAAAATGTTTGTATGGGTATGTATGTCTTGGGGTACCAGGGCTCGGTGGATGATTGGGATGTGTATTTTAATGTTTTGACGTGGTTTTGGGGTGTTGAGATAATGCAAGAAATGATCGGAAGTCCAATTGATAGAAGTAGAAGAAAATTTGAAACTTTTCCAGTTGCTACTGGTAGCAACATGTATATTGCTACTGGTAGTGGTATCCCTTAAAATCTGTAAAGTGTAAATTTTTCCCCAGGTGCTACCGGTAGCAATATGCAAAAGGTTTTTTTGCAGAAATTTTGTGCTCAATTTGGGAGTTCTATAAACAGATCCCTTAACCCATTTTTCACCCCCACACCCCGATTTTGAACCCTAGAGCTCCTCCCTCTCACTTCTCTCTAGAAATTACACAAAACCATTTGATTTCAACTCAAACCCACTTCCAATCTAGAAGATTCTCGCATTTCTAAGCTAGATTATCACTTTGATCATGAATTTCTCTCTCTAAGATAAGGGCAACGTTTCTTGAGATTATTTGCTCTTGTTCCACGTTTCTCTCTCTCTCTGATTGTGAGTGAAACCTCACCCTTGTAACTCGTTTTTGACTTGATCTTATCTCTTGAACGCGTAGTGGAGCTTGGGTAGAGGTCGTTCTTGGAGTTTGGGGTCAAAATCAGTTGGGTACTCTAGGTTTTGCTCAAAACCCATCTTGGTAGGGAAATTTCTACTTCTCCTAAGTGTAATTGATTGTATTGTGTGTGTCTGGTTCTCACAAGTAATTAATCTCTCTTGTTTCTTGAAAACCCCCTTGAGAAATCGAATTTATAGTCTCATTGATTTGATTAGAGCTCCATCTATGATTCTTGTTGATCTCCTTCATAAATTACGTGTTACTTATTTGTTGCTTGTTGGATTGATTTTGGGTCTTGGTTGCGACTAAAATGGTGCCCATGTGAAGTTTCCCCAAAATTTGAGTTTTTGTGCAGTTTCTGGGTTGTTGTCTGGAAAACCCGCTCGGGCGGTTTTCACAGATTGTGTTCCCGAATTCGTTTTGTGCTCTTGTCATTTCTATTGCACTTGTTTGGTTCCCGTTGCATATTTCACTTGTAAAACTTGATTTCTCATTCCGGTAACACTTAGATACTAAAAGGTGATGTGAAACATGGGTTACGTTATGACGCATGGATTATATTGACATGAGGTTGAGGTTGGAACTTGTTAAATGAAATTGTGAATGTAAAGCATGATGACACGAGGCCCAAAAGGGTATGCCCAGAATGACACGGGGCCCGAAAGGGTATGCCCGTAGTGACACGGGGCCCAAAAGGGTATGCCTGGAGTGACACGGGGCCTATATGGCATGCCCGGAGTGACACAGGGCCTTTATGGTATGCCCGGAGTACAATGAATGAAATGAACAGATAAGAAGTATGACATGAATGTTTTGGGAACACATATGGCGTGTTGGGTACTTGTCTAGTACGTATTGGGTATGAGAGGTGATAGTAAACGGAATCTAGTAGTTTATGTGTCGTTTTTAAGTTCTTTAACCATTAAAATTTCTTAATCCTTGTCACGTAGCTAATACTTTCTTTGTCTGTCACTCATATGTATTTCATTGCAGTTATGATTTGTAGACTTTTCTCTACTGGGCTAGTGAGCTCACCCTAAAAATTTCAGGTACCCAGTAAGGAGCATGTATGAAAGAGCATTGGAGGAGTTACCTCATCATCATGAAACTTATATTTTTTATACAAATGATTTTGTAACTAAATCAAGTTTCATCTTTTGTCATTGGATTGTAATATCATTTAAAACTTGTGTACTTGCATTTGGGTTTACGGGTACCCTTAGACAGTTGTGGCTCATTGACTATGACTTTCTAAATCTTATGTGGAAATCGACTTGGACCATGGACTTGTTGACTATCCACGTGGAATTTATAAAATGTTTTATCTCTCTAATTTTGAGCGCGTGACAGTGAAATTTCAAAGTTAGTGAAAAAAAAATGACGCAAAACTAACAAATGCGAAAAAAAAAATGAATGAGGAAAAAAAAATCACTCGATTTATTTAGCCAAACCAACCCTTAATGAAGGTTTACTTGTATTTGAATGGTGAAAAGGTAATCGATTCCCGTAGATGATGGGTAAGCTAATGAAATTTACGACATCTCAAGTCTGGGCTCAGATGCTTGCTAGGATTAATGTTCATTGGCCTCCTAGACCTTGGAAAAATTGGATTGCTCTTTTAGCAACAAACAAAGGCAAATCTCTCAAATCAATCTTAATCAATTTGATTTTCACTACAACCATTTACCACATCTGGATTGAGAGGAATGTACGTAAGTTTCAAAACCTTGCAAATCCTATTTTTGTTGTAGTGGGTAAGATTCACTCAGTCATTAGGCATAGGTTAATGTCTTTGGATAAATTTTCCAAAGGCCCTCAACCTAATGATCTTTTGGCTCAGTGGAATATTGTTCCTAGTTGATTATATGGCAGAAGCTATGGAATTTGTATTAATACATGCTTATTACTGTATATCTGGTATTGTGTTTTGATTCTGATTTCAGAGAAGGTTCAGTATAGGGCCTAAGCAAGGATTAACAGGGGTGGTTGTATCTTGTTACCTTATTTTGCTGATTCATACTATGTTCGTTGCATTGTCTCCTTGGAAGGAGGCATTCCTTGGTCGACATTGTTTTATGGCTGTGATCATTAACTATTTTCAGTTGCATATGTTTAATTGGTCTCCAATGGAAGGAGGCATTCCATTATATTCATCGTCTCCAATGGAAGGAGGCATTCCATTATTTTGTGACTAGCTTGCTTTTGTGCATATTGGTAGTTTCAAGTTGTATCATATATTGCTCCTTTGTGGTTTGTTTGTACCTGGAATGTTATAATGCTATGCCAATCTGTGATGCCACGGAATCTACCTTATTAAGTTGATATCGCATGCTATATTTGCTGCTGTTTGCTGCAGTTCTTTACTCGGCAGTAGCCTGTACATCCGGCTTGTACAATCAGATGTTACATTACCTCATTTTGTGATTTGCTATGGCGTTAAATGCGATATGGATCAATACTCATGTCTGCTGCACTTTGGCATTTGATTTCATGTGGTTACTATCTATTGGCTGAGGTTCTGGAATTCTTTGTTGACTTAGTGTTGCAATTTAGCACTAATACTTATGTTGACTCTATGTTTGAGGATCTGCTTTACTTCAGTATGCTACTGCTATGGTATAGTATACTGCTATGGTACATATTGGTGAATGGCATTTGCTGCTACTGACTTTTGGTGAATGGCATTTGCTGTTTGTTATGGCATTTACTCTGGACTGTTGTTGCACTGGATGCATGCTTGTGTCTGCCGTGTCCATGGTCTATCATTCCTGGCAGAGACCACTTGCCACTGTTGCTACAGCTGTTCGGTGTTGCTGTTTGTTATGGTGTTGCTGTCAAGGTATACGGCACACACCTTGTGGTTGCTACAGCTATTCTGAGTAGCTAAACTATGCCAACTTCCATAAAATGCTCAAGTGCAAATGCTCAAGTGAATGCTATTAAGAATCTGGATCTGATCGGTGCTATTAAGAATCTGGATCTGAGTAGAAAATATTGCTTGCTTGTACGGCCTAGCCTTGGGAGGATGTCCCTTGGCAATGTATGATCCCCTTCTGGGAGGGGGCTTCCTCCCATTGTGGTGCATCTGCCCATTTTGAAATCTAGTAGTTTACTGCCATCTTCAACTCAACAGTCGAAATGTTGTTTGTATATACGGTGTTGCAAATCTAGTTTGTACTCTGCCATCTTCATCTCATATTAATTTGCTTGGTTTGTTTGGTATCCCACTACATTGGGTTCTGCCTATGCCCAGAGGGGGCTGTCCTCTGGTCTTCAGTTCATGTTGCGGCACCACCTTGAAGATCTGAAGTTGCATTTCAAGTGGAGTGACATCATCAGAGTTGGGCCTTCCTTCCTTGCTCCATCATGCTAGTGGTGCTGTTGGTTCACCTCTCGGTTTCAACAATATTTACTATATGGTTGATTAATTCCCGTTTTGTAGAGTTTCTGGCCCATCTGCCTAGATGGTTTAGAAACTCTTTAGAATAGTTCATTTCTCCCCATCTTTCCCTATGTAGCCATTTGGCTTCCCTCCATCTTCCCTATCTTGGCCGTTTGGTCTTATTTTTCTTTTCTTTTCTTTTTCTGTTTTGTCCTCCTGGGGTATGCCCCGCCCCTTGTAGGCTGTATATTCCTTTCCCCCTTTTATTTTCAAGCTAATGAATTCGCTAGGTTGTTTTGTTCTACATTGTAACAACCCTAATTTTTGTAAAATAATTTTTTATTATTAATTCAATAAAATCCTTTTTAATTTATAATAATTGGTTTATTTCCTTATAAATAAATAAAATTCCTTTTTAATTGTTTAATTGGTACTTCAAGCCATGCATGCAAGTGTACAAGCCAAGTACCACACCTATTTCTTTTTTTTTTTTTGCACGGCAAAAAAGAATTTATTAATCGTTGGAAACAAATTACAAAGATTAAAAGGACCCTAGGCACAAAATCACATTAGAGAATGAACATCCAAAAAAAGATGGAAAACCTGCACGCCAACATCAAAATCCACCTAGGACCCGAAGGGGGAAATAACAATTGGTTAGCAAGAGACCAACCAAAAAGGGGATGTACCACTGTCCAACTGTAACAAATTTTCATCCAAATTAGGCTCAACGGCAACACCAATCGATGGATTGCAATACCACAAATCTGATTGGAATACCTTCCCTAAACTCCCTTGCAAGCTAGATGCAATATAACCAAGCTTATGATTGCCTATGCCACTCTCCAACACCAATCTAACATATGCAGTATATGAGATAATGTGCTGCACCTTATATGTCCAATTGCAGCAGTAGCAGCAAAAAGTGTAGCTTGACACCTAAAACTCCCTTGGATTCCAAAGGCAAATAAGCCAACAAGAGGATTCCAGAAGCAAAATTGCCAACAAATCCCCTAAATTTTCTACTTTAGTGGCAACCAGATTCAAACCATCCAATAGCAGCCAATGACCTCCAACTCCACTTCTCTGAAAATTCTCCTCAGAAGATGAAAGCCCTTAACACCAGAACTTGATCATAGCATATGAAAAACCTTTTGAAGACACGAACAACTGAGCCAACTACAACCATTAGCATGCAGACACGACCAACTTCCCACTAAATTACTTTAACAACTCACATCAAATTTCATTTTGATTAGATTACAAAATTGCATCAGGATTGCACCCCCAACTTAGTTGTAAACTTTAGGCATCATCAATAGGAAAGGGAACACCAGATTCATGATAGTAACAGCAGTAGAAATTCCTTAAAACTCCCTCCATAGAAAGATCCAGAGGCAGCAGCCTCATGACATGATGCAGCCCCCCGGTATGAACAAACATAATGAGCCCATAACAGAAAATCAACAAAAATCAACCCATCCACATAGACTAACCAGAGAGCTAAAGTAATAGATTCTTCAAGGCATAAAAAGAATAGCAATCTTAGAAGTGAAGTATAGCAAATACCCAAAACAACTCCACCAATGATAACCAAAAGCCCAAACAGATTAGATTGGAAATTTAGAGTTGACAATCAGCCCTCTCCTTGTTTTGGGCCTCCATTTAAGCTATTCTACTAATAACTTCCTCTTCATCCCCTTCATACCCAAGTCTTATGATTTTGTTGACTTCCCAAATGGTTTGGGCCTCATTGAGGAGAATTTTGTTCCTATTGTTAATTCCATTAGAAAAAACAGAGGCGGACAAAGCTGCAGCAACTACTGCAGATCTCAGAACCACGCATTTATTCTTATTTCTCCCTCCCTTTTGATTGCACATATTTACCTTTGAAAATCCCAGAATTTCGTCAATATTTTTTCTCTTTTTCTTCTCTTTAACTCCTTTTACTGCTGCTTGAATTGGGTTACGGTTCTCATCAAAATGATCTGAATAAGGACCATCAATATTAGACTCATGTTGGTTAAGATCAGGCACCTCAGAAGAATTTTCATTTTCTTTGTTGATCTCATCATTACATCCTTTTTCCCTTGATGCAGCAACCATTATGCTCATATTTGTGCCTGCTGATAGTTCAATCCCCGAAGAGGAGCAAAGAGAATGGGCAGCATTATCATTAATGATTTGTGAGCTCCTCAAAACTAGTTGTAACCCACTCTCCTTTAATTCCTTTTCACACTTATCAGTAATTAGTGCTTGTTCCTCAACCACTTTTTCCAATTGTAGCCTATCTCTTAATCCTGTATCTGCCCCTTCCTCAATAATCTTCACATTATCTGCTAGTGACTGAACAACTTCTAGAATTGGCTTGGATTTACAATTATTACCATGAACACCATGATTTTCCAAGTGGTTTTCTTCCATCCCATTCTCAACTTCCAAATTATTATTGGGAGTAGAAGAAATCCCATTATCATCATCACTTTTATTGGGTTGGGATTGAACAATAGAATCTTTAACATAACAGCTTGAACAATTGCAATCAATTCTCAAGAAAGTGTTTATAACCATCTGCTCTTCAATAACACGAACTTGAAAAGATTTATTGTTGTTTTCCAGCTCCACAACCTGATTGATTGTTTCCATGACATCTGTGGAAATCATAACTTTACCAGCAGCATATGAGAGACCTTTAACTATCTCATCACTTACCAAAATTACATCTCCCCAAATTGAGCCCAACTTCTTGAATGTATCCATGTTCCATAAGTGAAGGGGAACCCCATAGCAATTGAGCCATACTAATCTGGAGTTTGAAGTGGCCATATTTACCTCCCATTTTTTTGCTTCTTTAAAGTATTCTTTGAGCCAAGCAAACTTACCCTCACACCATAAGGAATCCCTCTCCTCAATGCTCTTGAAAGTCAGAATTACTTTATCTCCACCCATATGCTTAACCTCAATATCTTCATATCCCAAGTTTCTGAGTTGAATGGATCGATATGGTAACAATTTGGCAATGACACTTCCGCGAAGCCATTCATTACCCAGTTGCTTGACTTTGATTGAGGTTTTTGAGCTTCCTTTGAAGTGAAAATCCTTATATGAAGTACCAGATTCAAATTGCACCCTAGGCTTCTGCTCCTTGTTTCCCAGAAGATCTTTCTGTTTCAATTGAAATGAAATTCTCTTTCCTTCATTCACGTTATAAACTCTTGCAGAAATCTCCTTGTATTGTGCTCCCAAATCATAATTAGCCCTCTTGACAAATAGGTTTCTTCTTCCTACCCAAAGGCCATTAGCCTTTGCGATAGCCTTAGAAACACCCCTCTGGTTATCGTATCTTACAAATCCAAAATGATTTCCTATTTTTTTTGCTTCTTTTGAAAGGAAGGAAAGCATCCACAACCCTCCCAAAGTTAGAGAAGAATTTTCGAATCCAGGGAATAGCAACACTATTCGGTAGATTGTCGACATATATTGCGAAATAGGTCACCTGATTGAAGTTTCCATTGAAACCCCTCACTCCTTTCTCCATATCTTGCAATGAAACCCAACTTAAAGAATAAATACAAAGCAACAAAAGAGAATGGGAAACTATCCTCTACAGAGAGACCAGATAGAGATGCAGAACCACCGTGAATGAACACGCGGATCTCAAAACATTTGACATTTCGGTTAGATTAGCATAAAATCAGATTCATACAAAGACGAAAAATGACCGCAGAAAAATAACCCACTCTATTAGGTGACGCCACTAACCACTGGAGAAAGTTCACGCGCTAGCGGAAGAGGGTGCGTGGGAAAGAGTAAGATCTACTCTCTCATGCTCTCTAATTAGGCGACTAGTAGTACCACACCTATTTCACTTCACAACCTAACCAAATCACCCCATACCAACTTTGCTCCCTACTTTCCAACAAAATCTATCTTTCTCTCATTCTCCAAGCCAAGACCTAACCATGCATTAACTACCCTCCTACTTTCCACAAAATGTGAGATTTTGTCTAGAGAGAGAGAGAGTCCGGGTGAGGGAGAGAGGGAGAAGCTGGTGAGGTGAGCATGCATGTGCATGTGTGTGTAAGTAGGAAGCGTTAGAAAATACTAGGTTTAGGCGTAGTTTTCTAAAAGATTTGAGCACCCACGATATTTCAAATCAAAAAATGAAGTGGTTCCGTGTATCGTTTTTCGATTTTTTTCGAACCAAATTAAAGTACACGAGGAGTACTTTAATTTGGTGCCAAAAAAATTCGAAAAACGATACATGGAACCACTTCATTTTTTGATTTGAAATATCATGATTTTAGCACCTGGGTGCTAAAATCTTTTGGAAAAATGGGCCTTAGTACAATTAGGTTAGATATTGTTCTTTCCATTTATGGGGAGATTTTCCTAGAAAATCTAGCAAGATTTTAGCTAGATATGGAAGTACTCTAGCCTATTTTTAGTGCACATGTGTGTGTACAACTGGCACCCAAAATCCTATTAGTAGGATTTTCTTCCCAATTAAGTAAAGACAGCATGTGCTCCCATTAATGAGGAGAATATATTCTTCATTAATAACCTAGTTAGCCTAATATTTAGTAGCCTTAATAGGCACATGCCTCCTAACCTAGTCTAGTAACCAAAACTCCCTAAAACAAAGGTGGCCATACAAAATTATACACTACTTGGGACTTAGGAAATTGCCTAGAATTTTCCCCTCATTAAATCACTAGATTTTCCAATTAAAACTCTAGGATTTGCTTATGTAAAACCTAGGAATTCTAGGTACTAACCTAAGGATTTTTGTTTACCAAAATCTCTCCAAATCTTGTACTTGAAATCTTGCCATTTATGGAACAATTTATGAGCACAGGGGAGAGACGAGGGGGCCGGCCAAACCAAGAGGGGGAGAGGCTCTCATCTTTGCCTATAAATACTCGATGCATTCACTTGTTTTTCTCACACACCAAAGAGCTCTCACTTTCCTTTCCAAGTTCTTGTGCTTTCTTACTTGTTTTTCCTCCACCACCACTAAACCACCACACCCCTCCACCTAGAACCACCTACCAATCCAAAGTTAGTAAGAAAGTTAGAAGCTTAAGTGTTCATAGCTCACCAAAATCCTACCTAGCTTGTTTGGCTTCCGGCTAATCACCGGAAAACAAGGTAGATTACTTACCTAAACTTTAAGTAGCTTTTCTACTTTTTAGTTAGTAGATTAATTATGTTATAATCATGCATGATTTACTACTAAAAAGTTCCTTAAAGTTGTTTACTTGACACTTTTTTTTCGGGAAAATTAGTCAAGTTCTAGAAAGCTTACGGTAGAAAGTTAGTACATCTTAAAGTGACTTTTTCATAATCATGTATAGTCATTACTATGTCCAAGTTGAGTTGGACTTTTCAAAAATACGCAATTATAATGCCCGATTGACAATCGACTTTTTCAAAATTACGCCGTTGTATTACCCGACTGATTTTCGAAAAATGAGATCAAAAAGGTTTTCTTTAAGTAACAAGTAAATGTTTTGACCGGTATTTGGACTATGAGATAACCCAAGGCTAGCACTCTTGAGGGTCTGTCAAAAGGACAAGCTTCGCGCTGTCTAAAAAAGGAATGGTGATTCTAACTGGACTCTTTCGACCATCCGGCCTGGGACTCTCCTGGTTATCTCATTTGCCTAAAGAAAGTCACCAAAGAAAATTAAAAGTTTTGAAATGACTTAGTAAACAATCAGTAAAGATTTTCTGACAAACCTAGACTATTTTAGAAATGATAGCGCATAGAAAAGCCGTTATTTTATGCGACACTTTACGCATAGGAAAGCTGTTATTTTATGTGACTTGTTTATCGAGAAATGTTGCATTGACGCGATATGAGTTGATAAATTACATTGCATGATCACGTCATGATGCGATTATTGACAAAACACAATTTACGGGAAATGGATAGCAATGACGAGAAATAGAGATGATAATTAATGAAAATGTGTTTTGAAATGAAATGGAATGGATATGGTAGTGCAGCGAGAGCGCCAACCCAACTTTGCGGGGGAACTTGGTGGTTTGGGCTAAGCGTGCACAACACACGGTGAATGGACCTTATAAATAGACTGGTTAAGTTCAGTGATATAAGATGGCCGGGACCATGTCATGTGAGTCGCGGGGCAAACGGACCTTGCAAATAGGCTGTTAAGTTCGATGATGCAAGACGACCGGGGCCTCGAGCGGAAAGGTTGGTGCCTTCAGTTGAAAGGAGACGAAAACAGACCAATAACTTTTGAGTGGTGTGAGATGTTGACTTGACTGAAATTTGAAGAAGAATGCTAACACTGAAAAGATGACACGAGACACTGTTTTACTGCACTTGATTTACTTTGATCTACATGGACGCTGACACTTTGCACTCATGATATTTACCTGTTAAACATGCTTGCATTACTTTTCATGATATATTGTTCTAGAATTTCTTGTTAAGGATTGGATAGTGTAGTCTACTGGGCCCTGTTGCTCACGGTGTTGCACTTGTGTAACCCTGGTATAATACCACGATGTTGTTGTGCGACTTTGACGTATTATGCCAGTATATTGGCAAGAAGCTTTTGCAAAAGAAGAAAGAGGGTGAAGTCATTTTGAATGATTCAGGGAAAGGTAAAAGAAAACAAAAATCCATTGAAGAAATCCTTGGCATTCCAAAATCATTTGGAAGGAAAAAGGGTGGCAAGAAAAGTAAGCAGCGTGTTGAGGTTCGATCTGCAATAGCTGCAGTTGCACTCTCAGTATCAACTGAAGGCATAAATAATAGGAACAAAATATTGTTGAATGAAGCTCAGGCTGTGTGGACGGTGACTAAAATTATGGGAGAAGATTAGTTGGGGAATGATGAGGAGGTGATAAGTAAAATCATGATTATGGAAGATCAAGATGATGCAAGATATGCTCGTATGATCAATGAGCATGCTTAAGTGAAGCTGTGATTTCGTAAAAAGGGAGGGTATTAAAAGTTGCTGATGAATGGTCTCCAAAGTTGCTGATCAATGGATTTTAGTTGTTGAAGTGATGATGAATGAATTCCAAAAGTTGCTAATCAATGGGGGTTAATAGCCTGTAAATTATTTGGGATTATGGAAGAAAGCATGGATGGATGATGGTTATCGGACTAGAAAAGTGAGTATCTTGATGTGGTGGAAAGATGGAAAGATAAAGAAGAGAAAAAGTTTGTTCTGGGAAGCAATTCCCATGGGTGTTAGGTGGTTAGTTTTGGGAGAATATCTGAGCTTGTGAAGCCCAAAATCACTATATAGGTGAAACCAAAGCTGGAGGTATAAGAGTTCTCTGTAATGCTTCTGCTTGTCCTATGTTCCTTGCTTTTTGTTTACCTTTTGTATCGGTTGGTCGCTTGCCAACCATTTTCTTCTCTGGGTTAGTTGTGGGGTTTGTCTAGTGGACTTCGTTCCCTAGTCGTGTTGTTTCCTCATGCTTTCCCTTTTAATCTTTGTAACTCTACAGAGATTAATAAAGTTTTTCGCCGTTCAAGAAAAAATTTTGGGATGAGCATGAGGCATTCTACGAGCAGGAGGCTTACGGAGCCGACGGTGTTGCCAGCTTGGGGGACGACTAGGCGCAGGGATAGACGGAGCCCTACCAACCTGGTTGTAATATTATTAGCTTATGGAGGCAGACCTTACTGCATTAAATTCTATATTAAGACTTTTATTTATAATTTATAATAATATTAACGTGCCCAAATTTTGGGGGCATTACATACATAGTTCGGAAACTGTGGACGGTCGGCCTCCACGCGGTTTGGAGATTGGTTTTCGAAACGGTTCGAAAAACAAAAGATTTTAGAGTCGCCACCAAGGTTTTGAGAAAGCAGTTTGGGACCCGAGAAACCAATTTGAAAATGATGATTTGAGAGAATGACTTATAAAACCAATTGAATACCAGAGATTCATTTTGGATCCGGGAGCCAGGTTACGAACAGGGAAGGGTTTTAATGCACCCCGTTCGCCCGATTAAAAATCGGTCTTTACTAAACATTTGTGGGATTTTATTAGAAAACAATTTTATTGCTGAACATTAACAGATAATCATTTAAATTAAACACAGCATATGATGATAACGAGAAAAACAAATGACTAGTATGTAATTGACAGAAATCAAACGAAAATCCAAACTTCAAACTGTTCCTGCAGGGGGAATGTTCAAATTTCACATTTTACCAGAAAAGTGTGCCGTGCAGCACACTAGATGTACCGTGCGGTACAAATGATGAGCCGTGCGGCACTGTTCTTCAAATTAACGGTCAAATTTTCAAATGTGTGCCGTACGGCACTCAAAGTGTACCGTGCGGCACAGTAAGAATACCGTGCGGTACACCTGGCTGCAAAACAGTTTGAAACTTTGGCTTTTCGAAATGATTGATCAGAGGCACATACAAGGTATGAAATGCATTAAAAATGAACTACTTTAAAGGGAGAAGGCAGTGTATTGAGTATGGGATGTCCCTCCTCGTTGAATCGCTCCGTACGAGGCGATGTTTTCACCGTACGACGCGACCGGGAGGTGTGAAATGAAACTGGACTTGCTGTAATTTGGGCATACCAAGCATGGAAATGATATAGGGAATCATTCCACCCTTGGTATCCCTCCCCTCAGGGTACCAAATTCAAGGAATTTGGCGAAACGGGTTTATACCTTCGGTTTCGAACTCTCGGATTGAGCGTCGGATTGAACTTCCGAATGCTGCTTGAACCTTCTCTGGACCTCACTTTCACTCTAGTATAGTGGTAGGAGGGAATGAAGGCTTAAACTTTGGTTAATTTGGAATGGTTAACTCACGGCTTTGGAGCCAAAAACAGGGGATGGGTCTCTGCCTCAGGTTTGGCTTTGACAGAGAGAAAGATATTGGATTCTATAGTGGAGATGGTGGCTAAGAAAGTTTAGTAATGGAAAATGGTATTCAAGGATGGAATTTCGTGGTCTTTTCTTACACAGAAATCGTATGGGGTCTGGAGGTTTGGGGGTTCTGGGATCTCTTTCCCATTGGGTTTGAACGGTTTATATAGAGGGTGAGGGAGCCGAATGTAGTCTCCAACCCCTTCTTGATTCTTGCTCTTGGAGACAATGGCATGGGGAGTAGCATATTCCTTTCGGCCATGATCTTCCCTTTCGGCCACGACCAGCAGGGCGGGGGAACCAATCTCGTCAATGTTTTCGGCTGCTAGGAATTCGCAAAAACTGGGAACCCGTAAACAGTACCGTACGGTACACAAACTGTGCCGTGCGGCACAACTTATGTACCGTGCGGCACAACTGGCCAACAATCTGCCGTACGTGACTCTGGCTGTCCCGTGCATTGAGAGATGAGTACCGTGCGATACTGTTGACTGAGTTGACTTGGAGAATTCCAATCCGAGAGTTCTTCCGGTCGTTTCCTTTCATCATTGGGGACTAAAATGTACGTGAACGCTCATTTTGGGGTGTCTACAGTTGCCCCTCTTTGACGAGACTTACAAACATTGTGTCGTCGGAAGTCACGTCAAAGATAGAAGACACCCCTCGATGTGGACGTCCTTGTATGAAAACAAATAGCTAAACATGATGCGTGTGGTCGCGCTCGTGAGAGCTGCCTACGTACCCCGTTGTAGGGATCAGACCGGCGTAGTTCATTGAGGCTTTAGAATGCAAGAGTCGATAGGAAACATACCTTGATTGGTTTGAGGGAATTGTCACTCTGCTTTTCAACGAGGAAAAAACGAATGATGCGCTATTGGTGCTGAAAACCGTTTTGTTAATGCCGGAGAGGACTTACGAAACCATTTGTCGCTGACACAAGAAACCATTTGATACTGAGGATATAAAACCATTTGTTGCTGACACAAGAAACCTTTTGATGCTGAGGATATCTGTTGTTTAATGCTGGAGAGGACTTACGAAACCCGTCTGACGCTGATCGAAATTGTTGTTGTGGATGCTGTTGAGGACTTACGAAACCATTCAATGCTTTGAAATAACTGTCGTTAATGCCGGAGAGGACTTACGAAACCATCTTGATGTCGAGATAACTGTTTGTTAATGCCGGAGAGGTCTTACGAAACCCGTTCGATGCTGATCGAAATTGTTGTTGTGGATGCCGTTGAGGACTTACGAAACCATTCGATGCTTTGAAATAACTGTCGTTAATGCCGGAGAGGACTTACGAAACCATCTTGATGTCGAGATAACTGTAGCTAATGCCGTTGAGGACTTACGAAACCACTTTCGGTACTGATAGAAGTTGTTGGTAAAGCCTTTGAGGACTTACAAATCCAATCGTTGCTTGAATACTTGTGATGGAACCGATGAGTGCTTACGCGAAGCTGACGTGGGGCAAAATCGAGGATTAGCCTGAGTGAGATTGCTGGCAATCTTGGCTTAGAAGCTCTTTGGAAGGTTAAATCTGGTGCAAAAACCATTCAGAACACAGGTGTGTACCGTGCGGCATCAACACTGTACCGTGTGGTTGAGATGGAGCACCGTGCGGTAGAACTGGAAAATGGGTGTGCCGTGCGGTACTCGATGTGTGCCGCACGGCAGAGAAACTGTGCCGTACGGCACAAGTGGCTATTAAAACCGCCCGAAACCGTTTCGTTTTCTCCCACTTTTTCAAACGTATTCAAACATTTTCGTCGGTTATCTTCTTAGAGAGTAGGAGTCCGAAAACCATTATCTCCTTCAATCTTCTTCTTCTTCCTTATTTCTCCTAAATTTTCTCAAACTTTTCGGTTCATCAATACTAAAAATGAGTTTCTCCTCCGAGATACATCATCCATGGCTGATTCCGGCGATACACCAGTCGATCCCAACATACCCGTCGCAGGTTCGTCTCCGTCGGTGCACAGGGGCGGCGGCGCCACGTCTGGCGAGCCCGGTAGTGACCCATCCATGGGTATTCCAACCGACGCTGATCCGGTTCAAGGGGCCTCCGACTCGGCATCGATTAGTGGCGAAACGGTGCTACCTACGCCGGTATCGGCTCCGACGAGGCTCGGAGGGGTTCACACGGGTGATGCCTCAATCTCGGCAGTGGTACAGGAGACCATGGGTGCCGGCAGTGGCGCGGCTGTGGGCAGTGGCGATATCAATGGTGGTTTGGGTACCGCACGGCACACTGATTGTGCCGTGGGTGATGTTGGGAGTGCTGTGGCTACAGATAGGAGTACCGTAGCTAGCCGTGAGGGGCCGAAGGCCACGGATATTGATCCTTCAGGTACAGGGCGCTTCTCCTTCGGACATCGCTATGAGTCTTAGTGGCACTGATGTTGTTATAGAGAGAGCCCGCACTCAGGAAAGTGGGTCTCAGGCTGAGGGTATCCCGAGGGATGTTTTGGAGGCTATGCTTGTGACTGAAACACCAGTAGTTCGGGGGGATACGGGTGATAGGGACGTTTTGGTCGAGGATGTTGCCGGAGGGAGTAGTACTGAGAGCGAGGAGGTGCCGTTGGTGAGGCGCATAGCTCCAGGTCCGGCCGTTGCTATTGGCACCGCTAGAGTGCCAAGGGGGAGTGCTGAGAGAGAGACAGAGCCTTCAGAGCCTCCGTTGTTTACACCTGCCGTTGGTTCTTCCCGTGGGTCTGGTTTGACTTTGGCAAACACTTTGGAGGGGGCGAGAGATGAGGATATAGCAGCGACCTTGCAGGAGTTTCCCAGGTTTGAGAATGTCCTGGTTCAGGAGGGGATGGCATCCATTGTCAGGGATGCTGAGCAGGAGGAGAGGGAGAGAGAGGCTGATGTAGCCGCCGGGGAGGGGCATATGACTATAGTCCGGGAGGTTGAGCTGTCCTTGGACCACAGACCTCCGTTTACACCGGCTACCTATGTGCCACGGGTGCACTTCTTTGTCCCCCAGGGGTGCGATACTTATACTCCTTTGCTACCGGTGTACTTGGATACGAATGTGATTCGTGACCGCTCGACCCACATTGCTTATAAAAACCCCTTGGTATGTACTTTGTTTATTCTTTGTTGTCTGTACCTGTTTGCTGTACATTCCTTTTGACAATGACTGATTGAGATTGCATTATGCTTTGGTTTTACAGACTCAGAGATCCATGGGCGGTTATGGAGGTTCTGCACATTCTCTGGCATACTACCGTGCGTTGCCAGCACGAGTGAGGGCTTTGGTTGACTGCCTCTGGGTTCACCATTTTTATCCGACTTCTGACAGTGACGAGGACGGATCGCAAGCTGATACGAGCCCTGGTGGAGAGGTGGTGGGATACCACCAACACCTTCCACTTCAGATTCGGGGAGATGACGATCACTCCCCTTGACTTTGCTGCGATCACCGGTCTGAGAGTCGGAGGTGAGCCTATCCCGTTTGACTCGGAGCTGTACTTGGACACTGCTGCCGTGGAGCACTACCTGGGGAGGAGGCCTGGAGGTATTGAGCCGGGGGTGAGGTATACTGTCTTGGTGAGTTTCTGGGACCACGAGCCAGAGTCTGAGGAGGAGGCTAGACAGATGGCGAGGGCTTACTTGTTGTACCTCTTTGGCGCCTCCCTGTTCCCGAACAGGGCAGGGCGTGGTGCACTTAGGTTGGTTGCCTACACTGGAGAGTTTGGAGACTGCTGGGAGGTTTGACTGGGGCGGCGCCGGCCTGTGTACTGTGTACTGTGTACTGCTTCCTTGGCTGCGTGTGCCGTGGTGTAGGCACGAGCCTTGGTGGTTACTGGAGGGTGCTGGAGGTAAAAATTTCGCTTGTATTCCTCTTTCAATGATCATGATGATGCTTTTATCCATGTTTCTTGACTTGACGGTTTTCTGAACATACATGTGTGGGCTTATGAGGTGCTGGGTGTATTTGCCCCGGCCAATTCGCATAGCAACGAGGATGTGCTCCCATGTGCTGAGAAGTGGGGGTCAGAGTACACAGGAGCCGGTGATCACAAGGGAGATTTGAGGACTTTTAGGCTTTTTCTTGATTCTACCACGGGGGATAGGGTAAGCCTTTTCTATGATTTCAAGTATTCATGCTTTCTTGTCTTCCTTTATCCTTGAAACTGACCAACCTTTCTCTCTTATAGGTGAGGTGGAATGTTTGGCATAGGATGCGCAAGGATTACTTGGTTAGGAGCAGGGAGCTGACACGGAGTCGAGTGCTGCTGGAGTGCCCTTATGGCTGGAGATGGTACTTGGGTGACAGGGTTTCCCGTCAGTCCCTCGGGATTGACCATTTCAGAGTGCCTTTGCCGTTGCCTCCACTTGTTCAGAGGACTGAGGAGTACACCCGAGCTGAGATAGAGAGATACACGGTGCCGACAGAGGTGACCTTCAGTCCTTCGATAGATTATGAGGGTTACTTGAGCTCGCACTTGGCATATGACCTGGATATGGAGAACCGTTTGAGGGCCGGTCCTGCTTTACCCGAGTTGAGGAGAGAGATTGAGGTGGTGACCGTTGACGGTGCACTTGGAGTGGTGACGGTGCCTCACATTACTCCTACAGTTACTCTTGCCACGACAGAGGTGACTCTTGATTATTATGCTTGCTTCAACTTACTTGTTTATGCTAGTATCTCATGTATTGCTGACGCCTCTTTTGAATTTCAGATTCCTGTTGAGTGGGCGGCGGCGTCGTACCAGCTGGCGCAGGACTTGCAGGCCATGGTCCGTCAGTTTGTGATGGGCATGGCTCCAGAGGTGCGCCCGCGGGCTGAGCCAGGAGTTGTACTTGGTCGTGGTCAGAGAGCCACTAGAGGGAGGGCACCGGCCCGTGGTGTTGGAGAGGCTAGCAGGGGTGGAGAGACCAGCCGAGGCACTCGCAGGAGGAGGGAGAGTACTAGCAGTGAGAGAGGAGCTAGCCGAGGGGCCACCCCTAGTGCCGGGGCTGCTGAGGTATACATTGGACTTGCCTTTCCTTTCTGTTTGATCATGCATGCCTTTCGTTGTATTCTGAAAAACTTTGTTGCTTGCGCAGGGAGCGTCAGGCTCCGGGAGTGCTAGGCGTTCCACGCCTCGAGTTACTTTGGTGACTCCACCTTCAGGCCGAGTCCTTCGTTCTTCTGAGAGACGGAGAGAGAGTGTACAGCAGAGGGAGGAGCCTGCGGAGAGCAGTAGTACTGATGACGATCATGCTACGCCAGAGGAGTATAGACCTCGGGGGTCCGTGCCTCCGAAGCGTCCTCGTACCTGAGACAGTAGTTAGTGGTAGCATTTTACTAGGTGGGGCCTGCGTGCCTTGTTTTGATTTGGGCACTTGTTTAGCCCTCTGTATAGATGGCCTGTGAGCCGTAGTAGTTGATGACACATTGGGCCCGTTTGCCCCTGGATATGGTTTCATTCATCATGTGGATATTTTGATCTTGGTTTTATAAAAATTTGCATTTTAGTCATGCTGTCATTCATATTGGCAATGAATCTGGAAAATCAAAGTTTGCATGTGAGTACTTAACTTAAAGCAACTGAATTCGAGACCAACAAACTTGTATATGGAAAGCTTGATTTGCATTTATGGTTGTGACTCATAGGACTCAATGAAATGGAACTAAGCTTTTGAACTCATATGTGCAATGTATGGACTAACGACAAGAGAATGCCGCTTGTTGCGCACATATGTCGGCATTGCCGTTGACAACGAATGGAATGACTCATGGATACAACATGTTACACATGAATTGGCCACGCTCGTGGGGTGGTATTATCATGAAGTATAGCTCGCCGATACTTCCATCCCTTGGTATTCAAGTCTTCGAGACTTTTGATCATTGATTTTTGGTTGAGGTTGCCAACCGACCCTTCCAATAGGTCGTAGGTGCGTGCCATGGCTTGTATGCATAAGCTTTGTGCCAAAAAGAAGCATGGAACGAGCCCCGGATGCTGAAAACTGACTTTTGCTGGAATCTGGCCAACTGTGCTGTGCGGCACCAAAACTGTGCCGTGCGGCACTATTAGTGTGCCGTACGGTACACGCCTGATAGTGCCAAAAAAAATCTGCCACTTGCAGCGGATTTCTGGTCCTTCCTTTTGGCTTTTCATCACTTCAACGCACGTCCTAGGGACTTGAAGAGTCATTGTGAGGCACCCTTTGAGGAGACTTACCATTTTTAGCATGATTCCTTGCGGTCTTCGAGTTGGCACGTTTTTCGAGGTGACCTTTCTTTGGAACTTGAAACTTCGTATTGTTCCTCATGCATGGTGGCTATAAAAAGCCGTTTATTCCCTCCCTTATTTGCATTCCAAATTCATAAACTCTTTCCTTGTTAACCCCCCTTTCACAATGGTGGTGAGTTTCTCGGCCTCGATGCGCCCCTAGCTCGATGATCTCGATGGCTTGGACTGGCTGCACTTTCGGGGTCATAGGCTGACTTCCCTCCGTTATATTCGAGACGTGTCCATACGTCCGGAGTTGTTGCGAGCTGCAGCACAATTCTGGGACCCTGAGGTGCATGTCTTCCGCTTTGGTCTCCACTCTCCACGAGTTATGCCCCATTGTGGAAGAATTCTTCGCATACATTGGAGGTTTTGATTTGGCAGAGCCCCTCGTTCCTCTCTACGGAGTTGGTTTTGCCCCAGTATTGTCTTCCAAGCTAGATATAAGTAACAATGCGGCTAAGTCTTTGATTCGTGGAGGTTTTCTGAACATCCCACGCCTGATTGAAGGATTCCGTTCCAACAACTTTGCTCTGTGCTTGTGTTTACTGGCTGCATTCTTGTTCGTGCAATCTGATGGTCAAGCAAGCTCCTCCCTGGTTGGTGTGGCTATGCAAATTGAGGAGCGTAAGGATGTAGCTCCGATGGTTCTGGCTAAAACTTTGATGGGTCTGGATGGGGTTCATGCCGGTAGGACCGACGTCTTCGAAGGTAGTCCGCTGCTCCTACAGGTAGGCTTCTCACTCAACTCTCCTTTTTCTGGCTTTTCACTCGTTCTCTTTTTACCTCAGCGCTCAGTTCAAAGCTGTCTAAGGCTTCTTACTTGTTTTCTCTCTTTCACACAGTTGTGGTTATGCGACAAGGCTAATTTGCTGGAGCCTGTGCCAAGAAACCGGGTTCATGAAACTCAAGGGTTCGTTATCAGGAATTTCAGGGAGGTTTTTGATGATGTGGGAGGTTGGACTCGGGTTCTTTCCCAGCTCACAGAAGAGGTGATCTCTTGGCGTTTGACTTGGATTGACCTTCCTGACATGGCTATTAGCAACATGGGGCGTCAGCGAGTGATTCTGGCAGGTTTGACCCGATGGACCTTCTACATCCCAAACCGCATCCTCCGTCAACTTGGAGCTCGTCAAGTACCGCCGCCTGCGGGTCCTGAGGATTTCGTCCTACCGAATTTCAATGTCGCTACCTTCAGGGCTTACCAGAGCAATTGGAGGGAGCGCACGACCATTCCAAGAGACCTGTATCCCAGTGTTCTTCTTCCGGCACGCTATAAGAGATGGTTGACAAGAGATATTGAAGCAAGAGACAATGGAAACTAAGACAGACTTTAGACTTGATCTTAATGTGCCTGAAATAAGTTGTGCACCCAGTGCTATGGATGTTTTTATTTCTTTTGTTTGAAAGTTTCATGCTCAGCCATGTAATCGAAGAAGCTTTGTTTGAATAAAACTTTGAGTTTTGAGAATTTTCCGCTCTTGATTCTTACTGGTTCTGCCTGCGAAATGTGTATGAGGACTTGGAATCAACTCGAAAGATTGTGACCGAACCTCGGGATGAGGCTGCCTACGTATCCCTTGTAGAAAGGAATCAGGTCATGACGTAGTTCAGGACTACAATTGTTTGGTTAGGGTTCGCTCGGGTATTTACACTTTCCTTTTGCGCTCTGAATTTTGCCTAGTACCGCCCTTTCAGGTTTTCGGTCTAGCGAGCTCTTGATTGTTTTTAGCCTTATCTTTTGCCTAAGCCGCCCTTTCGGGCTTTCGACCTAGCAGGCTTTCGCTCTAATTTTTGCCTGGAACTGCCCGCCCTTGCGGTTTTCAGTCCAGCGAGCTTCTCTCAGGGGTAATATCTCTTGAGTTGATCCAGGTTGACCAAAGTAGAGAACTCGTTGCCGTCAAGATCGATGAGTTGTGTTGCACCTCCGGACAAGATCTTCTTGATAATGTAGGGCCCGGCCCATTTTGGTCGAAATTTCCCGCGCGGATCGAACACTGGAGCTCGAATCTCCTTGAAAACCATGTTGCCTTCCTGTAAATCTCTGGATTTCACCTTCTTGTTAAAAGCACGGGCTATTCGGCGCTGATATCCCTGAACATGATATAAAGCTTTAAGCCGCCTCTCATCGAATAGCATGAGCTCTTCAAACCTTGCGTTTTGCCATTCTGCTTCATCAATTCTTGACTCCGCCATGATCCTTAAAGACGGGATTTCGAGTTCGATGGGAAGAACAGCCTCCATGCCGTAAACCAAAGAGTAGGGTGTTGCCCCTGTCGGAGTTCGAATGGACGTCCGGTACCCCCACAATGCCAAAGGCAGTTGTTCGTGCCAATCTCGCGCAGACTCGATGGTCCTCTCTAGTATAGACTTGATGGTTTTGTTGGCTGCTTCTACAGCTCCATTGGTTTGCGGTCGATAAACAGTTGACTTATGAACCTGAATTCCGAATTCTTCAAGAGTCTCTGCCGCTCTCCCCTTGAAATGAACCCCGTTATCTGATACGAAAGCCTGAGGGACCCCGTATCTGTAGATGACGTTCTGCTTGATGAAATGAGCAACCTGGACCGCTGTGAGGGTCGTGTAGGAAGCAGCTTCAACCCACTTAGTGAAGTAATCAATTGCAACTAGGATGAACTTGTTCCCATTTGACGCTGCTGGCGTGATCTTGCCGATAACATCTATGCCCCAGACGGAAAAGGGCCAAGGCGAGGTCATGGAATGCAATTCTGATGGTGGGACATGCATGAGATTGGCGTGAATCTGACACCTGTGACATCGTCTCACGTATTCGACACATTGAGTCTCCATGGTTGACCAATAGTAGCCTTGTCTTAAGACTTTCTTGGCAAGCATCATGCCATTCATATGAGGGCCGCAAACTCCTTTATGGATTTCTTCCATAATCCGGCTGGCTTCTTCTCCGTGTACACACAGTTTGTGCGTCCCACAATAAGATCTCCGATATAGCCGTCCTCCACAAATGATGTACTGAGATGCCAACCTCCGAAGAGCTATTTGGTCTTTCTTGTCTGTTCTTGCCGGATACTCTCCTCTTTCGATGAAGTTCCAAATGTCGTGAAACCACGGCAAGCCATCGTTCGGCTCGTCAATGGCCATGACGTACTCATAAACAGGCTTGTCTCGTTGTTCAATTATAATTGGCCGGAGTCTGACTCCGTTTGGTATTTCAACCATGGAGGCTAGCGTTGCGAGGGCATCGGCGAACCGATTCTTCAATCTTGGCACATGCGTGAAGGTGACCATCTGAAATCGCGGGATCAAATCATCTAGGTCTTGATGATAGGGTTTCAACTTATCTTCCTTGACCTTCCATTCACCGTTTGCTTGTGACACCACCAAGTTCGAGTCTCCGACGACTTCTAGTCTTTTGACTCCAATTGCTAAGGCGGCTTCCATCTCTACAATGCAGGCTTCATATTCTGACCGATTGTTGGTGACCTCGAAGTTTAACTTGAAAGCCAGAGGGATATGTGATCCTTCTGGGGAAATTAACAGTACTCCGATTCCAAATCCTTTCTGATTGGCTGCTCCATCAAAATACAACGTCCAGACATTGTCGGTGGTCGTCATCACATTTTCATCTGGGAATTCAAATTCCACATCTTCTGGACCTTCTACCGGGTAATTGGCAAGAAATTCGGCGACAGCCCTTCCTTTTACTGACTTTCTGGTAACATACTTAATGTCGAATTCTGCTAGCAAAAGCAACCACAGTGCTAACTTGCCTGTAAGCGCGGGTTTCTCAAACAGATATTTGAGAGGGTCCATTCGAGAAATCAGCACTACAGAGTAAGCCAACATATAGTGTCTCAACTTCTTGGAAGCCCAGACCAAAGCCCAACAAGTCTTCTCCAGGGAAGTGTATCGTTCTTCGCATCCGACCATCTTCTTGCTAATGTAATACACGGCTTTCTCAGATCCGTCTTCTCCTTCTTGTGCTAACATGCATCCCATAGCTGACGAGGTCACTGACAGATATAGAATTAAAGATTGCCCCGGTACTGGTGGCATTAGTACTGGAGGATTCTGCAAGTATTTCTTGACTGCTTCAAAGGCTTTCTGACACCTGTCGTCCCACTTGAATGTCACGTCTTTCTTGAGAAGGTGAAACATCGGCTCGCAAGTTGTGGTTAACTTGGCGATGAATCTGCTGATGAACTGAATTTTGCCGAGGAAACTTCGTACTTCTTTCTCCGTCTGCGGTGGTTCCATTTCAAGGATGGCCTTGATTTTGGATGGATCCACTTCAATTCCTCGGGTTGTGATCATGAAACCCAACATCTTTCCTGCTGTAACCCCGAATGTGCATTTCTCGGGATTGAGACGCAATCTGTACTTGCGAATTCTTTCAAAGAACTTCCTCAGGGCGTGCAGGTGCCCTTCTCTTTCCTTGGACTTGACGATCATGTCGTCCACATATACCTCGACCTCTTTGTGAATCATATCATGCAATAGAGTTGTAGCAGCCCTCTGGTAAGTAGATCCGGCATTCTTTAACCCAAATGGCATAACCTTGTAACAGTAGGTGCCCCACTCCGTGGTGAAAGTTGTTTTCTCTCGGTCCTCAGGGGCCATGAGAATCTGATTGTAGCCTGAAAAACCATCCATGAACGATAGCAATGCGTGCCCCGCAGTGTTGTCCACGAGTACATCTATATGTGGCAGCGGGAAGTCATCCTTAGGGCTGGCTTTGTTTAAATCTCTGAAGTCCACACAGACTCTGATCTTCCCGTTTTTTTTGGGAACAGATACAATGTTGGCGACCCACTGAGGGTACTCCGTAACCATCAAGAACCCTGCGTCTAACTGCTTCTGAACTTCCTTCTTGATCTCCAATACCCAGTCTGGTCTCATCTTCCTCAACTTCTGCTTGACAGGTTTTGCATCTGGATACAGCGGGATTCGATGCTCCACAATTTCTGGATCAATTCCGGGCATGTCCGCGTGAGACCATGCAAAAACATCTTGAAATTCTTTCAGAAGATCCGAGTGAGCTTTAAATTCCTCTGGAGATAGCCCAGAACCAATTTGAACCATTCGCGGATCACTCTCTCCTCTCAGATTTATCGAAATTACTTCTTCTTTTAGAGGCTGAGCATGCCTTTCATTTTCTCGTCCGATTAGGGATCGGAGTTCTTTTGGAATTTCTTCCTCAAACTCAATCCCATCATCGTCCGGGTTAACACAATTTATTTCAGACACAGCAAGATAAGCAAAGTCAACTTCATTCATTGCAAAAGAGGTGGCCCCAGGGGCGTGATACATGAGAGTAGACTCAAATTCAAAAGAAAAATGATGACGCGGAGGACTGACAGACACATGCATTGACTCAGAAGTGGTCCCGAACTCAGTGCCAAACTCAGACTCAATGCTAGATTCCGACTTAGACTCAAATTCAGTGCCAATGTAAACAATTTTAGGTAGAAAAGTGCAGTTTTTATAAATTCCGTTGGCATCCACAATGAGTGAGGTCACATCTCCAAGGGCTTCTTGGCTTAGCATCATCAGCTCCATGTCTCCAACAGGTTCCAAACCAATTGTTATGGCAGCAGACCCGTCCTCGACCGTACCTGTCAGACTTTCATCCTCAAACAACGATATCAGATTCCCTGAGTCAAAAACTTCAATCCAGTCAGATCTGCATTGCTCGACCAATTCTTCTAGCTTTGTCGATTCATCATCACTATCCCATGAGTCGTTGGCGAAGATTTCGAACCCTGGCAGCTTGGTTTTCTTCTTCACATCCCAAAACAGTTCCGGCTCTCCTTGGTAGATAGCCTCTTTTCCTTTGATAAAACGAATGGGACCTTTCTTCGGTTGAACGCGAGTTCGGGCTTTCCATCCGCTTCCTTTCTCATCTCCGCTGGGTTGATACCCAAGGCCGAAGTGGTTACTGTTTATAGGGAATTCCGGGAATTCAACTATTCCTTGATTGTTGCGGCCTAATCCCAGACCGGGCATGTAAGCCATTTTTCTCATCATTTCAATAGCCGTTGAGCTGATCGAGAAGTCTTCATCCATTTTGATAGTGAGAACTGCCCCAGCGGTGTCAAAAGAGAAACCTCCAAGGGTGACGTCTTCTTCTCCATGCATAATCTCGAGCAGAGGGGCGTTGTCAGAAACATGAGGACGAATCCCAGATTCCCCATAAATAGTTAGAGTTCCTGTGGCTAAACCAAGCTGAACTTTCTGATGCAGCGAAGATGGTACTGCCATGATGTCTGCGTGGTGAAGCCATGGCCTACCCAGCAGCAGGTTGAAAGACGAAGGAATGTCAAGTACGTGGAACTCGACTTTAGACTTGAAATCTTCGACTGACATTTCCAGTTGGACAACTCCAACTACATCCCTGCGTGTATTATCATAAGCACGCACTCCGAGGCTCGATGGTTGGAAATCCTTAGTTGTGAACCCCAGACAGTAGGCTGTGCGCAGTGGACAGACATTTAAAGCAGATCCATTATCTAGGAGGATAACAGGGACCCATTTCCCTACACATTTCATGGTGATGTGTAATGGCTTGTTGTGGCCGGCTCCTTCCGGCGGCAGATCTTTCTCGGTGAATGTTACGACATGTCTTGCCTTGTTTGGCGCAAGCAAGGCCACTAGAGCTTCGGGAGGAATGTCGGGCGGCACCTCCATGTTTGACAGAGTTTTGATCAACTTCTGACGGTGTTCCCTGGATGAGGAAAGCAGCCCCCAGATGGATATAGACGCTGGAGTTCTTTCGAGTTGCTTCCGGATGGGGTTTTCCACTGGCGTGGGACTCCTCTGTGGTGGTTGGATGATAACTTCTGGTGTTTGAGTGACACCTTCGGGGTTACTTGGAATTGAGTCATGTTGGACGGGATCGTCCCAAACAAATGCCCCAGCTTGAGCGTGGTTAGAGGTGTGGCCTCTTTGCAGGTCGGCAGGTTGATAGATTCGTCCGCTTCGCGTTACTCGGTTGACCGACAGGTGGCTCTTCATCCCAAAAGTCTGAAAATTCATTGACCTTTCGCTTCCCAGCCTTGATGGATTCCAATTTCTGCTGAGTATCAAAATACTCGGTCCAAAAACCTGCGACACTGCTCTCGGCTTTCTGCTTCTCGATTTTAATATCTCCCATCTTCTTTTCCAGATTTTCCACCGCTCGATTATGCCAAAATGAATGATCCAGCATGGTTTTGTTGACAGTCCACATTTCACCGTTATCAAACAGGATATCGATCACGTCTTCTTCATTCCAAAATGGATCCGCGGAATCCTCCGTCAGGGCGGAAACATTTGACTGAGGATGAAACGGCACGGATGGCCGAGACAAAGATTCGTTGATAATGTAAGCTTGAGGAAACCATTCATGATCCCCAAAGATGGTTTCTATGGCAGAATGTCCTTCAATTCCACGAAGTGGAGGTGGCAGCGAATTGTCTGGAAGGTTGCTGCTAGGGACCCAATGATAAACCTCTCCGAGTGTCCGATTCCATATGTCTCCGGGTTCTTCAAACAGAATAGGGAGTGAAACTGCATCAAGGGGATCAGCACAAATTGCCTCCCACCTTTCTCGCCAATCTTCTTGTTCATTTGGCTCCACGTATGCGAGAGTATGTACCATACCGGCGATGCATACAACTTTGTCAATCCTACAGATGTTGGAATCTGTTAGTATAGAGACAACTGGTTTGTTATGAGAGTCGGGGATGATGAACCGGCTTGGGTCCCACTCCTGGCGGAACTCTTCCCAGTCTCGATCATTCATAGCCCATTCTTCACTTTCTGTGATATCCGCCCACCTTGGTTTTGACCTTGATTTGATGCTTGTGAGGGAGCAAGCTTCCGAATCTTCCGATATGGGAACAACTGGCTTAGGCTCGGTGGCCGGTATGATGTAAAGGTTCGGGTTTAATTTAGTGGAGCTTGGGTTATTTGGAGTGGAGCTGAAGGAGATTTGGTTGATTCAGGTATTGGGTTGGTGTTCCGGCATGGGGTTAGAGACGGTGTTTGGCTTTTTATGGGGGAGTGGAATTGTTCCATCTTCAATGAGATCTTGGATCTTGTGTTTAAGATGGATACAATTGTTGGTGTGATGGCCGGACATTTGGTGGTAGGAACAGAAGGCGTTCGGGTTATAGTTTGGAGGAAGCACTTTGGGTGGCTCGCGAGGCTCCAGTGGTTTGATGACGTCCTTTTTCAAGGAGCTTTTGGTAAACGGTTGTTAAGGGAAAAGGGAATTGGTAGAAATTTCTTGCTTGCCGGGTTGGCTGGGCTGCTATCTGGTTAATAGGCTCGGTTTTGGTTGATTTGGGGTTTGAGGAGCTGGCCTGGGCATGATTGTACTGGTTGGTTCCAAACAGGGTATTGCTGTTGCCAGAGTAAACTCGCCTGGGTTTGACAGATTCTCCTTTCTCAAATATACCAGTTCTGAGTGCATCTTCTACTGCGAGGCCGGCCTCGTAGAAAGTTTTGAAGTCAGCGGTGGTTTGGAAAACCACCAAGTGCTTTGCAAAGTCGGGTGCCAAGTTCTTCGTGATGATTCTCATCTGCTCTTTCTCCGAGGGTCGATCCATCATCTGAGATGCTTTCCCTCTCCACCTTCTGATAAAGTCCGCAAAGGACTCATTGGCTCCCATTCTGGTTGCATCCAATTCTCGGATAGTCATCTCAAGCTGAACGTTGTAATTGTACTGGGCCATGAAAGCTGTCCCAATATCCTCCCAACTTCCTTTCTTTGAAATGTCAAGATTTAAGAACCATCGCAGTGCTGGCCCTGTCAATGTTTGCTGAAACATTTGGCCCATAGCATTATTCTCAATGTTGTACATGGACAGAGTGCCCACGTATGCTTGTAGATGAGCTCTCGGGTCTCCGTTTCCATCAAATTTCTCCCAGGTTATGGGCTTGAATCCCTCTGGGAGTTTGGCGCCGGGGAATAGACACAACTTGTCCATGTCAACGCCTGTGGCGGCTATCTTCTCCTGTTTCTGGACAGATTCCTCGAGTTTGGCGACTTTTGCCAACACTGCTTCCAAATTCGGATGCTCTTGCAGAGGTGGTTGCTCCCCTGGTGGCTTGTGCTGAAAAGTTAAACCTTGTATTAGGAGTAACATCTCAGCCATTTGATTATCACTGCGTTCCCGCTGTTCTTCCAAGGCTAGCCTGAGAGCCTCGATTTCACTTTTGCCTACCATATCTGTAGGATGTGCTGAATCTGACTGGACCGTTTTTGACTCAGTTCGAATTAATCGTTGCTCGGGAGTTCTGGTCCAACTAGGTACAGTATTCTTCTTGCTCTTACCAATGATTGAAACTGATAGCGGAAAAATGAACTTAGTGACTGGCGCCCAAGAAATGCTATGTGCAGGAATTCATGTACAAATGAAAGGATGATGCATGATGTGCAATGCAACCACAGCTTTGGAAAGGATTGCCCCAATTTTCAGTGCTCTGTTCAATATATCTGAATTTTTGATTTTTTTCGCAAAATGAAGGCCGAACCTTTAGAGGGTTGCCTACGTATCCCCATTTCGGAGGAATCAGGCCATGACGTAATTCGGGACTACGATCGGCTCTTTTCTTTAACATAGGAAAAGCACTAGCTCCATAAAGCAAAGTACAAACTGACTCAATAAAGCAAAGTACAAACTTGATAAGCAAAATACAGTCTCGATAAACGAAATACAGACTCGATAAGCAAAATACAGACTCGATAAGCAAAATACAGACTTGGCATTCTCCAAAAAGGGCCCCGTTGGCTTGATCTGCTGACCACTGGCTGGCTGATGATTCTTAGTCCGACTCAGTTGTTGGACTTGTTCGGGGAGCATTCCGGACTTGGTTTTCCTTGCTTTGCTTCCTCGCTTGGCTCTGGCCGTTTTGGCGGGCTCTCCAGAGCGTACATCTCCTTGAGTTGCTTGGGAGACGGATTATCATTCAGAAGGAGGCCATTCTTAATGCAGCCTTCGCAATCACACTCATCCCAGTATTTGTGTCCCGTCACTGGGTCTTGGAAGTAGTAGACTGGTGTGCCATCTGGTTGGAAGTGTTTGACTGGCGGCATGATGTCCACTTCTTTATTATCACTTTCCTGCTCCACCCTGACAGTGATTTTGTCGGGGATGTCCTTGGCTCCGTTGCCTGCAGGGAGGTGGAATTTCCAACCTTGATCATTCGCATGTTCAGAGTTGTCCCATTGAAGAGTTAAACCTGGCTGATCAGATGTGACTAGTTGGTGAAGCAACCCTTCAAGCTTGTCTTTATCTGGCACCTCATTCCCCATCTCTTCATTATCTATCTCTTCAAGTATCCACACCGGTGCCCCATGATGGGTGGTAAAGGTGGACTTGAGCTTCTTGCTTCCGGATTGATTGCTCATTTTTGGTTACAGACTCTGATAAAAGAAATACAACATTCTAATTACTGCGAGGAAGAGAGCCAATCGCAGAATTTTCTTTGAAAAGAGTTTATTTTATTGGACAGAGCCTTTGATTATCGGGACAATCCTTCTTATTACTGTGGAAGTGAGGATGTGACAACCTAAGGTAAAAGCTATCATGTATGCGCATGCAATACAGGTAGATGACAAGCGGTTAAACAGTTAATCAAGACAATATCACATAATCTTAACCTGTGGGCTCCTGTCCTAGGTTGGAAGGTTCTAGGTTAACTACATGCAAAGGTCGGTCTTGGTTTAAAGGGGTTCCCCAGACTAGAGCCAATATTTGCCTCCCAGTGCCAAGTGTACTGCATGGCAAAGGTCAAACGGCAGGTTGACTCATCATGGTCCAGGGTTGCTGAGCATCCGGGGATGTCCTAACACCAGCGAGCTGCGTAGGGTAACCAAGACGCAGCAGCGGGGTTTATCCAACATCGATGCAAGTGATGCAAAAGTTCAGCACTAAAATTGTTTTCAAAAATCCCACAAATGTTTTTTTCAAGCTTGGCTCGCTTTTTAAATTAATCAAAATTTTGAAATTCTACTCATGCGAACAACCAAGAAAGCTCCAGTCCAGACTGATCGGGCTTTCACCCTGACATCAATCCTTTCTAGTACAGCGTGAAGCACGTACTTGGTGTCAAGCTTTCGAGTGGTCATTTTACAAGTGTAAAATTTCAGAATAAAGATTAATTTAAAATATCGTATCCCCAGCAGAGTCGCCATTTTGTGGACGGTCGGCCTCCACACGGTTTGGAGATTGGTTTTCGAAACGGTTCGAAAAACAAAAGATTTTAGAGTCGCCACCCGGGTTTTGAGAAAGCAGTTTGGGACCCGAGAAACCAATTTGAAAATGATGATTTGAGAGAATGACTTATAAAACCAATTGAAAACCAGAGATTCGTTTTGGATCCGGGAGCCAGGTTACGAACAGGGAAGGGTTTTAATGCACCCCGTTCGCCCGATTAAAAATCGGTCTTTACTAAACATTTGTGGGATTTTATTAGAAAACAATTTTATTGCTGAACATTAACAGATAATCATTTAAATTAAACACAGCATATGATGATAACGAGAAAAACAAATGACTAATATGTAATTGACAGAAATCAAACGAAAATCCAAACTTCAAACTGTTCCTGCAGGGGGAATGTTCAAATTTCACATTTTACCAGAAAAGTGTGCCGTGCAGCACACTAGATGTACCGTGCGGTACAAATGATGAGCCGTGCGGCACTGTTCTTCAAATTAACGGTCAAATTTTCAAATGTGTGCCGTACGGCACTCAAAGTGTACCGTGCGGCACAGTAAGAGTATCGTGTGGTACACCTGGCTGCAAAACAGTTTGAAACTTTGGCTTTTCGAAATGATTGATCAGAGGCACATACAAGGTATGAAATGCATTAAAAATGAACTACTTTAAAGGGAGAAGGCAGTGTATTGAGTATGGGATGTCCCTCCTCGTTGAATCGCTCCGTACGAGGCGATGTTTTCACCGTACGACGCGACCGGGAGGTGTGAAATGAAACTGGACTTGCTGTAATTTGGGCATACCAAGCATGGAAATGATATAGGGAATCATTCCACCCTTGGTATCCCTCCCCTCAGGGTACCAAATTCAAGGAATTTGGCGAAACGGGTTTATACCTTCGGTTTCGAACTCTCGGATTGAGCGTCGGATTGAACTTCCGAATGCTGCTTGAACCTTCTCTGGACCTCACTTTCACTCTAGTATAGTGGTAGGAGGGATTGAAGGCTTAAACTTTGGTTAATTTGGAATGGTTAACTCACGGCTTTGGAGCCAAAAACAGGGGATGGGTCTCTGCCTCAGGTTTGGCTTTGACAGAGAGAAAGATATTGGATTCTATAGTGGAGATGGTGGCTAAGAAAGTTTAGTAATGGAAAATGGTATTCAAGGATGGAATTTCGTGGTCTTTTCTTACACAGAAATCGTATGGGGTCTGGAGGTCTGGGGGTTCTGGGATCTCTTTCCCATTGGGTTTGAACGGTTTATATAGAGGGTGAGGGAGCCGAATGTAGTCTCCAACGCCTTCTTGATTCTTGCTCTTGGAGACAATGGCATGGGGAGTAGCATATTCCTTTCGGCCATGATCTTCCCTTTCGGCCACGACCAGCAGGGCGGGGGAACCAATCTCGTCAATGTTTTCGGCTGCTGGGAATTCGCAAAAACTGGGAACCCGTAAACAGTACCGTACGGTACACAAACTGTGTCGTGCGGCACAACTTATGTACCGTGCGGCACAACTGGCCAACAATCTGCCGTACGTGACTCTGGCTGTCCCGTGCGTTGAGAGACGAGTACCGTGCGGTACTGTTGACTGAGTTGACTTGGAGAATTCCAATCCGAGAGTTCTTCCGGTCGTTTCCTTTCATCATTGAGGATTAAAATGTACGTGAACGCTCATTTTGGGGTGTCTACAGAAACACATAGTGCTCTCTAAGCTAATTCGCAAGGTTGTTCTACATAGTTCGAAAATAGACCATTCTTTCTAAGTTAGTGAAATTAACAAGCTTTAAGTTAATGAAATTCACAAGCTCAAAACTAACAAAATTCCCGCGCTCAATGCTAATGAAAAACATGAGGTGATTGTTCCGTTTTAAAATCCAATGAAATTCAAGAGCTACTGTGTTTTGCGAAATTTAGTGAAATTTCAGAATTAGTGCAAATTTCAAACTAGTGAAATTTTGCTTGCCAGAGGTGGTCGCCGGGAAGTGGATGCTGGGTGGGGGTGGAAAGTGGGAGGTGAGAGGGGAGTTAAGTGTAAATTTGTGTTTGAAGGGCAAAAGGGTAATCTTATCACGAGGTTGTCCTTAATTATAAACTGAGTGTATCCTTAATGGGAATTAAGGTGCACTTTTTTATCCTTAGAGGTAATTTTTTTAGTCTCGAATCCTATGCTTGAATTTTTTTTAAAGACTCGCGTGTCATGGTCACCTTACGTGCACCTCGACTAATCTTGAGATCCCATTCCCACCGCCCACTTGTGAGAAGCCCAGTTAAAGTTAGATTAAAACTCTGTATGACTTTGACCCAAAAAAATTGATATCACCAAAATTTAAAATGTACAATACTTTTAAAGATCTAAAATCTATGTGACAATTTAATATGTGAAGAATTTAACATCTTGAGAATACACATTCTAACCAACATGTATGACTAATTATTTTAAAATAGGGCAAATTACACTAACCTCTCCTGAGGTTTCTGACAAATGTAGGCCTCCCCTGAGGATTTTGAAATTAAATTGACCTCCCTTGTCAATGTTGTCCCCTGGATGGAGTTAACGGAAAAGGAGAAATGACAAACCTACCCTTAGAACAAAATAAGAGAATCTGGCTCATTTGAGTAATTTTATAGCCATTTTATTTTTCAAAATTTAAATAATCAGTGTTTTTTCGTGGCTATGCTCCATGAAATAAACAGGTGTATCATACTATTTTAGTCATGATCAGAAAGTTTGAAGTTCACATCAACACCAAAGAATGATCAGAAACCATCAGCAGCTCTTATCCCTTGAATGGGGTTTGAGCGCTCAAACCATCACCCGTTGAGCGCTCAAACCCTGTTCCATCTCATCTTTATTCTTTGTTTATTTCAGCTTCATTATTCTGTTATAAGTTTATTGCAGTGTGTATGTGTTGTTGCGGGGCTTAGGCCAATCTGATCCACTTCCATCCTTACTCTATTCATGCTCACACTCGGTTCAAAATATCAATCTCACTCATGCAAGTTGTTTTTGTTGATGTTTCTGGGATACTGTAGACACCCCAATTTTTAACCTCTGTTCATCCCCAATGATGAAAGAAATGCTCAGCGATACTTTGGAACAGCTTGAAACAGCTATTGTGGATTTCAAAATTTTTGGACAAAAATAGCCCTAGCCGTACGGTTCACTGTGCAAACCATACGGTTTACCTTTCAATGATCAAGCCGTGCGGTTCACTCACATAAACCGTACGGCTGACCTTCTTAACCGTGCGGTTATGTGTCAGGTAATATTCAAATTCCTGACAGCAGAAGCATCTCATCATTTTGGGAAAGATTCGTACAGATTTTTATTCATTTTTCCGTCTATAAATAACCTCTCTCTCTCTCTCATTTTTAAACACATAGCCATTCCAATACCACCCCGATACGCCGTCAAAATTCTCTGGTCGCTTCCCGTTTAAAATCTTCTGTCAAAGAAAAAAAAAACTGTAACCCACTCTCTGTTTTTTCTTATTCTCACCTCCATTCATCCATAATCCATACAAGAATCCTTCGTTTGAAGTTCGCGTCCAAGAATTCCTGAAATTCTCGAGTCGTTCGAAGTTTTTCGCAAAGGTACCAACTGTATTTCATAAATCGAGTTCGAAACCTTGGTTCTTTGAGGGGATCCCCCGGGTCAAGGGTGACTCCAATAGTCATCCCTAGGCTTGGGTGGTTCAATTTTTCACAAAAATCAAGTTTTAAAAAGCAAAAACAAGTTTCTGTTCTCCAAAATTTTGAAAAATCCTTCAAAAAGTTAACCGCACGGGTAACCTAAGTGAGCTGTACGGCCAACATAGGTGAGCCGTACGGCTTACCTTTGTAGCACAAAAATTTTCTCTATTTCCCCTGTTCGTGCTCTGTTTTTCTGATTTCCTGTTACTCACTTATTGCACTTTCACCCCCTTTACTCTTATGTTTTTGCTATTAGATTCTTTCGTTTAATTTTATTTCCGTTATGGTTTCATTTAATTTTATTATTTACTTGCTTATTTGATCAAAGTTTTCAATAAAACGTTTTCCGAAATCCCACAAAAATTTAGTAGAGACCGGGAAATTCCCGGGCGAGCGGGGTGCTTTTCAACAAAACCTTTCCCGTTCGTAACCTGGCTTCCGAATCCAAGAATCTTTTTGCAGATCAAACCCTTTTTCAAAGCGGCACAAGAGTCATCAATTATTTTTGAACGGTTTCTCGGGTACCAAAATTGCCTTCCAAATAAATCCCGGGTGGCGACTCACATTTTTCTTCTTCAATTTCAAAACACCAAGAAGGGCTTCCGAGCCGCGTGGATCGACCGTCCACAAAATGGCGACTCCGCTGGGGATTTTTAAATTAATTCTTATTTTGATGTTTTACACATGTAAAACGACCCCCGAAAGCTTGACAAAAACGAACACGCCCCGCGTGGTCGAGAAAGGAATGGTGCAATAACAGGGTTACGTCCGACCAATCTGGCCTGGAGCTTTCCCGGTTGTTTGCTTGAGTAAAATTTCAAAACAAAAATTAATTTATAGGTGAGCCAAATTTGAAAAATATTTGTGGGATTTTGAAAATAGTTTTATTGTTAAACTTTTGCATTGCACGTACATCGATGTTGGATAAGCCCCGCCGCTGCGTCTTGGTTACCCTACCCGGCTTGCCGGTGTTAGGACATCCCAAGATTCTCGGCAACCCCGGACGATGATGAGTCAGCCTGCCGTTTGACCTTTGCCATGCAGTACACTTGGCACTGGGAGGCAAATATTGGCTCTAGTCCAGGGAACCCCCTTTAACCAAAACCCAGCCTTTGCATATAGTAAACCATAGTACCTTCTAACCTAGGACAGGGATCCACAGGGTAGGACTATCTGTTATATCCTGTTTACCTGTTATCTTGTTTACCTGTTATCCTGTTATCTTGTTTATCTCTTCATATGTACGTTTTGTTTGCCTGTCAATCGTTCATCCATCTTTGTATATATCACTCCATGTACATACTATCTCCATCTTGCATGCATACGTAGGGTGACTTAACCTTAGGTCGTTACATCTTGTTCACATCCATAAGGATTGCCTTGACAACCGCGCATTTCGTTGGATATACGATAATTCCTCTCTTCAAAAAAAAAAAAATCAAAAATCAAAAATCAAAAATCAAAAACCAAAAACCAAAAACAAAAAAAATGTGCTACAACTGGCTCCCTTTCCCAAAATAAAATACGCATTTCCTTTATGGTAGAATCATCATGTCTGGAGGACCGTACAAGCGATTCAAGTCTACACTCACCACCCACCAAGGGGCACCCGTGTGGATAATCGAAGAAGTCCAACCCGAGCAACCTCCATGCAAGCCAGAAGAACCTCAACCAGGAAAGCTCATCATAGAAGACCACATGGGGGAGGACCTTGATGAAAAACTCAATCTGCTGGCTGAAGCCAACTTGCCAGGCGTGTCTCTCCAATGGGATGCAAATGAAGGATGGAAATTTTGCTTTCCAGAAGAGCCAGAACCAATGCCAGAAAAGATCACCTTGATGATGGAGCAAGATGACGGGGGGCTCACAACCATGCCACCCGTAAAATACTTTGATGCCAACAGCCAGCCCGTCTACTACTTTGAAGACCCAGTCACGGGCCACAAGTACTGGGACGAGTGTGAATGTGATGTGTGCTTCGCAGATTGCATTCTCAATAACGATGGCATGACCCCATAAAGATCAGTGCAAATGGGAGAAGAAGGAAGATCCCAAGGGAAAAGGAAAAGCTGATGAAATAGGATCCTCCGCAGGGTCAACATCTCCGAATCCGCCCTCCTCTTAAGAACGGCTTGTAAAGCCAGAAGTAGTCATGCAATGAACAAATCAAGCCAGAGAGGGTTTCTTTTGAAGAATCAAGTCAGCCTGTGATTCTTGTCTATTATCGAGTCTGTTGCTGTTTAATTATCAAATCCGTTAATATCCACTGACTTAATCCAGCCAGCAAGGCTTCATTTGAAGAATCAAGCCAGCTTGTGATTCTTAGTACTTTGATTATCAAGTTTGTTGTTGTTTGTTTATCGAGTCTGTTGTTATCAAATCAGTTATCGAGTCTGTCATGTCAGTTTGTAAAAATTCCATGCTTTTAATGAAAAGATCTTTTGAGAAAAAGAGCCAAATTTGTAGTCCTGAACTACGTCACAGCCTGATTCCTCTCCATGAGGATACGTAGGCAACCTCCGGTCCGGCCGTTGTTTTCATGAATCATGGGAATTTGAATATATCCAACAAAGTAAGAGGAAAATTGGGGCAATCCTGCCATGCATCATGCAACATTCTCTTGTACATAAATTCTCTTCTATTTTGCACATACACTATACACTGCATCCCTGAGTTCCATTTGTGCATATCATCAGTACTAACCATTGGCAAAAAGAAGAAAAACCTCATACCGAGTTGGACTCGAACCCCCGAACAGCGATTGGTTCGAACTGAGTCAAAAATAGAATAGTCAACCGGAAGCTCAGCTATGGCAGAAGAAACAGATGAAATTCAGCTCCTGAAGGATGCTTTAGAAGAGCAGAAAGCCAATAACGCCAAGCAAATGGCCCAGATGATGCTCATGATCCAGAAACTGACTGCTCAACTCCCTCCACCAGCTGGGGACTCAAGCAGTCGGAACATGGAGTCGGTATTGACCAAGCTGGCTAAACTCAAGGAATTTGTTCAGAAACAGGAGAAAATAGAAGCTACAGGGATTGACATGGAGAAGTTGTGCCTTTTCCCAGATGCAAAGCTCCCCGATAAGTTCAAACCGATGGATTGGGACAAGTTTGATGGCAGCGGTGACCCGAAAGCTCATCTGCAAACATATGTGGGCACTTTGTCCATGTATGACATTGGAAAAGATGCAATGGGCCAGATGTTTCAGCAAACTCTAACTGGGCCTGCACTCTACTGGTTTCTGAATCTGGACATCTCTAAGAAGAAGACATGGGAAGATATTGGGGCAGCCTTTGTCGCCCAATACAATTACAACATTCAACTTGAGATGACTATCCGGGAACTAGAATCAACCAAGATAGGAAAGAATGAGTCTTTTGCTGACTTTGTCAAGAGGTGGAGAGGGAAAGCCTCTCAGATGATGGAACGACCTTCAGAAAAGGAACAGATGAGAATTACACAAGGAATCTAGAACCAGATTTTGCTAAGCACTTGGTGGTCTTTGAGACCACCGCTGACTTCAAGACTTTCTATGAAGCCAGCCTGGCAGTTGAAGATGCTCTCCGAATCGACTTATTTGAGAAAGCTGAATCCACCCCTAAAACAAGACGAGTTTACTCTGGCAACAGCAACATCTTGTTTGGACCCAGCAACTACAATCAAAACCAAGCCAGCTCTTCCAATCCCAAACCAGTCAAAACCAAACCTGTAAACCAGATTGCAACCCAGCCACGATTCCAGCAAACGATTCCCCCACTGAGAAGAGAATTTCACCCACTCCATTTCCCTCTTGTCACAGTATACAAAAAACTCCTTGACCGAAAAGCCATCCAGCCTCTCGAGCCTCGATAACTACCCAAAGAACTCTCCCCCAACCACAATCCAAATACCTATTGTGCCTACCACCAAATGCCCGGCCATCACACCAACAATTGCATGCGTCTCAAACACAAAATACAAGATCTTGTGGACGACGGAACCATCCCACTTCCCGATCAAAAGCCCAACACCATTTCCAACCCTTTACCAAATCACAAGCAAAACACCCAAGCTGGCCAAATATCCTTCATCTCCACTACAAAAGACCTTACCTCCACTCAATTTGACCCTAAACTCTATATCGTCACAGCCACCAAACCAAAACCCGTTGTCACCCTGCCAGAAGATCTTGGGATCCATTTCCTCTCATATGCCAGTACGGTTCAAAATTCAAGATGGAGTGATGTTGTGGAAGAAGAAGAATGGTCTATGAGCGATCAAGATTGGGAGGAATCCCGACAAGCATTGTTTGGTTCTTTGCTAATCCCTGAAGATTCAAGCCAATTCATCGTCCCTGAATTCTTGGATAAGCCTATTATTCACATACCAGAAAGCTCCCATGTTTGCCAGATCGATGTAACAAAAAGCATTCCTGAACAGAGCAAAGAAGAAAGGAGTTCAAACCCCCTAGGAGGAATGTTGACTCCAGACAGGCATCCTGTGGATTGTGTTTCACCACTCGTACATTTCAGGGAAGAAGGTCGTTCTATCATAGAAGCCGCCTTCGAAAACCAAGATTGGCTCCCACAAGCATATATCAGTGACGGATCTTTTCCACAGCTGTCAGTACCATTCCCACAGTCACTTAATGTATCAGTACTAGTCACTGACCCCATGGCTACCCTCTGGGATGAAGAAGCAGTAGTTGATATCCAAGTAAGCAATGATGAGGTGTGGACTATCAACAAAGCCATGCTGGATCCGTCCTTTTGGCAAGACTCCAAAGTAGATAGCCTCAAGACAAAGATGGAAGCAGTGAAAATCGAGGAACAAAGGGCCAAAAGTAATCTGATGAATTTCTGGACCGAGGATCAAGAAACCATGCAGAAAAGGGAAGCCATCAGGGCTGGCAAACGAAAGGTTAATGAGGAATACACGAATTTCTGGGGTGAGAATCAGGGGTTATGGGAAGAAACGGTCAACTGAATAACTAGAAGTGGTCGAGTCTACCAGCCAGCCCACCTCCAAGGTGGGGATCCCACCAACCATACCACTACAGGAGATTTCATTTGGGATGACCCTATTTTCAAAGACACATTTATTAACCACCCAGAGGTTATCATCCAACAAGACTCGGCTACTAGGCCACCTCCGAAGAATTCTCCGGTAACAAATGATCCAATTCAGAAACAGCTTGAACGAACTCCGGCCTCAGTGTCTATTTGGGGGTTACTTTCTTCATCTTGAGAGCACCGTCAAAAGCTAATAAAAGCTCTGTCAAATATGGAGGTGCCACCAGACACCCCTCCTGAAACAATGATAGCTCTACTTACGCCTACCCGCCCAAAGCATGTCGTAGTCTTCACTGAAAAGGATCTGCCGCCAGAAGGAGCTGGTCACAACAAACCATTGCACATCACCTTGAAATGCATGGGGAAATGGGTCCCAGTTGTGTTATTGGACAACGGATCTACCTTGAACGTCTGTCCCTTGCGTACAGCTTATTGTTTGGGTTTCAAGAACAAGGATTTCCAGTCGTCTAATCTTGGAGTACGCGCTTATGATAATACTCGACGAGATGTGGTTGGGACCATTCAAATGGAAATAATGATCGAAGATTTTGAGACTAGTGTTGAATTTCATGTGCTCGACATCCCCTTCTCATTTAACCTGTTGCTAGGCAGGCCATGGCTCCACCGATCAGACATCATGGCTATGCCTTCCTCTCTATATCAGAAAGTTCAGCTCAAACTAACCACAGGAACCTTGACCATCTATGGGGATTCTGGAATTCATCCGCATGTTCCCGACAATGCTCCCGTGCTTAAGATTGCTCACGGAGAGGAAGACATCACTCTCGGAGGATTTTCCTTTGATACTTTCTACGGGGTACTTACTATCAAGATGGACGAGGATTTCTCAGTAAGATCAACTGCCCTAGACATGATGTTGAAAATGGAGTATTTTCCCGGCTTAGGGCTTGGTCGCAACAATTAAGGGGTAGCAGAGTTCCCTAAGTTTCTAACAAATAATCACCGTTTCGGCCTTGGTTATAAATCAGCAAACAATGAATCTGGTCACAAACAGAAAGGACAGGCACGTGCCAATCAGGGGCCTATCCATTTCATGAAAGCTCCAGAGGCTATGTATCAAGGGGACCCCGAGCCATTTTGGGACATGGAAATAAGAACCAAGCTGCCAGGATTTGAAATCTTTACTAACAACACCTGGGATAGTGATGATGAGGCAAAAAAATGGGAAGAACCGGCTGAGATGCTCCATGATGACTGGTTCAAAGTTCTTGACTCAGGGGATCTTTCATCGCTGTTTGAGGAGGAAAGTCCGCTAGGTATGAGAGAGGACGAGCCTGCTGCGACGCTTACTGATTTGAAGCCTGTTGAGGACATGGAGCTGATGATGCTGGGCCAGGAAACTTTGAAGGATGTTACCACCCTCATTGTGGATGCCGATGGAACTTATAAAAATTGCACTTTTGTACCTAGAATCATTTACACTGGCACTGATTTTGAATCTGAATCTGAGTCTAGCACTGCATCTAGCATTGAGTCTGGTGTTGAATCGGAGCTTGAGTCTGTTATCACTCAGCGTCACCGCTTTTCCTTTGAGTTTAAGTCCACTCTCATGTATCATGCCCTTGGGGCCCCTTCCTTTGAAATGAATAAAATCGACTTTGCTTATCTTGCTGTGTCCGAAATAAATTGTGTCGACCCCGATGATGAGGGGATCGAGTTTGAGGAAGAAATCCCAAAAGAACTCCGATCTCTAATCGAAAGGGATGATGAAAGGCATGCTCAGCCTATAAAAGAAGAACTTGTTTCTATAAATTTGAGAGATGAGACTAATCCGCGCATAGTTCAAATCAGCTCCGGACTGTCTCCAGAAGAATTCAAAGCTCACTCAGATCTCCTGAAAGAATTCGAAGATGTTTTTGCATGGTCACACGCAGATATGCCCGGTATCGATCCTGAGATAGTGGAGCATCGAATCCCTTTGTACCCCGACGCAAAGCCTGTCAAGCAGAAACTGAGGAAGATGAGGCCAGATTGGGTATTGGAAATCAAGAAGGAAGTTCAGGGACAGATAGACGCAGAATTTCTAATAGTCACCGAGTACCCTCAACGGGTCGCAAACATTGTGCCTGTTCCTAAAAAGAATGGGAAGATCAGGATCTATGTAGACTTTAGGGATTTGAACAAAGCAAGCCCGAAAGATGATTTTCCTCTGCCACACATAGATGTCTTGGTGGATAACACCGCGGGACACGCACTGCTATCATTCATGGATGGATTTTCAGGTTATAATCAAATTCTCATGGCTCTTGAAGATTGCGAGAAAACCACTTTCACCACAGAGTGGGGCACCTACTGCTACAGAGTTATGCTGTTCGGCCTGAAGAACGCGGGATCTACTTACCAGAGAGCTGCCACAACATTGTTGCACGACATAATCCACAAGGAGGTGGAAGTGTATGCGGATGACATGATTGTCAAAGCCAAGGAAAGAGAAGGGCATCTGCTCGCCTTCAGAAAATTCTTCAAAAGAATCCTCAAATACAGGTTGCGCCTCAATCCTGAAAAATGTACATTCGGAGTCACGGCTGGAAAAATGCTCGGATTCATGATCACGACACGAGGAATCGAGGTGGATCCATCAAAAATCAAAGCCATCCTGGAAATGGAGCCACCTCGAACGGAGAAGGAAATACGGAGTCTCCTTGGAAAGATTCAGTTTATCAATAGATTCATCGCCAAGTTAACCTCCACTTGCGAGCCGATGTTTCGCTTGCTCAAGAAAGGGGTGTCATTCAAGTGGGACGACAAGTGTTAACAAGCTTTCGATACCATCAAGAAGTATCTTCAAAACCCTCCGATATTGATGCCACCTATACCAAGGCAACCTCTCATTCTGTACTTATCTGTCACATCCTCAGCTATGGGATGCATGTTAGCGCAAGAAGGAGAAGGAGGGAGCGAAAAGGCTATTTACTACATCAGCAAGAAAATGATAGGATGTGAGGAGAGATACATGTCACTGGAAAAAGTTTGTTGGGCGTTAATCTGGGCTTCCAAGAAGTTGAGACATTACATGTTGGCTTATTCCGTGAAGCTAATCTCTCGAATGGATCCACTCAAATATCTATTCGAAAAGCCAACACTGACAGGTAAACTGGCGCGATGGTTGCTTATGCTAGCAGAATTTGATATCAAGTACATCACTCGGAAGTCAGTAAAAGGGAAAGCAGTTGCAGAGTTTCTAGCAGACCATCATGTGGAAGGGCCGGAGGACATAGAGTTCGAATTAACTGACGAGAATGTAATGGCAGCAACCAACGATGTTTGGATATTATATTTTGATGGAGCCGCCAACCAGAAAGGATTCAGAATCGGAGTGTTGCTAGTCTCACCAGAGGGGTCACACATCCCTCTTGCTTTCAAGTTGAATTTCGAAGTCACTAACAACCAATCAGAATACGAAGCATGCATAGTAGGGATGGAAGCTGCCTTACAAATCGGAGTTGAAAGACTGGAGGTGGTCGGGGATTCCAACTTGGTGGTATCACAAGCCAACGGAAATTGGAAGGTGAAAGAAGACAAGCTCAAACCCTACCACCAAGATCTCAAAGATCTAATTCCGCAATTTCAGACGGTCACATTCACTCATGTTCCTAGATTGAAGAACAGATTTGCAGACGCCTTGGCAACTTTAGCCTCAATGGTGGAGATACCAGATGGAGTTAAGCTCAGACCAATCACAATTGAGCAAAGGGACAAACCTGTTTTCAAATATGTCATGGTTGTCAACGAGCCTGACGATGGGCTGCCCTAGTATCACGACATTTGGAACTTCATCGAGAAAAGAGAGTATCCAGCTGGAACTGAAAAGAAGGATCAGGTTGCTCTTCGGAGACTGGCCTCTCAGTACATCATTTGCGGAGGAAAGCTATACCGGCGATCGCATTATGGGATGCATAAGTTGTGTGTGCATGGTACGGAAGCCACCATGATCATGGAAGAAATTCACGAAGGAGTCTGCGGCCCTCACATGAATGGGATAATGCTCGCAAAGAAGATTCTCCGTCAGGGGTATTATTGGTCAACCATGGAAACTGAGTGCGTCCAGTACGTAAGACAATGTCACAAGTGCCAGATTCATGCCAACCTCATGCATGTACCACCGTCAGAATTACACTCCATGACTTCACCATGGCCTTTCTCTACCTAGGGCATCGACGTCATCAGCAGAATTACGCCAGCCACATCTAACGGACACAAGTTCATTTTGGTAGCAATCGATTATTTTACCAAATGGGTCGAAGCCGCTTCATATGCAACTTTGACAGCAGTTCAAGTCTCCCACTTCATCAAACAGAACATCCTCTATCGATATGGTGTCCCTCAGGCTTTTGTGTCAGACAACGGGGTTCATTTCAAGGGCAGAGCCGCAGAAACTCTCAAAGATTTTGGAATCCAGGTTCACAAATCAACTGTTTATCTGCCACAAACCAATGGAGCCGTGGAAGTAGCAAACAAAACCCTCAAAACGATACTGGAGAAGACTACTCAGTCCACGAGGGATTGGCACGAACAGCTGCCGTTGGCATTATGGGGATACAGGACATCCATTCGTACTTCGATAGGGGCAACACCTTATTCTTTGGTATACGGCATGGAGGTTGTCCTCCCGATCGAGCTTGAGGTACCATCTCTGAGGGTCATGGTTGAATCGAAAATCAGCGAGGCGGAATGGCAAAGCTCAAGGTTCGAAGAGCTTATGTTGTTTGACGAAAGGCGACTCAAGGCTCTGTATCATGTTCAACGTTATCAGCGCAGAATTGCACAGGCATTTAACAAGAAAGTGAAATCCATAAATTTGCAAGAAGGTGACATGGTTTTAAAGGAGATCCGGGCTCCATAAATTTGCGGGAAGTTTCGACCAAAATGGGCCGGGCCTTACATCATCAGGAAGATATTGTCCGGAGGCGCAACACAACTCATTGATCTCGATGGCAACGAATTCTCCACTTTGGTTAACATGGATCAGCTCAAGAGATACTACCCCTGAGAAAAGCACGCTGAACTGAAAACCGCAAGGGCGGACGGTGCCAGACAAAATTTAGAGCAAGCCTGCTAAGTCGAAAACCCACATCGGACAATTTAGGCAAAAGTTAAGGCAAATTAATCAAACGAGCTCGCTAGACCGAAAACCCGAAAGGGCGGTACTAGGCAAAACTTAGAGCGCAAAAGGAGAGTGTCAATACTCGAGTGAACCCTAGCCAAATTTGTACTTGCGAACTACGTCATGACCTGATTCCTGTAAAAAGGATACGTAGGCATCCTCACCTTGAGGACCGGTCGCCATCTTCCGAAATATCTCTTTGAGTTGACTTTTAGTTATCATGCACAAATCAAAATGCAACTCTCATAATTCATCTTTATTGAAATAAACTTCTTGGATTACATGGTTGAGCATGAAACTTTCAAAAAGAAAGGCGAACAACGAAGCATGACCTCACACGAAGCATCTCGTGGGTCTAAGAAATTTATTTCGGGCACATTAAGATCGAGTTCAAAAGTCAACTTTGACTTCCATGTTCCCTTGTTTCCATGCCTCTTATCAACCATCTCACATAACGTTCTGAAAGATTGACACTCGGATATTGATCTCTTGGAATGGTCACACGCTCCCTCCAAGTGTGTTGATAAGCTCTAAAGGTGGCGAAGTTGTGGTTCGGCATGACAAAGTTCTCTGCCGGCGGTACTGTCTGACGAACGCCAAGCTGACGGAGAATACGGTTTGGAATGTAGAAGGTCCAGTGAAATAGCCCGGCTAAAATCACCCGCTGACGCCCCATATTGCTCACAGTCATGACAGGACCGTCAAGCCAAGACAAGCGCCAAGCAATTACCTCTTCTGTAAGCCGGGAAAGCACTCTGAACTAGCCATGCACATCATCAAAAACTTCCAGAAAGTCCCTTTGAATGAATCCCTGTGTTTCATGAATCCGCCTCCGGGGCACCCGTTCCAGCAAATTGGCCTTGTCACACAGCCATATCTATATTAGAGAGAAAACAAGTAAGAAGCCATAGACAACCCAAAACCCGAGCGCTGAGGTAAAACGAGAATGTGGGAAAAACCGGAAAAAGGAGAGCTGAGTGAGAAACCTACCTGTAGGAGCAACGCACTACCTCCGAAAACATTGGTATCCCCGGCATGAACTCTGTCCAAACCCATCAAAGTTTCTGCCAAAACCATCGGAGCCACATCTTTGCGCTCTTCAATTTGCATGGCAACGCCAACTAGTGATGAATTCGCCTGCTCATAGGACTGGACAAATAAGAAAGCAGCAAGCAAGCAAAGACACAGTGCAAAGCCCTCCGGGCGAAATTGTGCAATGATCCGCGGAATGTTGATGGTGCTTCCTTGGAGCATAGATTTTGCCGCTTTATTACTTATCCCGAGCTTGACAGATAACACGTTGGCAAAGTTTACCCCATGCAGGGGAACGACCGGCATCTCCAGGTTAAACCCGCCAAGGTATGCATGAAACTCCTCCACAGTGGGGCATAACTCGTGAAAGCCGAAAAGGAACACGTGTACCTTAGGATCCCAGAATCAAACCACAGTATGCAAGAGCTCAGGATGGATTGTTACGTCCCGGATACGGCACAGCGAAGTCATTCGGTGACCCTGAAAGTTGAGCCATCCGATGCCATCAAGTTCATCAAGCCAAGGCCGAACCAAAGCCGAGAAACTCATGACTAAGTGAGGGATATAGGAAGAACAAGAGATTTATGGTTTTTAGAACGCAAAAGAGCTGTGAAAGAAGGCCATTTATGGTATGCATGGATAAGAGGATTTTTGGATTGGTCACCTCGTAAAGCGCGCCAACGTTGAAGGGCGTGGAAATCATCTCAAAAGCTTGAAAAGAACTTCGAAAAGAGCAAGGTCGGGTGATCATTCAGACCACAGAACCATCAGATAGCAACAGGAAAGCATGCAAAAGTCCAAGGGTCTGCAACGAAACTCAAAGTTTTGGCATTTCCAGAAGTGAGTCGTGCGGTTCACTTAGTTAAGCTGTACGGCTATACTTAAGATAGCCGTACGGCTAATTTTGTGATTTTCATGCACAAATCTTAGCTCGAGCCTCCAGAAGTTGTTCTGGGCATATTTTTGGCACTTTTTCTAATCATACAAGTTGCTGGGTATTTTTAAAAGCTGTGGGGAAAATCGGCTTGAATTTTGGACTGCGTTTGCATAGACGGATACTCCGAAAGCTCAGATACGCCGAAGCCGACAAGCTGAAATATGTCGTGTCATTTTTCTGGCATCAATGGCCCCAACAAGCCATATCAAACATTCACGAGGATAGTATGGAGTTGTTCGGCGGATGTTACAGAAGAAGTCGAGGTCTCGGGAGGCCCAAGCCCAATATCGCCAAATATCACCCGAACGAGGGGCGTCAGCGGGTCGAACATGTCCGAGTGTCAATTTCTTTGTTTCATTCATTTTGGCAAGTTACGACATGCGTTTGTGACTTGTTGAAAGTATCGTTTGCCGAACATCATGTAAACCCAAAATTTCCGGCGCAACGGGCCACATTATGCCTGCAATACTCAAGTTTTCTTGTAAAGTTTCATGTTCATTGAGTCAGTTTGTATATACACATATCATCATTCCCATGTCAACCCAAAGTTACATATTTTTCGTTTTCCCAGGGGCATATATTGCATATTGTCAGTATTCAGTCATTCATGAAGCAATCATGTGCAAAAACTTGGCTTTTCTTTCAAAATGTGCCAGTGTGAGTTCTTCGAACCTTGCCTTTTGCCATTCTGCTTCATCACCTCCTGATTCGGCCATAATCCTTAAAGACGGGATTTCGAGTTCGATGGGAAGAACAGCTTCCATGCCATAAACCAAAGAGTAGGGTGTTGTCCCTATCGGAGTTCGGATGGATGTTCGATATCCCCATAGTGCCAATGGCAGTTGTTCGTGCCAATTCCGAGTGGACTCAGTGGTCTTCTCCAGTATAGTCTTGATGGTTTTGTTGGCTGCTTCCACGGCTTCGTTGGTTTGCGGTCGGTAGACAGTAGATTTATGGACCTGAATCCCGAATTCTTCAAGAGTCTCTGCCGCTCTTCCTTTGAAATGAACCCCATTGTTCGATACAAAAGCCTGAGGGACTCCATACCTGTAGATGATATTTTGCTTGATGAAGTGAGCAACTTGGACCGCAGTGAGAGTCGTATAGGAAGCAGCTTCAACCCATTTGGTGAAATAATCAATTGCGACCAGGATGAACTTGTGCCCGTTTGATGCTGCCGGCGTGATTTTACCGATAACATCTATGCCCCAGACAGAAAAGGGCCAAGGCGAAGTCATGGAATGCAATTCTGATGGCGGGACGTGCATGAGGTTGGTGTGAATTTGGCATTTGTGACAGCGTCTCACGTATTCAATGCATTGAGTCTCCATGGTTGACCAATAATAGCCCTGCCTTAAGATCTTCTTGACAAGCATCATGCCGTTCATATGAGGGCTGCAAACTCCTTCGTGTATTTCTTCCATGATCCGACTGGCTTCTTCCCCGTGCACACACAGTTTGTGTGTTCCACAATGAGATCTCCGATATAGCTTTCCTCCGCAAATGATGTACTGAGACGCCAATCTCCGAAGAGTAACTTGGTCCTTCTTATCTATTCCTGTTGGATACTCGCCTTTCTCAATGAGGTTCCGAATGTCATGATACTAGGGTAGACCATCGTCCGGCTCGTCAATGGTCATGACGTACTTGTATACAGGCTTGTCTCGTTGCTCAATCACAATTGGCCTGAGGCTGACTCCGTTTGGTATCTCAACCATGGAGGCTAGTGTTGCAAGGGCATCGGCAAACCGATTCTTCAATCTTGGCACATGTGTGAAGGTGACCATCTGAAATTGTGGGATCAAATCGTCCAGATCCTGATGGTAGGGCTTCAACTTGTCTTCCTTGACCTTCCAATCTTCGTTTGCTTGCGACACCACCAAGTTCGAGTCTCCGACGACTTCCAGTCTTTTGACCCCAATTTCCAAGGCAGCTTCCATTCCTACGATGCAGGCTTCGTATTCTAACTAGTTGTTGGTGACTTCAAAGTTTAACTTGAAAGCAAGAGGGATGCGTGATCCTTCTGGGGAAATTAACAATACCCCAATTCCAAATCCTTTCTGATTGGCTGCCCCATCAAAATATAACATCCAGACGTCATTGATAGCCGTCATTACATTCTCATCCGGGAATTCGAACTCCACATCTTCTGGACCCTCCACCGGGTGATCGGCAAGAAACTCAGCGATGGCTCTTCCTTTTACTGACTTCCTGGTAACATACTTGACATCAAACTCTGCTAGCAGAAGCAACCATCGTGCTAGCTTTCCTGTAAGCGCAGGTTTCTCAAACAAATATTTGAGAGGGTCCATTCGAGAAATTAGCGTTACAGAATAGGCCAACATATAGTGTCTTAATTTCTTGGAAGCCCAGACCAAAGCCCAACAAGTCTTTTCCAGAGAAGTGTATCGTTCTTCGCATCCGACCATCTTCTTGCTGATATAATACACGGCTTTCTCAGATCCGCCTTCTCCTTCTTGTGCTAGTAAGCATCCCATTGCTGATGGAGTGACTGATAGATACAAAATCAAGGGTTGCCCTGGTACAGGTGGTGTTAGGACTGGAGGATTCTGCAAGTATTTCTTGATTGTTTCAAAGGCTTTCTGACACCTGTCATCCTATTTGAATGGCACGCCTTTCTTGAGAAGATGAAACATCGGCTCGCAAGTTGAGGTTAACTTGGCGATGAATCTGCTGATGAACTGAATTTTGCCGAGGAAGCCTCGCACCTCCTTCTCTGTTCGTGGTGGTTCCATTTCGAGAATGGCCTTAATCTTAGATGGATCCACTTCGATTCCTCGGGTCGTGATCATAAAGCCCAACATCTTCCCTGTTGTAACTCCAAATGTGCATTTTTCAGGATTGAGACGCAATCTGTACTTGCGAATCCTTTCAAAGAATTTTCTGAGGGCGTGCAAGTGCCTCTCTCTTTCCTTGGATTTGACAATCATGTCATCTACGTACACTTCGACTTCTTTGTGAATCATATCATGCAGTAGAGTTGTAGCTGCTCTCTGGTAAGTAGACCCTGCATTCTTTAACCCAAATGGCATAACCCTGTAATAGTAGGTGCCCCACTCTGTGGTGAAAGTAGTCTTTTCTCGATCTTTGGGGGCCATGAGAATCTGATTGTAGCCCGAAAAACCGTCCATGAAAGAAAGTAATGCGTGTCCCGCAGTGTTGTCCACGAGTACATCTATGTGTGGCAGTGGAAAGTCGTCCTTAGGGCTGGCTTTGTTCAAATCCCTGAAATCCACGCAGACTCTAATCTTCCCGCTCTTCTTGGGAGCAGGCACGATGTTGGCGACCCACTTAGGGTATTCAGTTACCATTAGAAATCCTGCATCAATCTGTTTCTGAACTTCCTTCTTGATTTCTAGCACCCAGTCAGGCCTCATTTTTCTCAACTTCTGTTTAACAGGTTTCGCATCTGGATAAAGTGGGATTCGATGCTCCACGATTTCAGGGTCAATCCCGGGCATGTCCGCATGAGACCATGCAAAAACATCTTGAAATTCTCTTAAAAGATCTGAATGAGCCTTAAATTCCTCGGGAGACAACCCAGAACCGATTTGAACCATTCGTGGATTACTCTCATCTCTCAAATTTATTGAAATTACTTCTTCTTTTAGAGGCTGAGCATGCCTTTCATTTTCTCGTTCGATTAGAGATCGGAGTTCTTTTGGAATTTCTTCCTCGAACTCAATCCCATCATCGTCAGGGTTAACACAATTTATTTTAGACACAGCAAGATAAGCAAAGTCAATTTCGTTCATTGCAAAAAGGATGGCCCCAGGGGCGTGATACATGAGAGTGGACTCAAACTCGAAAGAGAAATGATGACGTGGAGGACCAACAGACACATGCATTGACTCAGAGGTGGACTCAAACTCAATGCTAAACTCAGACTTAGACTCAAATTCAGTGCCAGTGTAAATAATTTTAGGTACAAAAATGCAGTTTTTATAAATTCCATTGGCATCCACGATGAGCGAGGAAACATCTCCAAGGGCTTCTTGGCTTAGCATCATCAACTCCATGTCTCCGACAGGCTCCAAATCAATCATCATCGCACCAGGCTCATCCCTAACCATACCTATTGGGCTTTCATTCCCAAACAACGATACCAGATTCCCTGAATCAAAAACTTCAATCCAGTCAGATTTGCATTGTTTGACCAATTTTTCCAGCTTTGCTGATTCATCATCACTGTCCCAGGTGTTATCAGCGAATATCTCAAATCCTGGCAGCTTGGTTTTTTTCTCCATATCCCAAAACGGTTCCGGCTCTCCTCGATAGATAGCCTCCTTTTCTTTGACAAAATGAATGGGACCCTTCTTTGACTGAGCACGAGCTCGAGCTTTCCATCCACTTCCCAGCTCATTCTCATTGGGTTGATAACCAAGGCCGAAGCGGTGATTGTTCATAGGGAAATTAGGGAATTCAGCTATTCCCTGATTGTTGCGGCCTAATCCCAAACCTGGCATGTAAGCCATCTTCCTCATCATTTCAATAACCGTAGAGCTAACCGAGAAATCTTCATCCATTTTGATAGTGAGAACTGCCCCAGCGGTGTCAAAAGAGAATCCTCCGAGAGTGACATCTTCCTCTCCATGCATAATCTCAAGCACAGGGGCGTTATCGGAAACATGAGGACGAATCCCAGATTCTCCATAGATAGTTAGGGTTCCTGTGGCCAATCCAAGCTGAACTTTCTGATGCAGAGAAGACGGTACTGCCATAATGTCTGGATGATGAAGCCATGGTCTACCAAGTAACAGGTTGAAAGATGAAGGAATGTCGAGCACATGAAACTCGACGTTGGACTTGAAATTTTCGACTAATATCTCCAGTTGGACAACTCCGACTACATCTCTGCGCGTATTATCGTAAGCACGCACTCCAAGATTCGATGGCTGGAAATCTTTAGTTGTGAATCCCAAACAGTAGGCCGTGCGTAGTGGGCAAACATTTAAAGCAGATCCATTGTCTAGGAGAATAACAGGAACCCATTTCCCCATACATTTCATAGTGATGTGTAATGGCTTGTTGTGACCGGCTCCTTCTGGCGGCAAGTCCTTCTCAATGAATGTCACGACATGCTTTGCTTGGTTTGGTGCGAGCAAGGATATTAGTGCTTCAGGGGGAGTGTCAGGCGGCACTTCCATGTTGGAGAGAGTCTTGATCAGCTTCTGGCGGTGTTCCCTGGATGAGGAAAGCAGTCCCCAAATGGATACCGATGCTGGAGTTTTCTCAAGTTGCTTCCGGATGGGATCCTCCACTGGCATAGGATTCCTTTGCGATGGTTGAGTGACAACTTCTGATGTCTAAGTGACATTTTCCGGATTACTTGGAATTGAATTGCCCTGGACGGGATAGCTCCAAGCGAATGCCCCAGCCTGAGCATGGTTAGAGGTGTTGCTTCTCTGCAGGTCAGCAGGTTGATAAATTCGTCCGCTTCTTGTTACTCGGTTAACCGATGGCGGTTCTTCATCCCAAAAGTCTGAAAATTCATTGACCTTTCGCTTCCCAGCCTTGATGGATTCCAACTTCTGTTTTGTGTCAAAGTACTCGGACCAAAAACCTGTAAGGCTATCCTCGGCCTTTCGTTTCTCGATCTTGATGTTCTCCATCTTTTTTCCCAGATTTTCTACTGCTTGATTGCGCCAAAATGAATCATCTAGCGTGGCCCTGTTGATGGTCCATACTTCATTGTTGTCGAATCGGATGTCGACAACATCTTCTTCGTCCCAAAATGAATCTTCCCTTAGAACCGAAACATCTGGCTGTGGAGGAAATGGCACGGATGGTCGAGGCAGAGATTCCCCGATAATGTAGGCTTGAGGAAACCAGTCATGATCACCAAAGACAGTTTCTATAGCAGAATGTTCTTCAATCCCGGGAAGTGGTGGTGGCAGCAAATTATCTGGAGGATGGCTGCTAGGGACCCAATGATAAACTTCACCGAGTGTTCGATTCCATATGTCTCCGGGCTCTTCAAACAATGAGGGGAGTGAAACTGCATCAAGTGGATCAGCACAAATCGCCTCCCACCTTTCTCGCCAATCTTCTTGCTTAGTTGGCTCAACATATTCGAGTGTATGCACCATGCCCGCGATGCACACAACTTTGTCGATCCGACAAATACTGGAATCCGTTGGTATCGAAACAACCGGCTTAGCATGAGAATCTGAGATAATAAACTGACTCGGGTCCCACTCTTGACGAAGTTCTTCCCAACCTTGATCATTCATAGCCCATTCTTCACTTTCTGTGATATCTGCCCAGCTCGGCTTCTGTCCTGATTTGATGCTTTTGAGGGAGCACACTCCTAGATCCTCTGGTACTGGAGCAATCGGCTTAGGTTCGGTGGCTGGTATGATGTAGAGGCTGGGGTTAAATTTAGTGGAGCCTGGGTCATTTGGAGTGGAGCTGAGGGAGATTTGGTTGATTTGGGTATTGGACTTGTGTTCTGGCATGGGATTTGAGACAGTGTTTGGCTTCTTGAGGGGAAGTGGGAGTGTTCCGTCTTCAATGAGATCTTGAACTTTGTGCTTGAGACGGATGCAATTGTTAGTGTGATGGCCGGGCATTTGGTGATAGGAACAGAAGACATTGGGATTATGGCTTGGAGGAAGTATTTTGGGTGGTTCACGAGGCTCAAGTGGCTTGATGGCGTCCTTTTCAAGGAGTTTTTGGTAGACTGTGGTTAAGGGAAAAGGGAATTGGTAGAAGCTTCTTGTTTGCCGGGTTGGCTGGGCTGATATCTGGTTAATAGTCTCTGTTTTGGTTGGTTTGGGGTTTGAGGAGCTGACCTGGGTGTGGCTGTATTGGTTGGTTCCGAACAGGGTGTTGCTGTTACCAGAGTAAACTTGTTTGGGCTTGGCAGATTCTCCTTTCTCAAATATACCAGTTCTGAGTGCATCTTCAACTGCGAGGCCGGCCTCGTAAAAAGTTCTGAAGTCGGCGGTGGTTTGGAAAACCACTAGGTGTTTTGCGAAATCGGGCGCCAAATTCTTTGTGATAATTCTCATTTGTTCTTTCTCTGAGGGTCGATCTATCATCTGAGATGCTTTCCCTCTCCATCTTCTGATAAAATCGGCAAAGGACTCATTTGCTCCCATCTTGGTTGCATCCAGTTCTCGAATGGTCATCTCAAGTTGAATGTTGTAATTGTATTGGGCCATGAAGGCTGCTCCAATATCTTCCCAACTTCCTTTCCTTGAAATGTCAAGATTTAAAAACCATCGCAGTGCTGGTCCCGTCAGAGTCTGCTAAAACATCTGACCCATGGCATCCTTTTCAATGTTATACATGGACAAAGTGCCCACATATGTTTGCAAGTGAGCTCTCGGATCTCCGTTTCCATCAAACTTTTCCCAGGCTATAGGCTTGAATCCTTCCGGGAGTTTGGCACCGGGAAATAGACATAATTTGTCCATATCAACGCCCGTGGCAGCTACTTTCTCTTGTTTCTGAAATGATTCCTCGAGTTTGGCGACTTTCGCCATCATTGTTTCCAAATTCGGATTTTCTTGCGGAGGCGGATTCGGCGGTGGCTGCTCCCCTGGACCTCCTGGTGGCTTGTTCTGAAGGGTTAATCCTTGTATCAGGAGCAATAGCTCAGCCATCTGACTATCACTGTGTTCCCGCTGTTCTTCCAAAGCTAGCTTGAGAGCCTCGATCTCGTTCTTGTTTGACATATCTGCAGGATTTGCTGAATCTGACTGTATCGTTTTTGACTCAGTTCGAATTAATCGCTGTTTGGGAGTTCTAGTCCAACTAGGTATAGTGCTCTTCTCGCTCTTACCAATGATTGAAACTGATAGTGGAAACAAAAATGAGTTTAGTGACTGGTGCGAAGAATGCTATGTGCAGAAATTTATGTACAAATGAAAGAATGATGCATGATGTGCAATGCAACCACAGTTTTGGAAAGGATTGCCCCAATTTTCAGTGCTCTGTTGACTGTTTTCAAAAGATTTTGCAAAACAAAGGCCGAGCCTTTTCAGGGGTTGCCTACGTATCCCCATTTTGGAGGAATCAGGCCATGACGTAGTTCGAGACTACAATTGGCTTTCTCCCTCAAACAACAAGAAGTTAAACATAGCTGAAGTACAAACTGACTCAATTGAAGTAAAGAAAAGTACAAACTGACTCAACTGACATAAAGAAAAGTACAAACTGACTCAATAAAGCAAAGTATAGACTCAAACTGACTTGAGCTACAAAAGATAGACTTGATAGTCTCAAAAAAGGCCCTGTAGGCTGGATCTACTGACAACTGGCTGGCTGCTGATTCTCAATCTGATTTAGTTGTTGGATTTGTTGGGGGAGCATTCCTGACTTGGTTCTTCTTGCTTTCCTTCCTTGCTTGGCTCTGGCTGCTTTGGTGGGTTCTCCAAAGCATACATCTTCTTGAGCTGTTGGGGAGACAAACCATCATTCAGAAGGAGACATTCTTCATAACATGCTTCACAATCACACTCATCCCAGTATTTATGTCCTGTCACTGGGTCTTGAAAGTAGTAGACTGGTGTGCCGTCTGGCTGAAAGTATTTGACTGGTGGCATGACATTTACATCTTCATCATCACTTTCTTGCTCCACCCTGACAGTGATTTTGTCGGGGATGTTCTTGGATTCATCATCTGCAGGAAGGTGGAATTCCCAACCTTGATTGTTCACATTCTCAGAGTCGTGCCATTGAAGGGTTAAACCTGGTTGGTCAGACATGGCTAGCTGATGAAGCAACTCTTCGAGCTTGTCTTTGTCTGGAGTTTCAATTCCAATATCCTCATTCTCCACTTCTTCAAGTATCCATACCGATGCGCCATGATGAGTGGTAAAGGTGGACTTGAGTTTCTTGCTTCCAGATTGACTGCTCATTTTCGGTTACAGACTCTGATAAAAGAAATATAACACGCTGATTATTTGGGAGAAAGAGAGCCAATTACAGCATTATTATTTTAAAACAAAAGAAATTTGTTTATTTGACAGAGCACTCGATCATTGGGGTAATCCCTCTTACTACTGTGGAGGGGAGGATGTGAACCTAGGGTAAAAGTTATCATGTACATGCAAGATAGGCAAACAACAAATAATAAGCAGTTAAACAGTCAACAGGATATATCACATAATCCTAACCTGTGGGTTTCTGTCCTAGGGTTGGAAGGTTCTAGGTTAATTATATGCAAAGGCCGGTTTTGGTTTAGGGGCTTCCCCAGACTAGAGCCAATATTTGCCTCCCAGTGCCAAGTGTACTGCATGGCAAAGGTCGAGCAGTAGGCTGACTCATCACGGTCCAAGGTTGCTGAGCATCCGAGGATGTCCTAACACCAGCGAACTGGGTAGGGTAACCAAGATGCAGCAGCGGGGCTTATCCAACATCGATGCAAGTGATGCAAAAGTTTAGCAATAAAATTGTTTTCAAAAATCCCACAAATGTTTTTCAAGCTTGGCTCACTTTTTAAATTAATCAAAATTTTGAAATTCTACTCATGCGAACAACCGAGAAAGCTCCAGTCCAGACTGATCGGGCTTTCACCCTGACATCAATCCTTTCTAGTACAGCATGAAGCACGTACTTGGTGTCAAGCTTTCGAATGGTCATTTTACAAGTGTAAAATTTCAAAATAGAGATTAATTTAAAATATCGATCCCCAGCGGAGTCGCCATTTTATGGACGGTCGACCTCCACGCCGGTGGTTTGATTTGATTCGAAAATAGAGTCGCCACCCGGGTTTTTGGAAAATGATTTGGGACCCAAGAAACCAATTTGAAGGATGATTGAGAAAATGACTTTAGAAAACAATTTGAAAACCAGAGATTCATTTTGGATTTGGGAGCCAGGTTACGAACGGGGAAGGGTTTTAATGCACCCCGTTCGCCCGATTAAAAAAAAATCGGTCTTTACTAAATATTTGTGGGATTTTTAGAAAACGTTTTAATGCCGAACTTTAACATATAAACATTTTAAATCATACAAAGCAGAAAACAAGCAAATGGTATGTAAATAACAGCAAGTATACAAAAATCAAAGGTTTCAAACTGTTTATGCATGGTACTGATCAAAACTTTGATTTTTACCAGAAAAGTGTGCCGTGTGGCACATTAGGTGTACCGTGCGGTACAAAAAGTGTGCTGTGCGGCACTGTTCATCAATCTAACGGTCAAACTTTTAAATGAGTACTGTACAGCACTCCAGATGTACCGTGCGGCACAAGGGGAGTGCCGTGCGGCACTGTTGGCAGCACAATAGTTTAAAACTTTGGTTTTTTCGATATAATTGAACAAAGGCACATACGAGACATGGAATAAGATTAAAATGGACTATTTTGAACAAGAAAATAGTGTGTGCAAGTGTGGGATGTTCCTCCTCATTGAATCACTCCGTACGAGGCGATGTTTTCACCGTACGACGCGACCGGGAGGTGAGAAATCAAACTGACTTTGATGTATTATGGGCGTACCAAGCATGGAGATGATATTAGAAATCGTTCCACACTTGGTATCCCTCCCCTCAGGGTACCAAACTCAAGGAATTTGGCGAAACAGATTTATACCTCGGCTTTGGAACTCTCGGATTAAACTTGTTTCTTGGACTTCTGAACACAGCTTGGACTTCCTTTTGCTTCCAACTCCCTCTGGTGCAGCAACTAAGGTGATGGATGATTTGAACTTGAGCAAATTTTGAATGGCAAACTCGCGGGTTTTGGAACCGAAAACAGGGGGGGTTTGGAATTTACTTGGAAAGGAAGAATTTGGTTAGTTTCTGAGAATGGAAGGTAGCAATGAAGAAGATTTCCAGTAGAGATAGTGTGGTGACAAGGTTTAGAAATGGAGTTTCATGATTTTCTTCATAATTTTCTCTCTCTCTCTTTCCGTCGGAATCAATCGGTATTTATAGGGGACGGATGAACTTGGCCTCCACGTTTTCTTGGCCTGCACTCCATCAATCATGGCTATGAGATAGCCTCTTCTCTTTGCAAGAAATCATCATGAAGACGGGGACGAGTTCGTCAACATTTGAGCTGCTGGAAACTCTGCAAAAGCTGTGTGATAAGTGACAGCGCCGATAAACTGTGCCGTGCGGCACACTTACTGTGCCGTGCGGCACACTTCCACCGCCAAAATTCGAAAAAATGCCGTACGTGACTGAGGTTGTGCCGTGCGTGAGAGATGAGTACCGTACGATACTGTTGACTGAGTTGACTTGGAGAATTTCAATCCGAGAGTTCTTCCGGGGCATTTCCTTTCATCATCGGGGATTAAAAATGTACGAGAGTCTCATTTTGGGGTGTCTACAACGTGCCCCCTCAGCCTGTCCACCAACATCTCCACTGAGAAACATCTCATCACCCATCTCCTCATCACTGCTACCCCCCATCTCCCCGAGATCCTCCATAACTACATCCCCAGGCCGCCTAATGGTGATTGGAATTCTAACAGAGGCATCATCACCACTAACCAGGTACTCTCGCACTGAAACAGCATGGGCAACATCTGGAAAAACCACGCCACTACCACCTGTACCCCCCTCCGCAGCCCGCGGGTCAATTAGAACATCCACACCACCAACATTCATTTCAATCTCAGGCAGAGGAACATTTATATCAAGATCAATATGCATCGAACTACTAGAAGCGGTAACAGTACTTACCAGAATATCTGTGTTCTCCATAGTCGCCCAAACATCATCCATTGCGCTATACTGCTCCGCTATTGCCCTAAGGACATCATCGCCCTCCACGGTTCCAACCGACACCAACCCACCATGCTCTAATGGAGGAGCAGCCCCACCATCACCCGTACGATCATCTACATGAGCCGCACGGGACTCCCCTCTACCCATTTGAACCGCATGGGGCATCCCCATTCCAGATCCGGCCGCACGGTGCCCTTGATGACCTGTTTCGGTCTCTCCCGAATCACTCTCTCTCGGTGGACTAACCACAGCGGCTTGGGCCATCGCCTCTTCTACCGTGGGAACCGACGCCGGCTCATCAACGCCAGAGACAGCAGGTGAGTTCGGGTTCTCGCCGAGATCGGCCATAACCAACCAAGAACTTCGATTTGCTTTGATCCAAAACGAGATTTGGGAAGGAGGAGGTAATCAGAAGAAGAAAAGGTGGGTTCGGGTTCTCTCAAAGTCGCTCTCAGTAACCGCCTCTCGAAAATTTTGAAAAAAAAAAGTAAAAGAAAACCCGATGGTTTTGATCCGCAAAAATCAAGCAGAACTAGCCGCACGGCTTACTAATCTCCACCGTGCGGTTTAACAGTGTAGACCGTACGGTTCTCCTTACTCTGATTTCTCCGCCGCGTGATTCCCCTGGTACATTTTTATAAACCGTGCGGCTAAACTCCCTGAAGTTTCAGATTTTAAATCACGCACCAAGCCTCTGTGATTTATGATTTTAACAAACCCTTAAGTTTTTTACTTTTAAGCCGTCAATAGGCACCGTCCAATTTCCAAAAATTACTTTTAAGCCCTCAATGGCAATCTCCAATTTCAAAATTACTTTTAAGCCCTCAATGGCAATCTCCAGCTTCAAAATTACCTATGAGCCCTCAATGGCAATCTCCAGTTTCAAAATTACTTTTAAGCCCTCAATGGCAATCTCCAGTTTCAAAATTACTTTTAAGCCCTCAATAGGCACCGTCCAATTTCCAAAAATTACCTATGAGCCCTCAATGGCAATCTCCAGCTTCAAAATTACTTTTAAAGCCCTCAATAGGCACCGTCCAATTTCCAAAAAAAAAAATTACCTAATGAGCCCTCAATGGCACTTTCCAAAATTTCCAACTCTTACCCATCAATGGTATAGTTCAAAAATGTCCAAAAGGCATTAATCTTTCTCCTCAGCATCAATTAAATTCTCAAAGCCCCTTTTAGGCATTAAAATATTTTCCAAGACATTTGTTATATAAGTCCCTCTGAGGCATTAAAGCTTTTTTTCTTCTTCATAGCCCTGAACTACGATTGGTCTGATCCCTACAAACGGGGTACGTAGGAAGCTCTGTGCTCGACCATATTCTGTTTATCTGTTTTCTCGCACTAGGGAGATCAAAATTGGGACGTCTATATCTTCAACGCGACTTGCATCACAGAATGATGATTAAGTCTCGTCAAAGAGGGGCAACTATAGACACCCCAATTTTTAACCTCTGTGCATCCCCAATAATGAAAGAAATGCTCAGCGATACTTTGGAACAACTTGAAACAGCTATTGTGGATTTCAGAATTTTTGGACAAAAATAGCCCTAGCCGTACAGTTCACTGTGCAAACCATACGGTTTACCTTTCAATGATCAAGCCGTGCGGTTCACTCACATAAACCGTACGGCTAACCTTCTTAACCGTGCGGTTATGTGTCAGGTAATATTCGAATTCCTGACAGCAGAAGCATCTCATCATTTTGGGAAAGATTCGTACAGATTTTTATTCATTTTTTTCCGTCTATAAATAACCTCTCTCTCTCTCATTTTTAAACACAGAGCCATTCCAATACCACCCCGATACGCCGTCAAAATTCTCTAGTCGCTTCCCGTTCAAAATCTTCTGTCAAAGAAAAAAAAACTGTAACCCACTCTCTATTTTTTCTTATTCTCACCTCCAGTCATCCATAGTCCATACAAGAATCCTCCGTTTGAAGTTCGCGTCCAAGAATTCCTGAAATTCTCGAGTCGTTCGAAGTTTTTCGCAAAGGTACCAACCGTATTTCATAAATCGGGTTCGAAACCTTGGTTCTTTGAGGGGATCCCCCGGGTCAAGGGTGACTTCAATAGTCATCCCTAGGCTTGGGTGGTTGAATTTTTCACAAAAATCAAGTTTTAAAAAGCAAAAACAAGTTTCTGTTCGAAAACCAAAATTTTGAAAAATCCTTCAAAAAGTTAACCGCACGGGTAACCTAAGTGAGCTGTACGGCCAACATAGGTGAGCCGTACGGCTAACCTTTGTAGCAAAAAAATTTCCTCTATTTTCCCCTGTTCGTGCTCTGTTTTTCTGATTTCTTGTAACTCACTTATTGCACTTTCACCCCCTTTACTCTTATGTTTTTGCTATTAGATTCTTTCGTTTAATTTTATTTCCGTTATGGTTTCATTTAATTTTATTATTTACTTGCTTATTTGATCAAAGTTTTCAATAAAACGTTTTCCGAAATCCCACAAAAATTTAGTAGAGACCGGGAAATTCCGGGGCGAGCGGGGTGCTTTTCAACAAAACCTTCCCCGTTCGTAACCTGGCTTCCGAATCCAAGAATCTTTTCACAGATCAAACCCTTTTTCAAAGTGGCACAAGAGTCATCAATTATTTTTGAACGGTTTCTCGGGTACCAAAATTGCCTTCCAAATAAATCCCGGGTGGCGACTCACATTTTTCTTCTTCAATTTCAAAACACCAAGAAGGGCTTCCGAGCCACGTGGATCGACCATCCACAGATACCAATACATTTTGTATCTATACATGCTGTTTTGAAACTGTTGATGATCCAAATGAGGGCAGAATGGTGCAGAATCACTCAAATCCAAAAGATGGTTTGAGCGCTCAATGTACCTCTTTGAGCGCTCGAACTGTCTTTTGGTCCATCATTTATTACTCTCATCCAAGCTTGGCTTCTGAGCCCCAAAGTGCGCTGGAATGCTTTCTTTAAATATTGAGTCTTCATTCCTTTTGCACTATTTACCTTACTTGGTTTATGAATGAGTTTCAAAACCATGAATATATAATCAAATCATTCCGCTTAGCTATCCCAGTACTGTTTCTGAGTAAGCAACAAAGGTCAAATCATGTTTTCATCAAACCAGAATCATCAAAAACATCATGAGTATGTGTGAGTGAATAGGAGTTTGAGCGCTCAAACCCCCAGTTTGAGCGCTCAAACCTTTGACAGTGGATTAGAATGGTTTTGCTTTGTGTATGTTGTTTATGCCATTTCCAGTTCTCAGTTTTTGTTTAGTATGTGCTAACGTTATTTCTCTGCTATTTGGTGTCATTTGTAGCTTTTATTCATTTACCATCATCATTATTTATGTAGTTCACATTTCACATGCAAACACCATAGTCCATTATTGTGTTTATCATCATTATGTGTCTCCCATCCCCCATCCTCCATACTTGCTCATGGTTGGATTGCATGCATTTCATATGATAACCCAAGTAAAGACCAGTTGTCGAACCAGGCGAGGGGGGTGCCATAAAAACCCTTCCCCTCTCTTAACTGAGCTCTCGAACCTAAGATAGTATGGTGATGACGGGCCAATATTAAACCATTATCCATTAAATGAGGCACGAGTCAATTGAGTTCGGTTCCTCGGGAACAATCCGCTAAAACTCGGATGACGACTCCGAATCGATGAGAAATCTCTGGAGGGGCGTCCACACCATCCAAAATTCTTTATGTTTTCATCCGAAATTTCTTTGCCTATAGGGTAAAGATTTTTGGGATGAAAACATAAATGATTTTTCCCGTAATTATTTATGTTTTCATCCAAAAAATTTTGATCCATGAATCATGGTTAAAATTTTTAAGAGAGCCGCATGCGCGGGCCAAATTCATAAAGGGAAGTGAAATAAAAGTTCCACCATGATCCTTAAATATACTCCAGCAAAAAATGTTTCTTTTATTTTTTACCATGTTTCTTTTGTTTTTTATCAGAACCTTATGTGATATTTTTTTTAGCATGCCTTTATAAGAGAGCGGCTGCGCGGGCCTGCATAGATAAACAGTATCTACAAGGAGAGTGTACATACTCATTATCTATATAAGCCCGCGCAATGGCTATAGTATCTTAGAATTTTAACCATAAACATTAAGTAAGGCTTCCTTGTTTACCATGGTTTTTGAAATTTTTTTTTACTATGATTCAAGATATTAATTCAATAATTATTACCATGTTTACAAGTTATTAAGTGTTTTTTTACCATAAAACTGAGATTTGTTTTGATATTTTTACCATGATTTTTTATCTTTTTTTTTCATTTTTACCATGAAATGTCGATTATGTGGTTGATATGTTTTACCATGATTTAAGTTTTTAAGTTAACAATTATTACCATGTTTACAAGTGGTTAATTTCTTTTTACCATAAAAATTGTGATATGTGATCACAGGTAGGGGTGCACAAAAAAACTGATATAACCGCCAAACCGATCCGATCCGGACCGATCCGGTCTATTTGGTTAGGTTCTATGGTTCATTGGTCTAGTTATGGTTCTAAAAAACTAAGAACCAGTAATTATGGTTCGGTTACTGGTTCTCAATTTAAAAACCGCGGTTAGAACCGAACCGGACTGTATAGCATTAATATTAGATATATTACTAATATATTTGTACATGTACAAAATTATTTATCTTGATGTGGTATTTTTTTTTCTAGTAAAATATTCTTTTATGTCTATTTAGAATGAAAATTTATTTTGTGAAGAAGTTTTTAATATATTAATATATAATCTAGTAAGACCAAATTACCAATTTCAATTTTCTTTTGTTCCACCTTAATTTCATGATTGCTACTCAAAGGAAAACCCAATTCTCTTATTCTCTAATCTCGATATGCTTGCTAATTTTTCTTCCTTTCCTATTTCATTACAATCTCTTAATCTCTTCCAACCTTATAGCTATTTAATGAGATGCATTCTCCCTATCTCTCTCTCATGTGTTTTGATAAAGTGTTCTTTAATCGGATAGAACCGGAACCGAACCAAAACCGGTCCGGTCTTTCAGTTTGGATCTGGACAGGTTCTATATGTGTATTGGTTAGGTTTTGGTTCTTAATTTTCTAGAACCGGTCGGAATGGTTCAGTTACTGAATTTCTAGGGAACCGGTCTAATCCGGACCATGTGCATCCCTAATCACAGGACTAAAATTTGGAATAATATCATCCCTAATTTTGAATGTCCACCCTTTTGAATATTCCTTGATTTTAGGAATATATAGAGCAAGAAAGGATGGTAATAGTAAGTCACATTAAAAGATGATGAAAACATAACCCTGTGAGTAAGAGGGATGAAAATTTGTTCGGCGTCCAAAAAGTGAATGAATATTTAATTACTTTTTTTTTTTCCAAGAAGTTCCAAAACCACCTGCGACTTTTCAATTTTCCTGGCAGTTATCCCATTCACATGGCTGAGAATAATCCAAGGCACTGTGAACTCTTTCATATCAGTGGGGCAATTTCTAACGAGTACCCCCTACTCCAGTTTGTTTTTGTGGGTTGTGCAGATTTCTGTAAATGCACATTTTGGTCCATCAATCGGGCTCATCGCCTTATTGGCGACCCAGATTGTCCAGTTTTAGAGTCTTTAGTTCGTCGGAGATTGCTGTTTTGCGGTGGCAAGTGTTGGAACAAATTGACGAGGAGCTAAGTAAAGGGAATGACAGGACTGCACTGGCCCTTGTCAAGGATTTGCAGGGCAAGACTGGGGGACTTCGCTGTTTTGGTGCTGCTAGGCAGGTGCTCTCCACTTGCATGTCTGAAAATATGTGTGAATTGTGGGTTCTTTTGTATAAATTTGTCCATTAAGCTACATAAACATAGATATTTACACACACATGTTGTTTGCTTCCTTGGCAATCATGAGCTGAGGTATTATGGGGATGCTATATGGATCAAATGTTCGCCGAGTATGATGAAAATATTCGTCATGATTTCTGCAAACACGAATAAAAGGAGCCAACCAAAAAAATAATATGTTGAGAGTTGAGACCATAATTGAAGTAGAGAAATAGGAGTATGGAGAACTTAGATATCAGGGCACGCGAAACATGATCTCCCGAAACGTCCCATTCTGCACTAGGTTGAATAAGGCTCTACTCACAAGATACAACGATCTTTTGGAAACTTTGTGTGCAGCTAAAGCCTCCCCACGAAACAACGACCGCACGTATGCTAAAAAATCAACTATATCTCAATGAACTCACGAAGCAATCCAATTGATACCTCATTTTGCAGTATAAAACTCTCCATGTTTTATCCTTTTCCACACTGGCCTATATAGATCAAAAGAGGTCAATACCCCAAATAAGTAGCATCTAGTATATGACATAAAACTCCAAGAATATGGACGAGAAGTTACAATTTGAGAGTCATAATTTGATTTTGGAATCCATCAAAATGTATTTGCATAAGAAGTTACAATTTGAGAGTCATAATGTGATATTGAAATCTATTAAAAATGTACTTTTAAGAAAAATTCCGTTCTTAATTAGCCCCTTGAGTGCACGTCTTAAAATACAAAGAGGATAAATCTTAAGATGTGCCCATGCAAATCCAAAGAGGATAAGTCTTTGGCCTCAAATATAAATCTTTGTATTTGAAGCCAAAATGTATCCTATGCCAGATTTTCTAGACAGTGTTTAAACAGATGTATACAACAGATGAACCGACTTAAGGATATTTTTGTTGGCCATATTAGATACGTGACCAGATTATAAATCTTGTGGTATCATGTTTCCGGTGTCTTAAAGGAAACAATTAGTAGAGGATAACATATCCATTAGACAACAAATCTTACATGAGACTACATGGAACTAATAATCCTCTCACTATTAGTCTGGTGGTATTACTCATCATGTAAGACACATATCACATCCCTAAATCGAAGTAGCAAACATTGTCCAAAATATTTTGGGAGGAAGAGAAGGTTTTTTGCAGATTGTTTGCTTGGTCAAGCAAATTGGACAAAAAAATTTCTTTCTATTTCTGTTTTTTCCCCATCCCAATTGACTCATATTCAACTGAGAAAATGGTAACTGAAGTTGATTCTGTAACATCTATATTCACAGGCAACTAGGATATTGTTTGAATTGTCATGAATCTAGAATGTGTTGATTTCCCAATGCTGGTTACAAATATATTAATGAGCTTGGTCTTGTAACTAACATTTAATTTTAAGCAATACAATCCCAATAAGATGCAATGAACGGGACGTATTTTCTAGTTAGTCTTCTAATCAAGTAATCAAAACAATTGCTCGTTCTGGATATCCATATATTTTTTTTTTATTTCTACAATACTTTCTCCAGCTTAGGTGCATTCGGGTGTGTTACCAGTTTTAGGTTACAATGAGGTCTCTATTCGATAAGTGGACTTGTTGTGCAGGTACCCCAGAGGCTATACGGTTTGGATGAACTAAAACTGAATGGAATAGAAGCTTCATCTCTGCTGTCACCAGTAGATGCAACTCTTGGTTCTATTGAAAGAAACCTGCAGCTCGCTGGTCTTGTAGGAGGAATCTCTGCATGGAATGTGTTTGGATTGAATCCGCAACAAATATTCTACTTCTCTTTGGTCTTGCTGTTTTTGTACACTCTTGACGCGGTAACTTAGCATTTAGCAGTAACAAGTTATACTAGACGTCATAAAAACATTTTGCATTATACAGGACCACAGGTAATAGTGAAGTTGCTTGTATGGCCTTCTAAAAATTTGCAGCGAGTTGGAAGTTCAAGGCACCAAAATATAAGCCAGTTCGAAGTAAGAAATACACCAATAAAGGTAAATAAAAAAAACCCAGCAACTCTAGCCTTCACCGTCTCTAGATCTGAAACCCAAAGAGCTATGATATTTCTTAGGTTAAGATTCACCCATTTCTTCGCTTGGAGCAGCAGCATGTTAGTTCGCTTCCTCTAGCGGCCTTCTTACCAGCTAATACCAGATCTAATCGCCTCCGGTTATCGGTAGATGCAATATTGGCTTCAGATTGAATGATCTTCTGCATGCATTCATATTCATTGCCATAAATATTCAAGCCCAGTGTTCTCCCCGGTCCCCGCATCAATCAGACCCTCTGCGTCCTTTAAGAAAACTAAATTGATGTTTCTGCCTCTGGTGAGAGGAACCATCAGTGGACAGGCTACAACTGTTCCTGCCCTTGGATTTCTTCACTTTCCTATTTAGTTTCCTCAATTGTCCTTACTTCAGTTCCCAGCTATCAGGCCTGCTAAAATAGCTGCATTCAACTTCTTGAATTTGTTCTTGGAAGTGTGATCACCATTTTTTTTTTCTTTCTACATTTTTTGTTTCTGTGTTTTCCTTTGGATTTCCATTTTGAAAGGAGATTGGCTAAAGACATCTGAGAAGAGGGGCTTTAAATATCATTAGAGTCGATGGGTAGGGAACTCACAATTTTATCGCCACTGGGATCTGAAATAGGATGCCCAACATTAAGCCCCAAATCATCAGATTTGGTACTCGATTAAGGTTGGCTTGCTTCATGCACCAACATTGTTTCTCCTACCACTGGTTCCTCTTCCACAAGATCTGAATTTTGAATATATATCCTTAGTGGGATCAGCAGCGCCCAGCTAAGCTTCTATCCACCACTTACCATTGCTCACAAGAAGTTTATACAGTTCAAGTGCCATGTCATTAGCTTTCTCACACGACTCTGGACTCGAAACTTTCTTATCGACCCTTTTGTTCCAGGAGCACCAATCTTTCACTATGGAATTCACTGTTATATTCCCGAGGTTGACATTTGATGGTGAGTCTTTAGTCACTCTTTATCTTAACAGACTATCCTTCGATTTTCAGTGTCAACTCTCTGTCAATGTGCTCGATGATTGCAGTAACTACAAACACCCTGTCTCTATTAAAAGCCAAACCTTTGAGGGTGCTGTCATCCAAAGTAATGGCATCACCCCATAAACATCCATTAGGCAAAAAGGTTTATGCAGAACATACATTGATAGGTACCCCAAGGCATGTAGGCCAAATGCTTTTCGATGGTAGAATAATCTGCCCGGGCCATTTTTCGAAGGATAGGAACAATTTAGAGAGCCACTCCATATTGTCCTTAAGCATTTCATGTATCCTTGATTGGAGATGAGAATGAAGAATCCACCCATTGGTCGACTTTGGGCTTTCCAAAACTATTGGGAGAAAACAAGTCCCATTAGTTACTGCTCTTTATCATTTCCCATTAAGTTGTTACCAGGCGGATTGAAGGTTGGATAAAGGCCTTAGAAAGCATTGAGTAGCCTGATCTCACAAGGATGGAATCTCATACCGCTCTTGAACCTTATATGGATTCTGTCTTAGTAACTAAATATTCAACAAGGAATTAAGGAGTGAAGACTAATGTGAATGTTCCAACTTTTGTTCTAGAAATGCATTTACCCAAGATGAAGAAGCCACTAACTTGGTTTGAGATCATTTGCTTGAATTGGAGGGTTAGTTTTGTGTTTGAGTAGTTCCAAAGGAGACATAAATCTTATTTGCTGCCTGATCTTCATGACTGTGTCTTGAGGAATGGGGACCAATCTCTAGGGCAAGTGCTGCAAGCAACCCCATGTATATGGCCATAAACATGGCCCTGCTTATCCTCACCTCTGATTCTCTTTTGCCCTTCCAACAATGAATGGTTAATGGCCTCCTCTTGTTTTCCTTCCTCCAAAGGAAAGGTGTGGGAGATAGAGGGCAGACTGACTAAGAAAGATGTAAGAGTTCCAACATGCAATGGGTTTTTCAATTCATGGCAATGATTGCTATGAGTTTTCCGTCTTATTTATATTTGTTCCTTACGAGTGTGTTGTCTGCAAAAAGTCTGAAAATATTGTTTGCGTTACCACCGATGCTGTTCTTGTAGTATGTTTAGCAATACAGACTTCATGTTTTTCACTCATTCGGATCTTTCTTCATGTGAAATTTATTCATATCAAAGAAATCAGACTGTTTGACATTCTGGAGGAGGGATAAATTCTTAACAAAAAGTGTAACCATATTGGCACTTCATTTTGAGGCTTCATGCACTCCACTTCCAGTTATACGTAAGTTCCATGCACCCACAATGTAGACATGGAGTGCTGAAAGGACATCTCTGAAAATAATTGAATTAGGTTCAATCAAAAGCATATACACACAAATAGGCCGGAGCTATTTTTAGGACCATTATTTCTCATCGGTCTCATAATCGTCTCTTTACAGGTTTCTTTTAATGGTGGAATCAGCAGCTTGATTCTTGACACAATTGGCCACACATTTAGTCAAAAGTACCACAATAGGGTTGTCCAAGTAAGATTCATCTCTCTCTCTCTCTCTCTCTCTCTCTCTCTCTCAGACACACACACACACACACACACGAGTATATCACTATATCTTTTGGCCTGTAAACTTTCTTCGTCTTCCAATGCTTTCTTCAGTTCTTGAGTCGGCTGAATACATTCCATTTTCCTTTTTGGTATATTGATCGTGTGTCTGCCAAGATCTCCTCTCAAGTTGATTACCACAAAAAATTTGATGTAGCATGAAGCTGGCCATTTCTTAATTGCCTACTTGCTGGGAATTCTTCCAAGGGGATATACGCTCTCAAGTTTGGAAGCTTTAAAGAAGGAAGGATCTCTCAATGTCCAAGCTGGGACTGCTTTTGTGGATTTTGAGTTCCTTGAAGAAGTAGGCTGTTTTCTTATATTTGTTTGTATTTCATCTGAATATAATTTCCTAAGTGTGCTATTCTTCATACCTCTGTTTTTTCCCAGTAAATGTAATTTCATATAAAATCCCAAACCAAAATACAACAAGAGTTCAACTAGCAAACCCTTTGCATACAACCAAAAGCCCTGTACATGCTACCTACTGCAAAACAGCAAACAGAAAAACCAGGAGGAAAAAATAAAACCAGAATTGCTGAGGTGCATTACGAGGGAGGAACTTGTGTCTTTTTCTTTTTGTTCTTTGTTCTCGTGTTCATGGGAAGTGGAAAAAGTGGTCTTGACATGGGATCTTTTTGCGCTATATCTCAAATGCTTTTCCACCAGAGATTATACAATCTTGTTTCTTTCGGAATCACTAGTAAATATCGCTATTTCCATGAAGATCGTTCATGTTACCTCTCTAGGTCAGGCCTAGCTAAGTAGAAATAAAGAATACCATTCTTGTTGATTGATTTTTTAAATTATATTTGCTTATTTCTCGTCTATATCCTCTGATTACTATTGTAATCGTCATGCAGGTTAATGCCGGAAAACTTTCAGCCACAGTAAGATTACTTCTTTCTTTTCATACAAATGCTGTACATAGACATTTCAAATTTGTCCCAAAAGAGTGTTGAGCTCAAAATTGAAAACCATTCTAATGATTGTGTACTTGCCAGATGTTAAATAGGTTTTCGTGCATAGCACTAGCAGGTGTTGCTACTGAATATCTTCTCTACGGGCAGGCTGAGGGAGGCCTTGCGGATATTAACAAGGTTCACACCATTCTCTTCTTTTTCCTGTGCAAAAAAAAATGTAAATGAGTAGAGAAAAATCGAGTCATGAAGATCAGTGAACTTGAGATGCAAAGAACAGGTAACTCATATTTGAAAATGTAAGACCAACAAGTTCACCCCAAATAGGGGTCTATTGCTTATAACAATGTCAGTGCCTTTTGGTTTAGTGACATTCGGAGTTTTCCTGTTAATCCCTTATGTGTGCTTTGTCAGAGTTACTGAGCACGACTATTACGCTGATGTTTCTTCTCCTTAAGTTTGTCTCCAGAAAATTAAATGCTTATGTTTCTGCCAACTTAGCTGGTGAGTGTACACAAATATTATAATGCTGTATTGTGGCACTTGAGGGTAATGGAGTCAAACGGCATTTATAGCTCATTGGCTTTTTATCTATTGTTGATAGGTATAGTTAAAGCTTTATCCCAAATTGGTTAATTATCACCTCCCAAACTAGTATATGAGTTTGAGTTGGATACTTTAAAATGTTACCAGAACTATGCTTTTCGATGTGACTCTCTTGATTGATTACCTATCCACATGTGAGTCGGGAGTCACACATAGGGAAGTGTAAGAGGTCCCACCTTTGGTAATTATCACCTCCAAAACTAATATGTGACTCTGGGTGGCATTTTTCTTTCATGATAGTGTTTTTACAAGAGACTTCTTGCCAACCTGGCTGCAAGACTTATCAAATATGTTGGTGAAAGGTATTATGGTAGAAAGGCTAAGTCCTACGATTCCTTTTTCTCAACACCTCTGAATTTCTAGGAATGAGTCAATTCAACTGCCTTCAATCGTTATAAGAGTTCCTAACTTCCTATGCATTACAAACATTCCCTAAGGTTCTTATGGAGCCATAACAAAAACCAAAAGATATTCATCATGGACCCCCTACCCCCATCCTAGATATTGGGCCCTGTTGATGTGGGATGCCAACATGCCTACCTCAGTGCAGGCATGTCCCCGATTCTGACATTATGGAAGATCCATGCTCCAACTCACCTTGATGTTTTGTTTTGTTTTTGGCCCAGCCAACAATTAGCCTCACTGGTTTGTTGCTCTACGGGAAGAATCAGTGCCTCCCCCACATATTTTTCATGTTCTTTTATTCTTTTTGCACATTCCCAAATAGGCAAACTCTCCTCTCTGACAACTAAAGTAAAACCCTTTCCATGTCAAAAAAGAATTGAAGTGTTCAACTAGAGGTACATTCCCCAAATGGCAAATACTCCAAACCACACTACCAGCTATTGATCCATTACAACTTTGTTGACATCACAGGGCAAAAATTGGAGGCTTCTTAGTCGCTTGCGAGGTGGATAAACTTCAATGAGGCACAAACCTTGGGCAGTCTTCAGCTTTTATAGTTGACCATACGACAATTAGATCCCACTCAGAAGACTATCTTGTTTTGCAAATTGTCTCTTTTGTTGTCTTTTCTCGCTGTACGAGATAAGTCACTCTCACAATACATCAACCCAAAATGCCAAAAGAAGACAGTAAACAAGCTTAGTCTTCTTTGAATGCTTTCATCTCACATATGCTGAACACAGGCTTTCCTTTTATAATGGTTAGGCAAGTTCATCTGCTTAGATAGCTGAGGCAGTTTTCATTGTTGCGACAGTTGGATATGCTGCTAAAAGGTTTGGGGTTCACTCAGAAGAAAGCAGATTCGCAGGTCAGATGGGCTGTTCTTAACACTGTCCTAACATTGCGTCGCCATGAAGGAGCACGGGCAAAACTAGGCGAGGCCATGTCTGAGGGAAGATCTGTTGGCTTTTGCATTGATGTTGTTGAGAAAAATACAAATGCTGCAGACATTTAGATTCAACTATGTTTTGGCACATCCTACACAATCATTTTCTCCCCGTGTAGAAAAGCTGTGATCTCTCACTCTCTCGCAGTGTATACTTTGAAACTTTGAAGTAATAATTTTGTTTGAATTTCTTGACCTGTATGAGAACACAAATATCTAATATTTTTGACTTGTTAAGGCTCGTGAACAAATTCGAGTTAGACTCAATCCTAGGCAAGGCTCGGCTCATCAAATTTTGATTGAGCTCGAGCTCGGGCTGAGTTTGTTTAAGAATTAAAAGAATGAACTTGAACATTCGGGTCGGTTTGGCTCATTTTCAACCCAACGTGAGGCTCGCGCGACTAGATATTGGTAGCATGGGACATGCTGCAGTTATGCCTAGACTTTTTTGAGGGGTCCCAATCCCAACTAGGGTTGGAGTCGACCCACAATTTGAAAAAATTATATTTGCAGCCACTACTAATAATTTCGTTGTACGTGTAACTAAAAAACCACGTATTTTAAAGTTAATTATCATCTCTCACCATCAAGGGCGGATCTACATGCATCTTAGGGTGGGCTTTAGCCCGGTAAAGCCAAAAAAAAAAAGAAGTAAAAATTTACATGTAAATAAATTTTTGCGCAACAAAATTTGTATGAATTCGTCTATGGCAAATTAGATTCCTGGTTCCGCTATTGCTCATCATAGAACAAAAATAGGTTGACATGCTATCCAAACTCGATGTTGTTATAAATGCTTATCTGAAGAATGGATGACCATACCACACCCTGGTTTGTGTGATAGCACAATAAGTGTGTTGGTTGAGCCTTTTGGCTATATATATATCTTTTTTTTTTGGTACTTCGGAAATGGTTGGCTATGTATCTGTATCATTCCAACAAAGAGAAAATATACAAACAAGAGAGAAGAAAAAGCATAGAGCAAAATACCACTCTGAATAATATTTGAGTAGGCCAGAAGACTAACTTTTCTACATATTTGTGTCTAGCACTTTATTTACTTTTCAACTCTTATTATTTGCTTGGTTTTATAACACGTTGTAGGATGGGGTCAGTGCTAGACCCCCGTTGACCAGAGTCAACGTTGGCCCACCATTGATAGCATGACAAGTGTCACCCAGGTGACGCAGCGTCCGCGTGACACGTGGCACTCTCCGCGCAAACTTTCGCGCAGGGGGGCCCACTGGCGCGGGCGTGAGTCTCCGCATGGGGGGACCACTAAGGCAGGACCCTCTTGCGTAAGGCGTCCCAGCGGCGCGCACCCTATGCCCAACTAGGGCGGTGCTCGGACAGCCACGGGCCATCCGAACAGGAGAACAACCCATGGCTCAGGTGACTAGCGCGGCTCAGAACATGAGCGAGAACCCGAAAAGCTAGTCCCACTTAGCCCAGGTAATAATACCTGCTGCGGTCTAAAGGCAGGACCCCGGGGGTCCCCTGAGGCTTGGCTGCGGTATAGGCGAGACCAAACAGGTCACGACCTTGCCCTTACGGGAATAAGGGGGATTTAGTGGCTTGGTGGCTATAAAGGACAAGAGGATCGCTGTGCGGGGCAAGGGCTTGTCGTCGCGCGGATTAGTTGCGCGGTGATGACGTCACCCGTACGGTCAGGTTGTACGGAAAGGACACGTGTTATCATATTATAGGACGACAGCCTGACACCTGATGATTGGTCCAAGGTGCCTATAAATATGGGACATTCCCTTTCAATGCCTAGAGGTTGGTGAAAAATCCTGGCAGGAGTAGATGCCATTCTAGAGAGAGAAAAGGGAAACCACTGATTGAGAGGAGAACATTCTCTCTACAAGTCAGTCCCCCATTTTCTAGGTCACCAAGGGCATTTCGGATTAGACTGAGAGCAGTCCACCGCCTTAGTTCTTTCTATGCACACCTGCTCTGTTCTTCACCCTTCCTCTAGACCACCCTATTCCCTTTCACTGTGTCTTTACTGTTGACTATCCATACCTCTCCAGCTCATCATTTTGGCTAAAGCAAAACTCATCACCTACATTCAGGCGACTCTACTAGGGAGGTTGTTTAGTTGATGGTAAACACAAGAAGTGGTCTACAGACTTCAGGCATGGCAGCACCAGTAAACCACGCGAACCTTGTTCTCGACGATGCACCGCTGATAGAAGATGCCACGTCCAGTCATGGGGGGAACGAAGCAAGTGGAAACTAGGGAGCTCTAGCCATGGAGATAATCCAAGCCATGCAGGCCGGAATCACCCAAATGCAAACCATACAAACACAGCTGCTTGCAGCCATAGCTTGCCTTACAGAGGTCATTACGGCTGCCTTACCTAGAGCCCAACCAGCGCCGGTGCCTCAGCAGATCCATGCTGAGGAGGGAGCCCAACTACCTATGCTTCCACGGGCTCAACAGGCCCGTGGAACTCAAGAAGTGGCACCCTTAGTTGGTGGCTCTGGTGCTCAGGCTCTGAATCAGCCAGCGATTCCTGTTCATCCTGCCTTGCCAGAGAACCTTGGCGTGCAAACCACAGGAATTGGTTCGGTGCACCAAAGGGCGGCACTAGGAGAGAACGCCGGACCACAAGCGGTGACTCTGGCAGAAGTACAAGCTCTGTTACAAAGAGAGAAGACAAAAGCAACATTTCCCTCCCTCCCAAGCCCTAATATCCAACCACCTTACCCCATGGCTATTCTTCAGATGCCATACCCAGAGGGGTACACCCCACCAAAGTTTACCAAATTTGATGGCAAAGAGGGTAACGCGCAGGAACATGTGGTGAGATTCATTGAAACCCTAGGGGCCTTTTTTGGAGACACAAACCTCAGGTTAAGAGAATTTTCTAAATCTCTTACCAACAGGACCTACACATGGTATGTCAACCTTACCCCCTACTCCATCGTGTCATGGGAGGACATGGTTAGTCGCTTCTACGCCAAGTTCTTCCAAACACGAGAAAAGATAACCAGTCTGTCTCTTGTTAAAGAAACACAAGGCCCCAGTGAAGATATCATTGACTACATCAAGCGGTTCCAGGACCGAGCGGTCGACTGCCTTGAGCCAGTAGAGGAGGAATACTTAGTAGAAATCTACACAGCAGGACTCCTGAGGGAGTATCAGCCATTTCTGGTTAATGTCAAGATTCACACATTCGCCGCATTACTGGAGGCAGCATACAAGCTACGTCACACTGTAAAGTCACCCGTGTGAGAAGGCTGGAAGCCCAGGAAGTCACACTCTGTCGTCGCAGCTGCAACTTCTGCTTTGTCTTCGCGCAAGCCGCAGGGGGGAAGGGGCAGCGGCAGGCATGGCAGCAGACGCGGTGGATGGAATGGCAACGGTAACGGGCGCGGTGAATGGAAGAAGCAGAATGTGTACAAGGAGAGTACCGGCGCCCCAGATTACCCCTGCAGTATCAAAGAGGTAAAGGCGTTGGTAAAAGAGTGGATCGCTGATGGTGGCCTCACACTACCGGACATTGAGGTCGCACCATCGCGCGCGGATAGAGAAAGCCCCAATTACTACATGTTCCACAGACACACCAAGCATCCCACTAGTGATTGTTGGACCCTAAAAGGATTTTCAAGAGGAAACCCGATAACAATGAGCTAAGGATCACCAGTAAGGCTCAGGATGTGCACACACACCCCTATCCCGAGCATGGGACAGCCAACATGGCTGAATGCTTCGATTTCGTGCGCGAAATGGAAGAGGATGATTATGGTTGTGATTTAGATTCCAATTACGACTATGATTACGATTACGAGGAAGTGTATATGTAGGGTTAGGCATTTCATCCAACCCGTCCGAATCCGATCCGATCCGATCCGAACGGATCGGCAATATGGAGATCTGTTTGGAGATTGGATAGGATATGGGGATTTTTTTTAAAAATGTTTGGGGATCGGGTAGGGGGTGGAGATAGGTATGTCCCCGCCCCGAATCCGCTCCGAATCCGTTCCCCGATCCATCCCTGCCCCGCTCCGCCCCGTCCCCGAATCCCCGAAATATAGGGGTCTATGCATGAATTATGAAACTTTGGAGTTTCATTGAATTTTCTCCAAACATGTAGGGTCAAACTAATTTTTTCCCGAACTCATGAGGTCTCACTGTAGGGGTCTATGCACTTGTTGTCTTTTTTGTGTCACAGATAAATAGAAATGCGAGTGTGGAGTTATTCTTGGGGTCAAGTGCAGCCTTCATTTTGGAATTTTCGTTATGCCGTTGCCGAATGAAACCTTAGTTGTTGCTATTTTATTGAAATTTAGTTGAATTTTAATTATGTTTTAGTTTTCTTGTAATGATAGTCAATGTTGTTCTTGGAATACTTATCATTTGCTGCTACATATTTCGTTTCATTGTCATGGCTGGTGTGTATGCTATCTAGGGGTTGCCCAGTGATTGGATTTTTGGGAAAATGATTTGTAATTGGCTTCTACTGCTATTTACTTTTAACTCTAGGTAAAATATATTTCTACGCAAAAAAATGTGGATGGGATTGTTTGAAACCAATCTTCAATGTGAAGCCTTATGCAGATCAAGTTTCTGGGATGATGCCTCTTTATTAAAATTTTCTATAGAATTGCCTGAACAATATTTCTACTCAAAAAAATGTGGATGGGATTGTTTGAAACCAATCTTCAATGTGAAGTCTTATGCAGATCAAGTTTCTGGGATGATGCCTCTTTATTAAATTTTTTTATAGAATTGCCTGAACAATATTTCAACTCTAGGTAAAATAATTGGATCCCCGAATCCCCGCGGGGATCCCCGTTCCCCATTTGGAGTGGGGATGGAGGATGGAAATAAATCCCCGTTGGAGATTGGATAGGGGATGGATATGAGTAAGGGGTTTGGGGATTGGGGGTGGAGATAGTGGTCTCCGGCCCCGATCCGTCCCCATGCCCATCCCTATGTATATGACGTCCTTCTACGATGAACTCGACGACATTGCGGGGTACGACACTCCAAAGGTGGCCACTCCCGATCCAGAGAGTGGGGTCAAAATTCTATAAAACAGCACGAAGTTCAGGCAATTCTATGACGGTATGGGATTCACGCCTAACGCAAGATACCTGATGACAAAGGCTATTCTATCCAGAGGTGTGCGTTGCACAAGGCGGGTCCCTTCCTAGAACCATCAACGATGAGTCAAATGCGGTCTCATTCTCGGACTCCGACAGAAGGATTTTACACCTGCACAACAAGCCCTTATACGTCACATCGCGAGTCAATGGCGTGGAACTGAAGCAAGCCTTCATGGATCGAGGAGCATCCATCAACATCATGCCAATGCCTACTTCGCAGAAAGTGGGAATTCCGGAGGACCGGATTGTGAAATCGTTGATAGGAATCACTGGGTTCCGAGGGGATAAGAAGGAATTGCTGGGGTATGTTATCGTTGATCTCGCAGTCGGGCCTATCCATACTGCTACTAAGTTCCACATCATTGACACACAGACCAAGTACCACATAATATTGGGGCGCAGTTGGATGCATCGCTTTGCGGTCATCCCATCTAGTTATCATCAGTGCCTAAAGGTGATTTGGGCTGGTAAGAAAGTCACTATCGCGGCGTCCGAAAGACCCCTTTGAAGTGAATGAGGCTCACCTATCTGATTCAGTGTATTCACCGAGATGGAAGAAACGCCGAGCGCAGCGGTCACAAGGCCGCTGGGATTTAAATTGCCCAGATGGGAAGATATCAAAGATGAAGGAGAGGTCTCCGTGAGTAAGCGGGGACCATCTGCAGAAAGCGCGTCGGGGCCAAGGAAAATCACAAAATTCAAGGAAGGAGGAAAGACTGTGTACTGTCTGTGACGGGGCGGCGGGCCGGATGTCTCTATAGAGGCGTCTGACCCACGGTGCCTAGAGGCAAAAGGAACAGAAGAAGATGAGATGGTCAAACCAGAACCAGCTCCAAAATGCATGCAAGATGGCCCTAAGCCGCAACCTAAAACATTGGAGGAAGTCAGTCTCAGAGAGGGAGAGGGTACTCCGAGGCCAGTTTTTGTTAGCGCGGCACTCGAAAGTAGCGTGAAGAAGAGACTTATACAGTTATTGCAGAAGTATAGTGATGTCTTCGCTTGGCATTACGAGGAAATGCCAGGGCTAGACACCGATATGGTGGCGCACCACCTGAACGTCTTCCCAAATTCCAAGCCAATCAAGCAGGGCGCGCGCAAGTACCAGCCAGAGTCGGAAGAAAAAATCAAAGAGGAAGTTGAGAAACTAAGAAAGGCAGGATTCATCCAGCCTATACAGTATCCACTGTGGCTTGCCAACATCATGCCGGTAAAAAAGAAGAATGGTCAGATACGCATATGTATTGACTTCCAAGACCTCAACAAAGCATGCTCAAAGGACGAATTCCCCTTGCCTCACATCGACACGTTTGTTGACTCCACGTCGGTGCACTAGATGTTCTCCTTTATGGATGGTTTTAATGGTTATAACCAGATCAAAATGGGGGTCGAAGATGCGGAGAAGACAGCTTTCAAAACACCGTTGGGCAACTTCCACTACACAGTTATGCCCTTTGGTCTCAAGAATGCTGGCGCGACGTACCAACGCGCTATGACGGCAATCTTTCACGATATGCTGCATCACATTGTAGAAGACTATGTAGATGACCTCGTGGTGAAATCAAAGAAAAAATCTGACCACCTGGAACATCTAGAAACGGTGTTTATACGGTGCAGAAAATTCAACATGAGGATGAACCCACTAAAATGTGCCTTTGGTGTGGCATCAGGAAAATTCCTCGGATTCCTAGTCCATAGACATGGGATAGAGGCGGATGATGCAAAAATAAAGTCCATCACGGAAATGCCACCCCCGCATTCCCAGCGGACGCTCAAGAAGTTCCTTGGGCGGGTCTCCTATCTCCGCATGTTTATCCCCGCACTGGCAGAAATTTCAGCACCCTTTAGTGATCTGCTGAAAGGGAGAACAAAGTTTGAGTGGCGCGCAGAGCACCAGTACACATTTGAAAGAATTAAGACCGTCTTGACTTCCCCGCAAACTATGACTGCGCCGCAAAAGGGCAAACATCTCATCCTGTACTTGACGTCCACCCCGAGATCCATTGGGGCTCTGCTTGCGCAGGAAAGTGATGATGCAGAAAAGCCAGTGTACTACATTAGCAGGAAGGTGCAAGGTGCAGAAGAACGATACACGCCGGTAGAGCGGCATTGCCTAGCATTGGTATTTACTGCACAAAAGCTTCGCCACTACTTCCTGTCATTCAAGGTCCACCTTGTTACAAAAAGTGACCCAGTGCGCTACCTACTATCGTGGCCGGCTCTCACAGGGAGAATGGCCCGTTGGCTCCTAGCCTTGGCGGAATTCGAAATATCGTGCATCACCCCTAGGGCAATCAAATGTCAAGCACTTGCCGATCTGCTGGCACAATTCCCTAGTGGACAATGCGAACCAGTTTAAGAGGAGTTACCAGGAGATGGTTTCGAAGCATTAGCGCCCGAGTCAGTCACTTGGACGCTAAGCTTCGATGGGGCTGCAGGAGGTGGCGCGGGAGGTGCCAGAATAGTCCTCACCAGCACAGACGACCAGCATGAGTACCTCGCATACAAGTTGTCCTTTCAGTGCTCGAACAACGAAGCAGAATATGAGGCTTTGATTTTAGGACTCCTCGCAGCCATTGCAAAAGGAATACAGACCCTCAAAATCGTGGGGGATTCAAAACTTGTAATCCTACAAACAAAGGGTGTCTACGCATTAAAGGAGCCCACTCTTGCCCCATACAGGGCCATGGTACAAAGGCTAATGCAGCGTTTTGACAACATGGAGATCATCCACAAGCCCAAATCAGACAACAGGTTCCCCGACGCGCTTGCCACCCTGGGATCGAAGGTTGAGTTTAATGAAGAAAAGATATCCATAGAAATAGTCAAAAGGACAGAGCCATCAATCGCCGATGAAGTAAGCAAGGAGCAAGCCGTTGAGGAATGGTAAGAAAAGCTGATGAAACAGTTGGCTACCGGGCAGGGCGATATCCCCTTGACGAAATTGTCGCAATTCACCATGATCGGGAAGAAGTTATACTTCTATGGGCCTCAGAGGTGGCTCGCGCGATGCATCGGGTGGTAGGAGACCAAGACCAGGTTGTGTCAGATCCATGACGCAACCTGTAGAGAAGGTGACGTCTCTCTTTACCGGAGGGTTCAGAGACAAGGCTATTATTGGCCTAACATGAAAGCGGATGCCATGGATATGTTGAGGAGCTGCGAGAAGTGCACCCTAGCTATTTCAGAACAAGAGTGTTGTCTCTCTGTGGAACAGGACTAGAGGTAGAAGTACATTGATTTCTTACAAGAAGGAGCTCTACCCGTGGAAAGGGAATACAGAAGACAAGTCAAGATGTCAGCTCGACGATTCTTCGTTAAAGATGGGAGCCTGTATAGGAGAGCCTTGGACCACATCCCGTTGCGGTGTTTGTCCAATGAAGAGGTGTTGTACAAGGCTCACGAGCTAGAGCACCAGGGCGGACGGAAATTATACGAGCATATCATCCACTTGGGATATTATTGGCCCCGAATGGAGTCCAATGCCAAAGCGCACGTACGCCGATGTCACGCATGCCAAAAGTTTGGAAACTTGGTCCATGCACCTGCGGTAGAACTCCACGCGATCCGCGCGCCATACCCCTTCCACACCTGAGCGATGGATCTCGTCGGGCCCATCTCGCCACACTCATGCAAGCATCAATGGATTTTGGCAGCTACAGAAGTAAGCACCAAGTGGGTGGAGGCAGTACCATTGAAGAACGCGACTGGCGCGGCGGTTGCTCAGTTCATCAAAGAAAACATCATATGCAGGTTTGGCATACCGAGGGTGATTTTATTTGACAACGGGACTCCGTTCATCAACAAGGATGTAGGTGAGCTGCTCCGAGCCTATTCTATGGAGCACCAAACGTCAACAGCCTCCGCTTGCTGGCCAGGCTCTGGCCCACCAGCCTCGGCCCTCCCTCGCCCTCTACCATAGAGCGTGCTGATGGGCAGCTGATCACCATTGTTGTCGCTATCCCCTGCTGGAACGGGAGGACCTGCGGCTTGACCCTGAGTCGACGTTGTGGTACGGGCCCTCAAAGGCACGTTTTCTGTCTCAGAACCCTGTCTCGCACCACTGGTCTGTGGAGAGCCCGAGCGCTCCGGTGATTCTCTGACGCGCTCGCCGGTCGCCGCCTGAAATGGAAAAATGAAACTATGAGTATAAGACGTACCCTGGTTAAGACAATGGACAGGACAAACAAGAATATAAGACGTACCTTGTGTAGCCTACGGTGAGCAGTTGGTCGCGCCGGCTCCACCTCATCTGGTGAGGACATTTGAGTCCTAGGCCGAGACCTGGTGACACGCACGGCGGAGATTTATGTTGGTTTCGATTCTCCGTCTATCATTAGATACCTTGAACCCCTAACAAGCGATGTGTTTAAGGCACGTTTTGAGGATTGTCATTTTAATGAATCAGTTTTCCCGCCATTAGGGGGAGATAAGTCAAAGCCAGAAGCTCGACGCGAAATTACTTGGAATGTTTCGGCATTATCTCATCTTGATCCTCATACTAATTAATGTGAACTAGAAGTTCAAAGGATCATTCATTTGCAAAGTATTGCAAATCAGTTACCAGTTGCATTTACTGATGCAAAGAAAGTAACTAAGTCTCATATACCAACTGCTAATATCCCAACACGGATCAAAATTTTCACAAGACAAATTACTAGTACAACAGCTGATGAATCTAAAGCACGCCAGAAGCGTGGGAGACCTGTTGGTGCCAAAGATACTTCCTCGGAAGAGGAAAATCCAAGAGAAACAAACTGAAGTCCCAGAAATAGCTGATACTCCTGAGGGGATCAGGCTAATAAATGTAAAAGCTCATGAAGAGGCTAAAACCGCAAATGAAAGAATGAATTTATCAATATTTCCTCCTACTTCTGAATCTCCCAAAGAGAAATCTCCTGAAGAGCTATTTCCTGAAAAGGAACAGGTACCAGAGAATAATGTGATCTCAATACATTATATGAGTACTGGAGAAATATTGGATAGAAATAAAACCGTTGTCAACAACGCATTTTCATTTAAGGTTGCTCTTGACATTAGTAGAAGTAATGATGAAAGTGAACCACAAACTTTCGAAGAATGTCGATGTAGAAATGATTGGCCAATGTGGAAAGGAGCAATTCAAGCAGAGTTAAACTCTCTTAGAAAGAGAGAAGTATTTGGACCTGTAGTTCAAATCCCTAAAGGAAGCACGACTTGTTGCACAAGGTTTCTCGCAGAGACCTGGGATTGATTATGAGGAGACTTACTCCCTGTAATGAATGCTATCACATTCAGATTTTTTATTAGCTTAGTAGTTACAGAATGTCTAGACATGCGTCTGATGGACGTTGTGACAGCAGACTTGTATGGATCACTAGATGCTGACATATACATGAAGGTCCTCGAAGGATATACTATGCCTGAAACATGTAGTTCAAAACCCCGGAGTGTTTATTCTCTAAAGCTACAAAAATCTTTATATGGGTTGAAACAATCTGGTCGTATGTGGTATAAATGCCTTATCGACTACTTGTTAAAGCAAGGATATGAAAATGATCCTATTTGTCCATGTATTTTTACTAAGAAATCAAGCTCTAGTTTTACAATTATTGCGGTTCATGTCGATGATTTAAATCTCGTGGGAACTTCGGAAGAGCTCATAAAAACCGCCGAATATTTAAAGAAAGAGTTTGAGATGAAAGATCTTGGTAAAACAAAGTTTTCTCGGCCTGCAAATCGAGCATTTGCCAACTGGTATTCTTGTACACCAGTTGACATATACGGAAAAGGTCCTTAAGCAATTCTATATGGATAAAGCACAGCAATTGAGTACTCCTATGGTTGTTCGATCACTTGATGTGAACAAAGATCCATTTCGTCCCCAAGAAGAGGGAGAGAAAATTCTTGGTCCGGAAGTACCATATATGAGTGTCATCAATGCACTTATGTACCTGGCAAATTGTACACGACCAGATATTGCATTTTCAGTCAACTTATTGTCTCGATATAGTTCAGCTCCAACTCAACGACATTGGAAAGGAATTAAACACATATTTTGTTATCTCTGAGGAACAGGTTGATTTGGGTTTATTCTATTCAAATGGATTGAAGTCACAATTAATCGGATTCGTAGATGCTGGTTATTTATCTGATCCATACAAAGCTCGGTCGCAGACAAGATATGTGTTCACTTGTGGTGGTACTGCTATTTCATGGCGCTCTGTGAAGCAGACGTTGACTGGTACTTCTTCCAATCATTCTGAAATTATCGCGATTCATGAAACAAGCTGTGAATGTGTTTGGTTGAGATCTATGATACAACACATTCGGGAAAAATGTGGATTATCTTCAATCAAAGATAACCCGACCATATTACATGAAGACAATGCCGCATGTATTACATAGATTAAAGCTGGTTATATCAAAGGAGACAGAACTAAGCATATTTCACAAAAATTTTTCTACACCCATGACCTCCAGAAAAGTGGTGATATTGATGTTCAGCAGATACGTTCTAGCGACAATCAAGCAGATTTATTCACCAAGGCATTACCAACCGCAACATTCAAGAAGCTGGTTAACGATATTTGGATGCACCAACTCAAAGACATATCATGCGAAGTTGAGGGGGAGTAATTGATGCTAAAAGATAAACGATTGTACTCTTTTTCCTTCGTCTAAGGTTTTGTCCCCCTGGGTTTTCCTTGGCAAGGTTTTAATGAAGCAATCTATAGAAAATTTTCACTGTATACTCTTTTTCCTTCACCTAAGGTATTTTTGGGAAACGAATCATAGAACCCAGTAAGTATGCATATTGATTAAACAAAAAAAATAAATATGAACCCTACATGGCGGAATTAGGGTTACCTCTCCTCCGTAGACACGAGCGCACGGTGGACTTATTTCCTTTTGTCTAAACCCAATTACAGCACGGACAAAGCTCGACCGTGAAAAAGATCTCACTTTATAATGAATCAAAGTCAACAACATTAAACGCATATATGTATTAATTATATTCAAATTAAGAGCATAAGTATTCTTACTAACTATAAGGTTCTAATTGTCTTAAATGTTAGAACTAAGACAATTACCTTAAAGCGGTCTTGTTCAATACAAACAAAATGTACTAGCACAATGAGTCGGAACTAGATCTGTTCCCTGTAGTCAAGACAGACCTACTAAAACATTGTACTGCAATCCTACTAATGGTGTGCCAAATTCCATCTAAGATTGTGAACCAAAAACTTGTATTCTACAAGAACCGAAGATCCAATCTTCCGTGTGTAAGCCCTACTCTACACACTAGATCATCTACTATGTAGAATAAAAGACATGCACAACATACAATTATATCATGCAAACATTGCCCATAATAGATTCTCATAAAAAAAGGAATAAAACTGATTAATAATTAACTAATTAAATATTAATCCATTACATAAAAGTATGGCTTTTAGTATAAGTTTCTAACAGGTTTTTCCCATTGGGTTTTTCCTTGGTAAGGTTTTAATGAGGCATATTTTTAGTTTTTGGTCATCCAAGGGGGAGTGTTATAAATGTTTATCTGAAGAATGGATGACCGTACTACCTTGGTTTGTGTGATAGCACAATAAGTGTGTTGGTTGAGCCTTTTGGCTATATATCTGTATCATTCCAACAAAGAGAAAATATACAAGCATGAGAGAAAGAAAAGGCAGAGAGCAAAATACCACTCTGAATAATATTTGAGTAGTCCAGAAGACTAACTTTTCTACATATTTGTGTATAGCACTTTATTTACTTTTCAGCTCTTATTATTTGCTTGGTTTCATAACAGATGTTGAGTTATAGGGAAAAACTTCTAATTCAATGTAAGGTTTCGATCATAAGAAGGTGAGACTCAGGGTATGGAGTTTTGGAGGAAGCTGGGAAGAGAAATAAATGCATACTTGTTGTAAAACAAAATTTTTAAAACTAGAGGGCATGGAGTTTTGGAGAAAGCTGGGAAGAGAAATAAATACATACTTTTGGTAAAACAAAATTCTTAAAACAAGAGATGACGTGACACCCCGCTCTGTATTTAGCTCCGCGTCTAGGAATATATGGTTAATGTAGTAGTGAGAGATTCAAAAGGAAATGAAAATTTCTAATGTTAATGGATCTTTGAAAAGGTAGTCCACCTATGCCAAAACAAGAAAATACACACGCAAGCCAATTGTGGTTGTTCATGAATTGATCAGTGAATGTGACCAAATGCAAATTCTTATGTTTATCATAAATTCTTGCTTCTCTTAGATAAAATTACTTTTCACTATGCAAAATATGGGGGAACTCGTTGATCTCAAAATCTTTAATTTTTTTTGTAAATAGTAGTATTTATATTTTTTTTGTAGAAGAAATTGTTTTTCTACGAAATATATCATGGCTTGCGATTCAAAGTTTATCCAACAATTTATATCCATTAAATCAATTTAGGCATTTCAGGTGCTAATTGAAACATGAAGTTTAAGTATTTATGAGACATTTGGGTGATAGTTTAAAGACTGAAATTTCCGCAAAAATAATTACATGACTTGAAGTTGCATTTGGGCAGCTATAAGCCCTAAAATACTAATGCTCCGTTTAGAATTTGTGTAAAGTGGAAGAAAATAAAGGAAAATTTTACTTTTGTTGAAAAAGTTAATACATTGGTGTTCCATTAACAAAAAACTGTTTTTTTTTTCAAAAATCGAGACAGTTCATTCTCTCACAATACATCACATAAAAAACCGTAAAAAGCCAGTTTATCAAAAAAACTATCTTAGTGGAACACCGTCCTTCAACTATCTCATTTATGTTTATTTCATCCCTAACCTATCCATTGAGTCTTTTTGGTCTTTCAACTATTAGATTTTAGTTAAGAAGGTCAATTCCATCACCTCTCCATTAAATTGATTTGACTGATGATACTAATCTTATTGTAATTTTTCATGATGTCCACTCCAAGATTGGTATTTTTGTGACATTACTTAATTTGCTTTATTAATAATTAGTCCCATTTGGCCTAACCTTTTTTAGGTTATTTTTTCTCCTTAATATTTTCTAAAGTTTTCCTTATGAATTATTGATTCGTCTCATGTGAGCAATCTGAAAAGTGAAATATTATGACCAAACGCTTAAAAACGTTCACTAAAGACAGTAATATTTCAAAATAAGAGTGGTACCCTAACAATTTTAACCAATTACTACCCTTACCTTTATATGGGCATGCAAACGTTTTGGGGAGAAAAAAAACCATTATAAAACTATAATTTCATAAACTTCATGGGCGAAGGCAACAATATAATGCAAATACTGTATTAAATGTTAGATTTATCCCAAAGCAAAACCCTAAAAACTTGTCTCAATTCAAGGCATATGAATCAATTAAATTAAACTCATACCTGTTAGAGATGATGAAGCCATAATCTAGAAGTGAAGTAGAAATTTCCTTGTTCTTCTTGATCGATCAAGTAGCTAGAGAAACCCCAGCTTCCAACGTTAGTTTCCTGTTAGTGCGAGAGAGTATTTGCTACCCCCTTTCCAGATTTTTCTCAAAAGATATGTGTTCAAATGGGCTAAACACACACATATATATATTGGATGAGGGTAGGACCAACTCAATTGCCCAATAAATTTGCCCCAGCCCATTATGAGTCCAAATAACAAAATAGCACTAGGCCCACACTTAACAAAATACATACTAATAAAATTAGATGCATCAAAATGACCCATTACAAAAAATGATCACTAATCGAATGGGTCTACACAAATACTCCGATCAATTTGATAGTCGAACTATCCGGAACTTTTAACATAAATGAATATGTTAGTCCACAAATATATGGAATAAATTTAACATTCTCCCACTTGGACAGCATATGTCATTGTGTAACAAAAGTGTATAATGATATAATCAAACATGTATCTAGATTAGCTAATAAGTGGCCACAACATAGACCATCAAATGTGAGTTAGCACCCAAAACTCATTTCAATGTCCATAAACGGTACATAAGTATTCAGTCATGTAAAATAATGCATCGACAGGATGCATCAGCACACAAAAAAACACTTACGACCAGCGACATAGATGATAGTATGAAAGTGTGGTGTGGATAATTATACAAAAGGTGATAAACACATCAATTTCTGCAAGATCCATGTGTCCGCCCATGACACTAGGCCTACTGAGACTGAGTCAATTTGTCTCAGATTACAACCATGCCTATTGAGACTAGAACAAAATGTCTCAAATTTCAGCATTAATAATGTCATAATCAACAAAAATGCACGCATAGCAATATATGACAACAAATCATATTGTGCATACGTAAATTCTCGAGAATAGCACAAAAGGTACATTGTCATTAAAACATTTAAAACAATACATAGAACTCCCACTAACTAAATACAACAGAAGACTCTACCAATCCCATATGAGCCACATGCTCTTGAAAAACTTTAAGAGTCAGACCTTTAGTTAGTGGATCAGCCAACATTTGTTCTTTGGAAATGTGGTCAACATTTATGTATGACGCCATAATTTTCTCTCTAACAAACAAGTACTTTATGTCAACATGTTTGGAGCGTGAAGAACTCCTAGTGTTTCGAGAGAAAATACTGCGGCAGAATTATCACAAAATATCTTTAGTGGCTTGGAAATGGAATCAACAATTCCTAATTCGAAAATAAAATTCCGCAGCCACAAAGCATGACATATAGCTTCATAACAAGCTACATACTCTGCTTCCATAAGTCGAGGTAGCTGTAAGTGTCTGTTTGTTACTTTTCCAAGATACAGCTCCGTCTGCCATCATAAACACATAACCAGAGGTTGATTTTCTGTCATCTACACAACCAGCATAATCAGCATCAGTATATCCAACCACATCTAGAATACTGGAGTGTCGGTAAGTAAGCACAAAATCCTTGGTACCCTGGAGATACCTCAAAAACTTTCTTTGCAGCTTTCCAATGATTCAAACCAGGATCACTCAAGTATCTTCCAAGTACCCCAACAACATAAGCTATATCAGGTCATATACAAACTTGAGCATAAATGAGACTACCGACTAGTGATGCATATGGGATCATTTGCATATGATCTCTCTCTTCATCATTTTGAGGACATTGAGACTTCGACAATTTGTCGCCTTTCACCAATAGGTGCTTTTCCAATAGAACAAGACTACGTATTAAACTTGCTTAAAATTTTCTCAATGTAGGTTTTCTGAGACAAGCCAAGAATACCACTAGTTCTATCACGAAGAGATTAGATACCCAAAACATATGACGCCTCACTAAGATCCTTTATATCAAAATGAATAGAAAGTAATTCTTTTGGCTCAGTCAAAAGTGCAGTATCATTAGTGGCGAGTAGAATGTCATCAACATATAACACAAGAAAGATATAGCTACTCCCACTGACCTTCATATATATGCACTGATCTGCAATATTCTCCTTAAAGCCACAAGAAGAGACAATCTCATCAAATTTCAAGTACCACTACCGCGAAGCTTGTTTAAGCCCATAAATGGATTTCTTAAGTTTGCACACCATGTGCTCTTTACCACTTGCAACAAAACCATCAGGTTGCACCATATACACATCTTCATACAAATTTCTATTCAGAAAAGTCGTTTTCAGATCCATTTGACGCAGCTCCAAATCAAAATGAGCAAATAAGGCCATGATTATCCGAAAAAGAATCTTTAGTGGAAACTGGTGAGAAGGTCTCCTATAGTCAATTCATTCTCTTTGGCTAATACCGTTAGCTACAAGTCTTGCCTTATACCTTTCCACTTGGCTTTTTACATCTCGTTTGGTTTTAAACACCCATTTACACCCAATTGGTTTGCAACCACTTGGCAACTCAACCAAATCCTACACTTCATTTCATTTTGGGACATGGAATCCAACTCATCATGCATAGCATCTATCCAATATTGAGAATGAGAGCTATGAATTCCCTCATCAAAAGTAACTGGGCTAGAGGACATACCGACATCATACTCATGCTCCCACAAATAAACAATATAGTCATTCGGAATTGCAGATCTTCGAGCTCTTTCCGACCTCCTTAAAGTATTATTAGAAGTACCCTTAATATTTTCTAAAGTTTTCCTTTTGAATTATTGGTTCGTCTCATGTGAGCAATCTGAAAAGTGAAATATTATGACCAAACGCTTAAAAACGTTCACTAAAGACAATAATATTTCAAAATAAGATTGGTACCCTAACAATTTTAACCATTTACTACCCTTACCGTTATATATGGGCATGCAAACGTTTTGGGGAATAAAAAAAAAACCATTATAAAACTGTAATTTCATAAACTTCATGGGTGAAGGCAACAATATAATGCAAATACTGTATTAAATGTTAGATTTATCCCAAAACAAAACCCTAAAAACTTGTCTCAATTCAAGGCATATGAATCAATTAAATTAAACTCATACCTGTTAGAGATGATGAAGCCATAATCTAGAAGTGAAGTAGAAAACTCCTTGTTCTTCTTGATCGATCAAGTAGCTGGAGAAACCCCAGCTTCCAACGTTAGTTTCCTGTTAGTGAGAGAGAGCATTTGCTACTCCATTTCCAGATTTTTCTCAGAAGATGTGTTCAAATGGGCAAAACACACACACACACACACAAATATATATATATATATTGGATGAGGGTAGGACCAACTCAAGTGCCCAATAAATTTGGCCCAGCCCATTATGACTCCAAATAACAAAATAGCACTAGACCCACACTTAAGTAAATACATACTAATAAAATTAGGTGCATCAAAATGACCCATTACAAAAAAATGATCACTAATCGAATGAATGGGTCTACACAAATAATCTGATCAATTTGATAGTCGAACTAATCCGAAACTTTTAACATAAATGAATATGCTAGTCCACAAAATATGGAATAAATTTAACATTAAAATCTAGTTTTCTACCTCGACCAATTTTCCCAGAGATCATGAAAAACTTCAATAGAGCTACTTTCATCAATACATTTAAGGCAAAATCTACAAACAAGCCAGTGGGCAGTCGATGGTGGCTTTCATGCGCCTTCATTCGAGTACTTTTTTTTTCTCACCAGCGTACCTTTACTACTAGTTGAATGTGTAGTGTTAGATTTGGGCTGTAGCTCAATGGTCTTGCTCCTGGAGTTTGAATCCTAAGATGGAGGTCGTGAATTCGGGTTGATGGAGCAGAGGTCGGACCCCTGTAGTTAATCTAGGGGTGTGCACAGTTCAGGTCGGGTTTGGTGCCCACCCGCCACTTGAACTGAATTATTCGGGTTGGGAAAAACTGGAACCTATCACCGACTGACCAACGGAAACCGACCGAATCACTGTTTCGGATTGACCGGTCGGGTTGCCCATGTATTGGAAAAAAAAAAAACAGGGTGTAAAATCTATGTTCAATCGTTCTACAAAAAAGAAAGGAGTTTGTCTATGTTGTGCCCACGTGATCAAACCAACACACTTGTTTTTAGATTGAGTTTGAAACAGTGCGTTTCATTTAGGAACATCTGTTAGAAGAGAGAGAGAGAGAGAGAAGAGGGAGAAAGTGTAGGTGGCGGTGACAATGGTAACTGTGCAGTTAATGGTTCGTTTTAGGCTTTGATTTTGAGTGAAGAGAGAAATAGGATTAATGATTGAAAATAAGAGTAATAGAGAGAGCGTGAGAGAAATGATTGGAGATATGGGATAATAAGTAGAAGTAGGGATAATGATTCGAAGGAAATAGGGGTAAAAAAAAAAATTAATTCATTATGGGTGCTTTGGCAAAAAAGTAAAAAATGATTTTTTGGTTTTTTCATTTTGTCTTCACTCATTTCTTTTTTTACATTTATTACTTTTGCTTCAAGTTTTCGTAGTTTATTGATTTGTCTCAACGAGACGAATCCAAAAAGCATAAAATTATGGTTGAAACTATTTTTTTTAATAAAGCCAAAATTAATCCAATAAACTAGTTTATTTTCGGTTTTACTCAAAAAATATTAGTTTTACCCATAATTTTATTCGTTTGGGATTTGTCTCATCGAAATAAATCAATAAACTACGAAAACTTGACGCAAAACTAACAAATGCAAAAAAAAAAAAAAAATTTTGAATAAAGACAAAACGAAAAAACTAAAAATCCATTTTTTGGCTTTTTTGCCAAAGCACCCACGACCCAAACTAAACATAATGAATGGAAGCCTGCAGCCCTACAATTGAAGACTGAGGGGTGTTCCACTGAGGGAGTTTTGTTTTAAAACTGCCTTGATTTTTGTGTTCACACCTTTTTTATGTGATGTATTGTGAAAGGATGACCTGTCTTGATTTTTGAGAAAAACTAGTTAATGGAACACCCCTTATTGAAGTATGTGAAAGGCTCTAGATCATGACACATGTACTTAGAGTAGTAATATATATTGGATCGGTTCGGGTGTCACCGAAATTAATTTATTAACCCGTGGGCGGGAAAGGTTAAGGCTCCCACCCGCAACGGACCGCTGCTTTGTTAAAAAACCGACCGTTGGACGTCGGACCTGGTCGCATTAGAGTTTGGAAGAAAAAAAAAAGTATAGTGTCAGTTTCATGTAGGATTCTTTGAGTTGTGGAGCAGATTGACCAAATTAGCCTCATGTTATTTCTACCCACTCGTGACCCTCCTTTTCACATTTTCCGATGACGCAAGGAATGTAGCCGATAAAAATAAAATATACTGTAGTTAACACTCTTTTGTTTCTCGTGTGAAGGTAGTGGCGGCTCTATGAATTTTTCTTAGGGTGTTCATAAATTCTTATGCTCTACTATCTCTATAAACCACAACAAAATGTAGATAAAAAAATTTCCATTAATATCGACAATGCCACCCAAAAACAACAAATAAAGTATATTGCAATTGCCTTCGACGAGTTTTCATACTTTGAAACCATTGCATAATAGCCTCGTTATCAAAAAATTAAAAAGCATCAACAAGCATTCTACTGTCTATATCATCCTAGATTGTAAATGTAATCAATCTTTCGCAAAAACCAATAGAGTAGCACATATAAAATTACAAATCTACAATCGAAATTACCTAATCACTTAAAATAACAAAGAATAGATTAAGAGAGAGTTAATGGTCTTACTTTTTAGGGCAAAGCTTGATAAGTGTGTAAAGACAAACAAACTCCCAATAGTTTTTTTGGGTTTCAATTTGAATTGAACTTGGGCTTTTTTTATTGGCGGAAGTGTTCAATACTTGGTCCTTTTTATTGGGCAAGATGTTCAATTTGTTAGGGCATGGGTGTTCAATTTAGTTTGGGTAGAGTGTTCAACAATAGACTATCCAAAAATTTCTACACTTATTCTAAAGGATTTTTTTTTGTTTGGGTGGTCATGTGACCATCCATATCACAATGTGCTTCTGTGTGGAGGATTAGGTAGCCCCTTTTGCATTCCGTCCCAAATTTGAGTATTGATTTTTACTATTTCGGATACCTCAAAAAATAGTATACATTTTCAAAAAGCCTATTTGATTGGAAGGGAAATAACCCTAATAATTGAGAATAGGGGTAATGATTAAAGAGAGATAAAGAGAGAAATGAGAATACTAATTAAAAATAATGGAATGATTGAAGAGAGAAATGAAAGTAATAATTGAAAAAACCACTCTGAAAACGCAAAACGAACAAAATCTTTATACCTTTTTGGGCATTTGAGACTCAATAGTTCTTTTTCCTCTTGCTTTTGTATTTTGATCGGGTAGATTAGCTGTCATTTTGGGATAGTAATGTCTAATTTCTGGCAACGTGCCCTTGACGGATTAGGGATATTTACCGGCGTGACGGAAAGTCGAAAAATACAAACTTCAGTGTACTGTTTACACTTTCTTACATATCTTAATTCATACAATTTTATACATTTTCACATATTTCAATACACTTTTTAAACCATAATGACAGCTCACCAGGCTAATTTTAGAATTTTCCTAGTTTGTTTGCTCAGGTTGTATTACGGAGTTGTGTTTATCGGGGTTTGCTTCCCTGTGGCTTGTGGTTCTGTAGCTCTCTAATTTGATCCTCGTGAATCTTGTGTTTAATGACAATGGCAGCGATTTCTCTATAATAAAATCTGAACGAATTAGTTGTGAAATTTAGACAATTACTTATTGTACTCTAATTTTCTCGGGCAACATAGTGTTGAATTGTGTAGATGAAATTTTAGAGTAAAAGTATAATTATTTTGACAAATAATTGTGTAGATGGAATGTGGTCAAGGTAATTTTGCTGGGGAAAGGGAGGGGGAAAGGGAGATACGGGGAGAGTTGGTAGTGCTTGTGTGCTTGAGAACAATCTTAGCCTCATGGTTAAAGAGCAAACGACGTCGCGTTGACGCTCTTAGTGTATGGGCAAATTAATAAAAGATGACAAGCCGTTGTGTACATTTCTGACTATGGATGCCAGTATTATTTCAGTAAGTTAGTAACTAGAATCTGTAATGATATTTTTAGTATATTAAGTAGTTTATAATATGTAATAATTGAGATGATTTGCTCTGCAAGTTATTTCCAAATAATACTCAAGATTCTTTTTGACCTATATTCATATATAGAAATAACTTATTTGAGAGGGTATTTTTTAAATCCCACCATATCCGCTACTATTGAATTTTTTTTTAGATTATCCCCGCCTCCATATGGGGCGAGGCGGAGCAGGTATCCATTGGACACGGAGGAAATTGCCATCCCTAAGAGGCACGTGGGATGAGTAATAGTGCATGCAATGTGATAAAAAAAAAATTGTAGCAAATATTTAATGAATATTAATAATAACATTTTCTTAAGGTAATATTGATAATTTCTACTTAGGAAATCCTAAAAATTATTGAAGAATTTCAAATATGGAACAATAACAAGTAATTTTATTTTCAAGTGGAAAGATAGAAATTTTAATTAACAAAATTGTCTAAAAGGATTATTCATGCCCATTTTGATGCAAAAATAAATAAACAAAGGCAACATGGTAAAAAAAACAACTCATAATTTATTTTGATGATTATACTCCCAATCTCTATTCCTGTTGCAAAATACATTTTACATATTCATCCCAAATACCTATAGATTCATAATACATTTTGGCCATAATTTAAAATAAATTTTTTTTTTAAAAAAAGTTAAAACTTGGGCCTCCCAAACACCCCTTTGTGACTAAGAATTTACCCAAATGGAAACAAAGAAGAATGTTTGCTATGGATGACGTCGCATGCACGCGAATGTCAAGCAGCGGTTGTTAGTCCTAATAAAATCGATCAAAATCAAAACCTCAGCGACGCAGATCTGGCACTGATACAGTACAAGCACCTACACCTCTGTATCAAGCTATCTCTCTCTTTCTCTCTCTCTCTCTCTCTCTCTTCTCGATTGTTGTTTTCCATGGGCAATGTAGATGCTTGAGCATAATATTTATGCTGCCTCATAACTAAAAGTAGCAATAATACACGGACCTTCCTTTAAGTATTTTTTTCCCGGGGCCAGAAGCCTGGTTTTCTTTAGGAGTGCCCACGGTTCGGATTGGTCTAGATTGACATATATCCAATCCTAATCCGCGAGTCACGGTTTTTTGAAAATAAAATCCGTGCCCGATCCAAAAGTCTCACGATTCCGTTCCAATCCGATCCGCAAGTCACGGAGCGGTTCCGGATTTCTCCACGGATTTTCATTTTGGACAAATTAATTGAACCAATCTAAACTTGAACATTATGGAATCAAAATAGATAACCAAAAAACAAAACTCAAAAATCATTTTGGAATTCCAACATTGTAGGCTATAAATTTGAGCTTGAGCATTGTAAAAGGTGAACACCAAACTTGTTAAATATGCCAACAAATACATCTAAGACAGTTACGAACACAAAACTAAGATATCATTTTGGAATTCCAAACAAAGTAGGCTACAAAATTTGAGCTTGAAAATTGTGAATTAGTAAAAGTAGATTAAATCATTTATCTATACATATATATTTATTTATTTTAAAAAAAATTATATATAATAAAAATCTCATGGTTCGAATCAGTTAATGTAGACACCCCAATCCGGACCCCTGCGATTCCGTGACTTCCCTAAGGATGAAAGTGCCTAAAGAGAGCATGCGAGGCTTGATTGAGGACTTGAAAGCCCCCATATACCCTTTAAGAACCCACCAAAACACTTCTGAAACCCTACAAACTGTCCCGGAACCTCAAAACACCCACACCTGGATTGCCTCACAAACACCTAGACTGGCCAAGTCCAGGCGCCTATAAGGACTCCAGGGGCCTGGACCTGATGATTCCAAGCGCCCGCACTAAGTCTAGACGCCTTGAGTTGAACAGTGCAGGCGCCTGGAGCTCAACCCAGGTCGAGTGTTGTTCAAGTTGATAATGGGCGGGAACGATATCCTCAGGGATTTTTTTGTAGAGTCAGTTAGAGAGATGGTGGGGGAGCATCATTAACCCTAACCTTGCCCCCTAAGGTGACCCCTAAACCACCTAATGGCCCCTTTTGAAACATAGTTTGCCTATAAAAGCTATCCTCCTCTTCCATTTAAGGGGATGCTCAACCTCACTCACAACCTAGCTGTAATACTGCTGAAATATTTCCAGAAAATCATCCTAAACTCCATTTCTCCTTCTTTCATTCACTTTCATTCCTAACAAAGCCTTCCCCATACAACTAAAATACACTATATTCCTCACTCTTCACCACAAAACCTTGGCAAAAGTATCCATATCAACCTTTTACATTCCAGAAAACCAAAGTCCAGTTTATTAAACCATCAAAAATTCCCAAAAACTAAACCCAAAGTCCATCAAATCAAGCCTTAAAGGTAGTACTTCTACCTAGAATGCTCTAATAGGTCCTGAGGGGACTCAACCAAGTTCTTGATAGTCTTCTATACTAGTGGAGGACTTGGGAGAAGTTCAAACCACACAAGAGGAGAAAATAAAACTTGCATCTGTACCAGATCAAGGCGCCCGGATTTTCTCAATATAGGTGCCTGGATTCTCTTCCCCTTTGTTGTGTTTTGCTGTTTTACTTACTCTCTTTTGGTTATTTGAAGCATTAGTTGATGATTTGTGCATGCATTCATCACTATATGGACATGAAAAATCATTTCAAGGCATGACAAATGATATCTTGAAAGCAAGTTAGTGATCCAAAAGAAAGCATTTTGCCTTTTGATCAAGAAGCATATGACAATCTTGGTTGTTATCTATTTGCAACGTATACGAGGTTGCATTCATTGGTATGATGATAATTTTCGTATTCTCTTCTTTAGATTGTGTAACTTGTGTAATAAAAACACCTAGCAATCTAAAGTAGTGGTTCAATTGGACGGTATACTATTTTCATGAATCTTCAGATTTGGAGTTAGGCACTACAGATGTAGCGCCCCTACTATTAAGACCAAAAGGTATTGGCCTATTCTCAATTTTGTCATCAATCAAGTCATATTTTACATTTTTTTGGATGTTCGATTTGCTAGATGAACGCCTGATTTTTAAGTCTTGCAATATTTTGTTGTTTTAGGCTTTCTCAATCTCCTTGATTAGTAGATGATGGAAAAGGCGGAGTCCCAGAAAAATAGGTGCCTCAGGTTAAGATATGGACTTTGGGTAGTGTTGGAATAGGTGGGGAAACATATAACTTTATTATCTATTGAATCATGCCGAAAGTTTGACAGATTTTCCTTCTTTGGTTTACGTTAAGTAACTCTTATTTCTTTTCCATATTTCAGTTTGTTGGTTTCTATTGTTTCTAAATGTTCTCTACGTTCATTTTGGACATATGGAAATATGAACTTACCATTATATATACTTTTTGGTATCACGCAAGGACAAACTTTGGTAATTAATTCATGTTTTGGTGGTACTCTTCACTTGATGTAATGAAACTCCCATGTCAACCTAATTCTTTATTGCATAGTTACAGGCCAAGAATTAAGCTTTTAATTTTATAACAAGTTTCTTTTGATTTCATTTTCTCTTCTTCTTTCTTTTCGGTTTTTGCTAGATAATTTTTAAATTATGATGATGATAAAGCTATGGAAGGGTTTTCCAACCAAAATGGGTTTTTTTTAATCTTTACCTTTTTGTTATTTTATCCGCAATTATGAAAATTTTGGTCCCCGATCACTCTAAGATAGAAGAATTGGTATAGTTTTTACCTTTTGCAAAGTTTGACGTTCTGAATGCAGGTTTTTATTTTTCTTTGTTAATTGGTTGTTGTCCCTCTGCTTCGGCCTTTTGGCTAACGGCGTTGGTGTGTTTCTGTATCCAAAAATGATATACCTTTGTGGTAAACTCCTCCCCGATCACTCTAAGTTTGTTTTAGATAATTCTTTTGAAAGCTATGTAATATGTTTTTCTTAATCTCTTTAATTCTTTTTTCAGGTTCTATTCGTTATTGCGTGGTAGGTTTGCCAGAAGTTCCAAGTGCTCATTAGGTAAATTTTGGGTTATTTAGTTTTCTTCGAGGTTGTGAAGAATTTGGTTAGTGTATTTTCATTGCTAATATTTAATATTTGTGAAGTTGTATTTTTTTGTTACAAGTGGGCTCTTAGTTAAAAAGAATTACTAAGCATTTGATGAGTAGCTAAAGCATGAAACAATCAGTTTGACTGGTTATTGGCCATACAAGTCCCTTTTTTGGTGGAATGTCTCATTTTAGTGTGAAAATAACATCTAATCTGTATCATGTTGTAGCACTTTTCATTGAGGGTAAGGTATGGATGTTTGTAGCCTCAATTAGTTACAGAGTGCGTTCAGGTAAAATGCGTTTCCTCAATGGCGATTGGCTCCGAAAGTATACTTTGAAGTAGATTTTTCCATTAAAAAATATTAGGATTCTTACATTAGCTCTTGGTTTAGTTATTGGGCGAAATTAGTTGAGTTCAAATTACGTCACGTCATGCCTTTAGGCACAGACAATCCCTAGTATATATATACAATGGGCTTCACATAAGGGACCCTTATGGGGGAGAATATGCGGACCAAACAACAACAGCCGTTGGATGAGATCCAACGGCTCAGATTTTAAAATTAAATCTTGCGGATCCTAACTGGGTAAATACCCATTTCGCGGGTCAAACATATTCTACGGGTTAAAACCCGTTTCCAACTATCCCCAAATCAAACACGACCAGAGGGGGGAGAGAGAGAGAGAGAGAGAAGAGAAGAAAAACCAATGAAGAAGAAGATCACGATCTGGAACGAAGAAGAAGAAAATTGGAACAACCAAACCAAGGTCTCTCTCTCTCTTTGTTCGCTAATGGAACTGTTTTTCTATTTCTTTGTCTGGTTCGAAAAGCTAGGGTTTCGATTTCAATTTTGAAAAACTAGGGTTTTGATTTCGATTTCGATTTAGGAGCTCTCTCTCTCCCTCTCTCTCTCTCTCTGTGTTCACTAATGGAGTTTCTGTTCATTTGTAAGTTGCAGTTTCTCTCTCTGAGCTTAATCTTGCTTCATATTCTATTTTCAACATACTGCAAGATTGCCCACTGTTGTAATCAGTTAATGACTTTTGGTTTATTAGCTTTGGTTGAATTTGGTGCTCAAACTGATTTGTTGTTATCATGATGATTTTTTCAAGTAATTTTTTCACGTCGGAGTCATATTCTTCCAAACTATCCAACACTTGTTCATTCTTCGTACCAAGTGGTTCTTGGATTTTTAGCCGATATATACCAATTTTCGAAACAATTCACCAAAATATACCATTTTTCAAACTATTTTAAAAAATATGTCATGCCGCATGTGGAAAGTGCGGCATTCTACGTGGCACGCGAACCCCCTGTCCCACGTGGCCGAGCCGTCCACGTAAGCGAATGCCGCATCTTGGAAGTGCGGTATTGAATCCAATGCCGCATGTTCAACATGCGGCATTGTACTAATAGGCTGTAAATACTGATTTCCTAAACTAGGATGATCCTGCTCCAAATAGCAACCTCCAAATTAAAACAAGCCAATTTTCAACTCTTAAGTGGTGTTCCCAGAATAGGGAAAGAACATTGGACACATATAACGATTTTAGTTTGGCTAAACAAAACTGAAGTTGATTATATTACTTCTGTTTTGAACAATTTTACCCAACCCTACAACAAAATAAGGACAGTATGGAACCAGAAATTTGAAAGCTAAAGGTTTTTTTTTTTTTTAATTAGTAATTGAAAGCTAAAGGTTGTGTACTGATCTTTGAAACAATGTAATTTAGGGTGCATTTGCTTTAGTGGCTCAAAGCTCGTGGGCTTAAATAGAGCTTACATAGTTACACGATTCTTCTCATTCAATTTTGAAAAGGAATTCTAAAGGAAAAAATGATTTAGACTACCCGAATAATTAACCTAGGAAAGAGAGAACGAACGATGGTGGAGGCCTCCACCTCATAAAACCCGACGTTACCCACTCACTGGAGGTGAGCCATCATCCGTTCTCTCTTTCCTAGGTTAATTATTTATTCGGGTAGTCTAAATAATGACACTTCAATAGACATTTCATGAACGAAGCCACTAATTTTTGCTTTTGTTGAAAATTGCATTTCACTAACTAAAAACGGGATATTACAAGAGTGGAAAATAGCAAGTTCAAAGAAAACATCAGCTTAACAAAACATCATCTACAATAATCGACCTTTACAAACAGAGTAATCTTGCCGAATCCGCAACATTGGTTCGTTTAGCAAGGAAAAGGAAACGTTGTAGAAACAGAAACACAAGGTGTAGCAGCAGCACAAACACTCCAATTACGACGGTTTTTCAAATTGGGGGTCAGCAAATCAGATTATCAAATCACTACAAGCACTCCAACTTAGTTTCTCAAATTGAGGATTTTTCAATTTATTTTGAAAATTTGGGTTTTTTTCTTTTTTTTTTTAATCAGGAACTCATTTTAGAGTTCATAGAAAAAAAAAAACAACGCAGCGTGTGCGAGAGAGAGAGCTGTGTTCGAGAGAGAGACAGAGAGGACCTTCGTGGATGGATAATGGCGTCGCCCAAAAGATTCTCGCCAATGGTGGTGGTCGTCGCCGGTGGGTTGGTCGTCACCTCTGTCTAGAGTAAAATGAAAATGAAAATGAAAGAAGGGGAGGACGATCCACGGTTTCTTTTCTTTTCTTTTCTTTCTTGTTGTTTTGCCAGTCCAAACGACATCATTTTTGGACTAGTTGTATCCATGTGTCCCTTGGTTATATGTGTAGCGTTTTTAACAAATAAAAAATAAAAAAATGATAGAAACACAACTATCCAAACATAACTAACAAAATAACCTCACATACACGTAGGTTCCACACATTAATTATGCGGGACCCACGTGTATATGAGGGATTGTGTTCTGTGTTATGTCCAAATAATTGGGTTCTTAACATCTCTCTAAATTAACTAAATAAAAGTGCGAAAAGCGGAGTGGTGGCCCAACCACACGACAGACATCATCTACTCATATACATTAGGTGGTGGTTTCAAACCCCACCCATCCCATTCCCAATGGCTTAGACACCATCTACTCAGGTAATGGTTTCAAACCCCCAATGGCTTAGACCATTGATTATGTTAAAATATTTCGTCAATTACTAAAATTTACCCCATTATATCAACCCTTTTTAAAACTTTCATACACTCGAGTGATTTTATTTGTTAAGAACACGATGTGATTTTTATATCAAACGAGAACAAATAGTGATTTTATCAACCATCTCATTCAATGGAATTGTAAAAAAAATCAAATGGAAATCCATCCTTAGACTTTTTTGTAAAGTAAGGGAACAAAGTGAAGTTAAAAGAATCTCAGTGGAGAAATCTGCATTTACCAGAAACTTGAAGGATGTCAGTGGAATTTACTCAACGAAGTTTACCAGAAACTTGTGCCTTCATCTAAAGGAACCTAATAGGGTAGAATCCTAACAATGTGTCTTGACAGATTGCAACATTTAAAGAACCTAAAACAAAGAGTACATTAAACACAAAACAAGCCGAAGTCTTAAGCAAAAAAAAGCCGAGTTGCAGAAATTCCCTAGCAATACAACAACTCATATGCAGGCAAAAAAATGGCTACTTCTGTGCTACATTACCTTTAAAACCTCAAAATATAGGAAGAGGAAGCCAGCCTTTCTTAGAAATAGCTAAACTGGTATAAAATTGGCATCCATAACACAAGAACTGGTTTACGCTACTAATTTTCCACTAAACACACCCCTGGATGGTGGAGGTGAGTGATGAAGTTCTGTGCTTAGGGTTTTGGATGGGGGTTTAAATCCAAGGGCTTCAATTGTCATAGGGGGTTACCAATTAGAGGATAATCTTTTGGAGTTCAATTTGGCTACTTCTATGTTTGGATTTAGCTCCTCATTGTTGATGAGAGACACTAGTTGTTTTGAGTTCTGACCTCAAGTTGTATCCCATTCCTAGTGAGGCACTTTGATTTGTGAATTAGAACAAGTTCCTCTGTAACTCCATTTTGGAGGGTTTTTTTTTTCCCAATGAGATGACATATTATATAGGCAGGCATGCTCACAATTTAAATTTATTTTTTTTATAAGTGGATGTCGGAGTCAGATTGCGCACACCACGACTAATTTCGGGGTCCTGTAGGTAACACATGCAATTATAAATAGAGGAACTTTTGTTACGCAGGCAATTGCAGAGCAACGATAACACAATGTTTAGATACTTGCATTTGACTATGTAACGATGAAAATTATTAGGGAAAATTTCAAAGGTCAAGTTAAATTACTTGAATTTCGAAGGGAAAATAATACACGAAGGCTCCATTTGTTTCAGTATAAAATGTTTTACATTGAAAAATAATTTCCCTATAAAATCATTTACAGAAAAATATTTTCTTCGCAAATATTTTCTGATGTTTGGTTTGCTTCGAAAAATATTTTCCAATATCACTTCAAAAATCAACTCCTTTGGCAGAATGAACAAGAGAGAACGAGAGAGAGAGAGAGAGATACCGTGGTGGTAGTCTGCCACTAAGCGGCGTGAGAGAGACCTTCAAAGCTGTTCCTTTTTTACCGGAGGTGGGAGGCAGTATGGTCGGTGGCGGCGGCGGGGATCGTGGTCGACGGCGGTGGTCGGAATCACCCGAGATCGCCCTTTTCGCCCAAATTCGCAAAGCTGTGGATGGGGAGAAAGTTGAATGCCGTACGCGTGTTACATCTGCGGTATTCAAAATTTGAACCCTAATGCCGCACTTCCGAGATGCGGCATTCGCTTACGTGGACGGCTCGGCCACGTGGGACAGGGGGTTCGCGTGCCACGTAGAATGCCGCACTTTCCACATGCGGCATGACATATTTTTAAAAATAGTTTGAAAAATGGTATATTTTGGTGAATTGTTTCGAAAATTTGTATATATCAGCTAAAAATCCAGTGGTTCTTCACTTGAGTTGAGGAGTGTAAAGAACTTCGGAAGAAGCTCCAAAGGATACACATAGCTGTAATGGTGACTCTGAGTAAAGTATATCTTGCAAAGACTGCATTCTGAAAATGGAAAAAAAAAAAAAAAAAACTTGGATCAAGACTATGTAATATCCAAACTCTTGGAAGAAAAAAATCAAGTCCGTGGATTAATTAAGCAGTAAATGCCAAGGTTTTCATGGCCTGTTTGATGTAAACGTTATTTCAAATTGCACTGAAAAAGAATACGGCAACTTCGTCAAGCCGCAGTACACTTTCAGAGGTTTGAATGCAGAATGAATGTCTTTACAATAATAGAACATAGCTAGTAAATTGTTGAATTTTATTTTTGAAAAATTGGATTATTTTTAAGTTCTCATTTTGCTAATAATTTACTATTTTTTAAAACCTCTTAATTGTTGGAAAATATTATAGGATGTAATATTTCCTTTTAGGTGTGAATGTAAATTGACACCTTTTGGAGTCGTGTCGTTTGAGTGGCAATTGTTCATTGTGGACGGACGCGCCCTTTATGAACAAATGTGCCCCTTCCCTTGGTGACTATTTGTAGAGTCACCAGTTAGTCTATAAATAGTGTGTCCTTCATTCATTTTGATATATATATAAAAAAAAAAATTCTTGTATTTTCGAGTCTTCATATGAGAGAGTACAAACACAAGTATGGTTCGCATACCGAACAGATTGGAGTGCTACTTCCGTTCGGTGAAGATCAAGTAGTGCTGGGAGATAGACGTCCATGCAAACCGTAAGCACCGTAGCGGGGGCGAATCTGTCTTAAGTACAGAGTGTTAAACACTCGCCTTGATCACCATTTCGTTTTCATCGATTTCCAGGTTTTGAGTTTTAATTTTATTGCATTCATATTTTGGTTTTATCACAAAAAGTAAACATTTTTCCAACAATCTTAAGACAGACTATGTGTTTACTTTTGTGTTTATATGCATAAGTACAGTTAACAGAAACTTTCTGCTCCTTGAATTATTTTCTTCGCTTGTTTCAACATATTGCAAAGTGGTAGAATCTGACAATCATAATGTGTAAACATATTATCATCATGGTCATTGTAGGCCATTAATTGGTACTCGGAGTACCACGATCCTAAAATATTCAGTGGAATTGAAAATGGACTTTGGCACACTTAGGCATTAGTTTGTTTCCCAATTGCATGTCAATTCTGCCGCGACCGAACCATTTTGATCAAAGTGATGCGTCACTTTGTTTCGAAGTGAACCAAGATGTTTGACATCATCTTTCTTTGATAGGTATACACCTGTTGGTTGCCTATTTATTCTAAATCCCTTTTCATTTTGTAAGAGTTTGGAAGATTTCAGTCCCATAAAATTAAGTGGAATTGATTTATATGCTATAGAGAGTACCCAGTGAATATGATAGGGTACATAGAATGCATGTCGCAGTTAGCATAAAATGTGGGGGTTGCTCCTTGCTACTGTATCTTGAAACAGAAGAGATGAAAAGAGAGTTTTGACATTGTCATAAACTATGAAAATTATTTTGATAAATTCTGAATTGCTTTCAGAATTGTGTGGGGAGCAAATAATTTCCACAAAAGCTGTTTGTTGCACTTTTTGAGATGTCCAACCATATTTGAAGGATAAAGTATTCTAAAATGAGTATCCAATTTAATGTTTTATAATCCAAGGGTGGATTTAATTAAACAATTGGAGTGCAACAGTGATTTGGAAGTCCTCACGCGTGTGTAGCATGGTCAACAATTGAGTCTGATCAACTCATTGCATTAGACAAAAGCTAGTAGGTGGAGTGGCTAAGCCATCCTTTAGAGGATGTTCCTATGTGGTTTGTTTATGTGCCTGGATTAATAATATGATGACCATCGGAAGTTGGAAAGGCATAGAGGACCACGAAGAACGGTAAGTCTCGATTTTATAGACATGTACCGTTAAACATTCGTTTTCGCTAAAGAATGAGTTAACGAAATAAATGTAGTGACACTTTTTGGTGGTCACAAGTATGTTTGAGTAAAATACAAGTATGAGTTAATAGTTGTGACATTGATACCTGTCCGGACTTAAAACAATCATGTCAAACTATAGGTGAGTATGTGAATATTCTAGATTATCACATAATTGTGGGGGAAGTGGTGCTTTTATGCAAATAACTGGGTTTTTGCAAGTAACTCATACGTGGCTTTTTAAAATTACTCATATGAGTAATTTAATTAATTCTGTGCCAAAGATTGCAGATTATTCTTTGATTGGTATTCATAAGTTTGACAGTCATAGTTATAAAGGCACGTGATAGTATGGTAAGTCTTGACATGATAATTGCAAACACAATACCATACACCACTTTGTTCTCAATTGAAATTAGCACCATTGAAGGTCAATAATGAAATACGGATCCGTTAACCAAATGGTTTTGACCAGAGAACAAACATCATCGAGGGGAATGAGTTTAAAGCCTACCAATTAAAAGGCTCTATAACGGCAACCTAACCTAGCTGACTGGAGATCCCAAGATCTAGGTTCAACGGGACAACCGAGTTATATGAGACTTAGGAGTATCACTAAAGAGATATATCTCTCCAACTCATTCCTATGGTGAAACAGTGATGCCTGCAGCGATTTAGGTTAAGTTTTAACTTTTAATGATTCTTATATCTTGGTAAATCCAAGTGGGGTATATTGCAGGATACTCTTAATAAGAGATCACCTATGTGCGTGTGAAGTGGGCCGCTTCTATGAGAATTTTAAGGCTGAATTCTTTAAAAAACACTCTCCGAAACCAGTCATGTGTTCCAAGGCCAAAATGGGCACAACCGTAAGAACCAACTGTGTTCGGAAAGAATCTGTGTGTTGACTATTGTCTTGGCTTACACAAACGGCTGAACAGTTCAAGACATCGCGTTCACTGGTTAGCTAGTAAGTCCGATAGTTATTCACAAGGTGAGGTTCAAAGCCAAAAGCTACCTAACCCCATACAGGAAATTTCCACATGTACTCTCTCTGTTGTTTGCATTATTTTTATCGAGTCAATTTCATTCATGTGGGGGATTGTTGGAAAATATTATAGGATGTAATATTTCCTTTTAGGTGTGAATGTAAATTGACACCTTTTGGAGTTGTGTCGTTTGAGTGGCAATTGTTCATTGTGGACGGACGCGCCCTTTATGAACAAATGTGCCCCTTCCCTTGGTGACTATTTGTAGAGTCACCAGTTAGTCTATAAATAGTGTGTCCTTCATTCATTTTGATATATATATAAAAAAAAAAAATTCTTGTATTTTCGAGTCTTCATATGAGAGAGTACAAACACAAGTATGGTTCGCATACCGAACAGATTGGAGTGCTACTTCCGTTCGGTGAAGATCAAGTAGTGCTGGGAGATAGACGTCCATGCAAACCGTAAGCACCGTAGCGGTGGCGAATCTGTCTTAAGTACAGAGTGTTAAACACTCGCCTTGATCACCATTTCGTTTTCATCGATTTCCAGGTTTTGAGTTTTAATTTTATTGCATTCATATTTTGGTTTTATCACAAAAAGTAAACATTTTTCCAACATTAATCTCAGCTAATTGAGCTCAAATATTTGGGTTGTGCTTGACTTTACATATCTGTATCAATACCCAGAAAAGCAGCATCAGAAAAAGGATCAGATGGGTGGATTCAACTACATATGGATAGGGAATTGCAGCAGACTATGAAGAGAAACACAGAAACTGTGCAACCAAGTTGGCACCTAATGAATCCCTATTCCACTCCACCCATTCACTGAGTTCACAGCATAACCTCATGACTGAAGAGATAAGAGAAACCCTAGAAATCGAAACCTCTTCGAAATCAAGCACGAAACAGACACACACACACAGAGAGAGAGAGAGAGAGAGAGAGAGAGAGAGAGAGATACCTTGGGGGATCCATCTTCTTCTTCGATGTTCTTCGTCTGTTCTTCTTTAGATCTCTCGTTCTTCTTCGATCATTCTTCTCTCTTCGATTTCAGAGTTTTAACCCGTTTTTGTCTTTTGACCCGCGAACTAGTTGTACCCAGGTAGAGAACCCGCGAGATTAAATTTTAAAATCTGAACCATTGGATCTCATCCAACGGCTGTTGTTGTTTGGTCCACATATTCTCCTCCATCAGGGTCCCTTATGGGAAGGTTATTATATCAAAAATGATAGGTACACACCCTCTCAACCACTCCCCACCACACCCCCTCTCACATGTGTGGTGGGGCTCACCCGGTGGGTCCCAGTGGGCCCCACCACACATGTGAGAGGGGGTGTGGTGGGGAGTGGTTGAGAGGGTGTGTACCTATCATTGTTCTTATTATATATATAATACTACTTCCAGTCCACGCTCCTGTATTTTTTGAAAAATCCGGACTTCGACCTTCAGCCGTTGGATCTCTTCCAAGAGATCCAACGGCTCTGCAAAGAGTTGAACGTTTAAAACATTCGCGGGTCGTGGTTCCGGGTTAAAACAAGGTCGCGGGTCATAAAGCCAAACGGGTCTTAACCCATCCCTCACTCTTTACATACAGAGTTGAGAGAGAGAGAGAGAAGGGCGATTCGAGGAGGAGGCGCGATCCATCTCCCCAGATTGATCGAACGAACGAAGACGAACAAACTGCAGGTATCTCTCTCGTTCTCTCTCTCTCTCTCTCTCCCTCTGAATCGAACAAACCCTAGTTTTTCTTATTTGTTCGAAGTAAATCGATTTCTCTGAGGTCCGTTGCTCGATTTCTCTCCCAACGTTTGTGTGTGGTAGTATGTTCTTGAGTTTTAGTCTCTTTAATTTCATGGATTAGTGTTTTTGAAAAACTAGGGTTTTTTGAAAAAAAAATTAGGGCTTTCGGGTAAAAAAAGTTAGGGCTTTGAAAAAAAAAAAAATTCCTTCAGACATTGTTCTATAGGTGTAATCTTCATTGGGTTAGGTTTTGTTTGCTTTAGTGAATGTGTTTAATTTAGTTTGTTTATGTTTGATTTCTGAAATTTATGTTTGTTACAAGAAATTTGCAAGCTCTGTATAGTAGCTAATAAAGACATTATGTGCAATTGGGTGTGGTTTACATTTTACTCGAAAAAATAGTATCAATTATGGACAAAGTAAATGTCACAGCATAAAAGACAGAGAGGCTGTGAATTCAAAGAAAAATCCTACTTGCTCTGTTCGGGAAACTAAGTGAGATTAAAGCTAAACATTTTGATTATGATTTAGCTCTAGTCAGCGACCTTTCCAAAGGGGGCATAAGATGAATGTTCCTCTTATGTCGGTATTGTAATTGTTCTAGTCTTGAGATTCAGTTAAGGTATTGCTTCATGAACTTTGTTGTTCTCCCTTTTTTGGTTAGGTTTTACTTTCTAGGCATCCCGAGCATGTCCGGATCGTTCAATCTCTTTTCCATGCCAATGATTTTTTCTTGCAAGATTTAGTTGTTTGCCTCTTCAAAAGCACAAGTGAATTAAGATAAGTGAATTTCTTGGAAAAATAGGATAGAAGAAATAGGCCTTATTCTTAGAATATGACATACAAAAGAAGAAATCCAAGAGTACTTTGTGTTTATGTCCAGGAAAACAAATGTGTGTAACATCAACAATGGCAGGTAGTCAATTATAGTTGATAATTTACTTGGTAGACAACGACATAAAAAACTACTGGAACACTAATCTCAAGAAGAAGCTGACGGGGATAGCAATGCAATCAACTATACAAAGAGAGAGAGCCTTGTGTGTCCAATCTAGCTGTCCTTTTTACATAAACTAGTGACAAATTGCAATAAAAACATGTCAGCCAAAAACAAAAAAATGGCCCAAGACCAGCAGATGCTCACCTGCTCACTGTAATTCGACAGTCCAAAAAGAAAGTGCTTGAACCACAAATGCCCAGGATTCATACAAGTACCCAGTAAATTAGTGCTTGAGCAAGGAGAAAACTCAGAAAAGGTTTGCCTAGTAAATTATTGCAAGGTTTAACAGCCAGGTACCAAGCTCATCCAACATTGAAATGAATAGGAAACTAAGTTTAACACGAAAAATATGCAAAAAGAACCAATTCAAGCATTTGGGGTAAAGGCCTGCTTGCAAATTGCGCTTCAGCGTTGTTTGAACGTGCCAAGCAGATCAACTAGAGTTCGAGTTTTAAGCTTGTTTAGTAAACAAAACAAAGTTCGGTTCGGGCCGTTTGCAAACCTGTAAGCAAATATATGACAAACTTGGATGAGAAATTCACCCATGCTAGATTTCAACCAAATCATAATCTCAGTGAGGTGTATTCCAAATAGCAAACCACATACAAAATGTGAACACTAGACATCCTTATTTTTAAAGATGAAACTAAAATTTCCCTGATTGTTTGAGATTCCCCAATATGCCTCCAACAAACATTCTAACTAAAGCTCTAATTTTTCCCCAGAGAAAAAGGGGGGGGGGGGGGGGGGGGGGGGGGGGGAAGAATTTCAACCAGATACTAGGGTTTACAAATATATATTAAAAAAAAAATCGTTGGGATTTCCATAACAATCGCCAAGGCTATTCCATTACTTATCTTGAGTTTTCATATGTATGTTCTAATATTGGTAACAGTTTTGCTAACCACTGTCCAAAAACATAAAACGCCACAAAAACAGAATCGCAACACACATTTCACATCCATGGTCATGTTTCGCTTATCTCTAAATATGTAATATTTTGGTCCTGTTTTATGAGAGGATTATTTGTTTTGCTTAATTGGTTGGGATTCTACCGGGTAACTGAAATGTTGAATTAACCTTTGCTGTTTGCAGTTTGTTGAAGCTTGTTGAGGTCTTATCAACCATGATTTACACAGCAATCGACACCTTCTACCTCCCTGATGAGCAGCTGCAGGATTCACCTTCAAGGAAAGATGGCATAGACGAAACAACCGAGACAACCCTCAGGATTTACGGTTGTGACCTCATCCAAGAAAGCGGCATTTTACTAAGACTGTATCCTCTTTTAATAATTATTGTTATTGCTGCTGTTTTTTATTTGTCCTCAGTTTAATGTTTTGCAGTTATGCGCTTAGAAATTAAAAGACCAAAAGGCGAAGTGCATTGCTCTCATGCTTGCCCGTAAAGCCAGTTATTCTCCTTTCATAAACAAGTATTGTGTACCAATAGACTTGCCGATAATTCCTGCATTGCCTTAAACCGAGACTTGGCCAAATCCATGGCAACCAGATGCTTTTGAACCAGTATTATTAATGCAGTACCTTATGTCGTATTTGCTGGTGTTTTCCTTTAATCTTTTTCTCTACAGACCTCAAGCAGTAATGGCTACTGGTCAGGTTCTGTTTCATCGCTTCTACTGCAAGAAATCATTCGTTCGCTTCAATGTGAAGGTGTTCTTCTGTTTTCTTTGATTTGCCTAACTTTTTTCGAAACAACATTATATGTACATGCTTTCTGTTGCAGAATCTGATCTTATTTTCTGACAGAGAGTTGCTGCTAGTTGTGTTTGGCTTGCGTCAAAACTTGAGGAAAGTCCTAGAAAAGCAAGACAGGTTCTCATTGTTTTCCACAGAATGGAGTGTAGGAGGGAGAGCTTACCGGTAGAGCATTTGGACCCATATTCCAAGGTTAGCGTTTCTTCTCATTGTGCCAGGACATTTACTGATAATCTGCACTCAAAACACGAATCTGCTTGTTTTTTTAGTTTATTCACTAGAAATTCAATTGCTCTATTTCGCTTTCCTTTCTTTCCTCTTGATGATGATTTGTTTACTTTAATTGGACTAACTCGCAAGAACTGATGTCTATTTTCTAAAATCAAGTTGTAATCTTGGGTTTGGTCTTGCCTATTGACAGAAATATGCAGAGTTGAAGATGGACCTAAATAGAACAGAGAGGCATCTATTGAAGGAGATGGGTTTCATCTGCCATGTTGAACATCCTCATAAATTTATATCAAACTACCTTGCAGCCCTAGGGACGCCCCCAGAACTGAGACAAGAAGCTTGGAATCTTGCTAACGACAGGTAAGTTTCTGTATATATTCTACAAATTTAGAGTCATACACGATACATAAATAGGTGCTTGTAATTTGAAAACAAACAATGGTTGATAGTTTTGGTATGAGGAAACCTCTTCGTATACGTAATACTTGAAGATGGGTCTATACTTGTGTTATTCATCAAACATCCCACAACCATGGTTAGCTGCCATTTTTCTTTTGAACAATGTAGAATTTTGGTATGTTTATTGATTCTTCTCCTTTTACATTGCCAATATAAAAACCTTGTGTTCATTCTACTTTTTCCTTGAATGTGTGTGTATGCATAAGACACTGAGTTCTATTTTGTTGCTCCAACATTGGTTTAAAACACTTGGTATTTGCTTTCTTACAAACTAATCAATTTTTTAGAGGGATATGTCCATTTAGTTAGGTGAGGTGACTGTCTTTTCGAGGCTCATGCTTATGTGTAGAGATTGCTTGAAACTGCAAGAGTGAAAGCTCAATGGCTGTTTGCTAAATTGAAAATCTACGTAGCAAATTTTGGGTCCGTTTTTTGGGAGGACATAGTAAAGGGGTCTTTACTGCAATAAGGACGTCAATTTTTTCTTTAATGCCAAGAGGACAAATCACCTGCACATTCCAAAAATGCCTCCATTAGCCAATGAAAGTGCCTAACCTAAACCACATGGTACCCTATGAAAGTGCCTAAGACCCTAGGGTACCCAATGAAAGTGCCTAAACCACTAAAACCCTATAATTGGAAAGTGCACCCCTAAACCTAAACCCTAGGGTACCCTATGAAAGTGCCTAAAACACTAGGGTACCCTATGAAAGTGCCTAAAACATTAGGGTACCCTATGAAAGTGTCTAAACAACTAAAACCCTATAATTGGAAAGTGCACCCTAAGTGCCCAAACCCAAAATGCCTAAACCCACTATACCCTACCCCAAAGAGCCTAAACCCCCTAAAATTGAATCCCAAAATTGAACCCACCCCCAAAATTGAAGAGAGAAATTAATTTGTCTCATTCCATCAATTTTGTCCCACATACATGTGTGTGTGTGTGTGTGAGAGAGAGAGAGAGAGAGAGAGAGAGAGAGACAGGAAAGTCTAGTGTCAGGTCGCTATCATGGGCTTGGCAGGTCGCTATCATGGGGGGCTCAGGACAATTGTCAGCGGCTGCGGCTTTATTCATTTCTCTTCCGCATGCAAGACTTTATTGCTTTATTAAGGGTATTTTTGTCTAGTGTTGTCCTTGAGCCATCAAATATTTCCTATAAATGTATTGGATGCCTTAAAATAAGTTAAGCTGGACTAAACACCATTTAAAGCCCCAAACTTGGCCTTTTTACCAAATTTCTGGCAAATTTTAGTGCCATGACTTGAAGCCCGTGAAGGTAAATATGTGATTATAGACTACCAAATGTTGCACGGTGTAAATGGCCAAGTGTTAATACTTAGGAAAGTTGGAGAGTAAACCAATTAAAATTATGTAACAAAGAAAATATTTCTTGGCAATGGGGTTCATGTTCACATTTTTGAAAATAGTGTCCAACACCAAACATTCTTGGCAAGTATTCCGTCCAAATGTGTCAACACCCTTGGAGAAGGCGTCTACACTTCTGGTCAGAACCAAAACCCAATGCTGGGAGGAACAATTTTGACAACAAGGTCCACCACAAATGAGGCAAAAATCCAAGAAAATCAAGTCTGATGGTCTTGAGGCAAAAATCCAAGAAAATCAAGTCTGATGGTCTTGAAATTTTTTATAGATAGCAACTATGAGTTGAACTCCAAGAAAATGAAGTCTATGACTATTTTGGACAAAAAAATACATCCCCTGCTATTTGAATCCAAATAAGGCCCATAATATCTAGAAAAAGCTACATCAAGGCTCATCTACAATATACCTTCTAGAAATTTTGAGAAGGTTAAGTTGAACTCCAAGTAACTGCGTGATTGCACACAGGGCTAAAGTTGAGAATTTTGAATGTAGTGTTGAAAACATCTAAAGAACCCACAATATGTCTAGATTTGAAAAAAGAGTCAAATTGTTAAATTCCACCAATAAAGACTTGTTTTACAATGTTTCCACAAGTTGGCTTCCAAGCCTTGGTATATGTCCAAAACAAGCTTCATTGTATCTAGATTTACAAATCCAAAAGCACGTATGTAATTTAGATACTCGTTAAGCCTTCAAAAAGTATTGACTTTCTCAAGCCCAAGGATCCTATTCAATGCCTGAAAAAGTTTGGATTACAACAACACATGTCTAAACTCAATAGGAATCAAGATACGGGTGCGAATAAGAAAATGTAAACATGATTTCCATTGCAGTCTTTCTCCAATTTGCATTGAGGCGCCTCATGCCTATATAGTAGATTTGAGACATGACTCACAATATCTTAAATCCATTTCTCCAATCCATATTTCCAATCCTAATATGATTGGAACGATGGTAGATCTGGTTGTACGTTGGTAGTTTACGTGGCTTTACAATCCATCTATCCCTATGCTTTGGCCCTTTTTCTTTTCTTTTTTTCTTTTGAGGAATCCAAGTGTTTAAGGATCCATAATGTTTGCGTTTTAAAAGTTGCAAGTTTTCAAGAATACCCTTCAATCAGCCGTTGCGACTTTCAGATTTGAGTTAAACACTCGAAAAAGTAGGGTAAAACTGGATTTGTGTCAAGATTGACCCCTCTACTTTTCGAACTCTGACATACATAACAGGATGTCCAAAAATGGAATAACGTACTGCGATTTTGGAATGAAGAGATGTAGATTTTCTCGGATTAATAGATACTTTATCCTTACAAAACAACATTTGAAAGGTTGGAGCTTGAATGAAAATCGCATACGCATAAAAAAAAAAAAGGCCCATCAGGCTGTAGCCAACTACCAAGCCCAAGCTTGTCTAAGGATTTCATATAAATCCAAATTATATTTTGCTAAAGGGAACACATAGCACCTTTACTTTTGAATTACAACTCAACCTAACATTTTGAGAATTTCTATCCATAAGTTGATTTGACACAAACCAAACACACCACCTACGACATACGCACCTTTACACATATGCCATGTATTCGTCGAACGATGAATTGACGTAGTCCCCAAAAGAGTTCCAATATCCTCCATGAAGTCTTTTGTGAAATGCCTAACATGCGTCACTGGGCAAGCACATGGTTTTGTCCCTTGGAAAGGGGGCCTAGCAATCCTGTCAGTCATTAGGTAAAGGCCTCGTACTAAAATGGAAAATGGGGATGGTTGAATCAAATGCATGGTACAAAACATTGATGAGTCCTCATTGGATTGCTTTCCCTTGTTTTAAAAGTCGGCCTAGGTGCCAGGCGGGCCCCCAAAGCCTAGATTTTATGGTCTAAGCGTTGATTAAGCGTTTGATACATTAGTCGGGTGTTAGTTGGGGATTAATCGGCTAGCTAGATTTAGTAAGCGACTAGTTGGCGGGTCTATTTACTAATTTTTACAAGTTTAGAGTTAAATGGTAATATTAAAAAATACAAGAATTAAGTGTTTTTTTAACGAAAACAAAATATGTGTCATGTACCAAAATACGTGAGTCGTTCACCTCTCTAGTTTTTTTTTTTTGGGGTGATTTCGCCTCTCTAGTTTCTAGTCCCTAAATCTGTATATTGTTTGTCTCTTTGTGTGTGTGTGTTCATCTCTCTCTCTATTGTGTTAAGTACTTATTTCATTTTTTTTTTTAACTTTGGAAATCAAACTTTGTATTTGACTAATTATTTGTAACTCCCCCCGTTCCAAAATGATAGCCCTCTACAAAAAGACTTTTAATTTTCGGATAAAAAAATAAAGTACTTTCGTACATGATTTTTCAAGTTTCTTCATACAAAATTAAGCTAATGCAAAAAATTCAAAAAATTAAGGATGGAAGTACTTTATTTTTTATTAGAAAATTGCACGTCTTTTTTTAGGGGACTATCGAAATGGGACGGAGGGAGTATTTCTTATCTTAGTTGCAAGAACCTCCTATCAAGGTGGCGAGTCCACCTCAGAACCTTGCTCCCGCGCTCCCAAGACAGACTCTCTTAGAAACCTCACTCCTATGGAGAAAGTAACCTGCTCTCAACTAGGATAGAACCTCCAAGGCATATAAATCCGAAAAGAACACAAGTAAACTATATCAAGCAAGAGTTCATGAATTAGTGATAAGATAGTATTAAAACTATTTCCCAAATTTTCTCGAGTACTTATTATACAAATACTATTTGCTTCTATTCACTAAAACGATATTTGCAATTGATAAGAATTACGAATTATAGCACTCTCTTCTATTTTCATGTTTATTAATTTTTTCCTTAATGCTCTGAAACGAAGAGCTCCTATGATCCTCTGCTCCCAAACAAGGAGCTCCTACTATGCAATTAAGTTACTTACCATGTACTTTTCACTTGCTACTTTAGTCTTATGTCATTTCTTCCTAGAACTATGTCATTTCTTACTCAATCTTTGGGCGAGGTGGGGAGTTACTTGTTTGAAAAATATTAGAAAAACCGACTAATCTCTAGGCCCTGATTACTCCCCGACCAGTCGACCTAGGCGTTTCTTCCGCTCGACTGACCCTCCTTTTCATTTTGTCCTTTGTACTTTATTTCCTTTTCGATGTCAACAGATCCTAAGAAGTGAAAATATTAGGCAATTTGCAGGGGATAAGAATTATCACTGTTGGTACTGCATTTTGAAGAGGCAACCAAAGTTGTGGACTATTTTCCTGTCATTTTAAGGATTGGCTAGGAAGCACACATTGATTTTAAACACTTTGGGGTAACATGCAATTTTTCGTAATTGGAGTCTGATGTGTTGCTTTCCATTGTTGATGGTGATGAAAGAAAGAAAAATATATGGAAAGTTTGAGGGAGTGCTGTATGGAGTATGGACTTGGAAAGTTAGTCACGCAGGTATCGTTTGATTAGGTTAATTCTACCCTCCTGACTTTGGAGTTAGATACCTATCTTACAGAGATTCTCCTTAACAGATCCATGTCCGACACATCAAGCATACACGCAGCATTGAATTTTGCAATGCAAATTTACTGTGAACTATGCATGAAATGCCCCAAGGCACTTTGTAAACACTATTTATCCCAGAAAATAGAAGAGAATATAAAGAAATTTTGAATTTTTTTAAGTATCCCCGGGTCCTTGAAGATGGAAGTTGGATGAAGCAAAGACTGACACATACCTGCACCCGATACCCGTACCCGAGTGTAGGTAATGTAGTTAGATACTATGGATGCTTTCATGGAATAGTTCCATTTAAACATCCCATTTGCCAGGATGACACTTATGTTCCTTTTGATGAAATTTTCTTTAGTGAAATTATGTCTTTTGACCATGTATATTGTGGAATGATTGCAGTGGCTGTCCAGGTAGACTTCGTGCATTATTTTTTGCCCCCAATTTTTGTATGGGTATAGATATAGTTACTTAGATCTATCCTTATCTGTATCAGTGATTCTAAGAACCTTCCTGGATAAGGCCCTATGTCTAAATTACTTCCATGGAAACATGATTGTTACTTGATTGTTCAAAGTTTGAGAGTTTATTTATTTGATCGGCAAGAGTTTTTATTTATGGTCCATTATATTGTTTCATTTATCTTTTTGAGCAGTTTGCGAACGACATTATGTGTGCGGTTCAAGAGTGAAGTTGTGGCCTGTGGGGTTGTATATGCTGCTGCAAGGAGATTCCAGGTGCCACTCCCTGAGAATCCACCATGGTGGAAGGCTTTTGATGCGGACAAATCTGGTATTGATGAAGTTTGCAGAGTTCTGGCCCGTCTGTATAGCCTCCCTAAAGCTAAATACATACCTGTCTGTAAGGATGGGGAATCATTTGTCACATCTAACAAATCATGGGATTCGCCATCTCAGCCAGTTCAGAAGGTAAGCTCGTGCTCTCTCTCTCTCTCTCTCTCTCTCTCTCTCTCTCTCTCAGAAAAAAAAAAAAAAAAACAGAACAATTGAATAAGGAAAATTCCAGTGACCCCCCTAGGGCTGGCGAATGTGGGAAAAGTGTATGATGTGTGAAATATATACCGAAATTTGTATGTGTGTTAGTCTTCATAAGATGTATATTGAAGTCCGATATCCAAATAAATGAATGCTGGCGTGCTTGAATGGGGAGGAAAAATAAAGTGTAAGAAAGTTATGTTCTGCGGTGGCATGATTCCGTTTGCTACTTTTCCTATAGCTTCATGGTTACTTGTCATTAATGGACTGGAAGTGGTTTGATTTAATTTCTCACAAAGAAAGTGGGGATCAAAGAAAGTTTGGTTTGTAATTGAAGTTTTTATCTCATTATTCTTTTGTTTAGGAAGGTTCGTTGAGTGACCCACCTGCAAATACTGATGCCAGTACTCCCAAGGCCGCTCTGGCTACAACTAATCTGGAATCCGGAGGGTCCAAGGGGGCAATTATTAAAGCAGCACTCGACAAGTTAAAAGCGTCTAAGAAGAGTGGTGATGATTCTGAAAGCGTGCCTAATGAAGGAGAGGCAAGAGAAGAGCCTGTGCCCAAATTAAAGACTGAGCACAGGGCAGAAGCAAGTGGGGATCGGAACAAGGAGAGGGATAGGGAAAAGGAAAGGGACAGAGACAGGGAAAGGGAAAAGGAGAGACTAAAGGTCCGGGAACGTGATAGAGGGAGGGATTCTGACAGGGAACGAGAGCGAGATGACACTGAAAGGGACAGAGACAGAGACAAAGTCAAGGAAAGAGGTTACCGTTCCAAGGACAAAGTAAAGGATTCAGGTTGGTTATCAAATTTCGACGGCTAGCACCAATCGCTTGAGTTATAATTCTATGGATGTTCTTATGTTGCAAACTTGCAATCATTTTACTTTCTTACAGGTCGCGTTTGCTTGTCGGATGAAAGCATCAGATTGAACTAAAAATATAACTGGATCGGGAATCCCACGTTTGATTGTAACTTTGGGGCTAGGATTAAATATCCATCGGCTATTATACCACAAAACATTATTAACCCCGTCCCTTCTAGGATTGGTTGTTGTATGAGATTATATGATTACACTGTCAGTCGAGTCAAAGAATCAGGGTCCTGATGACTTTTTGTATCTGATCTGTCATCTTTTTAAATGTAGGAGGGCATTCAGACAAATCAAAGCATCATTCATCTCGAGGTTGGTACTTAATTTTGCTTAAATCTTCACTGATCAAGTATATTTAGTTAAAAAAAATATAAGCACTGAGTTCCAGCTTCTGCAGATCGCGACTACCATGGTTCCTCTTATTCAAGGGAGAAGGATCGTCACAGGCATCATTAGTATGCTTGAAACCTGATTTCGAGGTGTGCTTCTCTACCGTTTCAAGTTTTAGCTGCGCATAATGCTATTGTACATGATGTATTTTGCTGAAGCTGTAAGTCCATTATAAGGGAAACTGAGCATTGTGAAGTTCTGTTGATTGACAAGTCATTCTGTTAAAGCTTGAAACTTGGTTTTTTTAAGGATTTTTGTTTTGGCATGTACCATTCTTGTAAAGAATGATAGGCTCACGGATCCTATCTGTCAGTAGTATCCCTGGTTCCCCTTCTCGTCAATGGAAGCTGTTGGATATTCGTGGATTTGTGAGTTAAATCGGGTAGCCAAATTTTTTAATGCTTTCGTTTTCTTTTTTCCCGCTTTTTGGCTACATGAGAAAGTTGTATTGCATCATATTCTTTTGGTTTTCAATCTAATCCAAAATCTGTAATAGAATTCAACATTTTCTTTTGTTTCAGTCTCAAAGCGGCGGTCTACTGGGATATTTTCGGGTGCCAATAAGTGTTCTGGACTGACTTGGTTTGATATATAACTAAGAATAGGATAATTTTGGGAAATTACAACTGGTACATCCCTTTTCAGATCTGTCCCTTGTTTGTCGATCAAGAGGACTTGAAATGATATTAAGATAAGTTTTTTCTTTTTGAAATAGTATTTGTTCTCTCAATTTTGCAGTTTACAACTCATTTTCATGCTTTTCCAAATTTGTTCTGTTGGGTGAATAATTTTGCTGATCAAGTGAGGCGGGGAAATGAAATGCAGGATAGGTTTTTTGGGCTCGCAATTTGGTCACGCTAAATTTTGCAAAAAATGGGTTTTTAGCGAGCTTACTGGAATGTTCCTGGAACGCATTTGTTTTTATTAGTGGCTGTGATATGTACTGCTTTTAGATACCTTACAGTTCGGCGGTAGGAATGTACTCCTTCCGTCTCAAAAAGTTTGGCCTACTTTCCTTTTTTGGCTGTCCCAAAATATATGACCAATTTAAAATTTTGAACGAAGGAAAGTTGGTAAATTCCATTGATATGCTTTTAACAATCAAAACAATGAGATCAAAAGAAAAATATTTGAAAATTTTAAAGTTTAAAGTGCGTTTTAAAATTTTGAAAAAGGTCTCTGATTACTTTAGTGGCAAGATTTTCCGCTTTATGGAAAATAATTTAAATTCAAAACTTAATTAACTCTTATTTCATTAAAATCAACTAATGAAGGGCAAACTTGAAAAGTTACAATTTTTGGGTAACAATGTGTATTGTACATAAAATTTGAAAATTTGGAAGTAGACCAAATTTTTTGGGACGGAGGGAGTAACTAGTTCATTCCCAAGAAGTGGCTTTTGTATATGGGGATGTGATTGAAGGGGCCTGTGGAAAAGGATACACGCTTGGATTTTCGAAACACATTCCCTGCTCGATTTCCTATATGATTGTGGGGCTATTTGCATTGAACTGCTGAAAATAGTGGTACGGTTGATGTGAAGTCCGATATGGGATTCTGTTTGGAAGTAAGGAGAGTTGCTTAGAAAGGTATTTGGAAGGTGGGAGCCGGTTCCAATTTTGCATTGCATTCTTTATGAGGCATGAAACACATAGGGGGGCTTCTTACGCAGGATAATGTGGTTTCAAAGGAGGAGGATAGTTGTTAATCTTTTGAATGTGCAAATGGAATGGACAATAGGTTCCACACTTGCTCATCCACCATGAGTTTGTGAGGGTTTTTTGGTGCATTGTTCTTGCAGGTTTTGTATTAGGGGAGGGATGAGATTCGTTGGAATCTTTCCAAGACGGTATCTTTTAAAGTGAAATCTTACTACCAAGCTTTGTGTGGGGCTGGTAATCTTTCGTTCTCATTGAAAGAAATTTAGAAGACTAATGCTCCGTTGAAAGGTGAATTTTTTTTTTAATGGTGTGTGGCACAAGATAAGATTCTTACTATTGAGAATTGTTTCGAAGGCAGAAGATTATTGTCAATTGGTGTTGTATGTGTATAAGGGATACGGAAACGGTTGATCATCTTCTCATTCATTGCCCGGTGGCATGGGAGCTTTGGACTTTGGTGTTTTCTTGGATTGGGTTGAATTGGGCCATTTCGAGGAATTTTATGGAGCGTCTAATTGTGTGAAGAGGTGCTAGAGTGGGAAAAGAAGGAAGTGTGTTTGGGTCCTAGACTCCTAATCCCTCTGTGTTTGATGTGGATGATATGGTGTGAGAGGAACATAAGATGTTTTGAAGAAGTGGAACCACATCTTTTTAGGATCAGAAGTTTTTGGACTAGTAGCTTGTATAGTTAGGACAAGAGGGAATGTAATACTTCCCTTGATCAATTCATAGACTGGTTTTTATCATCAGGTAGTGTTAATGCCAAAACTGTTTTTGATTATGCCAAAACTCAAGTGCATGAAATACTTGTACTCATGTGTGAAGTACAAGCTCTTTATGCATTGGAGTTTTGGCACAATCAAAAAGAGTTTTGGCATTATCACTATCCTTTATCATTTTTATACTAATGGTAGGGTATAGGTCCTTTATGTAATTGCCTTCTTTTTGTACACGGATAGCATTCCCGTAATGTACATGGGCGGTATTCCATTAATGCCTTGATTTTAATATAGTTATTTGCTTATAAAAAAAAAAAAAATTTGGGGAAGTGTTTTATTTGGTTGGAGCAGTGGTACGCTTTGTAGTCTTTTCGACTTTATAGGTTGGTGCGTGAATTATCCTCGTCTTTTGCTATTGTCCCAATTTATTTATCCACTTTTAGACTTCTAAGTGTCTCAAAATATTTGACAGTTTTTGAACCATTTACCCCTTCTTTTTTAAAATAAAATAAGTTTTTAATAAAGTTGAAGGGTAAATATCAAAAGTTGTAATCCATCCATCCCAATTTGCTTGTCCTTCTTGGGGGAATGAGTTTTTATGGCAAAAATGGTGAAACATTTAATTGGTAGTGACTTTCTCAATTTGCCTTTATTTAATGCTTTGTTGACATGACACTCAAATGTAAAAAGAATTGGCAACCTTTTTAAAGTGGACATTCTTTTTGAGACCAGAAATGCTAAGCGCAAGGAAGTCTACACAGAATCATACACAGATTGTGAGTAATATGAGAACATGAAGTCGTGTTTTGCAAACACGTTTTTAAAAAAGCACTCACATTCTGTATATGGTTCGGTGCAAGTTTCTTTGCGCATAACATTTTTGTTTTGAGACATTCAAAAAAAGAAAGAACCAGCAACTTGGGAATTGGGATGGGTCCGGTGGTATCTTTTTAGGTGCAATATTCCCTAAAATAGGTGGATTTTCAAGATTGGATAAACAAACTTTGGCAAAAGGAGAGTATAAAGATGGCTTTTCTTTGACTCTATTTTTCTCTTGAGAGCTTACTGTGGTTAGATCTCCTTTCCTATACTTCCTCTGTTCCACAATGTTTAGGCATTTTTGGAAATCCAACTCTTTAAAAAACATCATCATTACAAACTAAAAATAATTTAGTTCCAAAAATACCTTGGATTTGATATCTCCTATGAACCCAAAAAAGTGTTCCAATGATGTAACTTTAAAAAAAAAAAGACAAAATAAGAAATATGCCCAATTAGGCCAATTGAAAAGTCAAAATGGACATAATTTGATATAACAAAAAATAGTATCACAGGCCAAGAAAATGGGACAAGGGAGTATATGGCTTTTAGCTTTTTTTTTTTTTCGTATAGAATTTGAGATCACTGAATTACATTTGGGGATGTGGTACTTTAAGTTAGGCTTCTTGTTGTGGAAACCATTCTGGGGAAATTGCTTAAAAATGGAAGTAGGGGCAACTTATTGCAAACTCATGGTGTATTTGTTAGGAATTAGAAAAACATGGTAATGAGAAAAACATTTGCAAATACATGGAAAGGCAAATAGAATTTTACCCAAATACCCTTCACTTGTAAGATTTCCCAAACAAAACAGTCAATCCTTCCAAAACCCAAAGGGGAAATTGCTGTAAAAAAACAAACCCAACCCCCTCTCTCTCTCTCTCATCTGAAACTCAATTTGACGAACAATGGAGCTAACACTACAGCACAAACTCGTCCAAGCCTATCTACATGGCTGTGAAAGGCTGGATCTTCGACGTCATAGCCGGAGAATCCTTCTACGGCCCCGGCGGTGACTACGCGATGTTTGCGGGCAAGGACGCGAGCAGAGCCCTAGCTAAGATGAGCAAGGACGAAGGCGACGTCGTCGGATCCCTCACGGCCTGTCCAATAAGGAGATGGGCGAGCTCAATGATTGGGAGAAGAAGTTCGAAGCTAAGTACCCAGTTGTTGGCCGTGTTGTGTCTTGAATTGGTAACCTGGAGTATGCCTATTGATATGTTTTGTGTGTTCTGTGTATGTACTAGTTGTGAGTGTGATCAATAAAGCTGTTAATAAATTAAGTGGCTACATTTTGGGTACTTCTGTGAATGTGAAACTATGAAACTTATCACGCACACAAGGTGTTTGGTTAAAGGTATCAAAGAAGATGCATTTTCTTTTCATTCTCAGGGACCAACTCGGGTGCAATTAATTTTTTGAAGAGTGCAACCACGTTCTATGAATGGTGCAACACAGACATAGGAACGGTGCAAGGAGAAGAATATATTTCCAGAAAGTGTGACTTGACAACACACTGCAATCCCGTTTGAACCAACTCGGGGTGCAATTAAGTAATTTCCGAAAAAGTACACCATGAGTTTGCCATTACTTGCCCCCATTTTAAGCAATTTCCCCAACCATTTTCTGCAAAGTCCATTTTTTCCGACGCGTTATTATCCGCTCAATCATCTCTTTTTCTTGTACATCTCTTCTTTCCACAAACAAAGTAGAAAGATGGAGAGATTGAATTGTGACGAATCAAATAAACACATTATTATAGCACGCTATAGAATTTCAAAGCCTGTGGAGTCGCAGTCTTAAGGCCGGAGCTGGTTGTACAGCCACAGTTTTAGAGCACCCACCACAAGAAAGCCACGCGCGCGCACAAAAGGGGGAGAAAAAAAACAAAGAAACACTAGCCCATGCCTGAGAAAAAATCCTAAGCATTTACAGTTCTTTTCTTTTCTTCTACAGTATCTTAAAAGAAACTTGCAATATTGTTTGCTAGATCAACTAGTGTTTCTCCTTCCTAAATATTTACAAATCTTTTCTGTACTTTCCTTTTCACTCCCTTTCTTGTGTATAGTGTTTATTGTATGTAGCTCTATCGCAATACTTGTTGCTTCGGGACATGATATCAACCAAGACTTCAGGAGAAATGAGATTCTGCTCACTGCAATTTTGGAAGTTCCTTTTAGGGATCAACTAGACGACATATGGATGATCTTGAGGAGGAGCTGAGGCTGGTGTAGTAGCAGTTTGTGGTTTAATGTCTCGAGTTCGCATGTAAGTCAAAAACTGACCAGGGAGCTCTTCCAACAGAGCCTGAACAATGGATATCTGCCCACCTACATAGGGAAAAAAAAAAAAGGAATAAAATTAGTCAGCAGCACTGAAGTTAGAAGCACAAAAACAAAAGGCAAATAGACCATAAAAATGTTTCTTAACAGCTAACCAAGCTAAATACAAGCGGAAAAGATGGATAATCTTGTGCCAAAGCCACACCACACCACACACACACACACACAGAGATTGTGTTGCGGGGTTTGGTATGAAAACTTGCATCCTGTGAATTTCCGAGAAGGACCCTTGTCAGGAGAAGAAATGAAGCTACCGCATCTCTTTTTAGTAAAGGAAAAATTTTCAAACCCTGTTCCAGTTATGAAATGTATCCTGCAGACACGTGAGTAACCTTGTGGCAGCATGGGATTGTATAAAAAACCTACCCAGAACTATCAAATTTGGATAACAGTAGGCAGTATGATGCCGTTAATCAACATTCATTTCCCAGTAGATGCTGATGGCTTGGAATAAAAAAAGATCAAAAGATGATAATAGGAAGTTCCTACGTTGGTGGATTTGAACATCAAATTGGACTACAAATTGAAGGGAACCACATATTATAAGTTGGAACCTGTGCAATTATGATAAACTGCGATAGAAAACCCTACAAAACTTGGCATCTATGGTACGTTAGGATTTGATATTATTTATCGGCAACACTTCTTCGGATTTGTCTGATGCTATTACTATATATCGACCCTAATGTACGTGTGCGTAGCAGTAAGGTGTAAGGTAACCATTCTACAAGCCTACAAGGTACAAGCCATACAATTGGATCAAACTCTAACACCTTCTGTTACTCCCGTGATGTTAATATCATTGGTCACAGAAGGTAGTTCTTTCTAGGGTTTCCCTCTCTCTCTCTAAACCTCAACCGACTCAAATCAGATCTCATCGCCTGGGGGGGGGAGCGGCTCTTTCCTCCTCCCCCCGGGCTATTTCTCCGCTGCCTTCTCCCTCCCTTCCTCTCTCTCCCTCCTTCCCCCACTGTCTTCCTCTCCCATTCTTGTTTCCGGCGCCGGCGCCGTTGTTGGACGGGTCGGATATGCCTAACGGTTGCTCGGTCTCGGGTGCTCCTATTCTTGCTGCCCTCTTCTGTCGTTGAGGTGCTGTGTACCTCCTTGGGGGCTGATCGTTGCTGTCGGCGGCTTGGCGTCTCTCTGGCGGCTCACCGATTTTTTTCTTGGGTTTCAATCGGTTTTGGCTTAACGGCGAAGTGGCTGTCGGTGCGGCTGTGGCTTGTTGCTGGTGGTGGTTGGTCCTCTCTTTGCACCTCCTGTGGTGGTGGCGTCGGATGGCGGCAGATCTAGGTGCTCTTGGGCAGAGGCGGCGGTGGGGGGATGAGGGTCGGCTTGTTTGGGTTGAGTTTGGGTTTTGTTTTGTGATTTGGGCTCTGCCCATTTGTTGTATTGGGCTTTGATGTTTTCTTGGGGTGTGCCTTATGGGCTAGGCCATGGAGGGGTGTTTGGCTTTATTTCATACTTGGTGTGGCTCTTTTTGAGTCTAGGCCTTTAGGTGTTCGGGCTTCGGCCCTTGGGTATCTTGGTTGGCTCCTTGCCAATAGTGGGATGGGTCTCGGACTTGGCTTCGGATTCTTTGAATTTGTTGCCTTCTCCTTGTTCCTTTTAGTCATTGTAATATCTCGATGATTAATAAAAAAAAAATTCGCCTTTCAAAAAAAAAAATATCATTGTTCACAGAGGAAATTATGATGCCTTCAGCATTAGTCAACCAGCGAATGCGGAAAAATTCAAGTATGGGGTTTCAATTTCGCACATATAGCTGTTCGTTAGGCAAAAAAGTCATAAAAATGGACCCTCATTTACAGAACACACTACTAGTCATGTCTAGAAGTGGGGAGCGTGTGCATCAGCGTGGGTGCGGAAACAGGGAAGTGGTGTGCAATAAAGATTTCCCCATGCCATGTATTGGGGTTGTAACAAAGCAAACCAACGTAAACACGAGGAAATATATTCATTACCAATCTCTTTATGTACACATCCCAAGAAAGTAAGAGAAAAAACTGATTGTGCTAGAAGTTAGATTCCAGTCATCTGTCAATGGCCAGATGGGGAAAATTAGGCATGAACTCACCATGCACTTCACGCATAGGAACAAACTGTACAATGTCTCGTGTAGCTATCCGTCCCGTAGAACTCTCTAATCTTTCTCCGTTGTCAGCATCAAGGATCTGAAAGACAGCAAGAATTACGCCACACCGAATCTTGAAGAGAATTTCGACGAACTGTAACATAGAAAAAGGAGACAAAAGGTGATGGTGGGATTTTAGCACAGAAAGAAGTTCAGACCTCCATTTGTTTAAAATCTGCACCACCAACTCCAACAATAAGAACTGAGAGGGGTAGATCAGATGCTCGAACCAAAGCGTTTTTCGTTTCTTCGAGATCAGTAAGGACGCCATCCTGTTAGTGAAACACTTTATTACCTCAAGAAAGAATAAAAAATACTATGACAAAAGGAAAATTTTGATTGTTTAATCTGTACCGTTATGATAAGCAAGACAAAATACTTGCTGTTGGTACAGGAGATGGAATGACCAGCGATATCTGCAGCTGTGTTGATAACTTGGCCAAACAAAGTGGGTCCAGCAAGAGTAACACTGCGCAAAGCACTAGCATACGCAGCCATGATCCCTTCTACTCCTTCAACCTGAAAAAGGCTTACTGACGATTTTAATTACTGATTGCAGGCATAATGACCATCTATGGTTTAGCATACTAAACAACAGCATTATTATCCACGATTCCACGATTATCGGTCACTGGAATGAAAAATATGAGGCGATATACTGACTGAGAATCAGGATAAACTTCCCACGTGAGTAAGGTTTTCCAACGTATGGAACAATATTGCCACAGAAAAAGGAGAAACAGGACAATGTACGCAAAATTACTAGGTGAGGAAAAGATAAATCTTTTTACTAGCAATTCAAAAAGGTTTAGACCTTCCCTATTAAACTGGCAAAGGCAGATTAAAAAGGCAAATTACAAAGAAATCAAAAGAACTTTGTCAGCATCTTACCGTCTACAACACACACAAAATAAATAAATAAATAAAATAAAAGAGCCTGCATGACACTGTGATTTCTATATTTCTTAGGTCCGCAGAAATGGTCTATGACATGGTGACTACGGCTAGCCAACAAAAAGTACTGTGAAGAGGTCCCCCCAATGCTATCCAATATAGCGTGAATTGTTAAGTATTTATTCGAAAGGAGGATTCAGAAAATAATAAGGCATGTGAGGGATGAAGATTAAGAAACTACAACAGGCTACACAAATCCTCTCAATCTAATAGTTCACTTTTTTATGTCTTCAACGTAATACACCAGAAATACAGGGAGTTAAGATGATATCGAACACATGCCACTTCAGTGCTGCACAGTCAACCATGGCAGAACAACGGGGACCCACAGTATCTATTTCAGGCAACTCCCACTCGTTCAAGAAGAGGACTTATCACAAAACCTACTTACACATAACACAAATATGGAATCAAGTAAAATACTATGAGGACAGAGGACCATCAAACAATTCACCAAAGAATCTCATCTGCAGATTTAAAATCAACTGCAAAAAATGCTCTTCTTCATTAGACAACAGTATAACTGCCTTATTTTTCCTATTCCCCCAAGTGCTACGTAGAAACCTTTTTTGATAGGTACTCTTGAGTATCTTTAGTAGTATAATGTGGGCATCCCCTGTGTTCTAACTTGAAATATGAAAAGTTAAACAATACATAGAAGTTAGTTCGTAGTTTTGCATTGAAAGATGAGAGCAGAATGATGAAAATACATTGAAATAAGTATTTTGTAGTTTTGCACTGAAAGATAAGAGCAGAATGATGAAACATAGCAACAATTCATAAAGATATGAAAACATGAAGCAGTAATTAAAAGAAACAGCACAGCATTTCTTAATAATAGTAAGAGTGTCATACCTCAAAGCTACCTGCACTTCCATTCAAGTTAAAACAATGTGATACTGAACCCTCATATGTCCTTCCGCCAAAGCCCCAAGCAGGAAAGCGCCTATCTGAATCATAAAATTGTATAACCTCCCCAACCTCCATTATGGCCTGCAACGAGTTCATTGAAATGACTAAAAATATATAAAAAACATATAAATATATGCAGTTTTGTCGACAACATACATATCAAAGGGGTCCTAACAACATGGTAAAACAACTAGGTCTAAGCGCTAGAATTTCCCTATTGTATTTTCATAATTTTCGTATTTTCGTATTTTTCCGAGCATTACAGTTAATATACTCAACAAGAGGTCTCTTCACCCTTTTTGCATATGGAAGGCAACTGCTCTTGATTCCGTATTCTGATATGTTTTACTATGAAATAAAAAGCTCATTAGGGGAAAAAAAGGGGGGTGGCACCCAAAACACTAATCAACCATGCCAGTGATACTATGCGCGGCTGTCTCCCTATTAGATATTGATTTGATCCTATTGCGAAAAGTAATGTGGGACAACAATTCTTCTAGCTCCAACTAATTTAGTCACACTGCAGGAAGTTTCCAGTTGCTCTGTGACTGAATGTGGGGCTACAATTCTGCTAATCAAGCCAGATAAAATGAAGGTGATTTATGAAGAAAAGATGACCACAGATTTGCAACACGATGTTACAACTTTACCTGCTGGTAAGCATTGAGTCGTCCTGTAGGATCAATGTAATGCAAGGAATCTCGACTGTGCGGATTCCCATTCGAAGCTGGAAGAAGTTGAAACCTTAGAGTGTGAATGAAATAACTTGAAATAGAAAGTGTATGTTTTCCTCTGTTTCGAAAGGCACCATAAAGTGGTTTCCAATTGAAAGGCAATTACCAGTGAAGTCAACAGCTACCATAAAGTTCAGCTCAAATCCACTAGAAATATAATCAAGAAAACTATACAGTTTCCTCTCAGAGAAATGGTCCACAAACAGTTGCCCCTTCAGAACCTATAGAATACATGGATCGTAAGAGCAGTCAAACACGATGGAAAAGCAGTCTGCCGGTATATGCCCTTCCAGAGTATGAAACAAGTACCTTCTCATGAGTATGGTGACGAGACGATGGGAGAACAAAATTTGCACCAATTTTTTCTTTGTGAAGTTTTTCCAAATCCACTATTGATTTCTGAATTTTACTGTAAAAAACAACCTGCAGATTTAGTATTTATGAACCATAGCTAGCTTGACGGAATCATATAGATAGTGATACCAAATCACGTGGCATATAAAGTGTAAGAAGATGAAAAGCATAAAAAAAAAAAGAGAAAGAAGAAATGAAAGCACTAATCATCCAAATGGTACCCGATAAGAACATGATTTCCGCTGCTATTGAAATCAAAACACTCCAAAATTAATGGGTTATCCTGCATCAAAAGCAAATTGTTATCAATCAACATGCGGAAAAGTACTAGGAACCTGTAGCTGTATAATCATACTAATTGTTAAAGAAGAAAAAGTTATTTCCGGATGAGGTGTAAACCATGGGGTTTCCGCACGCTGTGCATTCATTGCGGTAGTCTTAAGCATTCATTTTGTAGGGCCCGCAGAGTAGTGTATTTACACAAAAAATCAGTTTGATCGGGCATAGATAGGTGTATCAAAAATTAAATTTTGATTTATAAGATTGACGGTCACGGACATCTTAACTTAAACTATTGATAGAATCCAAGCCATCTGTCTAGAAAATTAAAAAACAATTTTTGATACACCAATCGATATCAGATCAAGCTAATTTTTTGCGAGAATACAATACTATGCAGGCCCTACGAGATGACCGACGCTCAACAAATGGCATGGTTTTCACCTCATCCGGAGATAACTCATTCTCTCATTAAAATATGTGCGTTCTAAACACCATGTTTCTTTTTGTTTAAAATTGATCTTTAGGGCTCTTGAGTTAGCAATTCTTTGTCTATTATAATGAATCCGAACCAAGAACAAAGTCTGGAAGCTGGAGGCCTTCACATTAAGGTAACTCCCTAGTTCATATTGCTTAAAAAACATGAGAACACTTCGTATATCTAACAACAAACAAAATAAAACACGGAAACAAAAGTTTCTAATTTTGTGCAGAATAATATCACAAGCTTACCTTGCTACCAAATTGCTGCATGGTTAGAGTCAGGGGCTTCCAAATTGGATTCAAATTGTTATTCACAACTTCTGTTTTGCAAATTGGAACAGAACCTCCACTCTCAACAATCCTAGATATTCTTAAGAAAGGATCCTGAAACAAGTCATGATGAAGAAAATATAAGAGCCTAAATATCATCGTTGAAAGTATACCTCCATACAATAGCTGCCTCTTGTACTTACACTTTTAGAAAAAAGGTCCTTGTTATCCAAATGCGAACAACGAAATGCTATCTCCACAGCATTTCTTGAAGCAATAGTTTCCTCTGCATGCACGGTAATTGTTCCCAAGTTTCTCAGACCAACCTGCCCCTTCTTATTGTGTAGTTTTAGCGTCAAACTCCGATTTTGTTTCGTCACTATCTGCTTTGAGTTGAGAAAGGGGGAAAAAACATGTTGCCATTGTAAGTTGTAGAATTTAAGTATCATTAAAAAAAAAAAAAAAGGCCAATTTTGAACCAAGTCTCAAGACACCGTGTTGTGTTTGGACAATACCACACATAATTTGGAGAGTCAGATATTTGTACCTGACCTCTGGCGAGGTGTCCATGCTCCATAGGTCATCAATATATGTGTTTGGGTATGAAAGAGTGGCAGAAAATGGACAAGTTTTTCGAAAAGTCTATTTGAAAACACTAAAGGTTGGTGCCTCATGTACACTTTAAAACTATTACCATTCGGCAAGCAACCACATAACCTTCGTGCTTATCTAGGTTCATTCTTCATTGTAGATTGCGTTACTGCGTATATGTAAGCCCAACAGGGGATGGGCATGACTACCAGCTAACCCGACTTTTCAAAAAGGGTTGTAAATTCAAAAAAATACATACCTTACCAGATGTTTCCAGTACGTACATGGAACATGGTAAAAGGTATGTTTGCCAAGATACCCTTGTCCTGCCTAGTTGGATAGCCGGAGATGCCTTTGCATGGTGTAGGAAGCAATTAACTACTGGTTTTCAGATTCTCTGTCTGGTGGGTAGCATACGTGTACTTAATTGGTTGTAGAGTTGACAAATAGACTTTGATAACATCATACAAAGGCAGTTCGCCGGCCTAAGGATCTGAATTTGTATTTCTTTGATGGGTGACAGGCTTGTTACTCCTTAAATTCACAGGCTTGGCAATCCTTCCAAATTGTGTGGTGTATATATAAACCTGTGCGTGTGTGCGCGCACGCGCTCGTGTGTGTGTGTGTGTATGCAAGCATGTTATAAAGACACATGTGAATGATGGAACACTTGCTGTCTGAACATATTCGCAGACCAAAATTTTAATGACATGAGTAAATGAAGGGATGCATTATAGTTCTTATCAGACTCTAATTTTGTATCTGCTATTATTTTTGTGTAAACATCTGTTATACAATGAAAGCATAAACACGTAAATTTACTTTCCTATTGGATAAACTAAAATCCTAAATTTCATGAAGTTTATCACACCACCCAAAATAACCATAGGGCTAAGTATTAAAAGAAACTTTGTTACCCACGTTCCCACAAGGCTAAATTCTAAATTTCATGAAGTTTATCACACTACCCAAAATAACCGTAGGGCTAAGTATTAAAAGAAACTTTGTTACCCACGTTCACACAAGGCTCTCTCTCTCTCTCTCTCTCTCTCTCTCTCTCTCTCTCTCTGATTTTATGGACAGTTATGAATTAGAAGCCACATGTTAGAATTCCACTATATGACATGCACACGCATCGCGTGTGGCCCAGTTTCTAGTGTCCCTAATGTGGTGTCTTCTATTTTGGAAATAGTATGTTTTCAGTATTTCCGTTGTTCCACATCCAGTTGATTTCAATCATCTACCACTTTCAGTGAAAGTTGGAAGCATCCAAACATGTCACCCACTAACTCTTTTCTGCATTTCATACAACATCGCAGCACTTAGGTTTACCCACAGACAACAAATTTACACAATGTGATTGGCTTAGGGCATAATATCTTCTAAAACAGAGCATAAATATAAAAGTTATTGTAGTTAAGAAGATCCCATAAATCAAAGGCAACTTGCCTCAGAGAGAACACAACTGGCTTCACCAAGAAATTCTTGATCTTTCAACTTCAACATCTGCAACATACCAGAATAATAAACATCACATCCTATTATAACCTATTAACGTGAAAGGCTTCAAAAAATTTGTTAACATGGGGAAAGGGAAAAAAGAAAAATGAAACTGCAAAACACTCTGCACTTATTCTAGGTTCACACAGAAGAGAATGGAAAGCAACATAAAGCAAAACCCTCATTACAGTAAAAAAGATGTGATCTTAAATTAATTTTTTAAAAGTTTAAGATTTGGTCCTATGTATTGTACAAACTAAAACGCTTTTAAGTCTGATTGAAGTTAAAGATTTTGCCATTTTCATGTAAGCTTGAGAATGAGATGTTTACAGACAAAAGGAACTCTCATATGCTTTCTTCTAGTAAATATTTATTGACATTATTCCAAATCAATAAAACGTTTACCATTTGGCCTAGCTCAATATTTTTTATTATCACAAAACAGTAACGAGGCTTATAACTGTGATGTTGCTAATCAAACGTTTTGATTATTCTTTTCTATGAACTTCATGCAGCGCCTCTACAACCCTTTCTTGCTTTCTTTTGGTTTGTCAGCTGCATAAAAATTTAAATTCGTCTACTAATAATTGTGTTTATAATCGACTTTGACATTGTTCTCGACATGAATTTCATCTAGTGAATCTGTATCATTTTGTAGGGGCCTCAGGGACAGTCAGAAAATTATCTCTGTCTGTATACATTCGACACATAAAAAGCTACAAGACTGAAACAGCTCCTAGGCAATGTCTAACCAAAGCAACTGTAGGCAATGGAAGCATAATTGTATCTAACAGAGGTGGCTCCAAAGGAAAGCCCATGAAGCAACCGCTTCAGGTCCCCCAATTTTGGGCCAATTTTGGCCACCAATTAGTGGTAAAGCATCCATCTCAAAACCAATTTGCAATGAGTGGAGAGATCGTCCAAGCTCATATAATCAACCAATGTGGGACAAGCTCTAACACTCTCCCGCATGTATGACCCTGATTCATACATAGAGAGATAAGCAATGGATCCATATTCCATAATATAAACATCATGACAAACAACGAAACAAGAGGTGCTTAAGTCACAAACAATGGGGCAATCAATTAAGAGAGCCTTGTATAAAAGCCTCTGAAAGCCTAACTCTAATACCATGTTCAAGTATACTCAAAACCTATGGGCAATGAGTGAAGATGGCGCCCAGGCTTATATACTATTTTTGGAGGTTATAATCAACCTAAGTGGGACAATATCTAACACTTAGGTTAGGTTTAAATATAAAGTGTAAACCTCATTAAAACTAAAAGAGCCAAAAAAAATTTGAAGAAGTGGAGGGCCCAATATGAGGAGCCCATTCTCCACTAGCCCCTAACTTCCGCCAGCTTCATAGGATCAAAGAACCACTTGGCTCCCATAGGTTTCCGATGTGGGATCTGTGAACGCTAGTTAAAGTAGGAAAAGAGGCCACATTTCCCTTCAACTGATTGTTGGCACAAATAATCTGAGTCCGGCACTGATCTTTTTCTATTTATTTTTCCTCATGAAAATATCAGTGTTAGATTTCTCATGATTGGATCTGAACCTTATTCAAAGAATGGGGAACTGTCATAAAGTCTATGGAGCTGTATGTTGGAACTGAAATTTTTTCTATAACATGATAGATATGGTTCTACATTAAGCTCTTATTTAATCTTGAGAATCCCCCTGTTCTGCTCCATTATTACGCTTTCAGTTTTTCTTTATAAAATTTTGCTAAACATTGAAAGTATGATGAAATAAAACTTAAGGATATTGCAATATAAGAGGGAAGAGATACAAAATAGTTTATTTGTTTTTAAGTCTAATAGACTTTGCGTTTGTTTCTTTTTTCTTGTTCCGCTATAGATTTTGTCAATTTGTTTCTTGTTCTAGGTTTTCGTTTTTTCCTACCTTTTTTATTTTCTGTCCATTATGCAGAGGGGCCCAAGCTTAGAAATTCGCTTCGGGACCCTTCAAACATAGAGCCCGCCCTGGTGTCTATGCCACACAGACACCACCAACATGGCATCTGCTGTGCACTAAACACTCATAACATGAAAGTGAAATATCATTTACCCAAAAAAAGAAAGTGAAATATCACCTGCAATTCAATTGAATTGCAAATTGATACTACAGATGAATCTTGAGAGCAAAAACCAGAACATACCTTTGCAGGTAACTTGTGGTAGCTTGTGTCGACATCATACACATGAAAGCTGCAAAACCAAGAAGCTTTCGATAATTGGTAATGTAAAAACTAAAATAAAAGCCATCAAATGCATTAGAACAAGAATAAAGCAAGTAAATATCAGCAATCGTAAATAGCATACATCAATGGCTGAACAATCTCAAACTGATAAGCAACATTAATTTTCTCAATCCATACAGGATCCAAACAGTTCATGATAACTTCTGTGCGACCAAGTTCCTCCAGAGATCCATCTCTTTTCTTTGCATAGATTACTGCCATAGGATCACTCTGCAATCAAATAAGGAAGTTAAGCCATCTAAGAACAAGTATCATAATACCTGAACATCTCAAGGCATCATTACTGATCCAGGAGGATTCTCCACTCTTCTTGGGCATTTGAGTTACCAGGATTGCTCTAGAAGCTGGTAAGCACTTCAAATAAGTTGCTTATTTGTTGATTGTGACTAGTTCGTAAATCGCACCTTACTTCCCCACTTTTATTGAGAGCAGAGAATGGCTTGCTCACACATGCATAGTGTGTCCCCATGATAAAGGAAGCATTCACATATGTTGCCATAAAAAAGGCTGAAGAGTTTCCGTTATACACTAGCCAAATAATAATATTCTGGTATTGCCATCAAAACGCAGGAGGTCACCAAATACATCAAAACATTATGAAACACAGCGAACCAGTAAGTTTTACCGACATCAGTTTGGAATCTCATCAATGTTATTAGAATTTTGAGTAAGAAAACAAGCGGCTGCGATACCCTTTTTTATTTTTTTATTTTTTATTTTATAAACATACAAAATCCCCAGAAAATGTATCTCATGCTCTTACAGAATCATACACAATTGTATATCTGTTGCACACTAACAATTATCAGTTTGTAAAACATTTAGTCTTGATTTTTGCACTTGTTCCATTTTTTGGATCAGAGATGAAGCAGCAAATCTGATTATGTTTGATCAAGAAGCCTTTTACACAACAACAATAATAACAACAATAACATAACCCATTTAGTCCCCAATAATTGGGGGTATGGGCGGGGGAAGGATAGGAGACAGACCTAACCTTTGGCACTAAATGCACAAAGTGGCTGCTCCCAGAATACCACTGAAACAGATGGATTGGAGACAGACCTAACCTTTGGCAATAAATGCACAAAGTGGCTGCTCACAGAATACCACTGAAACAGTGATCCCCCTATACCGTCGCGTTTGCTGCGGAATCATACCCTCAAATCAAAGCCAAAAGGCATCAGAGAGGGCAGACCCAAGAATCATTTTGATTTATGTGCACATTACACAATTGAATATATTTTAGATTAAGTTTCATTGCATTTCATGATCTTTAAATAAAATTTTTCACCATCAGAATGTTACCAAACGTTTCCGTTCTATTATCACCGAAAGAAAAGAACTTGATCCTGAATAGAAGGTATTTCGGTTATTTTGCAAATTTCTATAGATGGGTTATCTGGATCACACATGGGCCATCTTTTGGGTCTTTATGTTATTAGTTTACCATATGCAATTTCATTTAGGCCTAAAGTAGGTATGTAGTCACTTCTAAGAGTTTAAGTTCTCAACCTGGTAGAATAAAAAGAACCAACAGTCTAACTTGTTTATTCCATAAATTGGATCTCCACATAAAGTTTTTGGATGAGGGCAAGAGGGTAATTCCACAAACCAACTCACCTAGACAACTGTTGACTAGGGAGAGGTGGAGTGGACCCTTTAAACACAACTCACACAAACTCCCGATGTGAGATCCACATGTGGAGATGTGGATCTCCACATAAAGTTTGTGAAGCTTTATGATGATGCTTTGTTCAACCAGGCCTTGGGGGTTACCTTTTAGGTGGGATCAAGAAATTTCCTTTGACCTTTCTTATTCTCTTCCAAAATAATGGTCTACTGAAAAAACTATAGCAAAGTAACATTCAGCTCCAAAACCTTAAGCCACCCCAACAAAATAAAATAAACAAAATGAGAAAATTAAGTAATATAGAATAGACCCATGATTCCTCATCAGTTTCGACTCCATTAATTCTCATTTGGGAGTGGCAGGAGATATCATTCAAATCTCAAGCTACAAAATTGATGGTTAACTTGCAATAATGGAGGTTTTCTTAGCCACCCCTAGGTGTCACAAATCTGCTAGAGACAAAAATAGTCACTTATTTATGACCACAGGGAAACAGACAAGGTCATGGCTCATTATCGATCAACACAGTACATCCTATTCCTTCAACACCACAGAAATGGGTAAAGCACAATCTATTGCCATAGACACTGGCTCATGAAGAAGAGGTCATTCCAAAACTGCTTTGCATTTAAAGAAGCTCATTTCCTGCTTCGCCTTGTTTCAGGTTCAAGACAATTTTTTTTTTTGAAAATATATTGAAGTACATGCATATCTATGCTTTGCTTCAAACAGTAGGTTAGACTATTGCCCGTGAACCTTGCTGCACCACCATGTTGGCATTTGAAACAAACTCATTATGCTCAAGTGAGTATTTACAACTCGGTGCATCAAAGTCATAGCCTTTTCTAGCTCAACTCTCTCTACTCATGTGAATATGGGGCTGAATTTTAATAGACAACAGATTTTTAGACCACTTTTTAGTTCAACGGAATTATTTTAACAGCTTATTACAAAGTTTTAAATTGATGCCACGTCCGATTTTTTTCTTCTCCTATTTTCAGGAGAATAGCCAACTGCAATAGAAGAAAAAAAAACAACCAACTGATAGGCACAACCAAAGTATGAATATGGTAAACGAGCACTTCATGCATAAACTCCTTAACAAACAACTAGGAAGTCTAGAAAACATCGGTACAGGGAGTTTTCAACTGCTATGAGCACCTGTATTGATTTTTCCACAATTCACCAAAAGGGTTTTAGTTTCTTAGAAGCTTTTATTTGTTTGAACAACCTGTTTGTACCTTCTACAAGTTAACTCCCAACAGGCACTAAATATCAAAGAGAAGAAGTAAATATACTATCACCAGGTGGTCCTCAGCATCAAGATAGGGGCAAATAATATCAGCCACAAACATGTGCCTGTCTGATAAGATAAATAGAAGTGGCCTCGGTCTAAAAAAGATAATTCTAGAACGAGATTATAAGCACAAAAGAAAATACTTTCTTTGTCCAAATTGTTGGTTCATCATTATATTTTGGATTTTCCCCAATTATAAGTCTTCCTCAGAAAGTCGAAGTATACAAATTTTAAGTTTTCCAAAAGCATCCTTTAGTAATTGGCTGCAATTATTATGTCTCATAAAAAGTTAGATTTCCCAGAAAGAACAAATAATCAGGGACGAAGCCTGGATTTGGCCACGGGGGTGGCACCGTTCAATGGAAAACTAATTACGTGTTATGCAAAAAAATATAAAGAAAAAAAGCTAGTAACATTTTATGCGAATAAAATTGAAATTTGTTTATTGTTTGTACATTGTATTAGTTTTTTTTTTTTACTCGTAAATAACTAGTCAAACCACTTTAGTCTACAAAAAATATTTGTGTAAAGTCCGGGTGACACCTAGCCACACCCCCTCGATGTTAGCACCGTCACAAAATATAATTGACCAGTAACTCCAACTTCAAATGAGTATATACATACAACATATATATTTCTTGTTAGTGTTACTTAATTTTAAGCTTCTAGAAAAACTAAACGAAATGTTCGTAAAGAAACTAAGTATTTATGTATTTTTTCATGAAACGTGGAACATGACAATTGCTTTGTGTAGCAAATAACATAATTATAATTGCTTTGGTGGTACCAATGCAACACAAGTTAGTTTTGGGGTGAACTCAAGACATTCAAAATTGTGTGGAAAGGTATTTTTGACCATTTTAAAACAAAAAAAAAAAACACGAATGTAGGAGCCGGGAATCGAACCCAAGCAGCTCAAATGGAAGCCCATAGCCTTACCAACTGAAACACCAACCGAATCTAGATAGATTCTGGGGGTAACTATTATATATTATGTCTTTTGTTTTAACCATTTAAAAACCAACCCAAACACATGAATGTATGCGTCAAGAGTCGAACACGCATCGCTTGGGTTGAGCATCTATCCACATGCGCTTGGCCACTTTGAAAAGTGCGCCCCCCCCCCCCCCCCAAGCTCCGTCCCTGCTAATAATACGGGTCACACCGAGAATCTACAGGATGCAATATAAAAGAAAATAAATTTTAGATTTTACATCATAAAAGAAAAGATTACCTTGGAGATGATATCACGATCAAGTAACTTTGAAGCAGATAAAGACAACTGCAATCCAAATTTGAAACACATCATCACATACTGCACGATTTAATAAAAAAGATGGATTCTACAAAACATGAAAGACAAAAGCAGATGGCAACACATGTGCCCTGAACAAACTACACCATGAAGTTTTATCCCAAAACCAAAACGAAAAAAAGAAACACCCTATTATAGTGTAATTTAGTTGAATGACTCTTTCTAGTTTACGGTTAATCATACGGTTGTATATAACCCCCCTCCAATTTCAAAAAAGAATGTCTCAAAATTATTGTTGCAATTCAAATATTGTGTCTCACGTGATATAAAGTTTGGGACCCGTTGCCACCAATGAGAAAGAGCTACTATGCCCCACCCTTTTGTATATATATGCTACGGGTTTGTTAGAACCGGCTATCAGCAGAAAGAATCAGAGTAATACAAAAAGTTACTTGTAAGCTGACCACCTCATCCTATATGTCGGCTTTAAAAGTACGGAAACCTTAAAGGCCAAATATCAGTGGCAAGCTGAATAGAACACAAAGAATCATCCAAATCAAATGTATGATTCCATGATACCAATGGACCTTAAGATAAGATCCAGATAGGTAGCAGAAAGTAGGGAATCTTTGTGGTGGGCCAAGATTATGCTCTAATGGGACCAAGACGTATCTTTCTTTAGGTATGCTGGCTACAACTCAAGAATCTATAATCATTTTCACACTTTTTACTGACTTATTTGACAGAATTCAAGTATGAAACGGATGGCTTTGTCTTCTAGATTGAAGTAGACTGTGTCTCTGTGAAGAAATTATTCAATGCCCTTGGGCATCGTTGAGCACGAATCTCAACCACACAAATATGAGGTGCACTTTCAAGTGTGTAGACCTGACCTAAATTTGTGGTTCAGATTTGTGCTCAACCATGTCCCAAGGGCATGGAATAACTCCTCGTGTCTGTGTGTACCCAAATGAGAATATTCCTTGGTTTCATTCAGGGGAGCATTGCCAGGTTGGGTCACCTTTTGTAGTTGTATTAGGCTACATCATGCAGATAAGTTGGTGGCTATGCTATCAACCACCAAAGGCCATCTGTAGTGGTGGAGTTAAATGGGCATATTAGTCAGTCATTACCACAGTTAGTTAACATTTTCTCTTTTTTGACCCATAGTAGTGTAGTTAGGAGGTTGTCAAAGTGTGGCAGAGGTTAGAAATTGTTAGGGCAGAAGTGAACTGTGACTCCAACAGGAGTAACACCCCAAGTGGGACCCATGGTGAAAACGTGAAAAAAATTTCGGGAGGGAGAGGCGTTGGGAGTGGGGGTTGGGTCTGACAGGACTACAGGATGGAAAAAAGAAAGGGAAAAAGTATGAGAGAGAGGGAGAGGAAGGAATAAAATGGGATCCCAAAATAAACTAAAAAATTGTGGGACCCATTTACACAACAATATTAGTTACACTATTGTAACAAAAATACATAAACTACCTAACAACAACTTAACTCACATCATTGGGTTCCACTTTTTACACTTTTGTGTCATATAACAACACAAATTTAACTCCACCACTACAGATGGCCTAAGAAGACGGGGGGAAACAAAAAAATCCCTTATTGTAAAATCGTCTCACAATTGAAATATTCTGGGAATTAATTTCCATCACACGATCAACCAAAATTGGAGTTCAGTATTAGCATCAAAACTATTGGACTCCTATGATGCACTGCGTTCTCACTTTTTTTTTTTCGGTAAATGCATTCTCACTTTTGGTTTTCATTTTTTCAGCCAAGTTTCAAATATTATTGTCCTCTCTGACTAGGATAATCAGTAAACTCCCTTGTCCAGTAAAAAATAGAGTACCAGGCGCTTTCATGTCCATTATACTTCTGTCCTCAAGCAGATCAGAACAACAATATTATAAGACCCATAAGATTTGCTAACATGTAATACATAATTTTCAGGCACACACAACTATGAGAATTTTGAGCATGAAAGGACATGAAACCCAGATCTAGCCACAAATTAATATAGCCAAAAGGTAAAGAGAAAAAAAAAAAATTGGCATGAAGGAAGCAGCAAAACTATGCTGTCTATACATACACAAGGGTGTACATTCTTCAACAATTGATTAATTGATAGAACTCATCACAACACCAATTGCCAGAAGACTCTCTCGGGTAATTGATTCCTTTTTTTAAGTGGCTAATGAGCAAAGGTTACAAAGACTCTTCTTAGAGAAGGATGTCAAAATTTGTGATCCCTTGGCAAATAAAAACATGCTGAAGTCAAAGGCTCTACAAGAAGATGAAACAGAAAAATAAATCATACAGTAATTAATTTACATCCTCAACTAATGTGGCACCCAGAATGCACCATTCCGTCACCCCCAGACAACCATTGGGGCTAGGTTCCAGAAGCACTGTGAGCTATGATGTAATTAATTCATGTCACACTTCATTGACTTAGTTAAATGTGTAGTTTAAGAGAGAAAATTTGAACCATTATTTGCAGAAATCAATGACAGAGGAAGGCAGAGGAGGGAGAGGATTATTAATCCGTTATTAACATTCTGATCACTCAGTCTCTATGACTAACACCTTCGTTGCTAAGTCCGGTTCCTTAATTCTCAATCCCAGTCATAATCCATCCCATACAAGGCATGTCATCAAACAAGGCTTAAGGTGATCTGAAGAAACTTTATTTCTCATATTGACTGGCCTAATCCTGGTCTCCAAACCCCTTTGACCAAGGATTACTGATCCCTTGGGTCCCATGTGGAACCCATATGTCAAGTCTTGCAAACAAGCTTGGGACTTGTATTGAAAAGGGATATATAAATACCCTGGGCAGGTGATGTTGGTTATGCAATACCCTCGAATTGATCATGGCATTTCATCCGAAGATAAAAATATTCCTCATTTTTTTATCTAATCCTATAATCTATCCTAATCAAACAATGTACAAGTACTCACGTGGTGTTACGAATCCTTCAACATTCTATGTAATGTAATCCATCCACCAATCTAGTCAAACCCCTCAAAACCCCTACCGGTTATCAATAATGGCTTGAACAAAACATGAACAAGATTAAATTCAACCGAACCGATTGCAGAAAATGACAAAATAGAAACAAAAAATAAAAGAGAAATAATTCAAGTTTACGTCGATTGGAAGATAGTCGCATAAATAAAAAGAAGTAGAAAAGCAAACATTATGCAGTAATCAGATTCATTAGGTAGGTAGGGCGGTAGATAATGTATGAAAGATGTATCGATATCCGAAATAAAAAAAGATTGGATTGATTAATATTCCTTGATTGTGAATTGAAATTTGAAGTTGTTTGAAGAGTATATTAGCCACCGGCTGCTAGCAAAACCCGTATATTAAATCCGTAGAATAAAGTAAACAACAGAGAAAAGAAAATTCTCAAGTGCGTTGAAAAGTTGACAGTGACACAATGTCTATCAAAAGGACAATAATGATAATTATAATAGTTAGGGTTTCTGCTGTTGCAATACAAATAGATTATTATGCATATGGACGTATGGGATAAACCTCAATTTGGGTAAAAAGAGCTTGAACTCCTTTGGTTCGATAGAAGAAATCAACAGCATCGTTGGGTCCGGTCCCACCACCACCACCACCAGCGGCGGCGGCGGCATTGCTCGTCGCTTGGCTCCTCTGTTGGGCCCCGCCACCCACTGCCTGTTGTCCTCCTCTCACGTCAGAACAGCACGCCCCCATCTCTCTCTCTCTCTGCAAATATGCTCCCTCCCTCCTGCCCCTCGCCCGCGATTTATACTTCAAAAAAATTGACGAAGACCCAGTAACAAAATTGGAATCAGGAAGACCAAAAATCTCACACTCCAAAAATAGAATAGAAAAACCGCGTTTTTTTATTGTTAAAAAAATAACCCAAAAAAAAATCTGAATGGAGCGCTCTCTCTCTCTCTCTCTCCTGGCGTTCTTGTATAAATTGGATAGGAATAACTGATTGTTGTTGAGTTTGGTTTGAATTAAAAAACTCAAAAAGGGCGGAATTGTGTGAAAAAATTATCCAATCACTACGACTCGGTTAGTTCTTGGACTCTTGTTTAATTGAAAAATATTAGGTAAAAGTCTTGGACTCTTGTTTGTTTTTTTTACTTATACTAATAAAAACTTTTAACATACGCAGGATTTGGTGATGCCATACCATATAATAATGTTTCTTTTACTCCACTCCTTTTTTTTTTATAGTATAGTTTTGGGTGGGTTGGTTCTCTCATTGGCTTAATTGGTCAATTAGGTTGTAGGATTCAAAAAGAATGGAAATATAGAAAAACATATATAGTAGTATTTTTTAGTAACTTTAAATAAAATTCAAATGGATTAACGTGTTCGACTTGGTTTTAATAACACATGGTTCAATTCATATCAAAAAGTTTAGCATATCTACTTTGAATTTGTATTTGAAAATTTTGCAGCGTGGACACCAACCTCAAAACTTTGAATAGAAAATTATTTAATGGACCGGATAACTATAAATTATGTGTACGGGAAAGCGGTACGATACATACAATAAACTTCTTTTGAATTGTCTTACATTTATGATATTTTTATAAACATTCATAACATTAGTATTTCATTTCAAATTTATAACATTGATCACATAGAAATAAAATAAAAAACATATGCTTAAAAGTTTTACCAGATCATAACAAAAATACATAACTAACATACATACGACGTAAAATTCAAGTTTATTATTTTAAACTTATGGATAAATGTTATGAAATTAAAAAAATTAATATTATAACTTAGTTTGTGTATAATATAATATGGATTTATATATATATATATATATAAAGTGCCTATCATACTACAAAAATATAGAGGGTGTATTATAGTTTTTTTTACATTAATTGAGAGCCTGAAATTGAACTCTACATAGAGTCTGGATAAGGTACTTAGGGAATTTTTAATGAGGTTATAGTTTCTCATTTGAAAGCCTAAACTAGAACTCTAGAAACTAAAGAAAATGTCCTGAGGAATTAAACAAAAAAGGTAGTAAATTAAATAATTAAAATGCACAAAAAATTCTTTGATTATACCTAGCAATAAGAAACACATGCATGCATGTGGTCACTTAAGAACAACACGTACGAGAAAATTTGTAGTAGAACTTGTTGAGAAATGATAGGAAAGACTTGAAGCCTTGACATTTCAATGTCTCCCAATTTGCCCCTTCCAATGGTTTGTGCAGAGAAGTCCCATGTATCTTTCTTTAGCCTTTCGTATGGAGAAATCTACATACTCTTTCCCGCGTCAAGTAATAATAAACGCATAATATTGTGAGTCTGTGACCTTAAAACGTGTCATCTTATTCAATACAAACCAATATTATTGAAACCCTAGATGGAAAACATATTATTTTCCTTTATTCTCGTTATCTTTTTTGAGGAAGATACGGAGGTCTAATCTCGAGTAACTTGTCTGGTATATATTGCTAAGCATGAATTTAGGATTTTCGTCACGTGGTGAATTTTTTTTAACAAGATATACATAAAAAAATTCTCTTATTGACAATTTGAAGAAGTATTTTTTGTTACAACCTCAATTCATAGAAGTACACATGGAACTTCCTTTTAGATCAGAATGTTAAGTCATTCGCAAAGGCTATTATTTCCTTCCTGGAAATGGCTACAATACACACCCCTCAATTGGGTGTTCCATATACACTTATTGTATGGTTTAGATTGTGTCACCTCATCAGCAATCGTAACATCTTTTAGTTTTTCGTAACTTTTCAGCAATATGATTTGTAACATTTTCTATGATTCGCAATATTTTAGTATGTTTCATAACTTTTATAAAAAAAATTCGTAACTTTTACAAAAACTTTGTAACTTTGACAAAAAATTCGTAACTTTTATAAGGGAGTGTATCATACACACCCAAATAGAGGGTGTGTATTGTAGCATTTTCCTTATTCCTTTGATGTCTATTGGATTCTTTATAATAGGGTCTGTAAATATTTTAGCACGAGATTTGGTACCCTTTTTGGAGGCTAGCCGAAAGATCGGAGGCAATTACATATTTTGAGCCTGAATAATGAAAAAAAATTCAGTGCCGAGCGGACACGGCCCCATGATGCCAAGTGTGATCTCGGCCGTATAAAAGTATTTTGGACGGTCTAGATTTTGAAAAGAAAAGGAAGGGAAAGAGTCGGAGAAATCTGAGATACGTGCTTAGACATGCACCATGTAAACGGTGCCCGCTCAATACTGAAGAATTTCTCTTGAATAATTGATACGATAGCTATAGTCCAAAACCCCACGTGCCCCGAGCTCCATGCAACCTTGCTACCTCATCCGGTGCCCCATGTATTCATGTAATTACCAAGAATATGCCTTGAGATAGCTAATATATTTAACACTGATACAGGAACTTTTTAAGGTCTCTTTGTTGAGGGTCCCAACTCTAGTTTTGGCATATATAGGTAATTAAAATAAATTAGGTAATTAATTTTCACATCTCTCAAATTGTTATCCACACCTTTTTTTGTCTTTTAGTGAAATTTTTACACATAAAAAGTTCACTAAAAGACAAAAAGAGGGTGTGAATAACAATTTAGGGGTGTGAAAATCACTCCCCACAAATTATAGATTTAGTACCTCTACGTAACTTACAAATTAAATTTCTCATATAGAGTGTATAGTTCGTAAATAAACTCCAGGAATTTGACACTAATTGCTCTAAACATCTCATTAAAATTAGAACAGTTTCAGTTGTTTTAATTCTGTCCCCAAATTTTTCTTTGGGGTTTGACCCCAAGAACCCTTCAAAAATTCGGGAAAAAGACAAAACCTCTGCTATTTATTTTTAATGTAGTATCAAAATTTGATTAGGTATTTGGATTCAGGCTTATTTTGGCCAAAAAAATTAAGCATGCTTTTTGCTTTTTTGAGTTTCAAAAAGTCATTTGTTTTTGGGCTAAAACCTTATTTTGGCCTAAAAAACATGTTTAACTTTTTAGGCCATAATAAGCCTCACTGTCTTATAATCTCTACTCCGTCCACTCCTGAACGTTCAACAGGAGAGAAGTAGCATGTCGGGTCTGCGTACTAGAGGCACCAAAACTTACCAAGTCTCTATCAGATATAAATTAAGAAGCACCACTAATTAGGAGAGTTTATTTAGTGCTCGTGAGACAGTACTGCACCGCTACGTAAAGTCTACAATCTCTCCATAACTATACATTGTTGTGGGACACTTGGTGTTCTAGGGATTTCCACAACCACACATGATTGCTATGGAGAGACTCCAGACATCACGTAGCGGTGTCGTGGGGTGCTCAACCACTTTTACCTTGTTCGGGAGGGAGGCAAAGTTATCAAAACTTCTTGGAAATTCTAGTGCTAATTCTTGTTAACATTCACCAGGAATATCATTCTCAATCATAAATGGTGACAGGATTTAGATAAGTTCGGATGTTTCATTGACCCAACTCGTTGAAAAGCATTCTGCCAGAAATTGACTTCAGGTCTTCTCCTAATGTTTTACAACTGCTTATGAGAGAGATTCGAGCAAACAGAAATGTGACGTAGGAAATTAGGAATTGATGACAAAAGCATGCTTAGGACTGCATGTGAACGTAATTGGAGTGACCCAATGGTAGAAGTCAATTCATTCTTTTAAGGAGTCTTTCAAATTTATCGGATGTCTCCGAAGGGGCTTAGAGGCGTGTTTGGAACTCTTTAAATCAACGAAAAAAAACATAACGGAAATTTTAATTCAATTAGTAGTTTTTTCTTTCTTTAATTTTTCAACTACTGGTGCAGAAAAAGAGAATTAGAAAAATATTTCTTTGGGCGTTTTTAAAGACAAACTATGAAAGAAATTAATTAACATGCATGAAAATTGAAGCTAACAAAAGTATTTCAAATGGGTCACGTATGACCTTAGTTGATGTTTGACACTGTTATTTACTCATCTTGATTCTTGGCTTCAAGCTGGTGACGAGTTCATGAAAAACTAAATTCACTCCCCAATAGGGTTAATTTCTTGGTACAAACTTATTCAAATTAGGAGGATGAAAAGGGAAACGAAAATGCTCAGGACCCAAAAAGTTACCCGGAAAATGTTCCCTCCAAAGTGAAATCAATGGTTCAGATAAATATCAAAAAATGCTTATCCGAACCATTGATTTCATTTTCGGAGACGTTTATCGGATAACTTTTCTAGGTAACTTTTTGCAATACGTAGTATTGCCAAAAATAGATGAGAAATTGAAGAACCTTTGTTTTTTTGTTGGGTGCAATGGAAACTTTGAATTAACAACAGAAACAAAAAGTCAGGAGTTCATTACAATAACAGAAGAGATATTAACCCCTAGACCTACCGACACACAGTCCATCTTCCAGTACAAACTGTCGAATAGATTGGGGTGAATTTTCAATAACATCTTTTGCTTGTTCAGCGCCCATGTGGACGAGATGATCGACGCTTTGGTTTTGGCCTCTCTAAAAATGTGGGAGAGATTGGAAGTGGTACGAGCAAGCAGCGCCTTGGTATCTATGATCAATGCAAAATTGGGATGTCCGATGTTGGGACCTTCTATGATTAGCTAGACAGCAGTGGCGGAGTCCAATTCAATGGTGATATTGGCATACCCTTTTTCCAGCATGATGGTGAGTCCACGATAGATTGCCCAAATCTCAATCTCAAGGCTCAAATTGCTTCACAACTTCCCATAGTATCCCAGAATCTATTGTCCATAGTGATCTAAAAAGTCCTCCAAATCTTGCTTTGTCGTTGGATGCATACACACAACCATCTATATTGAGCCTCACTCCAGCTGCTGATCGTGTCGTATCGTATCAAAATTATATTTATAAAAACTAGGAATTAACTACTATTCCAGAGAACGGTGGCTAAGTCAGAGTATTAATCCATGGAGATAGTTCGGCTATGTTACGCTAGTTTCGATTGGTTTCTTCTAATTTAATTCAACAGAAAAAGATTGATTTGATTGTTGTGAAGTTATTAAACTAAAGAGAGCATGATTAAATAACGTGAAACTGTTTTGGGAAGAAGATCTAGGGTTTCGAATCCACCCTGACTAACGAAAACATGCATAGGCTAGGGTTTCTACTCAAATCATGATTTTGTCAAGAAGATTATTGTGTTGCCAACAGGCATGGCCTATCCCATAGCACGAACTATCTCATTGGTACAACTCGTCTCTTTCACGGTCTATCCAGTCGCACAACTCATCTTACGAGCATAATCCATCTTAGTCACCCAATCACAATTGATGAAAACTATTGATTAACAAGGTATTTGAATTGCAATCACAAATAGTCAACACATTGAAAGAAATAAAACGATTCCATTCATCCTGTGGTGTCCGGTTTCCTAGATGATTGTGTTGATCTGCTCTCTTTCCACCGTGAGTGACGAATGTAGGTCTCTTGGGTACACCTGCACATGTAGCACCCGCCATTAGTGCCCAACCTGGCTGGAAGTTGGCCAGGGAAGGCACTTCGATAGTCTATTAAGGAACTGGAGAAAAGAAGTACCAAAGAGAAGTGGAATGAGTTTTGAGAGAGTGAATTTTCTACCTTCTAGGGTTCCTCCTCCTCTTGACTTGTGCTCCAAGTCCAGGGGCAAATTAGTCATGTGGCTCGGCTGAGGTCACGACACATCATGGGCTAAGTCTATTATTACTGCATTCTATTGTCTCAAATCGTAGCTTGAGACGTGTCATAACGACTCAGTTGCCATCACGATGACGTAGGGGCAACTGTAACATGCACATGTTTCATCACGAGCTTGGCACAAAAAGTAACCGCCTCGGATGGCGTTTTCCGTGATGTCAACTATAAGTGATTTCTCGAACTCATCACGAGTCACTTTGGGTCTCGCCTGTCTCGGATGACTCATCCAGATCAATGTCTTGCTCGGCTGAGATGCCAGCTCATGCCGATCCAAACCGTCTCGGTGTGATCACACTAGGCTTGGTTAGCATTGGGCCTTGTTCCATCTGGGCCTTGGGCCTTTGGACCATGCCAATCATGGACCCTTAGGGATTTATATTTTGGCCCACTACAATAGCTCCTAAACTTCTTCTGAGGCTTTTCAAGCAAGGGAGAAGTTGACTTCTCCAGGGCCGTCTTGTCAATCCGTGCCCCGAGACTGATATCTTCTCGGCAAATCGGAGTTGTTAATTTTCATTTGTCTGAGCCAAAAAATTCTTCTTGGATGCTTCTCCGTAGTAGTTCTCTGTTCTGAGCCCAGCAAAGTGTGGGTTTGTGGAACACTTCGGATTGCACCACGTGTCACTCATAGATTGGGGCAGAAGTGTGCAAACAGATTAGGGTTAGAGGACTGAGAGGACGTGTCCCATGTGAAGAGTCAGACGGTGCTTCAGCCTATCACATCGTTGACAGGTGGCACACTATCCTAAAGGCTCGTCTGGCATCGTTTCGTTTCCCGTGCAGCTTTTGGAAAACGTCACGCCATTATAAATAGGGACTTAGGGGGAAAGGGAAACACTTTTTATTCTTGCCCACTCCTTGCACCCACTGCTCGAAGTTTCCTCTCTCTTCAACACCGCTGAAGGTTTTCACCATTTTCATCGCAAATCATCACCAAAGTCGTCATTTTTCAGGTAAAAATCTTACCCTAATCTTGCTTCTCATCGATATAGACTTATAATCTTTGTGTTTTTTCTGGGTTTATCACCACATCTGTTGTGGCTAACATTTTTAGGAGTAGGTGGATAGTACGATGAACAGTGATGGCACTGTTTATCATCCAACATGTTCTTTCTCTTGGTCAACTGGTTTGACTCTATATACCCACGTTTGATATTTTCCTCATTAGGGTTTAACTCTAGAAACAATTTTTTAACCGAGACAATGAATCCAGACCTTGACCGAGACAACAACCCGAGTCATCAATAGCCCTTCCATTGCCCAGTTTATCCAAGACGAATTATCCGTCTAAGATGCTAAATGAAAAAGTCCAAGTCAACGGGAACTGAATCAGTTTCACCAAATCAATTTTAGATCACTATTAACGATGTAGCTAACTGTCTTTTTTCACTCGTGCATTTTGTTAGGTTTGGTAGCCTTGGATTCGATCAACATCTTTTCTGGGAGCTCCAACCGGACTAACAAATCCGAGGTGGCCCAACATAGTGAGAGCTATCTTAGATTTCACTTCATTCAAGCGGCTTACGCCCTCGACATAGAAATGGAGTCGGCAAACATGGGCTTGGCCCCATTGATTCAATCACTTCAAATGAGCCAGCGGCAAGGCGCTCAGAGGAAGAGGGCTCGATTAATCAAAACAGCATCGATAAATTCTCTCTTTTGCCTTCTTCATGCAGGTTTTATTTTATTGTGATGATCAAGCCATATTGTGACTTTGTAAATATAGTAGCTCTTCCCAATCTTGGAAAGAAAAGAAAGTCATTCTCCAAAGCTAATGCATCAAATGAGACCAAGAGTTGTGGCTGTACCATTCGCGCCAAGCTCTCCCCGCGACTTAATGCATTGGGTTCAGCTTCACTTTAGGTAGCAGCTCCTTCTCTATTATCTGCTGCGTTAAAAGTTTTTTAGCTCCTTCTTGTGCCTCTGTTTTGTTTGATTTTCTATGTTTAAATGCAGCAAATCTGAGATGAGGTTTGTGAGAGTGATGAGGAATGGGACAAGATGCTTTTTCAAGTAGAGCAAGAGTGCTTGGATGTTTACAAGAGGAAGGTTGACTTAACAAATGGGATACGCAGAACTTCTTCTCACCTTGACAGATGCTTTTTCAGTTAGTGAATACTTGAGCAAATTGGATATATAGAGCTGCCTTGGAGCAGCCATCCTAGAAAGGCAAAACGAGATGCTAGCGAAACTTAGGAGTTGTTTTCTTTTTTCTTTTTTTTCTTTTTGCTTGTATATAGAGCTTAAGGTAGACGATCATGATTATATTCGGCTCATGCCTCTTTTGAAAAACATTATGCATTCATGTTGGCCAAATTAGTGGATGCCGTATTTTTTATTCTAACTTGTTTTGGTTTGAAAAACTTTCATTTCAATTGCAATGTTTGACTCGGTGTGAGTCTAAATTATTATTGAATAGTTGTTTGCTCTGCTGTGATTGCTGATTGAGACGCTATGACGTCAGGTAAGACCAAAAACAAAGGAAACTTTGTCGAATTTTTCAGAAAATGGGATACATTTTTTGACACATCACCCCTCACTGGGTTCAAGCAACAAAACCTACTGCTCCAATAGCAAGAAGCAACTGAGATTCAAATGGACGGTGGCCGGTGCTTCTTGGGGGCGTTGGCTTCAGTAAAGTTTGAGGAAAGAGGCGATGAAAACAAAAGTTTCAGAGGAGAGAAATGTTTTGGGATTCAAAATGGATTTTTGGGCCCACATAAAATCCCCCAAAATTTTGAATTTGGAAGTAATTTGTGTGCCAAAATTTTTTGCCAAAGCTGGAGAGAGTAGAAGAGGAGAGAGACTTTGGGACCCCTCCATGCCAGGTCAGATCTGTGCATGGTCTGTCCCCCAGATCTGTGCTAATAGAATTATTCCTTCTTTGCATGTCAAACAAAATCCAAGGGAGGCAGAAAATGGTCTCTTGTGATGACAAATATGGTCAGGCTTGAATCTGCATGTCAAAAGTAAAAAAAAAAACAGAAAATTAGTCTAAAGGCCAAGTTTGGGGCTTTAAAAGATGTTTAGTCCAGCCTAACTTATTTTAAAGCCTTTAATACATTAATAAGAAATTTTTAAGGTTTTAAGGACAACACTAGACAAAAATACCCTTAATGAAGTAGGGGTAATAAAGTCTTGCATGTGTTGTGCCCCAATGAAAGCGACGTGCCAGACTAAGAAAGTCTAATGTGTTGACGTGCCAGACAACACATTTCCATACGTGTCTCTTACAATGAAAGTGACGTGCCAAACTTTCTTTCATGCCTGACTCTCTCTTTCTCTCTCTCTCTCTCTCTCATGTGTAGGTCCTGAGTGAGACAAAATTAATTCTCTTTAATTTTGGGGTTGGGTTCAATTTTGAAGTTTAATTTTAATGAGGTTAGGCTATTTAGGGTAGATTATAGTGGGTTTATGCATTTTGGGTTTAGGCATTTAGGATACACCTTCCAATTATAGGGTTTTAGTAGTTTAGACACTTTCATAGGGTACCCCAGGGTTTTAGACACTTTCATAGGGTACCCTAGGATTTAGGTTTAGGCATTTTCATAGGGCGCCCTAGGGTTTAGGTTTAGAGTAAACTTTCCAATTATAGGGTTTTAGTGGTTTACACACTTTCGTAGTCACCCTAGGATTTTAGGCTCTTTAGGGTGCCCTAGGGTTTATATTTAGGCACTTTCATAGCGTACCCTAGGGTCTTAGGCACCTTCATAGAGTACCCTGGGGTTTAGGTTTAGGCACTTTCATTAGGTTTCGAGGTTTAGGCACTTTCATTGGCTGGTGGAGGCATTTTTGGAATGTGTATGTGATTTGTCCTCTTGACATTAAGGAAAAAGTTGATGTCAAGCTTATTGTAGTAAAAACCTCTTTACTATGTTCTCCCAAAAAATAGACCAAAAAAAACTCTCTTCCAAGAACAACCCTATCCCATTTCTCTCTCTACATTCTCAAAAACTAGATCTGGTAAAAAACTAGATCTGGCCACCATGGGGGGAGGGGCTTCCGCCTCTTCCAACCCCACATCCCCCTCCCCTCTCTCTCTCCTAAAGCCATCCATCCCTAGATCTCGCGACCCTGCTACTTCGAAACCCTCTTTTGCCTCCATCTTCCAACCTCCACCGTGGATAGTGGTGGAGGATTTGAATCACCGTCATCGGCTTCATTCCACATCTCAAGGGGGTCAGAATCGTGGAGCTTAAGAGATTTTGGGGTGATTTGGCGACCCCTCCGGCGAATAAAAGTCCAGAGACGTGGCGGCGGCTCCGGCTCCTGCGATGGATTTGTCCGGAGGTTTCTTTTTTATGTTTTTATGTTTTTTTTTTATATTCCTTGTGTGGAATCTTTACCCCCTTCGAGGGCGGTTGTTTACTCCCGTTCGAGGGTTTGTTCTTCGTACTCAGTGTATTCTCATCTGAACCACATAGATAACCCAAATATCGGGAGTTTTTACCTTTCGATGGGCTCCGGTTTGGGGTTTGTAGCCCTTTGGGCGGTTTTTGAGTAATAAAAAATTTCTGAGTTTGATAAAAAAAAAAAATTGATAATAATAAGAACGTGCATGGATTAGGAACTTTCAAAGTAGGGGGGCGGTGAATTCGGTTTTTCACTAGCCGGCCCGCTTTCGAACGTGGCAAAGTGGGAAAATGCTAACTCCTCCTCTCTATACAAGGCTGTTAACACATACACTGTAAAAGGGGGAGAATTTCCGGAGAAAGAAGAGAGGAAACAGAGAGGACTTGGCAGGGAAATTTTCCAGCCGTTCTACAGGTATCGACTGGCAATACCGACCGGCGTCGGGAACCCCGTTGTAGGTCTCAAAAAATCAATCCGAACAGTTCATCCATCTCAAAATCAAATTCCGAGTGGGCCTACGTGGGAATCGATGCAATCGGACGGCTGTATGAGCTCGATCCAAAATCACCCCATTTCATTCAAATTGATCTTTTGGGGGGTCCCGATGCCATCTGTACACGGTCTGTATACCCCTTGTATTTCTGGAAATTTTCGGGGAGAGGGAGAAGGCAGAAAGGGAGGAGAAAAAATAAAATAAAAGTAGAGTCTGAAGGAGCAGGAAGCAATTTTCCGCCAAATTCAAGTGTGGGTTTCAAACTCCTATCTCCCTCTATTTCCAAACAAAAAATTTCCTTGAAAAAATAAACCACTCCCTAAATCTCTTCTGGGGAAAAGAATTTACTCCCGTCCGTACGTAGTAGAATTCTACTTCTGCGCTAGAATCTCTCTTTCCAAAGGCCGTCGGACAGTAGAAAGGAAAATCTCTTATGCACCGAGGGTGCAAAAAGAAAAATTTATTATGCACCGGGGTGCAAAAATAAAAAATCTCTTGCGCACCGAGTGTGCCAAAATGGAAAATCTATTATGCACCGGGGGTGTAAAAATAAAAAATCTACTATTACGCACCAGGGGTGCAAAATCAGAAATCTATGACTCACCGGGAGTGCAAGTTGAAAAATCTATTACGCACTAGGGTGCAAATTGGAAAATCTCTTGCGCACCGAGGGTGCCAAAATGGGTTAAAACAAGCATCACAACAGTGGTACTTGAAGTTCGATTGAGTTATCGCTAGTCACGGATTCAAGGAGAATGTGATTGACAAATGCATGTACCTCAAGGTCAGTGGGAATCGATTTATTATTATTATCTTGTATGTTGATGACATCTTATTAGCGAGTAATAACATTCATTTTATCATGCTACGGAGAATTTCTTGTCAAAGCATTTTTATATGAAAGACATGGGAAATGCAGAGTATTTTTTTTTTGCTAAGCAAAAATTTATTAATTTCTGAAAACGAATTACAAAAATTAAAGGGACCCGAGAATGCAAACACCAAGGGCCCAAAGAGGGAAAAAAAAAACTAAAAACAAGGACGGTAGTAAGATACCAACCAAAACCTAAATCAAAATCCAGAAAAGACAATCCTGAGACACCTTAAAAGCAACAAAAACAAAGAAACAACCTAAGATCTCGATCCCCTAAGCGAACAAATAGCGAACAAATCCAGAAGTAACGGAAAAAATCAGAGAAGCCAAAAGCCCCCAAACGCCAGAGAGCTCCGAACAAGAAGCAAGTGGCAAATAAGAACTCCACTGAAATCGAGGCATCTCCCTCCAGTAAGTCAAGAGCTTTAATTTCCGTTATAATTTCCTGCTCTGAAACTTCGACACCCTTCAATTCTAAGAATTTCTCGATATTTAACTAAGACCAAAATGCACTTTCATACAGAGTCAAAGGGATATAACAGTAACTTACCCGTACAACTGAAATAATCAAGGGAAAAAAATATAGGACAGTGAAAACAAACTTACAAACCTTGATAGGCATAAAATTGGCTCCTCCTTCATCGGCAACAACCTTGGCAATCACTGTCTTGCCACAACTTGGAGGCCCATACAGCAAAAATCCTGTCTCCAAATACCCCAAATCCCTGATCATAACACAAAAATCAAAGAATATCTCAAAAGTGGCAAAACCATATACAGTTCCCTTGCATTATGCTTGTATGCAAAAACTAGATGAACAATAAGAACTGCCAAATGACGAACAATTATTGGTCACACAGTTACATGGACTCTTATAGCTGTATGCAGTGCCCGTGTCAGGCACTTGAAACTGGGGTATAGGAATGTGATGTCTTCAACATGTATAGTTTGGACACTCACCTATCAATGATATATAGCAACTCGATTCTGTTCTGCGATAAACTATCCATAAAACTATTGTACATAAAATGCTTAATGGTTCCAGTGAACACCATTTTTACCAGGAAAAGATAAGTATACTAACTAAAATGGACAACTACGTCCACATGCCCATGCCCCTTGTCATGGAACTTAGATGAATTGGTCACCACGAGCCTCGTAACATTGGGTGCACTAATATGAAATTGAGAAGTAGACTGTAGTGTCAGCAAGTATGCCTACAGCCCAACAGCAAAGCAATCATCCAACAATACATACCACTACATATTCACATCACAGTGCAACAGCTAAAGACTACAGCACAAAATAACCGATGTTCATGATATCACACAGAGCTAAATCTACGCATTAGATATAAGCAAAATATCTTGGCATTTCTCCGTACTATAAATAAGAGCACAATAACAGAATTAACAGTATTTGAAAAGAAAAGAAACTAGTGAGGAGGAACAAGACAAATGGATATCTGAATGGGTAGAAAGAAAAATAGAAAATTGCGTTTAAGGTACAAAATGTTGGTGATTTAAGTAAACAATATATTAATATGTCCAAGAAAATAACCAAGACAAAAAAAAAAGTTTGACATTTCATAAGATCAGTTAATCAATACTTAAGAGGAAGCATCCCCAGAAATTCATAATACCGGCAGTATCAGAATAAAACAACAAGGGTGGGATAGTAAATCAGGGAATAAATAATCTAGCAAGTCAACAAGGTATTAAGCCTTGAACAATAACCAAACAGGTCAGGATTAGAGAAGATATGTAATACATCTATTTGAACACATGAAGCCAAATATCCATGCTATCCATTGATCCCAAGTTGAGAACGAAAACAATAAGCATGCTGCATGTACTACTGAGAGTATAAACAAAGATTTATCATGGTCTATAAGAAGATTTAATAAAAAGTTGCCATACGTACACCACAAGTAACTTCAAATATTCATGCTAAATTTTGTTTTTTAACCCCTGGATGATGGGAATCAAAGCTGGTAATGTCCTTGATTTTTCTCTCAAATATTAATGTATCAGTTAATGGTTCCCCACTTCTCCAACTTTCCACTTTCAGCTACCCAATGCTTCAAATTCCACAGAAAGTAACATGTCAAATTCAAGTTCATTCAGGTTGATATTGCCACTACCACAATATCCCCACTTCACAAAATAAATTCAAAATTTTGGGAAGTAGTGGCTTTTATGGAAGCATTCTCTGCATATAATACTATTCTCTTCGGGGACCACGAACCATGGAATGAATAGGGATCAAATGATAGAAATTTTGATTGAGGAATCCAGGATGAACGCATTTTTAGTTCGCTATGCGTTCATTGTTTCTCTTCATAAAGTTAAAAAAAAAAAACGGCATTTGAATGAATGTATGCGCCCACACTATTCCACCATGAACCAGTCTTGTAGAAAATAAAATGGCAGAGTAGATAGCATTTTTTCGTAGAAATATTTTCAATATATACATACCCACAGCTGTTCTAATATGGAAGCTAGGCATATGGTTAAACATTAACGATGACAAATCCAGGAGCCGAGCTAACCTAGGTTTGATTCGAACTTGAACTTGTTCATGAGCCAAAAAATATCAGGTATTTAAGCTCTTATGCAGGTCAAGAATTGCAAATTAGATTTTTATTTTTTTTATGTACATATACAAGTTCATATAATGCAATTAGTTTCTCAAATATGCAAACAATTTCAACCACTAGCACCACAGGAGAATAAAAAGAGGATACAAGCTCTTTGAGCATAGTGCATACAATGCAACAATTATTAGCAGCCCATATTAAGTCCAACTCGGGTTATCAGTCACCCAATTAGATCAAATGGATGGATCTTCTGATCTGGAGTCAGACGCGCTACCATTGCGCCATGGATCCCTGTTAAAATAGATGGATCTTGAAATTTCTTGTGAGCGTAGCAACAATATGCTTTCAAGTTCCCACACCAACAATAATGACTAAACTACGGAAAAAGCAAGAAATTGCAAATCAGTACCTTACATTCGATCCAATAGTTTCCTCAGTTGCTTTCACATATAATCAAGCTGCTTCAACTACCTGGGAATGGATCAAATGAAGAAAAGCACACATTTCAGCACCAATTTCTTCAATTCCAAAAGGTTCGACCTCAGCTTCTAAGTTTCTGCAGTCAGGGTCTACAGGCACAGTTTAGCCACCACAAGAATTTTACCAATTTCGATCTTAGTAAAAAGTAAACAACCCATCAGCATCAGCAATTCCATGTATAGTTAGAAGAAAACCTCCACTTCTCAATGCCTCGATATTCTTTCTATAGAAGAGAATTTATTGTACATGATGAAACTTCTAAACAAATATGCATTGCAGTAAACAACTCAATTTCACACAGCACAACAACATTTTGAACTGCAGATCAGTGAAACATAAAGTAAATGAAAAGAAAAGATCAAATCTAACTAGCCCATCTTTCTCTAAAGGGTTGCCAAAATGTTTCGCGATCTGATAGCACAATAAATACTTGCCCAAACTAAATAGCACAAATAAAGATCAAATCTTCCTAGTCCATCTCTTTATCTAAAGGACCAGAGAGATCATATTCTTTCCAAAGGCTGGAAAGAAGCTTTAAAGCCAAACTTAAATAAGACACCTCACTATCCCAACTATGACTCAGGCAGCAGCGCTGGTGTGCTCTCCCTTTTCCTCTTCTTTTTCTCCATTAACACTGTCACAAAAGCATCAACAATCTGTCGCTGCGACTCTAGTATCAACTCGTTACGCTTCATATCCATTTCGATTCTCATTTTCTCAATCTCCCGAGCCATCTCCATCTTCATCTTCTCCATCTTCACAAACCCTTCTCCCAAAAGCTTAATCGATGAAACAATGTCCGCAATCGGATCCCTTTCTCTCTTACCTCCTCCACCACCACTCTTATTCCCTCCCCCTAATCCCATGGAAGACGGATACCCATTCAGAAACCTAGGATCAGGATTCGAAGAACATGAATTCCCATCATTCTTCCCAGAACTCTTAGTCCTAAATCCTTTAGGTACCGAAAATCTCTCTCCAGAAATTTTCACATATAACCCACCATCAGAAGTGTCAAATTTAGGGGGTTTAAGGCGAAAACCAACACCGCTACCACCGTGGTTGGCGAATCCGCCTCCATCATGATTGGAGTCAACAAAATTAGGCCCAAAATTCCTATGAATCTTGTCTACTTTCTTAGCCCTAAACACAGGAGGTACTAATTTGACATCAATCGGGTTCCTAACGCCAAACCCTTCCCCAAAATCCGTATCGTCACCGGCATCTTCTTCATCAGATCCATCTTCCAAATAAGGCGAATACCCATTCAAAACCCTAGAACCATAATTAGGGCTAGGAGAATTCCTAGCCCTAAGACCTAGAGTCACGGATCTCTGTCCTCCCGAGGCTACGGCGGATACTTCCTGATTCGGATTGGACTTGGAGACAATCTTCTTGTTAGCAAAATTAGAAGGGTTAGGAGGAATTGATCCGTCGGCCATGGAATCCATGTTTTCGAAGAAGAACCAGGAGGAGAAGAATTGGCCGGGGAACGAGAGGGAGCGCTGCTTCTCAGCACGGTACCTCTGGCGGAGCTTCTCCATCTTGTGGCGGCACTGGGCGGAGGTCTTTGCAGGGGAGGCGTCGGGGCAGCGGCTAGTGACGGTGGCAGCCACAGCGTCCCAGTCGGCAGTCCGGAGGTAGCCGCGGCGGAGAGCGTACCAGCGGTCACGGTAGGCTTCAATGAGGACCAGGGTTTCGACTTGGGTCCAACAAGGCGCCGGGAACTTCCTCGGAGGTTTCTCCGGTGGAGGGGAGGACATGGTTGGATAAGAAGGAAGTGGGTCCACTCAGGTTAGGTTAGAGAAAGAAATGGTGGTGGTGGTGATTGGAGAGAGAGAGAGAGAGAGAGAGAGAGAGGGGGGATAGTGTTGTGTGGAGCAATGAATGTGCAGTGCGCAGGAGGGGCCACCGGGTTGAGTAGTGGGTGATGGATGGGTGGGTGGGGTGGGTGGGGATGCTAGAGTGCGCTTGAGGGTGCAGTGCGCGCCCAAACAACCACTCCACCAGAATACTTACCACCATAGGACTACCCCACCACCCACCCATTCCTTTCCTACTACTAATCCTTTTACCCAACACCCAACTATCAATCTCTCTCTCTCCTCTCTCTCTCTCTCTCTCTCTCTCTCTAGAACGTAGTGGCTGGGAGGGAGGGAGCCAGGGAGGGTGGGTGGGTATAGGGTTGACTGCTGCCCCACACTACTCTAGCACCGTAGCGGTAGTGGGTGACTACTGACCGATTGTAATGGTGGGCTTAAAAAGTTGCTATAGTTACCTTTCAAGACAACTACAATTCGCGAAAAAAAGACTACTACAATTGAAAATTGAAATAAGTTTGGCCCTGGAGCTCGGTAAGAATAGGCAGAGCCGGCAAGACGGGTTGTAAGCCTATTCTTTTGTGGGACATTTACTATCAGATCACATTTGGATCCCATAATTATCATCAGGTCTAACTCAACTCTGAAAAATTCTCATCAACTCCCCAACCCGTATAAAAATGTCTAAATCATCGGGTACCATATGAAAGTACCTAAAATCCTAGGGTACTCTATGAAAGTGTTTAAACCACTAAACCCTATAATAGGAAAGTGCACCCTAAACCTAAACTCTAGAGTACCCTACGACTAGGGTACCCTTATGACTAGGGTACCCTATAAAAGTGCCTAAAATCCTAGGGTGCCCTACAACTAGGGTACCCTATGAAAGTGCCTAAAATCCTAGAATACCCCACGACTAGGGTACCATATGAAAGTGCCTAAAATCTTAAGGTATCCTACGACTAGGGTACCCCATGAAAGTGCCTAAAATTCTAGGGTACTCTATGAAAGTGTATAAACCACTAAAACCCTATAATATGAATGTGCACCCTAAACCTAAACTCTAGGGTACCCCTAGGACTAGGGTGCCCTACAACTAGGATACCCTATAAAAGTGCCTAAAATCATAGGGTACTCTATGAAAGTGCCTAAACCATTAAAACCCTATAATAGGAAAGTGCACACTAAACCTAAACTCCAAAAAAGAGTGACTTACCTTAGTGGTAATTAAAAAAATGACTTACCTTATTGATAAATAAACATCTCTTTTCTAGACCTAGAGATAATAATCCCTTCTTTTGTTTACCAATAATTGGCATTATACTAACAAAAAATTAGTTTTTTTTAAAAATTAAAATAAGTCATTCTCTCACAATATATCACATAAAAAATAGTAAAAAGTCAAATTATTCTAAAAATTGCCTTATTGGAATACCCTAAATGTGTTCAAATTTACATCCATTTGTATATTCTTGATGAAATTGATGGGGGATCATAACACTATTTGGAGAATCCCATCAATCGTGAAAAAAAACAAAAGAATGGATATAAATTTTGATGTGTGACCAATATTTTTGAAAAAAATGGTAAACCAATAGCCGACAACTGTACACACTTCAGTCGAAAATGATCAACAAAATTTTTAGGAAAATTATTTTATACAAGTGAAGGGGTGCGCGCAAATTTAGTGGTTGTTTCAGAGAACTTGACTTATTCTCAAACTGCCTTAAAAATTGACTTATTGCGCTTTACGAGATAAATCACTCTCTCACAATACATTAACTTAAAAAGCTAACTTAGTCAATTTCTGGAGCAACCTCTTAAGCCAAGTAGAATTTCTTGTTTAAGGTGGAAGAAAAAACATATTCGAAGTGAAAAAAAACGAAATGTCATCCAACACCGTATAATAAAAAAGAGACATGGCTGAAATTGAAGGCTTGCCATTTTTGTTTGATTTTACCGACTTTGCCCTTCGATTGGACGGCATGTTGTGTTTAGCAGCCGGGTTTTATCGCAATTTCATGTTGCATTGTGCTGGCAAGCTATGGGTGATTGCGCGTGTTTTTTTCATACAGAGGATAGTTGAAGCACTCTGTCTGTTCTTGGGGGTTTTGAAGGTACTCTCTCTCTCTCTCTCTCTCTCTCTCTCTCTCTCTCTCGTGATGTAACATTGTTTCATGTTAGTGATTTATTGTTTGATTTTGTTTCATATTTGTGGTTTGTTATTTGATTTTCGCCTTTATGGCTAGTGTTAGGATTTCTTATTTGCTGCTGGATATGGGTTTGACATTACTATTTTTCCCTTTTACAAATTTGTGGGATTGGAAATTGACTATTTTTTTTTTTTTTGGGGGATGAGCAGGGATAGAGGGCTTTATTAACTTGAAGAACTTGGGTTCAAGTTCATCAACCGGAATCAAAAGCTTTGAAGTCTGCGTAATTCAAAGGAATTATGAATTCTAATGGGGTTAAATTTGATGTTCGTCGAGGTCTATGGAGGCTCCACGTTGCTGGTCAAACCGAGTGGTTAGAAGGTCAGAACTCTGATCGCCTCGGCTCGGCTCAGTTGAGGTTGGAATGTTCAGCGCTTGGGGACCACAGATTTTCCACTTTTAAAGAGATGGCACCAACGTTCCGCATGATCTCATATTCTTCGTGGCATGATCTCCTATTTCCTAGGGCAACTTCTCACTCTCCCATGACTCAGGTGGGAAACTGCCTCACTTCGCCGTCGCTGTGTTGCTAGGGCGCGATGGTGGTCGAACAAGTATAAGTACCTTAATTCTCAATGGGTAAGTGGGTAACCTGTGTCATTTCAGATATAGAACACTTAACATTCTCTTTCCAGAGTCATCTCTAACTTGATCGTCGAAGGGTCCATGGCCAGAATCATCCCAGTCATTAGGCTTGTTTTGCAAGGAAACTCAGCAAAGCTCTCGGAGTGACTATACTGATTTTTGGCTCCAACAGTTTGGCACCACCTATGGGAACGATTTCTCAATAAAACAAATAGAATGTAAGCCAAATATATGGTCACAACAAGGACCGAAAGTGTTCGATGAAACAATGAAGTCCAAGACCAACTACAACAGCAAATTCGAGATCTCATCGAGGTTGTTACTCAAATAAGAGCTCAGAATAAGAACTGCAACAGCATAATCCACTTTCTCCTTTTCCTCCATCTCAAAGTCAATAAAGGGACACAAAAGATGAGGAAAAGGGTGATTTTACCAACAACTGAGAATAGGAGGGAAGTCGTACAACGGGCTCCTAGTTACGACGAGATACAGCCAACCTTAAACTTGCCGGAGTTCAAGGGTTTGCATTGAACGACATGCAAGAGAAGCTAGATATGGTGATTAGACAAGTTAAAGATTGTGCATCTCACACAATGGAAAAACCTCGTCCAAAAAACAGACCTTCCCTTTACAACGATAATAATGGTTAGCCCACTGCCACTCAAGTTCAAGATGTCAACACTTCAACCTTCTGACAACACGGGCGATCCATTGAATCATCTGGAAACGTTCAAGGCATACATGACTCTTTAGACACCCTAATTTGGCTTTGCAAACATTTAAGAGGCCTTGGGGATAATCCTGATGATGAAACGATTTCCTTGTATGCTTAGGTTTTTCAGCATAGAACCCCATGTTTAGACTCCGTGACACGTGAACTGGATAAATACCAAACCATACCAAACTCTTAGAAGTGTGTGGAATGAACATTGGAAAACAAGCCCTGGCTAGGAGTGGTGGCCGCCATTCAATTACCGCCAGCCGCTATTCATACTATTGGCTAGTACACGCATATCGGTCACTACTTAGTCTTTGGTTCTGTACCAAACCTTGCAAACTTTCAATGTCAACCGACAATCTGATTGTCAGTCCCTACTCTTACTAGCGACTGTTGTTCATCCTTCATCAACATTCCAAAAGGCAAAAGATGGGAAAATCTTTCCATAATTGAATCTGTCGGCCCTAAAACATCTTTTTAGCATCTAGGGTTTTGCCCTAACCTAATTCAGCCGCAGCCATGAGGATTTGATAGCTTGATTTTGTTTCCTTATATGGATTCAATCTCAGCCCGTTTAAAGACCCCATTGTCTACACTTTCAACGCACCTTAAAGATCTCTCAAACCACTTCAATACACTTCAAGACCCTTAGATCACGTTTAATCAACCTTAATCCTGTAGCCTCTTTTTCCAATAGCAAAACCCTCTCAAGACCGTAGTTTTCATAGCATAAAACACCTTATGTTCATCCAATTCTAGTTCGGAAGTCAAAAGCAGAGCTCTCTGTTTTAACCCATTCAAGCAAGCAAGTAATCACGCTCTCAATCTATTTGATAGCTATTGGTGTTTGTTTTGGGTTTGGCTCAACACATCTGCACATGATTTGGTTAGGGTGAAAGTGCCAGCTTAGCCGAGATGCTCATTCCGAGCTATGATGATTATTGGGGCAGCGAAGCAAAAGTGTGAGCAGATGAGAGAGTACAAAAAAGATATAATTGAAATTAAAAAAGAGAACAAACTTTGGTGCTAAGTAGGAAATCTAGAATTACAAAGATCTTATTCAATAGCAAGCTTTGGCTTATAATGACTTCATTAGATTTGTAGTGCTACTGCTCCTACATATATAATCTGCTTTTAGGGAACTTTATAGTGGTTTTTTGTGGTCTATCTAGCTGCTACATCTACACCTCTATATATACTTGCTGTACGATGCTCTAGAAATTTATAAACTTGGACTTTGCATCTTCCAAAGCTTCTTTGGGAGATGAAACATCATTTTGAGCTCAATTCTTTTGATTGACATTTAAGAGAGTAGAATTCCATATTTTTCCATCATTGAAACTCTTAGAAAATTACAAATTAACTTTCAACACCCCCTTCTTAATTTGTAATTTTCAGTTGCTTCTTGAATTTATCAAAATTTTTGGTAGTTACTGCCTGTGTGAGAATGTCTGCTGATTGATCATTGGTGTTGATAAACTCCAAACTAATTTCTCCTTTATTTACCAAATCTATGATGAAATGATGCTGCAACTCAATGTGCTTTGACCATCCAAACACCGGATTTTTCGTCATGGCAATTGCGGACATATTGTCACAATGAATAGTAGTTGGATGTTGCAATGATGGGTTCAAGTCAAAGAGGATTTGCCTCAGCCAAATGGCTTCACATGCCGCGTCCGTTGCTGCAACGTACTCAGCTTCGATAGAGGATAATCCAACAGTCTTTTGATTCTTTGAGCACTAAAAGATCATCTTTGTACCAAGACAAAATAAATAACCGGATGTGCTTTTTCTGTCATCCAATGATCCAGCCCAATCACTATTAGTAAATCTTGCTAGCTTGTTGTCATATTCTTTCTCATACAAGAGTCCATAAGTCTTTGTTCCTTGAAGATACCTCAGCACCCTTTTTGCAGCTTCATGATAAAGCTTGCTTGGTTCATTCATAAACCTGGAAATCATATTAACTGAATGCATAATATCAAGGCTTGTATTGGTGAGATAATCAAAGAACCAACAAGGCTATTGAAGGATTTGTGATCCACACTTTTAGCACTATGATTTTTCTCAACTTCTCATTCAAAGCCATTGGTATTGAAACTGGTTTGCACTGCCCATCTGAAACTTCTTCAACAAATCTTCAATGTACTTTTCTTGAGAGACAAAAATCTTCCCTTTTGATTGCTTCGATTGGATCCCAAGAAAATACTTCATAAGACCCAAGTAGGTCATTTAAAATTCTCTTTGCATTTCCTTTTTTAAATCCTCAACCAGCTTTATGCTTGTGCCAAAATAGATCAAGTCATCTATATATAAGCCGACTACGAGAAAGTCTTCCATCCCTTGATACTTCACATAGAGTGTTTCACTTGGGCTCCTTCGAAATCCATTTTGTCTAAAGTATCCATAAATTACGCTATTCCAAGCTTAAGAGCTTGTTTCAAGCCATAAAGTGTCTTCTGATGTCTTTGCCCTCTTTTCCCTCTTTTCCTTTCTCCTCGCAATGAATAGCTTTTGTGGGTCATCGATTGAGAATGTATATTGCCGAATTGACAGCTTCAGCCCAAAATTTGTTTGGCAATCCCTTGCCTTTTAACGTACTCTGAGCCATCTCAGCTACGGTCCGATTTTTCCTCCCCGCAACGCCATTTTGCTGCAAACTTCTTCTAATAGTGAGCTGCCTCTGTTCTTTGCAATACCCCATGAATGGTTTGTAGATATATTCTCCTCCATGATTAGTCTGAAGAGTCTTAATTTCATGTCCACTCTATTTTTCTGCAAGAGCTTTAAATCAAAGAAAAACAGAGAATGTCTTGGACTTTTGAGCAGGAAAGAAAATCCACATCATGCGTGTATAATCATCAACAAAAAGAATGAAGTATCTTTTATTGCTAAGAGATGAAGTCCTTGAAGGACCACAAATTTCAGAATGAACCAGCTCCAATGGAGATTTTGCTCTCCAAGAAGTTTTACGAAATGGAAGTCTATGCATCTTCCCATAAATGCAACCTTTGCTAATTTGATTTTGCCTTTCAATTGGAGGGAGTCCAATAACCATGTTACTTTGCTTTAGTAAATTATGCAGCCCTCTATTATTCAAGTGGCTATATCTCAAATTCCACAAGAAAGTCATATTAGGACTTTCATGTTTTAATGCAACTTTCTCAACAAGTGGCATGGTTAGAGGAAAAATTTTGTTGGGACTCATCTCAACAATCGCCATTGTGAGATTTTTTTTCTTGTCAAAAATTCTATATTTTCCATTATAAAAAATAACTATATATATATATATATATGTTTTTTGCAAGAGTTGTCCAACACTTAAGAGGTTCTAAGTAAGATTGAGAACATGAAAGAACATCACCAATAAACTTATTGTTACCTCCCTTTGTGCGGACATAAATGACTCCTTTCCTTTCAGCATTTTGCAGCTTTCCATCTCCAAGTTTCACTTGCAAAGCAAAGTTCTGATCAAGCTCCATAAAGATATGTCGATTCTCTGTCATGTGGTTGCTACAACCGTTATCCAAGTACCAAACATCCTGAGATTCTTGCTGAGCATTCATGCAGGAAAATAGTTGTTTTGCATTAACATAAAGAAATTACATGCTATAGAGGGAAGTCCTATTACAGCAAGGAAAATTAAACGTTTACTTGGGGTAGTGCAACTGTTGGAGTAGGGATAACTCGAAAATAGTGAGGAAAGCTCCAAGTCACTAAGGCATGAAATTTTGCCCAAGTGAAATCAAAAAATTCTTTTTCCTTCATTCTGACTTCAGTTTCTCCATCTAGCTTGAGTTTCTTCTCAATCAGAGGCCTGATCTTCAGGACTAGAGCTTTGGCTTTGATTTCGAACTTGGCCAATTTTAGAGCATTTCTCTTTGCACGGCTTCTGAACTGCTTTCGAAGTTTTTTAGAGATTCTGGATGGAATTTCAGAGGACTTGCCTTTCAGGTTTTCTATCTTATTGTGAAGCTTAACGACCTGGTCATGTTGTGGACGGTCGGATCCACGCGGCTCGGCTTTTGATGTGTTTGGAAATGTGAAAAAGGAAAAATGCTAGTTGCCACCCGGGATTTATTTTTAGAAAATGATTTTGGTACCCGAGAAACCGTTGAAAATAATTGATGACTCTTATGCTGCTTTGAAAAGGGTTTGATCTGCGAAAAGACTCTTGGATTCGGAAGCCAGGTTACAAACGGGGAAGGTTTTATTGAAAAGCACCCCGCTCGCCTGGGATATTCCCGGTTTCTACTAAATTTTTGTGGGATTTCGGGAAACGTTTTATTGAAAACTTTGATCAAATAGACAAGTAAATAACAAAATTAAATGAAACCATAACGAGAATAAAATTAAATAAAAGGACTTAGTTGTAATAATAGAAGAGTAAAGGGGGATGAAAGTGCAATAAATGAATTTCAGGAAATCAGAAAACAGAGTACGAACAGGGGAAAAAACAGAGAAATTTTTATACTGCCAAGGGTTAGCCGTACAGCTAACATAAGTAGACCGTACAGTTCCCTTATGTTAACCGCACGGTTTACTTTTTGACGGATTTTTCAAAATTTTTGTCTCTCGATCAGAAACTTATTTTTGTTTATAAAATCTGATTTTTGTGAAAACTTTGACCACCCAAGCCAAGAAATGACTATTAGAGTCACTCTCGACCTGGGAGGATCCCCTCAAAGAGCCAAAGGTTGGACCCCGGCTTCACGGAATGTGTTTGTACCTTTGCGAAAACTTCGGACAGCTTGAAAGCCTCAGAAATTCTTGGACGCAAATCTTAGACGAAGAGTTTCTTAGATGAATTGCGGGTTACTGGAAGTATAAGTAGAGAGCGTAATATGGTTTTAACGAAAGTTTTAGACGGGATTTTGAACGGAGAAGATAACCGGAGGATTTTACAGCGTTTTGCCGGAATGGTGGTGTGACTGTTGTCCTTGAAATGGAGGAGACGAAGGGCTTTTATAGGCGCAAAAAAGGGAATAAAAATCTTGTACGAAATCTTTCAGCATGATGAGATGCTTCTGATGGCAGAGGATCGAATATTTTCTGACATATAGCCGTACGGTTGGGAGGGTGAACCGTACGGCTTGAGTAATTGAACCGCATGGCTAGGTTATGGAGGGATGATCCGTATGGCTATGTGAGTGAGCCGTGAAGTTAGGGATATTTTCGTCCAGAAATTCTGAAGTTCAGGATGATTATTCCAAGGTACTGGTAAGTATTTCTTTCATTATTGGGGATGCACAGGGTTTAAAAATTGGGGTGTCTACACATGTGTCATCTCATAGTCATGGAGATCTTGGTTAAACCCATAAGCAGCACTATTGTTCCTCATCCACATTCGAAGGAGAGAAAACTGGCTTAGAAAAGATTGAAGAAAAGAGCCAGTCAATTTAGAAACAGAGCATTGAATGGTTTCACAAGCCTATAAGAAATTTTTGCAAGGGATGTCTTCTTCAAGAATCCCTATATCCAAAAAGGCAAAAGCAGCCAATAGTTCTTTGGCTCTAATAGAATCAGATTGTGGGTAAAGAGAGTAAGAATAATCAGCTTGGAAAATAGTAGGATCGAATTTGATACTCTTTAACTCCTAAAACCAATCTGGATTTTCAGGAAGGGTTCGAAGAGAAAGGTGGGATGGATCAACAAATTTTCCCTCAAAATGAGGCCTTCAAACCTCATTTAACCAATAAATATATTGGCCTTTGGCTTTCTGTTTAAGTTCACCATAGCCAGCAAAGCCAGATTTTTCATCTTCACAAACTTTGAAAAATGTAGGAGTGAGGCAGGTAGCAATGAGGCTATCAAGCACCATTATGTTAGGATCACGCCTAATGAGAGGAGATAAATATCTACTCATAGCTAATGAGCGATATCTACTCCAACCTCTATAGCCAGCAGGATCATCCATCTTCACCACCACTATTTCAGATGGTAAACCCCATAAAAAGGGTTCAGCAGTAGGAGAAACAGGAGGATTCCATGGATCAATGGGCTCAGAGTCATTCACTTGAACCACTGTGTAAAAACGATTTCTTCGAATTTCACCAACAATTGGTGTAACAGCATTTCTAGTATTGACAGGGATTGGATCATGGAGAACCAAGCTTTCGAAGGCATTTTGGGTATTGGAAATGTCAGCCATGGTTAAATTAAGTTTAAGAAGATGAAAGCAAGATTAGGACGAAACTGATGATTAATTTTACCAGTGATTGAGTGCTTTTATAACTTAAGAAATCTAAATTTGAAACGATTCAAATTTTGTAAGTGGAGAACGTGGGTATTAACTGCCCATTTTTTCGCAAAACCTCTCACAGGGAGCGTAAGAATCAATTATAACTGTATCATTGGAAGTGATGAAAACTACCAGTAAACTTCTGCTTTGTAAGTTTACAGGAATTCGAAGCGGCAAAAGGCACATTAACACTTATTCAAATTCCTTGAACAAAGATGTTAATGTGGGGGGTATGTTTACAAATAAAATTAACAAATCCAATAATCAATTGACACGTAATCAAAATGCCAAATGTTGGCAATTACTTATTTATGAAGACACACTGGATTAAAGGGACATATTTGAGTAAATACGATGTCGTATGGTTTCTCAGATTCGAAAAGCAGTTATTGGCAGTTACAAGTCAAGGATAAAATAAAAATTGACTTCGAAGCCATGGTATTAACTGCTAATTACATAAACTCCACGTGTAAACTTGTGAAACAAGCAAATTGGCAGTTATAACACGTGGAGTGCCTATTGAAAGGCAGTTATTCTCCTTAACATATAATCATTTGAGTTTAGTTTAAACAACCATGCAGATTCAAAATTAAAGCTTCTGGAGAAAGAATTAGAAGAATTCAAGTTCAGACGTGGAGGAGGGAAGAAACTGCCAGTTCAAAGAGTAGAAGTTAGAGTTCGAAGCAAGCCAAGTTCAAATTCATTGAGCGGGAAGTTCAAACTGCAAGCAGCGTCTATAAATAGAAGAAATTGAAGAATGAAAGCCCCCAGACAAATCTTCAACAAACAGCTATCAAAAAACTGATGCTTGGTTTGTTCATTGGCAAAGTAGTTTAGGATCTCGAACTCAGTTCGAAGTAGATTAGGAAGTAGATTAGGAAGTAGTTAGGATTAATCTCGATTGTTCTTGCAACAATCACCTGTTCGAAGTTCTTGTATTTGAAGTTGGAGACAATTTCGAAGTAAGTTTATCTTTGATTTATCAATCGGAGTATCTTGTTTCTTTGTTGTTCTTTGATTTCCTAAGTATATTGGTTTACATTTCTTCACTTGTTAAGAAAAATCCCCTTAGTTGAGGTAATTGAACCAATAAAACACAATCGCCTGATTAGATTTTGTTTTTTCCAAAGTTAATTTGAGGGAGGAGATTGAAACTCTCTCTGGCACGCTCGAACACAATTATTTTCCATTGCAAAGAAGTAAAAGAACCAAACAGTGCCATCATCTATGCAACGTAGAAGCTTTTACACAAGAAATGTCTCCTGCAAGTGACAAATATTTCATCACTAAAATGTTTATGTTTTACTCAAATCCACCCTACCATAAGAAGCATGTCGGATTTGGCCATAAAGCAGAAACATAAATTGTGCTAAAAGGATATTAGAGTGAAATGCTTGCCTATAAACTGTTACTTTTGTCATTTCCCAATCAACAGAAATTCAAATGGGCATGATGCCTTCAATGCGTAAATCATACACAGAGGAAGTGGCACTTAAGAGCCACTTCAGTGTCTGGTCTCTCCATTAAACTGCTTATTACCTCTCTCACCTGACATACATCCTGGTTCCCCTAAGTAACATTCTTCTATACAATTCTCTCTGCCTCTCTCATGATATCACAGTTGTCCCTTTACTCTAGGGTTTCCAACAAACTAGTAACAATTGTTATGATAAGGAAGTGAATTATCTCACGTTCCTCCAGTCCTCAAGAAAGCTACACTGAACCAAATTCAAGGGTTTCAAAATGAGATATGGAATTGGTCCACATTCTGATTATATTTGTTTGTACTCTATGTGCCATGCAACAACCATCAAAAGAGGTTACTGCATTACTGGACTTCTCAACTGTGGACCACTGAAGGATTCGCTCATATTCTTTAAGAAGGGATTGAAAAAAATTGCCATCTTCTCATGCAACAACCTTTGAAAGAGGTTACAATACTTTAGGTTCCATGCAGATGGCCATTTCCTTTGAAGGATAAAGTTGCAGGAGTCTCATTTTCAAATGCCCAAGAGTCTCGCTTATCATCATTCTCCGTCTTGCTCCTTTTATGCATGCATTTCACAAACTTTGCACCTCCAAAGGCAATTGTCCTTGCAATCCAAAAATCACATATCGGTCCAACTTTTCACCTTCGTGGACCCCTGAATGATACTCTCAAATAGTTAAAAACACTTAAGAAAATGCCATCTTCTCATAGAGGCAAATGTCACCTAGAAATATTCTGAAGTACCAAAAAAAGAATGTCACCTAGATTGAACTTCTAAGAATCATGTTGAAGAACAAAAAAATTCACATGGCAATTGAGAGAGCAATTGTAAGCCTCCCAGTTATCTTGCACAGATTAGTGACTGGTATATAATCAAAGTAGCACAGACACATCTACGGGTCACATATCGTGTTGGACATGGACACGACACTACATGACACTCTCCGGACACGTGTCGGACAGTCCTAAATTTGTGTCTTTTTGTATAATATTTTTCAATCAAACAAGTTGTTACTTGTAAACACTGGACACACTGGGACACTCTTGGGATACATTAAGGACACATTAGGATGTTAAAATGTAAAATTGAAAACTTTGGCCAAAGTCAACTCTTCCATGGATGTTTAATTCATCAACACTTGTAGCCTTGTAGGTGACCGTTGATTTGTATGATCATAATCTTAATACACTTTGTGATTTTACATAATTTCATGATCTCTTATATAGTTATGTGTATTTACAAGCATCTATGCCCGTGCCTGAAGGCACTCGTTCAAAAGCGTTGACTTGAAATGATGTAAAACTTTGCACCATCGAACACTACAATCGCTTGCTCTCAATGGAACATATTACTCAAAGAATCAAGCAAGTATAATATTGTCAAATTAAACATAAGAATTATGGTCAACCAAAAAATTACCTTTAGAAGCTATTATTCAAGATCACAAATCATATCAACAAAATTTTGTTGAGCTACCATCAATAAAAGAAATTCCCAAACATACCATTCACAACACCTGTTAGATTCGTGACATACCACCTCCGCATCCAAACATGATCATTTTGATTTTTTCTAAATCAAAATTCCATTCGAAGATACATAAAAACACTAATTCAAGCAACAGCCCCAAGTCTTGACGATTACATACTGCAATACTCCTCGGGCAACTATGAGGACTCACACCACCACCTCTTGCTAGCATAAAAATTGAAAAAGATTTATCGAAAATATGTACAACCTATCACAGAAGTGCATTAAATTTTATACGTAAGCGGGGCGGAAAAGTAAAAAGATATAGAAATAAAGCTATAGATCAAGGACAATGCAGTTGGATTTAACTCCATCACCAAGATTGTAGACCAAAATAATGACTTTGAGGCAAGCGAAAAATAGCTTAGCCTCATTAAACTACTCAACCTAACTATTTTTGCAATACCCTTTTTTTTTGCCATTAGGAACTATAATATCTGTCACTTCATACACTTTCTAGCCAGCCGAACAGATTGCTTAAACTCCATACAACACTATACGTGATGATAATGTAAGTAGTGGGTCACAGAGATTTTACAAAGCAAATAACAAATCATGCATTTACCCATCCCCAAAATAGATAGAAAGGAAAGAAAGAGAGGTATAGAATATAACACTTCCAAAAGGATTTCTAATTCATTCTCCACACACCAGACCTGACCAGTAAAAGGGATTTTCAGTCCAAATCCAGTTTCTCAGCCAATCCCACACTCCCAATTGCACGCTTCATACTTACTCCTACAATTAATTGGATTCAAACAAAATGAAACCTAGATGGTTCAAAGCAAATTAACCAAAGAACATTATTAGACAAAGTAGGTTAACACATGATAATTGAAAAAATTACGCCTTGATGCCGTTTGATACCTTCCAAAAAAAAAAAGGTATTTTCACCACTTGATTTTTCCGAAGTGCGCACTTGCAGATTTTACAATAACAAAGGGCGCTTAAGCAGGACAAAGAATAAACAAAGAAATTAGGACTATCATACTCGAACCGCCGATGGTGCAAAAAAATGAGTCCACTAAAGAACCATTGGTAATACTGAACAAAATGGATTAAATCCCCTGCATATTGAAAATCAGAACTATCACTAGCGTAGGACATGGATTTATCAATAAATGTGAAGAGATATATTATTATACCATCACAGTAAACAAAAAGGCTAAGCAAGAAGCGGAATAGCATGGGGAAACATATTGTTTAAATCCAGAGATCATGAAGCTGAAAAGACTGATGACTAATTGGTGGAGAAGGGTGCAGCAATCTGCAGAAGCCGTGGAGCGGGCATAGTGTGCGGTGGTTAACTGATTGGGGGAGAAGGGACGAGAGGAGAAAGTCGATACACGTTTGATGTTTGAGAATTGAGAGAGAGAGTATTGGGGTCAAATTTTGAATCCCAGATCTGATCTAATTTCGATTATTCATTTATGACCAAGATTGTAGAAGCAAATTAAACCCGTTCTACAGGTGAGGATTTGATTGAAGATTACTGTTCTTTTGCACAAGTTTTTTTTGTCCAGAAACAATATGAGACATTGGATTTTGAACGTGATTAAATCTCAACCCACCAATATTTCACGGAGGATCGTTGTGAGAGAGACATTTTGCAAAACCGCTCTCCCTCATAATATACATTCCTGAGATACATCTGTAATACAAACTATGTAAATTATCTCACGTGAACACAACGCGTTTGTGTCTTAATTTTTGAAGAAATTACTCTGTCTCATGTCGTAGCTTGTCCGTGTCCAATTTTGTGTGCTTCTTAGTGTATGATAAATGGGTAATCTGTACACATCCTAATTTCGCATTTTTGCAAGTAATTCACGTCATGCAAAACCCCCTAAAGCTGTTACTAACACTTGTTGGCCCAATCGATAAGTGACCTGCATTCCTTGAAAAGGGACTCATGGAGCATTTGGCAATAGCCACTTCAATATACATAGCCAATACAGACTTGGTTGAATTTCAAATGATTACTTATGATCAGCTAGGGGGATTCATACCTTCCAATTTGCAACTAAATTAAACAATATAACTGGAAGAGCCTTAGCCCTCTTCTTCATCTTATCTCCCGGTCTACTCTTCTTCTGATATTTTCTTCTTCGTCTTCTTACCCTTTGCTTCATCTACAGTTCTTCTTCCACTTTTCTTCTCTTCTTCACATCGCTGCAATAGGAACAAAAATGCTACAGGCTCTTCCTCATCTTTTCCCTGCTTCGCTCTATTTTCTCTTCTTCCCCTATGCTTCTTGTCTTTTCTACTTCAGCTTGTTTTTTCTCGACCCTCTTTTTTTTACCAATGCCCGAGGTTATTCTACTACTTTTCATCTATTTCAGCCTAAAATAGATGATCAGTAGCTTTAATTTGCTTGAATTTCATTCGGCATTTGTCCATCCTTGAATTTGACTATTTCCTACTCATCAAAGAAAGATGTCGGCAGTATTTATCAAGAAGGGTGTTGATATGAAATCTGATACTCGCTTTTATGACTTTGGGATGGTAGATTCTTCTTAAAACTCTTGTCTGTGTATGTAACTAGTTCATCTCAATCTTCTAGAACCTCGGATAACTTGCCTTAGTCGTATTTTGTATTTTTTTTTATCCAAAATGCGCACATAACTAGCGCTTGTAAATTCAAAATTTTTTTAATCATACAAGACTACACGAGTTTCTCTTTTTTAGTAGCTTTTCTTTGGTCTCTTTGGGATCCAGCCCAATTGAGAGCCAAACTCTATATAGGTGGGAGCCCGAACAAGGTTCAGGAGCATGAAGTAAGATCCCCGTAGGAGGACTTGTGCAACAAAGGGTTTTGTTGCCTTTCACAACTACGGCAATGGTAAGTTGTCCGGTTTGAATCTAATCTCCAAATTACAATTTCATACTCAATTGGCATGTTTCCTTTCCAGCATCATACGCTTTTCTTTCTGTCCTTTGCAGAGTTATAGCACATGAAACTCATAACTACCTCTTACAGGGTTACAAACCTTCAATTGAACTCTTCTAATTCCTTCCTCAACTACCAAAAGAAGCAATATCATAGCTAGATTGCGAAGCCATAATGTAGCTAGATCAATTGAGAGAGAATTGAAACTATCGATGAGCTGTTCCAGCTCGCCACCAGTCGAATGTTGCAGTTAGTAAGGAAAAAAGAAATGATCACTTAAAGAAAGACAGACATTTCTAAGAGAGTTGCATGTCGTTTTGTGCTAGACAGTTTTCCAACCGTGTCGCAAAATTTCTTTATCCTTTTAAAACCGGACACTGTGTCTATTTGAGATTAAAAAAACCAGACATTAAACACTTCGGTTTTATTACTTGGAAAACATGAAATACCCAGTTTATGCTGCATTTTTCACTATCCCTGAACAACATATGACGATAGATTAGGTATTTATATTTAACATGCCTCCAATGTGTCGTATCCACCATTTTTGTTTTTATTTGGAAATCCACATGTAAGCGTCTCTGTTTTGTGTCATGTGCCAACTCTAAACTCGATATTGTCTTCCATTGCTTGCTAAATCCAATCCAATGCACTGCTAGTTCAGAGATGGGATCCTCTCAAGTTAGGCCCAAACGTATAAATATAGCCGCCAATGTGTCGTATCCTCCTCTTTTTTCTTTTTTTTTTTCCCCTGATAATCGACATGTAAGCGTCTCTGTTTTGTGTCACTTACCAACTCTAAACTGGATATTGTCTTAATGTCTTCCATTGCTTGCTAAATTCTATCCAACGCTGCTAGTTCAGAGATGGGATCCTCACAAGTTCGGCCCAAAAGTAGAAATATAGCCTCCATTACTGGTAACTCAGATAGCCAATTTTTGGAGACCCTTTTGACCAGTTCAATTATGGAGAGAGTGAATCTAACTTGTAGTAATTAAATACACCACGGTGTCTTTTATTTCAGACACATGACCAGTTGCCCACAAAAAGCACAAGGGCAATAATGTCAAAACTCAAAACCCTAAAAAAATAGAATCAAATAAAACGCTTCATCAAATGGTTCAAATCAAATACTGCACCCGGAGTAAGTTTTTCTGTTTGCTTATATGATCCTAGGACAATATAAATCAATAACAAGCAAATCTTTGTGATTCTGAAAATTTTCGCAATACGGAGTCAGGGCCTGGGCGGAAGCATACTTTTCCACAGCTTTATTACGCCTCCCAAAAAAAAATCCTAAAAAAAAGAAAGGGCCCTAATAAATTTATGATACTCCTACATGTGAGGTGAATTTTGAATGAACACGAATCCGTGTGGACTGGGCATCCCCTTAATCCTGAAGCTGTGATTTTTACCCCAATTACACCCAGAAAAAAAGCCAGAGAGAGAGAGAGGTACCTGTTCGATTTCACGATAACGGGCTTCTGATCGAATGGAGATTTATGGGTACAAACAAAACAGATACTCTATATCACGCAACAATCATTTAAACCCTAGAACTTTGATTGAAGTTCCAAATTTACACTCTTGCCTGTTCTTTTTTCAGTTTAAATTCCATCCCGGGGCGTGTGCCAGTTGATATAGAGGGACTATAAGAGCATCTCCAGTTCTACACTCTTTATCCAAATTTTTATTTAAATTTGAGTAAAAACTTAATTTGATATGACTCCTTCTAACTCTTACTCAAATTATACAGTAGAGATTTAATCTACACCATTGAATGGCAAAAGGATAAATAAAAGTGCAAAAAAAGAGCCTCGAAAATTTGGTTCTAGATTTGGTGATGAGCAAATTTGGTGAAACATTTGAGTAAAACCAAATTTGATGAAGGATTTGGTGGAGTGGAGCGTGATTTTTAGTGTTTTTTTACTCAAATTTGAATTTGGTGAAAGATTTGATGAATGGGTGGAGATGCTCTAAGGGTATATCACAAGAGCAATTTTCAGTTTGGGTCAAGACCCGCGCTACATGGTCTCCAATAAAATTTTCTTTTTATCTCTCTTTACTCATTATCCTCAAAAACCTCCTTCAAAACCCAAACCGAACAAAGTTTGTTCGCTCAAGAGAGACTGAACCTTACCCTCCTACCTCTGGTGCCGACATCGATGATTGAACCCGTTCATATTTTTCAAAACAATTTTCGAAGAGGGCATACAAAAATTTAGTTAAATCAAACATCGAAAAGTGATTCCGTTTTGACCTCAAAACATCTATTTTTTCTTCATCAAACCCAAAGAACAAAAAACTAGTAGCTGGAAAACTCAATCACTTTACGACATCCGATTTAGTTGAATTGTTGCATGCCCTCCAAGAAAATCGTTTTTGAACAACACGAACGGATCCGATTATTGATGTTGGCACCGGATGTAGAAGGGTAACGTTCACCATCTTTTTAAAAGAATGGTGAACAAAACTGCTCTTGTATATCATTTGTTATTAGAGCATCTTCAATGGAAGAAATCAAAATTGAGACCCAAATCTCTATTTTCTTTTTCATTTAACAAAAAAAATTCACCATTCACTCTCAGTCCAATCACAAATCTCTATTTTTATCTCTTAAATTTCCCTTCAAAAACTCCCTCCACAATCATACTTACAATTCCTCCCGGATTTTCCTCCAAAATCTCCCACCCCAATTATACCTACAATCCCTTCCCAAATTTCTCTAATTCCTCACAACATCAAATAAGCAAAAGAAGAAATAGCTCATCCAGAGAACGACTGTATTGGAAAAGGTTCGTTTTTTGATTTTGATTGCTCTTTTTTATGGTTTGACTTCCAATACACAGTGTCTAGCAAATTAAATCCCATAGATCTTTAGAAATTTCTTTGTGTCATGTTTTCTAAGTTTTTATCTTTGTTTTGTTTTAGAAATTGCTCTGTTTTATTTTTATTTTTATTTTTTTTATCCTGGTGACAATATGCAAATATAGTCAATAAATAGACTCATTGTGAAAATATCATTGATATCTTTCAAATGGTATCAATTTTAGACAATATGAATAAAGAATGTGAAAATTATTCAAACATTCTAAAACATAATTGGAGTCGTTTAACTTATTATAATATTTTTTGAATTGTCAGGCTATGTCTGGGTTGGAGTGAAACACATCGATTGCCTTGTGCGTTTCTTGTTTTCTATTTAGATGATTAGTTTGGCTTTGTCCAAGATCTTTGTAATGAATTCCGTTTTATACGTGTCGTTGGGCTTTCATTAATACAATCTTCTTATTTCCGTGTAAAAAAAAAAAAGAATATCGATAAGAGCTTGATTAGCTCATTCAATTTTTGGTCCCTACTTTTACCCTAAATCCGAATTAGCATATTGTTCATAAAGACCCTTAAAAATATGTTTTAAACAAATTGAACGGATTCGATTATTTTTGAGGGACCTCAAGATGGGGCCCATATAAGCCAGTGAATATTTAGTGTACATCAAATGATGTATCCAAATTTTTTTTAATAGAGGGTGAATATACTATCGCCCAAACAGTTTATCCGATCTACTTATATTTGGTGATTGCCACCCAAATACCAATAGTGCATATAATATCTCCCAATTGTATATTCGCTTCTAGCTAGATATAGCAACACCCCTCTCATCCTGTTATTATTATATTCGCCCTTCATCCGGCTTCTGAATGTTGGAAAAATTACAGCGGAACAAAATTCCAAATCCATTGATATTATAAACAGAAATACAAAGGAGTACATAAACAGAATATAAGAGCGAGTTATGAACAGTATGATGAATTGGAAAAACCGAATTGAGTTTTGTGAAAACCACAGTATCCTTAAAAAAGATTTACTTCCTACCGAAGGTGTTGTACGCAAATCGGCGTCTATCTCCTAGGAACACCTCCGATGAACGCCTTGACGAATTGAACCTTGTCTGTCTCTCTCTCAATCACAAACATGAACCTTGAATTTCTAGTGTCCAGAACTAAACCAGGATTCCAATAATATAAGCACCAAAAAGGCTCTTGAATTGCCAATGAAGAAATCAATTCTGAAACTGTCGGAATGAATATAGAGATTCAATACTGCCATAATCCCACATCATGAGTCTTTAATCAGCTATGATCGCCGGAACTCGTCAGCTGCCCATTTTATTCATAAAATTTCCAACACTTAAATTACAAAAATACTACCATTCCTTTTAATTTTACATCCAGTTACTCATATCCACCCCAAAATAGACTAATACACGCGCGCGCGCCACGATCCAATCAAGGGTCCCAGATGAAGTTTCCATCCACACCTCTTATTTCCCGATTAAATTTTCACGATCTGAACTGTTCAACGTGTTTAAAACGTGTTTTTAAAGATTCCCGTGAGAAATCATCAAAATAAATAACCGGGAAAGGCTTCATCCGATCAGTTTTCGATAAAAACTGATCAGATGAAGCCCTTCCCAGTTATTTCTTTTGATGATTTCTCGCGATCGAAAAGTGATTGGATGAAGCCTTTCCCGGTTATTTCTTTTGATTATTTCTCTCGAGGACCCTTAAAAACACATATAAACACATTGGATGGTTCGGATCATAAAAATTTAATCAGAAAATTGGAGAATTGGAGGAGTCCCGGATGAAAACCCCATCCAGAATCCCGGATTAGATTCAGCTCTTATATATATATATATATATGGGGGTGGATTCATGGACACACATTTTGACACTCTATCTCAGCCGTAGAAATGGAGGGCTGAGATTAGAATATCCTCTCTCCTCCCACCCCATCTTAACAGATGTTATCTCTCTCTCTCTCTCCCATCGGTAAAACTATAAGTCTCGAGCTCTATCCTTCCCCAACCCAGCATCAGCTTTTCCTATTTCTTTTTCTTTTCTCCTTTTGAAGGCAAAAAGTAGGACTTTTCGGTTTTCTTTTTTTGCTTTTTGTAAAAAACATCTCCACCTGCAAGCCAAGTTTCCTGAATATTGGGTTTAAATGTTATTTTTTTCCTTATCTGTTAATAACGACTGGCCAAGCGTTTGAATTTGAATGCATTGAGTGTTGTGCCCAGCCGCCACAGGTTTGCCCACGCACACACACCAATCACACACAAACACAAGGAAATTTACGTGGTTCCCCAAAATCGGGTACGTCCACGGGAGGAGATGAGTATTTCGCTATCTGGGAGAAAATACAACAATATACATGGGAGTACAACCACTCAACCTCACCGTGTATTTCTCTCCCTCACCGGAGCACCGGCTCACTCCGACTCCCTCCCGGAGGAGGAGCCCTCTGCTCTCTGTCTCAACTCTTACTCTACTCTCTGCCCCTCTCATTGCTATACACAGAACACACATACATATAGCAATAGGAGAAGTGCCTCACACCTCATGCATGAGGTCATCCCCCACAAGGGGAACACTAGGCCCTACCCACTCTCCCACTCACTGGAGCTTTCCTCACATGGGAGACCATGGCCTAATTCCAACAATCACCCCCTCTCACATGTGAGGCAATTGTTCATTCCCGCAGCATCATCCAGCCGCGATCCACCACTCTAGCATAGCTTCTTGCGTTCCAGAGAAACACCTCAGCACCCTCTGCTCACACCAGAGGCTCCATTCCACCAGATGATCTCACACACCACCTGGGAAGAGTCTGACTCTTGTCTTTGTTGACGCCCGCATCCCCCGCAGAGCTTCTTCGTACCTCAAACCTGGATACATAACTCGCCTACCCGGGACGACTTCTTGTACTGCTAGATCTCCGTGGCCTATACCAGCTATGCCGTCGATATCCGCACCCCCTAACCGAAGTGCCTGCACCCCCTGACCGAAGTGCCCGCAACAGAGTTCATTTATACCCGCGCTCCTCTGTGCCTAAGCGCCTGCATCACACCCCCGGATGCAATAAACCGCGTCCGCCAATCCTGGGACGCCCGTGCCCAATCATCAGGACACTTTCTGTGACTCCATCTCTCCCTCAACCTGAGCTCTCATATCCGGAGAGATAAACCGCCACACAAATCCACAGAAAGAAGAGAACCCTGCGATGCATCGTCTCGTCACCATCTCTATTCTTCTGTCTGGAGCTTCCGTGAACAACTCACAACAACCAGTTGCACCCCGCCTGCAGAACGTATCACACACTCTTCAATTCGGTACCCGGCACACCTGTACGTCTCAGGTCGCGACTCCTCGTACTCCCGTGCCTTTCTCCAGTGTGTCTCCGCAACTGTTGCTTCTCCTGTTCACCGTCACAAAACACCCATACTGCTTGACTGTGCTTGACATCAGCTCCGTCTGTCACTGCACTCACCACAAGCCAGTATCGTGGCCCGTCATCATCTCCATGCAGTCCGAATCACTACTGCAACTCCTGATGATAGGTCTTCCAATTGAACCAGACTGTCTCCGATCACTGTTGATCATCTCCGATCTGTCACTCTAGCAAGCGCCTGTGTCATTTCAAGTCAAGCCTCTCCGCATCCCCAAACCGGAACACGATGCTGACTAAATGTTTCCTTGCTCACTAGGTCTCCGACTGATCACCACGACTCAACCGCCGCGAATCTACAATCACTCGATTGCCCCGATCAACCTCCGATCTATCCAAGTCTGTCCAATCCCTCTTTGTGTCCGTCTTTCCGCTGTAACACCAAACAGCGCTACGGAACACCATTTTTTTTTCATCCTTCCTCTGTGTGTGCTCTCCACTATGACCCCATTTGTCCCGTCCCGTTCTTCCCTGCAACACTTGACCTCCATCGGATCAACCTTGTTTGCCTCCGACTCAACCACATCCCATTTGATCGACCTTGACCGTGTCCGGTCCTTCCTCGATCTCTCCGGATGTGTCTAGGACTGCAAAATCCGACTCGAATCCACCAAATCCGAGTCCGCCATTGAATCCGGAATGGTCCAAAACTTGTCCAGGGGCTGAACTGCAACTTTCTGAAATTTCAGGGACCAAATTGCATGGAACAAATACTCCAGGGGGTAAACTGCAATTACCACCCTCTGGTCAAAGTCAACAGTTGACCTTTGACCAGTCAACGGTCATACCGAGTTCACCGGGTCGCTGTGCCGAGTCGATCCATCGGTTCGGATCGAGTCCATCATGTTCCACCGGGTCCGATTTGACCCGGTTGCACCACCCTCCTGAGGTTCCTGCCACACTGGATAATCTCCAAGCCTTGGATTCCTCCATCAGCTTTTCCTTTTTCTTATCTTCTTCCCACCTCTTCTGCCACAAAGCAGAAGCACCACGGAAAAGAAAGAAAAAATTGCAGAGCACACTGCTCCGCTCCGGCGTCCAGTGTATGCACCTCGGTGGTCCGTTTTTCGCACCGTCCGCACCGTTGAACTCCTATCGACGAGAGCTTCGCATTGGTGTGATCAAAAGTTGGATCCGACCAACTTCATTTCCGGGCAAAAATCCGGCAGTGCATCCATTTTCGCTCCCTGGAGCTCTGATACCACTTATTGTGCCCAGCCGCCACAGGTTTGCCCACGCACACACACCAATCACACACAAACACAAGGAAATTTACGTGGTTCCCCAAAATCGGGTACGTCCACGGGAGGAGATGAGTATTTCGCTATCTGGGAGAAAATACAACAATATACATGGGAGTACAACCACTCAACCTCACCGTGTATTTCTCTCCCTCACCGGAGCACCGGCTCACTCCGACTCCCTCCCGGAGGAGGAGCCCTCTGCTCTCTGTCTCAACTCTTACTCTACTCTCTGCCCCTCTCATTGCTATACACAGAACACACATACATATAGCAATAGGAGAAGTGCCTCACACCTCATGCATGAGGTCATCCCCCACAAGGGGAACACTAGGCCCTACCCACTCTCCCACTCACTGGAGCTTTCCTCACATGGGAGACCATGGCCTAATTCCAACATTGAGTTCTAAGTCGGTCCGTAATAGTGCTCTTACAAGTCAAATTCTGGATTTTTCGGCGAAGTACTCTAATTTGGCAAACATATTGCCAACCTACTCCTCTTTTCAAACTATTTGTAAAAATACTTTGTAACGCGATCATCAATTGCGTTTTTATTACTTAGCGTGATATTCATTCGTGTTTTGTTTATGAAAATCCACCTGGCACGCCCCGAAATCCATCTGGCACTCTGGCTGGTGCTAAATTGGACGCGCAATTCAGAATCACGTTTTGTTTTGTTTAATTTTTTTGAATTTTTTTTTTGGTGCCCGGGTTATAGTTGACCCTCAAATTTTTATTTTAAAATTACGTAATTAAAAATGTTTTATTTCACATTTGATAATAGTTACAATGAGAGTGCCTCAATATTTATTTTTCCACCTTGGTAATATGCAATTTTTGTGTTTTTCGCCGCCTCAAGATACTCGAATGAGAATAATATGCATGTCGTACAAAATGGAACAGACTCAGGGGAACTCATAGGGGAAGGTATTAGGGAATAAATTATACTCTCCCCCATGCCAAGTCCATCCAACTTGCCTCATGCGGGTCGAGCTTCTTCATTTTACAAAGTCGTACGTCGAGATAAACTGCTCCACTAGAAATTGGCTCATTACGGCCCTTATTTCTTACCTTTATGGTAGTTCAAAATATTGAGGAAAAACCCCCATTTTCCCGGAGAGAAATAGGAGATAAGTAGGTAAAACACGTTTGAGTCATGGGGTAGAATGTGAAGTGGGCAGAGAATTGCGTTTTGGATGGTTTATATAGGCAAAATAAAGCGCAATTTATAATTGCGTTTTATATATATTGCGTTTTTAGTTATATATGTAGCGCACTTTGACATTGCGCTATATAATTTTTTTTTCATCGTGCAACATTTTATTTACATATGTTTTTTTTTTTGGTGCAATTAAATTTTTATTTTTTTGTCATTCGTCAATCCTAATGTATTATAGGGGGAAGGGGAAATAGGACGGGGGAAGGGGAAACAGGATTTCATTCCGTACGAGGTAGCCTATTGCAATGCAGGGAGAGCCTATTGCAGTCAATGTGTCCAGCCTATTGTAGTGTAGGGAGACAGTCTTCAACCTCCCTCTGCACCCGTTCCGCATGCAAAATATCTTCACTGGAGTTACACAGGTGCGGAATGAAGTTGGAGAGGACTCAACGTAACTCCCCGAGGAAGGATAGACGAATTATTGAACACTCTGGAAGTTTACGCAAGGTCGGTCCTCTTGGGGGGCGGTGGGAGTGTCTTGCATGTTGTGGATCATTGAATCGCTCATCCCGACAACCTACCATTATAGGACGTTTCTTACCTATATGGTAGCTCCGGCAGACGGAGCAAAACTAACCCACTGGAAGTTCGCTCCCAGACCCACTTTTCTTACCTATATGGTAGTTCTAGGAAATGGTTTTCTATTTTTTTTTTATCGGCTATTTCTATAAAAATGTTTCGAAGGGGAAGAGCATTTTGTAAATGCGCTATTGGACAGAAAAGGTAAAAAAGTCGCAAGGGTTTTGGACGTTCAATGAGCCACGAAATAGACATCCACCTATTTATAGCAACTTCTAAACGCGATATGGGATTGTGTTTTACACCAATTATTGAAGTAAAACGCAATTGGTAATTGCGCTATAAATTCACCAATTACTGGAGCAAAATGCAATTGATAATTGCGTTACCAATTCTGACAATATCTCACGGGCAAAAGCAGAATGACAAAAGCTTTCTGCCACTTGCTATACTTTTGCCGCAGACTAAAACGCAATGCGGCATTGCGCTACTAGGTTGACAAAACGCAATGTAGCATTGCGTTTTATATTGAGGTTTTTTTTTTTTTTTTTTTTTTTTTTTTTAACATTGCGTTTACAGAATTGAAAATTCAAAACATAAAATACAAGTTCATTTTCAATCATAATTTGTTTTTCATTTTGCTTTTCAAATGTGTTTAATTTGTGAGTTAATGAATTAATTTTTTTATATAATTTAAAATGAAAAACATAAATTACATATTACCAACCGAAATTACACAAATAAGGGGGACACGATCCCGCCAATTGAAATTACATATTACAAATCCAAATTACATAAACATAAATTACAAATTATCTAATTGAAAATGCAAAACATAAATGACACAATACTAGTTCGTTGTTGTAGAAGATGACGCTTGATTTTTTAATGGACATGTTCGTCGATTATGCCCAGCTTGACCACACATTTTGCATGACTGCTTTTGAGATGGTTGAGATTTGAGAAAATCATTCATCTGATTTCTGATTCTAATAACTCTTGGGCGACCTTTGCCCCGCACTCGATCTTTGTCAAGAAGGATAGTATCGCCAAAGTAAGGAGGCCAGTAATCTTCATCGTAAATAGGTTGAAATGGTAGCGTCCTGTATATGACACTATTTTACTCGAGCTTCCAATAGTCACTAAAGTAGCAAAGCGGGTCCAGGTTGTGGTAGGTGCAAACTGCAATAACGTGGGAGCACGGCATCTTCCATTGTTGTAGCTTCTTGCAAGTGCACGTCCATTCATTCAAGTTTATTACGTGCAAATGATTTCCTTTATATGGGCTGGTCGGATTGACTGGTGTTTGCACTGTGTATGCACCCGCATTTCCGTCAAACTCAACGACCCGATGTCGTCTTGACTTTTGTCTCCAATGTTCATACTTGTTCGTTGCGAAGCTGCTATAAACATGCCCATCATTTATTTTGGCCAATGTTGTCTTTGACTTATCTGTGAAATACTCAACGGACTTAAAGAACGTCGTCATAACCAATGCTATTATTGGAAGGTGTCGGGCGTCTTTAAGGACGCCATTGAAGCACTCAACCACGTTTGTGGTTAGGGAACCATACCGCTTCCAGTCATCGTGCGCAAATGACCACCTATCTAAAGGTATGTTCATAACATCGTCACACTTTTTGCTTCCCCTTGTCTGCCCCATCAGTAACAAAGAATCTTTTTGTTTTGTTCAATTCCCTCTCAAACTTTCGTGAGTGGAGTTTCTGTGCTGCACAAAAAACCTGCCTCCCTGCAACTTGACCGTGCCTCCGTACATAGTTTGCATGTATGTGTCAGGCACAATAACGGTGATACGCGTATGGCAGTCGCCAAGTCGGTTCATCTTTCGTGTCATTTACGAGGCGTGGTGCCTATTTGAAATGAGGCATAATCTGGCATGTTTTGTGACGTAGCATCGTAGACAATCGAGAAACCATCCCCAACTTTCTTTGGTCTCCCTTTCTACTATGGCAAAAGCAATAGGGAATATTTGATTCTCTGCGTCCTGACTGAGTGCAATTAGCATCACACCCCTGTATTTTCCAGTTAAGAATGTGCCGTCAATGCATATAACTAGACAGTAGTGTTGAAACCCTTCAATGGCAGGTGCAAAGGCCCAAAACACTTGGTCAAAGATAACTGTCCCCGATGTAACTGAGGGAACTGTGTTGATTTTAAATTCAGTGCCTAGGTCATATTGTTGGACTGCAGTTAGATACCTTGGGAGTTTCTGGTATGATTCGTCCCAGTCTCCAAAAATTGATGCTATGGCAATTTCTTTCTCAAGCCATGTCTTATCATATGAACGGTTAAAACCGCCTGTTAATTCCTTCACCATTGCCTGTAGGACCTTAATTGTGAGGCTAGGGTCCTCCTTCACGATATCTATGATGCGACTTGAAATGTACCGCGATGTTAACATTCGATGGTGTGATGCTTATGGCAACACGAGTGCGGTCCCTCATACTTTGTGATTTTCCACTCTTCTTCCCCCTCCTTGCGTGTTGCTCGGAGTTTCCAATTACAAGTCCCTCCTTCACCGTTGTTGCATTTTAATACCAATGGCCTTTTGGTTGATTGATCTACCCTATACATAACGTTTCTGTCCAAGCTATATTTCTCTGTTGTATGTTGAAGCACAAGCTTTGACAAAAAAACCTGAAATTCTTATAACGATCTATTTTACTATACAGACTTATTTATGTGAAATATTGGTCTTTTAGTTGAAATTAAAGTAATTGAATTATAAATAACAGACAATGTTGAAAATGTAAAACTACAAACTTTTTGTTCCTGACCCTTGAACAGCTTTGACGTCCCATCCCACCCTAAATTACTTGAATATGGAATAGCTGGAGTGGGATCGACCACATTTGTCCATGTGTCCCGCGTCATTATGGTAGATGGTGCCTCCAAAATACTCATCTCATTCATCCCAATTTGAACGTCGACGTCATCTCCATCTTTGCCTAACCGCTAATTGACATCCTCCAACGAGCTTTCATATTCGTCATCATTCACTGTGGTAGGGAATTCATGTGTGCGGATGTTAATATTGCCATGCTCAAGTGAATGTTCCTATTGCGTGTAGTAATTGGGAACGTCGCCAATGTCTGTGGTGTGACAATAACCTGTTTTTGTGTCCTGATTATACGATAACCGCCATGAGAAAATCGTGTGCGCGGTTGTCAATGGGACCGATTCAATGAACGTTCTTCAATTTGAGATAGGTTTCCGCAATCTAATATCGTGGTGAAAACTTCTGGGATGTATCCCGGTATACGATCAGCCATATCAAATATCATTTCTACACCATCATCGTTGACGACTTCAATTGTAGTGTAAATGTACTGTGTATTAGGATAGCTTAGGGTAGGGAACTTTAACGCCATTGAAATTTCCGTGCCTGATATGTGCTCGATGATCATCTCTTTGAATGTGTTGAAATTTATCCCCCTTTCGATGGAGAAATAGATTCGCCTACTGCCCCTGTAATTCAAACCGTGGTCAGTATGGATAACCTTTCGATCGACATGTACTACCACGTGCATTTCGAAATGATAAGTATGCTCAATTTGGATGTAGGAACGATTTTCGTAAAGGGTGTAAAGGAATTCTTCCTGCTGATGCGCAAAAAATAGTAATGCATGCATGCAGGGTCATTTTGTTTTATATGTGCATGAAAACGCAATATGGAATTGTGTTTTACGTTTTTTTTTTATTGATTTTTTTCCTAGGGGGTTAAATTTGAGTTGAAAAACCACAAATATAACTCTTGGAAGCGTAAGTCCCGCAAATAAAAAAAAAACAACTACCCTTACACGGTACTAATCGAGGATAGATTTTTGAATGACACAATCAACGTTTGTCAAAGTGTTCTTACAAAAATCAAAAACTTTAATATTTCTACAAAAATTTCGACAGAGTCTCCTTTGTTTTCGCCTATGCCCAACACCAAAACGTCTCAATCAACGAACGTCACTGTTCTATCGACAAGGAAATGGACACCGTATCCAACACATTTTAGGATACGATACATAAGAAATCTAAAACAACATACACAGAGTAGCCAAAACAATAATCCACAACTTAATAAAGAACATTAATCCAAAATGTTTAAACTTAACAAAAAAAAAAATATGGTCTAAAATATCCACATAAACTGAGTCTAAAAGCACGGTTGCTCCTACGTATTGGAGGAGGAGGTGGGCCAGGCTTACCACCCTCCTCTCCAGCACCACCTTCCGCTACACCACCACCACCACCACCACGCTCCTCTACACCACCCTCCGCTACACCACCATCACCACCACCCTCTCCACCACTACCACCCTCATCGTCATCCTCCTCCTCATCTACATCACCTTCATCATCATTCTCATAATCCTCCTTTCCCATAACCACATCATCCTCTGTACCCCTAACTACGTCCAGCTCGACCACTGCATCCATAAGTGGACCAACCTATGTGATAACACCATCTCCCTTTCCCTGAGTAGCACCACTGCTCTCCCCAACCCTACTTCTCCTTACTTGCACCGCACTAGCATCAAATGTAGTACCAGGGCCAGGGAGGCGTTCCACATTCAAGTTTACCCAGTCTACGTTATCATGTGCAGGGGCCACCGTGGAGGAATGAATCATATCACTATAAAATGAGGTAGTGTAGGCATAATCCGGTGTGAAAATTGGTGACCGGTTATCCACAGGAGTAACAGGATCATTTCTCTATACCTGAGAGGGAGACACTTCAGGCTGGTCTTCATTTGATTGAGGTTGTAGCTCTTCAGTCTGTTGATTCTGCTGTCCGTCAAACTCTCCCTCTTCTTGTTGTGGTTGTTGTTGTTGTTGTTGTTGTTGTTGAGGAACCTGAAACTCTCCTTGCTGGTCATCAGCCTGAAATGGGACATCAACACCATGCTACTCCAAGAATTCGTCAACCTCATCTGCAGCCTACTGGGCCTATGATGCATCTGCAGGCGTTGCAAGAACCCCATGCACATGAAGATCCTTTCGTACATGCGTCCGCAATTTTGCTAAGTACTACAATCCAATGGTACCCAACTCATGCATCTGGTGCGAGGTTAGCTGTGGCGGGCCCGGCTGACGGAGAAAATCAAAACAACGGTTCTGCAAATACAAAAATAAAAAACAAGAAACAAATAATATTATGAGTATGGTCCCAAAACTATAAAAATGCATATTAAATAAAATAGATTTCATGTTTCATACCGCTCCATCCGTAGCAGCACCATTGCGGGTTATCTAACGTCTTGTAATTTGTTTGTACCAAATGACATAGGGATCAGTAAAAGGGTAGACGCCCTCCAAGTCAGGCTCATCAAATACATCAACCCTACCCAACCTTCCATTCCACATATCTACTTCCAATCCATGATAAGTGCTCCAATCTTTGCTTGGTCCGTTGCGCAAGGTTAGCCCATGACTACAACGGACTGCCTCGGAAAGTGGGGGAACGTGTTGCCTACACCCAAATTGCTGCCTCACCCGCTCCGGCTGGTGCATTTCAATAGTAGAAAAAAATATAAGTGGGACATGAGCTCGCCAAATCGCCCTCCCTGTGCTACAATATGCTGGTAAGGAATCAATCAACTCATCATCATATGGCGTCTAATTCACCTACAAAACAGGATCACATCATGTCAACATGTCAATAAATTATATTATACTAACAAAATACACAACTCTAAATAGGACTCAATTTGAAAGTACCTGCTCTAGTCTCAAAATGTCTAAGGCATGCCGATAGCATCCCACGACGCTTTTAGCAACGTCCGGCATAGTAAACTCATCATCTCACCTAAATTGAACAAAAATTTTCATTACATTATCATAATAGGAAAAATAAATTCATTCAAATGAAAAAGTGATTATAGCGGATATAATAATGAAGTGTAATATACTTGCTTTGCAATGAGTGGCGACCCCTCAACCTGACCAAAGCGCTTCCCTACACGTCTAGGTGAAAGTATGGGCAACCGCTTCCAAGCCCATATCTGTACCAGAACCATGGGACCCGTAACCTCCTTAGCATCCGTCGCACCCTGTCACAACCTGTAATACAAACAACCAATTGCGGCGTTGCCCCAGCTCTTACGATCAGCAGCATCAAAATCGTCCAACAACTTCAGCCAACCCAAATGCACTAGCGTACCCGAATGATCAGCAAATATCGTCCGCCTAATCAACCTCAGAATGAACCCCCGGGCCTTCTATCTAACAACCTCTTCATTATCATCTTCATTCACTTGTCCATTAAACATGTCTAACTAGCTCAACATCACCTTCTGCCCCTTGCGCTCTGAGTTATCCTCGAGAACTTGACTTAAAAGCCTCGTGCACAATGCTTTAACATCAATCACAGTTAAATACCCCATCACTGCATCACCATCAACTGGCAAACCAAGAATCACCTCGACATCTTGTAATGTGACCGTCATCTCTGCATCTCCCATGTGGAAACTATGTGTCTCTAGACGCCACCGTTCGATAAGCGTCGTAACTAAGGCATGGTCCAATTGGATAAAAGGCACCTGCACAAGTCCTTCCAAACCGGTCCGACGACCCAACTGCATACTAGCCTCGCAAGGGAGCTGCGCTCGATGTAATCTCATTTTAACCCGGCGAAAGTGAAAGGTTTCATAATCCTTTGGAGCGTTTTCCTGAAAAAATAATGTCATTTCGGAGATTAGTAACAAAAGTATTCACATTGTTAATATAAACCTAAGAAGGGAAAACTATTTACTTACCTCATTATCCCATATACGCTTCAACCGGTGGCTATCTTGCATCGTAAGCACATGCGAATCTCTAGGGCCTGGGTCGGGACAATGCAACCTCTCCAACTCTTGGTCGACAATATCCATAGTATAACCCTGTACATATGCAATAACAAAAATAAAATTTTAACAAATATCAACAAAAATACCACTAAAGTCTTCACAATGATCAAATAAAAACAAGAAGATTAAGGCATCCAGTCAAAACAATAAGATTGGACATTCTTTGCAAGAAAAAGCGAGGATTAAGGCATCCAATGATATGAATGAACTCTTAGTAAGTTAAAATGTGCATCACAGGTCACATCTTTAAACATTGTGGATTTAGTATAGGTATTTGTGCCCCTTGCCTAGTTTCAAAAGTTTTTGCTCGGCAAGATATTTACTCAAGGGTGGAGGGACTATGATGCAAGTGGGGTCACTTGACCTCACTCACTTTATTTCCTCAATTCTCACATGGCATTTTTTTAGTTTGGAGCCAAAGTTTTTTTATTTTGACCCCACAAATTTAGAAATTGCCCCTAACTTTCTTCAAATGCATATAAACCTCAAGTGTTCCCTCATTTTGAACAGTTGATAGTGTTACAAATGAAGCTTTCATGCATCATTTTTAAAACATAAAATGAACTACAATACAAATTGCCAATAGCATAATAGCCTGAACGTACTAAATATCAAAATGAAATCCCTAGCCAAAAGATCAGAACATATTCCATAGCATCACCACAGTGCAAACAGTGCAAATAGGAGTATACCACACACCCGAATTCAAGAAACAAAACGGGGCAAATCATTAGAACCTAAAAACGGTTACACACACAAATGGATACTTCCCACTCATAGAATCAATCTGCAAAAGGCTTCAAACTAGTTCAAAGATACATCTAGTAATTTCTTGAAAGGTAGAAACATGCAAGACAACAACATCACCACAAATTGAATGAAGAGGGCCGTGTTCTTCAATAACAAGCATAATATAGTTGACATCTGAACAAAAACCCACCACAGGATGATCCAACACATACATACTTACACAAAAACATGCACGCGGGTGTGTGTGTGTGAGAGAGAAAGAGAGAGAGAGTACATACGGGAATGAGATCGGCGGAGCTGGCTAAGAAATCGGGATGGAGATCGACGGATTATCGCTTGAGAGATCGCCGAAGACTTTTGAGAGGGAAGAGTGAGATTGAAACGCAGCGAAACTGGTAATCGCGTTTGGGAATATCTTTTTAAGCCCTAGCGCAATGTTGCATCGCGTTTTACTAACTACAAAACACAATGTTACATTGCGTTTTTACTGTGGCTTGCTATCCACATGGCACACGTTTCTGCCAGGTGGAAGGTTATTGTAAAACGCAATATGTGATCGCGTTAAAAAGTATTTTTACAAATAGTTTGAAAACAGGAGTAGTTTGACAATAAGTTTTCCAAAAGAGAGTATTTCGCCAAAAAATCCTCAAATTCTTATAAATAACGGTGATTGGGTAAAGTCCCATGTCATGCTTATTTTAAACTATAACTAAGGAGTCAGATATTAGTTTATTCGGGCATTTGATACTCAAAAGTGCTCTTGCTATTTGTATTCTAGGAGCTCTTTGTTTCTCCATTTTGAACTTGTTTATAATTTGTCATTGGCATTTGATTTCATGAACCAGTTGCCGTGCCGACACGAAGACAGAACTCGAAGACGCTTGATATAGCTTTTGAAGTGTCCGGCATGAAGACACTTGGTTGATATAGCTTTTGAAGTTGGTTGATCTCAGTTGGTACTGGTATAATTCAAGGTGGGGATTTACAGTTGAGGATTATCATAAATGGGTCTAATTTTGTTTGAAGCTGATGGGGTTTGACATTTGAAGGTTGGGGGTTTGACAACAAAGGCACTCACACAAAGCCGATCGCATCTAGTTTGTGGAATCAATTGGGGGTTCGAAGATTTTTTACGTTGCCAACCAAGTGTTCGATTGAATTCCTGAAAGACTACTGGGAAAACCATGACCAGTGTTTAGAAAATAAACATCCTAGTGTATTTTTTTTTATCGGCAACATCCTAGTGTATTGGAATTCATTATTTAGATAATTCGGTTTAATTTATGGAATCAATTTGGTTTACTCTTGCACTTGATTCGACCAATAATAATGCACGTTCTTACGCTTTGCCGTCACACTGGTTGTAGAATTACTATGCACTATTTGTCCAAGCCGTAACTTGATCGATTGTGGAAAACAACAGACACCTCACATGTCAAAAGATTGTGTCGTTTACAAGGCCCTATTAAACTGCACCCTAAATCTGGGACATTGACATAATTAAAGCAATTGGATTTTCAAGTAGTGAGATGCTTCCATAATAATGAATTTGGTCTTCCAAACGAAAAGCTTGAGTAGTTAAAAATTAGGCCCCAGTGGCCATCTTTGCATTTTCATTTCCTCCTTTCATATACTACCAACTCAAAGATCAGGCAAGAAGAAAGAAAAAAGAGGAGCTTCAGTTTGCTTCTCTTCCACTACAGTGGGCACTGGGCACCATCTAAAACAAACTAAAAAAATACGGATACGATACGGAAATCTAATACCAGCAAATCATGCAAAATAAAGTTTCATTAGATCAAATCAAGTTTCAATTAACACCCAAAATGCATCATCGATCTACATGCCTAAATATACAACCTTCTAGCATCAAAAGGATAGTAGTAACATTTACATAATGTCATGCCCAAAAGTCGTTCATCTACATATCTAAATATACAAGCTTCTAGTTTAGTTTGGTCACTTCAACCGATTAGTTTCATCCTTTGCTTGAAGCCCGAGTACGAATCCAAAACCCATTTTCTCGACCATAACCTTCATAGTTCTTCCGTGCTTCTTCAATTGTCTCAGAACACATCCCAATTCTCAGTGTTTTTAACCCTTCCACAACGTTATTTGGGCTCTCGGTATCATCTAGTTTGACAAAATCTGATTCAAACTTTTCTTCCATTGTTCACCCTACACACAAACAAGGATAGTTAACAGGCAAGTAAAGTAAATCTACTACTTTCGGGAAAATTAGTAGAACAACTAGAAAAAGGACAGTTAAGTTGGGCATTTTGAGACCGGAGGAGGAAAAATAAGACTAAATCATTTGAAATAGAACTATTTGGATAAATCCTATTTTACGAGTTTCATGAATTCCCACAGGGATTAGCATTGGGTCTGATTCGCAACGACAAAGAACCTTTCTCTGTTTGACATTCTACCGAACAATTAATAGGCAAGTAAAGCTATAGGAAATCTAATTTACATTCGAAAACCTTTTCCATCAATTCAAGTGTTCAAGATACGACTCATTGCCACAAAATCACGGTGAACCAACTTTTCATATACATCGGACGAAAAAAAAAACTTTTCATATACATGCTCCGTGTGAAAGCTCCGTAAAATTTTAAGATAATTGGAAAATACCTAACAGATTGTGAACCTCAATGATTGCGAAATTAAATTGAAAGCACTATAAAAACCTTAATTTATGATGAGAGAAAGAGTAGAGAATTTTGGCGCGGGAAAAAACAAAACACCAACAATAGATACTGGCGGTGGCAGCTCGTCGTCGGGACTGGAGGTAGATTACAGAGGTTTAATCTTTCAGCGTTCCACAGAGAGAGGAGAGGAAGAGAGAGGGTTCAACATGGAAGACTGTGGGAGCATCTCCATTTAAGTTTTACAGATGGGGTTGCTGGAGAACCTTCGCCGGGGAGGTAGGTGCTTGAGACGCTGTTAAGTATTAACGATGAGAGAGAGAGAGAGAGAGAGAGAGAGAACTGCCGTGTGTTTAGTTGAGAGTTTTGAAAAGAATATTGGGAGAAGTATTTTTGAGATAGTGTTTGGATGAGTTTTTGGAAAAAGTAATAATTAGAGAGAGGTGTAATAATTGGAGAGAGATAGAGAGAGAAATGAAAATAATGATTGGATAGAGGGGTATGAGTAGAGAGAGAAATATGATTAATGATTGGAGAGATGTGAGATGGGGAAATAATCTTTTTGGAAATGTAAAGTGAACAAAGTAACGTCTGTTAAGGATGGGGTGGGAGGAGAGAGGGTATTCTAATCTCAGCCCTACATTTCTACGGCTGAGATGGAGTGTCAAAATGTGTGTAAATTGTGAGTCCATGGATCCAGCCCAGTCCTTATCTAGTTCAGGATGCCTAATCCGAGACTCATAGTTTTGGATCAAATTTTCATGATCCGAACCGTCCAATGTGTTTACAACATGTTTTTAAGGGCCTCTGCAAGAAATCATCAAAAAAAAAAAAAATACTGGGAAGGGCTTGATCTAAGCAATTTTTCGTAAAACTATATATGTACAGTTTTTGTGAAAAATTTCTCGAATCAAGCCCTTCCCGGTCGGTTTTTTTTATGATTTTTCGCGGGGACCATTAAAAACATGTTTTAAACACATTGAACGGTTCAGATTATGCAAAAACACGTTATAAAACCTTCAAAACACCCATTTTTCTTCAATCCGGGATCCTTGACAGGATCATGGGTGTATATAATAATAATAATAATAATAATAATAATAATAATAATAATAATAATAATAATAAGGGACCCTTATTTAAGTTTCCATGTAGACTTAGGGGTATTTTCAACTTTTCGGACCAAATTTTGACGATTCAGACGGCTGAATATTTTTAAAATGTGTTTTTAAGAGCCCTCGCGAGGAATCTCCAAAAGAAAAATACTAGGAAGGGCTTAATCTGATCAGTTTTCGATAAATTGTACATATATAATTTATATTGAAAACTGATCAGATCAAGCCCTTCCGGGTATTTTTTTTGGAGATTCCACACGTGGTCTTTTAAAAACACATTTTTAAAACATTGAGTGGTTCGGATTGTCGAAATTTGGTCTGAAAAGTCAAAAATACCCGTAGGTCCTCATGGAAACTTAAATAAGAGTCCCTTATTCTTATTGGAAGGGGCTCCATATATATGGGCTCGACATGTCATCGGTAAAAAAACCATCCGACGGGTGTTTCCATCGAGCAATCGTTTGAAAAACCACCCCATGGGTGCTTGACATGACTTGTGGTAGGTTCTTTGGCCACAATGACTCATAAAAGCATGGGCTTGACAAGGCATGCACGCCACGACATGGGCTCGACATGCCTCGACATTGGCTCGACAAGGCATGTCACGACATGGGCTTGACAAGGCATGCCACGACTTTGGCTTGACAAGGCATGCAACCACACGGCTTAACATGCCTAGACATTGGCACAAGGCATGCCACGGCATGGGCTTGACAAGGCATGCATGCCACGACATGGGCTCGACATGCCATCGGTAAAAAAACCACCCGACGGGTGTTGCCACCGAGCAATCGCTTGAAATACCACCCCATGGGTGCTTGAAATGACTTGTGGTAGGTTGTTTGGCCACAATGACTCATAAGAGCGTGGGCTTGACAAGACATGCATGCCACGACATGGGCTCGGGCTCGAGATGCCATCGGTAAAAAAACCACCCGACGGGTGTTGCCACCGAGCAATCGCTTGAAAAACCACCCCATGGGTGCTTGACATGACTTGTGGTAGGTTGTTTGGCCACAATGACTCATAAGAGCATGGGCTTGACAAGGCATGCATGCCACGACATGGGCTCGACATGCCTCGACATTGGCTCGACAAGGCATGTCACGACACGGGCTTGAGAAGGCATGCCACGACTTTGGCTTGACAAGGCATGCAACCACACGGCTTAATATGCCTAGACATTGGCACACGGCATGCCACGGCATGGGCTAGACAAGGCATGCATGCCACGACATGGGCTCGACATGCCATCGGTAAAAAAACCACCCGACGGGTGTCGCCACGGAGCAATCGCTTGAAAAACCATATATATGCGACAAGCTTACAGTCAGGGATCCCTGATTGGAGATTTTTGGGTGTTTTGAAGGTTTTAAAAATTGTTTTTGCAAAATCCGAACCATCCAATGTGTTTAAAACGTGTTTTTAAGGGTCCCCACGAGAAATCATCAAAAAAAATTGCCGGGAAGACCTTGATCCAAGTAGTTTTTCACAAAAACTATTTTCGGATCATAAAAAAAATATCAGGAAGGTGGAGTCCTGGAATCTGGACTATATACAATCCCGTTCTACTAAGGACTTCCTCAAACAAGGTGTTTGCGGACTTCTAACGGGAGCCGTTGGATCTAATACAACGGCCAGGAAAAGAAAGCGAAACGCATGGGTCAGATGCCATGAACCAAACAATAAATGACTACTGAACTGGTTCGGTTCACTTTCTAAACCCTTTCCCTTCCACCCCAATTCATTTCAAACGTATTCTCAGATTTTGTAGAGAGAGAGAGAGAGAGAGAGAGAGAGAGAGAGAGAGAGAGAGAGAGAAATGACAGACGATTTGGAGAAGAACACGATCGCACAATCGAAGAACCCTACGTGATGTTTCTCTCTCTCTCTCTCTCTCTCTCTCTCTCTCTCTCTCTCTTTGATTTTCACTTTGTTTGAAACCCTAGGTTGAAGAAGACGCGAATAACGCTAGGTCGAACAAGACCATCGAAGCTCGAATCGAAGGTCTCTCTCTCTCTCTCTCTCTCTCTCTCTCTCTCATTTGAAATCCCCGATTTCTGTAAGTTGCTAGCAAACATTTTCCATCGGGTAGGTTAGAATGATATGCACACATGTAACTAGTTGCTTTACATGATAATGGAGCAAATTCACTGCATTTCTGTTTAAGAGTTTGGTCTACCTATATCCCTGGGGAGCTTGAAATATAGCCCAAATTTGGATACATGCACATAGGCCCTCCTTGCATAGAAAACTGTCGGACTGTTAACAAGTCAATTTAGTCCACTGTGACTGTCGACCGGCTTCCAAACTGTAGTACCCACTACCCATGTTCAATGTTGGTGGTTAAACTATGTGAACTGATATATAAATGAATGGTCACCAATTACTTCCAAGCTTGACATTTGGGATTGTGTTGTGAGGCTTAGTGTAGAGGTTACTGGTCCCGTAAAGGATTGTTTTAAATTGGATTGGATTTGAATTTCCATTTGGTGGGGACTCGTCCTCGCGCTGTACAAATGCACTATTTTGTTGGATTCCACTTTAATCTTTACAATAACTTGGATTGTTTTAGACAGTTAACATAGGATTTTGTTTAATCTTTACACATCTGTAGGATTTTGTTTCCTTTTTCATTTATTCCAAGTTCTGATTATTCAGTGGTTAATAACATTTATGTTTTTATTTAGCAGATTAGAATGTAGTTATTGGACAATATGGAACTATTGTCAGCACCATCTCAACCATGTGAATCGGGTAATTCTTCGGAAATACTTTACTATCCGCAAGTTAACAACGATTTGATAATGAAAATTGGGCAACAATTTGGCACTTTAGATTTGTTCACCAATTTTACAATGCTTATGGTAAAGAAGCTAGATTTGGTACACGACACCATTCTACCAAGAAGCGTAGGGAGGGTGAGATCATTAGGAAAGAGAATGTTTGTTGCAAACAAGGAGTGAGTGTCCCAAAACCTAGTGTACAAAATTCTGAGACAATCACACGGAGACGGGGGACAAGTAGAGAGTTATGAGGTGCAAAACTGGCAGTGGTTAAACCTGGTCTGGTGGCAGGTTTGTAGTCACCTAATTTGTCGAGGGTCATAGCCACCCTCTTACGACGCCAAGGAGGGTGCATTTGTTGCGATATCATCGTGAAGTGCCACTTTTGAAAGGAGCTTTAACACAACAATTAGCGGAGCTTGCTGGTGAATTTGATCCTAGTACTTTTGACCCTGTTGTTGCTGGTGAATTTAATTCTTGTGTTGGCCATTGAGGTGGATGACCTTGCTATTAAAGGATTGTGGTTCACTTGGACTAGTAAGTGTGGTGGCATGGGCAACCGGAAAAGCAAAGTTGATAGGGCCATGATAAATAGCCATTGGCAGGATTATTTTTCTAATACTGAATCTGTCTTTGGGGCTCCTAGTATTTTTGACCATAGCACAATCTTGGTAACTATTAAACTATCTTCTGGTGGTAAAAAACCTTTCAAGTTCTTTGATTTTTGGATGTCTAATCCTCAATTTAAAACTCTTTTACTTCAAGCATGGAATCAAAGAGTTAGTGGACAGCCTATGGCAAGGCTGTTGATAGGCGCGTATATGTTCATATTGGCGCCCCCTAATTTATCCTTGCTAAGTCCAGTTAATTTGTTAGTTGGAGTTTTAAAGCTTGGTTTGTGTTTTGTAGGTATTTGGAGGCTTCACTATAAAATAAGTGCAATGTCAAATTTTACTCGGTGTCGAAGCAAATCCGCGGTCAAAATAATTAAAATCACAGGTGCACATAAAGGCGCCCAATGTTATACTCATCTTTGGCACGTGGTCTGTACATGCTTTGCCAAACTAAATATGATCACAAAAGGGTAATTGATTTTTGCCAGAGAAGGATTTATAGCTTTCCAAAGAATCTTAATTGATGCATTGGCAAATTAACTCAAGCGGTGAGTTTTAAAAGGGCCCCACTACAACAGCTCAAGGCTTGGGGAGAAAGGAAGGTTATATTTTCTCGGGAAAAAGCATTCGGCTGGCTATAAAAGGAAAAGGAGGGCTTGTTTAGTGGGGGCAAAAAAAAGCACTGCTACGCACAAGATCTGGGGGCAGACTTCGGGATCACGAGACTTGACGGAAGAGCACGACTTTGGGGGCAGACGACAAAGCAGCTAGCTGAGAGCGGAAAAAGACAGCAGCCACGACAAACTGTCTGAGTCTGTGAGCTTCTAATTTATTTATTTTTAATGGAGTTCTATAATTACATGTTTAGTTTGATCAACTCCATGGCCGGCTAAAACAATTTCTAGGGGAAGATGAAACCCCGATCCAAGTAACTTTTTTTATGTGTAGGGTTTGGTTTTATTTATTCGGATCGATTGCATAGCTAGAACTCTTTCGTTTTCAATTGTACGGAAGGATTTTTACTACTTTCAATCAGTTTCATATTCATATCCGCAGTTTTCGAATACAAGTTATGCAACTGTTTTCAATGTTGTGCTTGGAGTTCTGAGATAAGTTATACTCGTGAGACGGATCGTGCCGTTGGGCAGAGTGACACCGTGCCAGTGAGACGGTCCGTGCCGTGGGATAGTTTATGCCTTTTAACAATCACAAATATTTTCTTGACAATTGTGATTCGAATAGTAGCATAGTTTTGTTACGTGGTCGGGGTGGATTCGAAACCCTAGATCTCCTCTCCATCAATTTCAAATAAATTTCATTATTGCTTGTTTTAATTTAGTAATACACAACACCAATCAATCAATTTCTTTACCGAATTAAATTAGAAGTTAATCGAAGTTAACGTAATTTAGCCAAATTGTCTCTGCGGATCGACCTCGGACTTGACCACTGTTCTTCTGAATAAGGGTAAATTCCTTGCTTTTATAAATATACTTTTGGTGTGAAAAATGACTTACCAGCTGTCATTGAAGCTGAAGTGTCTAAAGTCTTTATTAAGGATTTTGAATAAGTCGTGCTTCAGTGATCTGAGTAAGAGGGTAATGGAGGCAAAAGAGGAACCAGTTCGAATTCAGGAAACGTTTTCTCAATCTACAATGGATTCTACAACTCTAATGATGGAAAGAGAAGCCCTTCTTAAATACATTGACCTAAGCAAGGCTGAAGAATCTTTCAAGCGACAAAAATTGAGGGTTCAATGGCTAGCTTTGGGGGATCAAAATAACAAATTCTTCCATAGAAAGATGGCTGCTAATACTATGAGAAAGAAAAAATTTTCCATTGGGGATGGTAGGGGCAATCGGATGGAAGATCCTATTGAAGTTAAGAAGCTCATCATTCAATTTTATAAAGATCTCTTGGGAACCGGTTTTAATGGTAGAAGGGCAGCTGGGGACATAATGTTGCACCTCCTTCAAAATAAAGTTTCGGAAGGTAAGAAAAGTTGCCTTATTACTGCCGTGTCCAATTTGGAGGTTAAAAATGCCATGTTCTCAATAAAAGGGGATAAAGCTCCAAGCCCTGATGGGTATAATGCAAGTTTCTTTCAAAAAAACTGGGCGGTTGTGGGATGTGATGTCATCAATGTGGTTCAATCCTTCTTCTACACTGGCATTTTGCTGCCAGGATGGAATGCCACTGCTATAACCTTGATTCCTAAAACTAACTGTCCAGATACCATGAAAGATTATAGACCAATTGCATGCTGCAATGTGGTATATAAATGCATTACGAAGATATTGGCTAAGAGATGTGCTGCCTTATATTATAAGCCTTGCACAAGCTGCGTTTGTAAAAGGTAGGAGTATAGTTGATAGCATAATGATCATGCAAGAGTTAGTCAGGTCTTATCATTTGAATTCTGGGCCAGCAAGGTGCACCATAAAGATTGATATTATGAAAGCATATGACTTTGTTGACTGGGCTTTCCTCAAGGAGGTAATGATAGCTATGAATTTTCCTTATCAGTTTATTGATTGGATCTATACCTGCATTTCTACTGCTTCTTTTTCTATATCTATCAGTGGGGTATTGGAGGGTTATTTCAGAGGCAAAAGGGGTCTTAGACAAGGGGACCCAATATCCCCTTATCTGTTTTTATTGGTTATGGAAGGGTTTTTCTCCATTCTAAGACACAAGATTGAAGTGGGGCTTTTTTCTTTTCACCCTAAATGCCAGTCCATGAACCTAAGCCATGTGGCATTTGCGGATGACCTTTTCATTGTGTGTGGAGCTGATGCTTCCTCTCTCACTATTGTTAAGAGTGCTTTAGAGGAATTTCATGCGTATTCAGGGCTGCAACCTAATCTCAATAAGAGTGCTATTTTTCTTGCTGGTGTGAGGCCATCTTTGCAAGCTCAGTTGGTAGCAATCCTTCCTATCCCAGTGGGTTATTTACCAGTGAAGTATTTGGGGGTTCCATTGATTACCTCAAAGCTTTCTTATCATGACTGTATTCAGCTAAAAGAAAGGATAATTGCTAGAGTAAAAAGTTGGACATCTAAGCTTCTTTCTTTTGGTGGTAGAGTCCAATTGATTCAATCTGTCCTATGGAGTATGCAAACTTATAGGTGTTCTATATTCATTCTTCCTCAAAGGATTCTTAAGGAAGTGGAGGGAGTGTTGAGAGATTTCTTATGGACTGGATCAGTGTTAAGGTCTTTGGGTGCCAAGATAAGTTGGAAGGAAGTTTGTTCCCCTAAGGAAGAGGGCGGGTTAGGTTTCAAGCCTCTGAAGTTGTGGAATAAGGCTTCAATGATGCGTCACATTTGGGCCATCAGTACTAAAGCTGACTCGTTGTGGATTAAATGGGTCCATACGTATGTGATTAAACATAAAAACTTTCGGAGTATGTGTCTCCCTCAAAACTCCTCATGGACAATGAGAAAACTCTTTAATCTGAGAAGGCTTGCTAAGCCCTTAATTAAATACATTGTGGGCAATGGAAAAGATACCTTTCTATGGCTTGATAACTGGCATCCTCTTGGACCGCTATTAGACAGATTTGGGGATGCTGTTGTTCGAAATATTGGAAGCTCCTGCCTTGCAAAAGTATCATCTATTCTCGTTAATGCTGAGTGGAATTGGCCTAGGCAAAGAAGTGAGGCTATCCGCACAATAATGAACTGTTATATCCCTCCTCCCAACCTTGATATGTCTGATGTGGTGACTTGGGTTCCCTGTGCTAATGGGGTTTTTTCAGTGCAGTCAGCTATGGCTGCAATAAGAGATGGAGGTTTGCCGGTTCCTTGGTGCTCCGTTGTTTGGTTTAAAGGGAATATTCCCATATGGGCCTTTATCTTGTGGTTGTGTTGTAAAACCAGATTAGCAACAAAAGATAGAGTCAGATTATGGAATGCTACAGTGGATCCGGTTTGTGCTTTATGGAATAGCGTGAATGACTCTCATGATCATCTGTTCTTCGAGTGTTCTTTCTTTAGAGGGATTTGGGCTAATTTGTTGAGGAAATTTGGGATTGTGAGGCCTCTGTCCATTTGGAGTATGGAGCTTGCTTGGGAACTGCAAAACATAAAAGGATGGAGTATGGGTGCAGTGTTATTCAGATTAATTCTGGCTGGGTCAATGTACCATTTATGGATGGAGAAAAATGCTAGGCTTTTCAGGAGGCAAGCGAAAACCAGTACCGCCATTTGCTCTGCTATTGAAGATGACGTCAGGGACAAGGCTAGTTCTTGGCGGAGGATTAAGAAGTGCAATACCAATACCAGATTTTGTCGTATCTAGAATGTCTCTCCTAAGATTTTTGGTTGTTAACTAGATGATTTTGTGTAGCTCATGTTCTTGTGGATTAGAATAGTTGTCTAGCTTTGTTTTTGGCATTAGAGGTTACTGCCTTTTTGATGTTGTTGTTGTTGTTGTTTTGTTTCTTGTTAAGGGAAGTATCCCTTGTGTATCCTTGGTTTTTTGGTATATAATTGACATTTACCCGGAAAAAGAATTAGCGGAAGCAAATGTGCCAATGAATGAGTTTATTTGAGGTGCAATCCAGAGGTCTTGACAAGGTGGGATTTTTAGAAAGAGATCTTCGTAATGCCGAGAGGGATAGGAGGAAAGCGCTACTGGGACAAGATGCTAATATGTTGTTTGAGCATTTTGACATCGAACAAAAAAAGAATCCAAGTTTTGTGTCTAAATTTAAGGAAGATGATGAGGGGAGGATGGAGGATTATTTTTTGGTTGATGCGACATGTAGAAAGTCGTATGAATATTTCAGGGATGTGGTGGTATTTGATACAACTTACCAAACAAACCGCTACAATATGATCTTTGCACCTTTTTTGGGAGTTAATCACCACGGGCAGACAGCTCTCTTTGGGTGTATATTTTTAACTAAAGAAAAAGCTGAATCCTTTGAGTGGTTTTTGAAGGAATGGTTGAAAGTGATGCCCGGTGGCCCGCCCAAAATGATCATAACTGATCAAGATCCAGCCATGGCAAAGGCAATTGCTACGGTTCTTCCAAATACGCATCATAGGTTTTGCATTTAGCACATTGTCAGTAAATTTTCTGAAAAAATAAGTGCATTATCCTATGTCACACATTATGATGAGTTCAAGAAATGTATTTGGAAGTTCGAGAGCCCTGAAGAGTTCGAAGTAGGATGGGTGAATGTTGTAGAGAAAGCTGGGTTGTCCAATAATGAGTGGTTGCATGGCTTGTACAAAATTCGTGAGACATGGGTTCCCATTTACATGAAACATATGTTTTCCGCCGGCATGACTAGTAGTCAAAGAGTTGAAAATTCTCATGCTTTCTTCAAGACGTATGTGTGTTCTCAAAATTGATTGTGGGATTTTGTGACGCGATTTAATAGGGCATTGTCACATTTACGCCACAATGTATTGGATTTGGATCATAAAGATCTAAATGAGAAGCCACGTATGAAAACCATGTGGGGCATGGAGTTGACAATGAGTGAAATCTGCACAAGGTCTATTTTTTACAAGTTTCAAGATGAACTCTTCCAAAATAGCTCGTATGTGCTAATGAAAACACTTGAGGATGAACAATGTACAAATTGGGATGTTAAGAGGGACATGGAGAATGCTCCGAAGGGTCGTGAGGTTTCAATAGATAAATCCTCAAACCGCGTTTCGTGCAGTTGTAAGATGTTTGAAATTGAGGGAATTGCATGCCGGCACATGTTAGCGTACTTTGTAACCATGCAAATCAGAAAACTACCGAATGAGTACATCCTACGAAGGTGGACAATTTCAGCCAAAGCTGGCAAAGTTAGAGTTGATTTGGGTGGAGGCTCGACAGATATATGTGACACTTCATTGTCAATGAGGCGAAATAGACTATTTCCACTTGCTTGCAATGCAGTTGAGGAGGCTGTATCAAGTGAAGAAAACAGTAAAATTTTGGAAGAAGCTTTGTTATCAGCTGTACAGAAGTTTAAAAAACTGGAAATCACGAATTGTGGAACGGAAGATGGAGATGGTGATGGCGAATCTTGTTCTATCCAAAAGCCTACTTCTCTTGGAAGCCAGTATAATGTTAAAGAACCAAAGGTAGTCAGGTCAAAAGGTTGTGGTAAACGAATGAGGGGAGGGAAAGAGAAAGCGATGAAGAAGGCTAGGTGTTGCAGTGGTTGTGGGCAATTGGCGACACATAACAAAAAGAATTCTTCAGTACTTCTCGCTAGGTAGGTGTAGCGTCTATAATATATTCATTTGTAATTTAAATTTAATTGTTTAGATGTTAATTCTAGTTCAATGTTGTTTCTTTTGTTCTTAGGAGGGCCTCGCAAGATGTTAGGTTGGACGAGGACGATGAAGATGAGAGCAATGACATGGACAATGAATGTAAGTGTTTGTTGACTGGAATATGTTTTTACTGTTTGACTGGAATCTGTTACTGGATGAACTGTATGAAACTATATACTTCAACATTGTATGAAAGTCTATTGACATAAAACTATGTACTTGGTGAAAATTGTTGCCACTTGGTAAATGTTACAATGTATGTCTGAATACACCAATGTAGCCATGATGTCAAATTTTGTGGCTTGCAGAGGCTTTGCCCCCTTGCTCCTTTTTTCTGGAAATCTAGACTTGCTCGCTGGACTTGTTTGATGGAAATATGGAAATTCTTGACTGGACTTGCTCGCTGGAAATCTGGAAAATTTCACAGATTTGGAGATGCTCAGTGGAGTTCTTTGGGCTTATTTTGATGTACTTGGTTTCAGCAAACTTAAGTTTATGTAATAGAATGGTACAATCCCGTAGACCTTTAAGTTTACGTACAATCCCGTAGACCTTGGAATGCAATTGTGTTGTTATTTTTTTGAAATCTGTAAACTGCAATGGCAGTGAGCTATGTGCTGCTATGCAATTCTGCTGTTATTTATTTGCTTATGAGATAAAATGCAACGTACCAAATTCCTTGTGAAATCTGGCAATTTTGTCCTGCCTGTGTTCTGACTGTGTTCATTTTGTGAATGAATTTAAGCTTCTAACAGCATACCAAATTCCTTGTGAAATCTGGAAATTTTGATGTACTTGGGTATCGATATCAAGACTTTTAATTCTGGACTTGCTCGCTGGAAATCTGGATTGGTAGCTAGAATCTGGAAAATGTGAAATCTGGAAATTTTGATGTACTTGAGGTTATTTTGATTATGTGACCTATAATCTGGAAATTTGTGTGGTTTGAGATAATTGGGTTGAAATAGAGTTTTTCACCTATAATCTGGAAATCATTGGCACACTTCAAATAGAGTTTTTCCCCCAAAAAAGTCTGCCTCATGTATTGAGTTGATCAACTGTGAGATAAATAATTGACTTGGTTGAGCATTATCAAGGGAAGACTGTATTTGCACATGTATTGTGTTTTCTTGCAATGTAAATCATGCAAGACACTCTCGGCAATTTGGGTACATGGTGGTGGAATAATTGCTGGTAAGAATGAACTACATGATAAGAGCCATGTCCCCCTCCTCTATGGTCTCTTTTTGTTTCTCATCTTTGTGCCTCATTGTTTCACCCTCTCACAATGCGTTCAAATTAGTTGCTTGGATAAAGTGAGCAACTAATTTGATCCTATTTTTCAACCAAAAAGAGAGAACAAAAAAGGGTGCTTGAAATTGCCACAATTAGGCCAATTGACAGTTCCAGAATTGGGTCTGCCCATACACAAATGCAATCCCTGCATACGATGCTCATTGGAAATTATGACTTGGTTGCTGAAAATCAAGCTTTTTAATAGCTTCATACCCACCAAAATACGTTACAATCTGGAAATTCTTAGTTGAGGCCTCACAAACAAAAACAAGTACTTCAAATAGTGGAACATCTACATAGAAGTGAAATAACAACTTAACTTCATTTGAAATCAAATACATGTGCCAACAAAATACAAGTTATGAAACCTAGAAAGAATATTAGAACGAGGACCAAGGTTCGAACATTAGCCTCGTGCTCCACCATGAATTGATCTTCCAACGGCGTTGTTGAAGTAGAAACATCAACACTGGCTTCATGCTCGGTTCGGCTTCGTCCAATGTTCTTTCCTAAGTAGCTATCTTTATGAAACTTACACAATGCTTCTTGGGCTTTATCAAACAACTTGAACCTTTCGTGCTTGTTGTTTGGATATCCATCAACTTGGTGTTGAGCTTCCTCCCAAGTCATATAAATCCCAGGTTTACGCCCAACATATACAACCCAGTAGTAATTTTTCCTAGTCATCGAGTAATCTACCTTAAACTATGTGTACAGGTCAGAGAATTTCAGCAACTGCCCCTACACACAAAATACATTACATGAACCCACATTTTTATGGAACAAGAGTTTTAAAGAACACTGTGGAGTAACATAAAAGAATCATTTTCATTCAGCATAAGAGGCATGAAATGTAGAATCATCATATGAAGCAGAACAAAAAATAGGTAGCTAAACCACATGCACTAAATTGATCAGAAGCTAAAGTTGGCTCAAGCCATGGAAATCAGAGTTCTTCAAATAGAAAAGAAGATACTTTTTCGATTCAGTGATTACCAATGATGTTGGGGAGAAAACAGAAACAACCCAACTGAGACAAATCCAAATCAAGAAGCAAAATGAATCGATGATGGTCGAAGAAAGTAATTGACTTGCATATATGATCAAACAATTAAATGGAACTGAGAAGCAACAGATAGACCAAAACTGAAGAAAACTTCCACGTGAAGAAATACCAGTCCTTCGACTACGGATATTCCACACAGAAACGAAACCCAAAAAGGAAATGGATTTCCACTGCAAATTAAATGCATTGATTGACATGCATAACATTGGGCAAAACCCATAATTCAGAATCAATCAAAACCATATTGAAGCAATCGGATTCAAACCCAGAACATGGATTACAATTGTGCAAAAGAATTCTTAGCAGAAACTAATCAACAGAAAGGTCTGATCTTTTGATTTGCCAAAGATCAAAGGATCATCAGACCATCGGTTAATCCCATGAACAAGTACAATCATCAGGTAACACAACAAACAATAAATCAAGAAAAAAAGATATACATGCCATAGAAACCAGAAAATGAGAGAGAGAAAGACCTTCGATCAGGGTTTTCAAACGAGAGAGAGAGAGAGACCGTTGATTCGAGCTTCGATGGTCTTGTTCGACCTAGCGTTGTTCGCGTCTTCTTCGACCTAGGGTTTCAAACAAAGTGAAAATCAGAGAGAGAGAGAGAGAGAGAGAGAGAGAGAGAGAGAGACGACAGACAATTTGGAGAAGAACACGATCGAACAATCGAAGAACCCTAGGTGACGTCTCTCTCTCTCTCTCTCTCTCTCTCTCTCTCTCTCTCTCCACAAAATCTGAGAATACGTTTGAAATGAATTGGGGGGGAGGGGAAAGGGTTTAGAAAGTGAACTGAACCAGTTCAGTAGTCATATTTTGTTCGGTTCATGGCATCTAATTTGCGCGTTTCGCTTTCTTTTCCTGGCCATTGGATTAGATCCAACGACTCCCGTTAGAAGTCCGCAAACACCTTGTTTGAGGGAGTCCTTAGTAGAACGGGATTGTGTGTATATATATAGGGCAAGCTTCTAGTCCGAACTCCGAAACTCTAGGACTCCACGTTCCCGATATTTTTTTTATGATCCGAACCGTCCAATGCGTTTGAAACGTGTTTTTAAGGCCCCCCGTGAGAAATCATAAAAAAAATTACCGAAAAGACCTTGATCCGAGCAGTTTTTCACAAAAACTGTATATGTACAGTTTTTGTGAAAAACCACTCGGATCAAGGTCTTCTCGGTAAATTTTTTTTTTATGATTTCTCGCGGGGACACTTAAAAACACGTTTTAAACACATTGGACGGTTTGAATTTTGCAAAAATAATTTTTAAAACCTTCAAAACACCAAAAAACCTCAAGTCAAGGATCCCTGACTGGAAGCTTGCTATATATATATATATATATATATATATATATATAGACTCCCTCATTAAAATTCCGTGAGGACCTCATGGATCGGAGTCGAATCTCAACGATCTAAACCACTCAATGTGTTTAAAACGTGATTTTTAAGGGTCAACGCGAGGAATCGCAAAAAATAATTATAAAAACAAACCCCCGGAAGGGCTTCATTCGAGCGTTTTTTGATAAATGTATATGTACAGTTATTATAAAAAATTGCTCGTATGAAGCCCTTTCAGGTTTTTTTTTTTTTTTTTTAATGATTCCTCGCGTTGGCCTTGGAAAACATGTTTTGAACACATTGAGCGGTGCGGATTGTCGAAATTTGGTCTGGAAAATCAAAATAGGGGTGGTTCTTACGGAGGAGATCTGTGAGGGAGTCCTTAGGAGATCATGATTGTATATATACAGCCCACTTCCAATCAGGTATACCTGATGGGTCCCATCAGGGACTCCAATTTTCCAATCAAATTATCATGATCCGAACCGTCCAATGTGTTTAAAAGGTGTTTTTAAGGGTCCAAGCGAGAAATCAGTGAAAAAAATACCGGGAAGGGCTTGATCTGATCCAGTCAAGACTCCCTGACGAGAGTTACGGTCCACACCTCCCCCCTCCCGGCCAAATGGTTGGGATCCGAACCTTTGGATGTGTTTAAAACGTGTTTTCAAGGGTCTACGTCAGGATTGGGCAAAAAAAATGATCGGGAAGGGCTTCATCATAGCAGTTTTCGATAAAACTGCGATATTTATAGTTTCATCGAATCGGATGAAGCCCTTCCCGGTCTTTTTTTTTTTTTTTTTTTGCCGAATCCTCGCGTAGGCCCTTGAAAACACGTTTTAAACACATCCAACAGTTCCGATCCTGACCATTTGGCCGGGAAATGAAAAGTCCCGATTTTTTTAAAGTCCGGGAGTCCGGACCTGATCGGGACCCTATATATATATATATATATATATATATATATATATATATATATATATATATACACAACAGTTCCGATCCTGACCATTTGGCCGGGAAATGAAAAGTCCCAATTTTTTTAAAGTCCGGGAGTCCGGACCTGATCGGGACCCTCTATATATATATGACCTTTTGGGTTTTAGCGTATCCCTCTTACTGTATCCACCCAGAACTAATCCGGCTGGGAAATAGACCACCAATCTAAAAACACAAGAACTAATCCGGTTGGGAAATAGCCCACCAATCTAAAAACAATGTCAACCCCCCATACATCCTAAATAACCCACGGGGTATACTTTAACTTACCTTTTGAAGTTCTTCAACAATCTAAACTTCAATTAAAACATCAAATCAAAATCAAACAATGTTTGTGCACCGAATCAAACGCACAAGTACATTACAAAATAGTCATGTACGTACTTAAATAGGAGTATATGGAACCAATTTCTTTTTTAAATAACTGGGTGGTCCGGGCTAGTTTGTGCGCACTTGGACTAATCCCAAGATCTATGTACGCCCCGCCACACACATAGATTGGGCAAAGCCAACACCCCATAAGATTTTGTGCAGGTGGTCCCAAAAAATTAAGAAGAGTTGAATCTAAGGCCTCCTCTTTTTTAGACAAGTCCTTACAACTCATCTAGGGTTAGATGGAACCAAACTTCATCCAACAATTTTTTTTTTTTTTTTACCATCCATCACCTGAAAACTGTACTTGAAGACCAACTCCACACTCTTCCTCACCCAGCCGGCATGCCGCGTTCTCTTTTCTTTCCATATAGCCTATTTCTACGGTTTTTTTTCACCTCTCTGAATTTTTCTATTTACCAATTATTATGTTTCTATCAACTTTTAGTACTTTGGTAGGGTCTAACTTACTTCGAGCAAGTTACTTTTTCAAACACAACATGGTTTTTCTGGTTGAATCTGTTTTATATATGGTATATTTGACAGTAATAATTTTTATTCTTGTTCTAAAAAGGGAATTAATCTAGTTTCTATGAAAATAGGTTTTGGGAAATCTAAACTCAGTTTTAATCCGTTTGATGCTAATCCTAAAGTAATTTTACTGATGACAATGAGTATTATTCACTTTTCTCTTTTTGGTAATCATTTTGTTCATTTGCATAAAAGTATTTATTAATATCCGAACGTTGGACCATTGGATCATCACCCGCCAATGTCTTTTTTTAAGCACCGAAAAACATATACATATATATATATATATATATATATATATATATATATATATATAGTTAGCGATTACAATACTTGGCTAAGGCATGCGCCACCTCAACCCCTAGTCTTGACACCTTAATAACACAAACATACGAAAAATGACTCGAAAAGGCTACAATGTCATACAAAACGGGTTGCACTAGCACATCAACACTACTGATCTTAGTAAGAGACCTTGAACAACAAAACTACAATCCGTAGCTATTTCAACACGATCTAAATTTCGATGTTTAGCCCACTCCAGAGCTTTGAGGACTGCCAATGCTTCTGCCATGAATGCCGAACATGCCCACACTCTTTGCACACCTGAATTTCTTCCCGTCATTGGATCGTCCAAGCAACACCATGCCGCAGCACCTTTTCAAGAAGTTCTTTGCCAAGCTGCATCTGCTATGATTTTGGTAATATTTCCTTGACCCCAAACAGCCATCACGTTTCTCACAATCACTTTATTTATAGCATCACAACTCCCCTGTCCCTGCAAATCACTTGACCCACCCAGCTGCCGCTGCAAAATATTGTCACACATTTGATACAAATTATAGGCATAATTCACCATAGTGTGCGTATCCATACTACAATCCCGGAAAACAAAATTATTACGCGCGCACACCAAATAGCCCACAAAATGACAATGGACACAAGAATGGCATCAAAATCCGGAGCATTGCCCAACCAATTAACAAACCATTCCTCAAACCCAATCGGGGTACCAAGGGAAAAATCAAAACCTAACCTGGACACCCTCCAAACCCATCTAGCAGCCTCACATTGGAAGAAAATATGCTCAATCGATTCCCAATCCTGCCCTCAAACGGGACAAACCAAATCGCAGCATAAATTACACCTAAATAACACCGTTTTAACCGGTAGAATCCTATGAATAACCTTCCAGATGAACAGAGCCAACTTAGTTGGTAAATTGCTACGCCAAATCTTCTTCCATGTTATCTCCCTCCAATCACTTATAAAAGAATCAAACTTTTCCTTTCCCGCCACAAAGTAAGCCGACTTAACCGAGAAACTGCCGTCATGAGAGTGCCTCCAATAACGCTCATCCTCAACCTCTCGTCTCAGAATATGAATAGATAAAATATTCTGAATCATCTCCCTTGGGAACAATTGCTTAATTAAAGGTAGTCTCCATCTTGAACTATACCAATCAATTAATTTCGAAACTTTAAAATCACATAGCCCAACTAGGTCTCCCATTTCGCAAAAAAGGATTCTGAGTCTTAGGGATCCATTCGTGACCAAACACACTAATGCGTTGCCCATTTCCTACTTTCCATACTAGGCCCTTCAATAGGAACTTCTTACCCCACAAGATACTTCTCCACCCCCAAGAACAACCCGACTTAGGAGTGCAACTCAAAAAATCCTTACCCCAACAATACTTTCCAAGGAGAGCTCTAGCAAACAATGAATTAAGCTCCTTAACTAGCCTCCATGCCTGTTTGGCTAAGAGAGCTTGATTGAAGCACCCCACATCCCTAATCCCCAATCCCCCCATCCTCATAGGTTTACATACCTTTGACCATTTCTTCCAAGGAATTCCACCCCCATCCCCCTTGCCCCATAGAAACTTAATGATAATACTCCTCACTTTCTTAACAAAATACTCTAGTACGCGCAAAAATAGAGAACAAATAAATGGGGATAGACGATAGAGTATGCTTGACTAAAGTTAATCGTCCCACAAAACTCAAGCATGACAACCTCCACTTAGATAATCTTAAATCCACTCTATCCAAAATTCTCCCAAACAACTCCCCTTTTCTACGGGAAAAATCTAAATCGGACCCCAGATAAATACCCGGCTTGCTGACAATTTTAATCCCCAAAATATTTTTTAAAGTTTCTCATTCATTCAAGGGCATATTGGGACTAACAAAAATCTCTGATTTGTTACCATTTATTTTTTGCCCCGCAAAATCACAATAATCATCTAGGATCCTCGCCAAGCATTGAACCTCCGCCAGATCATACTTAAGAAACACATAACTATCATCCGCAAATAGAAGATGAGAGATCGGGGGGAATGAGGGCTAACCGCCACCGCTTTGCATATATTGGAATTTCCATAATAACACCTGGCTAATCAAAATGAATAAATAAGGGGACAAAGGATCGCCTTGCCGCAATCCACACTTAGGAATAAAAATATCCGACGGACAACCATTAACCAACACCGAAAAAGACATTGTGGAGATGCATTGAAAAATGAGATTAACCCACTTTGGACTAAACCCCAAGTTAGTCAGAACCTCCGTCACCGCAGACCATTTAACCGGATCATAGGCTTTGTTCATATCAAGCTTGAGAGCAAAAAATGACTTTTTCCCCTTTTTATGATGCCAAATAAATTCAAGCGTTTCATGGGCCAGAAAGATGTTGTCCATGATTAATCTATTCGGCACAAAAGCATTTTGAAAATCCGAAATGAGGGATTTAAGGATTGTTTGCAATCTATTGACCAAAACAAGAGCAATAATTTTGTAAAGAACATTACATAAACTGATCGAGCAGTGATCATTAACAGAAATGGGGTTAGGAACTTTAGGTATAAGTGTGATATACGTACGATTTAACTCCCACAACAATGTTCCTGAGTGTAAAAATGCCATCACCATACGAGTAACTTCAACACCCCCCCATTCCCGATTTTTTTGGTAATAACCGGCTACAAAATCGTCCGGCCCAGGGGCCTTCATTCTCCTCATCTGAAAGACTGCAGCCCGAATCTCATCCTCCAAGAAAGGAGCACCCAACTGTTGCCTCTGATCATTTGTAAGCCCAAACCCAAGAGCAGACATTTGAAGAAGGTGGACTGAGACCCCACCCCCGCTAGGCCCATTGTGAACACCCCGCAGAGCGCGATATGTCCACGAAAACAGTTTTGACTTGGAAAACGGTTTGATTGGTTGAATGGAGTAGCCACCCGGATTTGAGGACCATACCCGAGAAACCATTTGAAAAATGACTCTTTTGCCCTTAGAATAGAAAATGTTTCACTGGTCTGCTTTTGCTGAGATTTCTCGGGTCCGGGAGCTAGGTTACGAGAGGAGAAGGAATTCAAAGCACCCCTCTCGCCCGGCACAATTGCCGGTCTCTACTCAATGCTTAAGGAATTTTGAAAATGTTGTTTGAATGGACTCTGTACACATATTCATGTAAAAATATAGCAAATATATCAAGAACATTAATGAGAAATGGGTGAATACTTGTGCAAATGTTGTGCATGGATGATTTATATACAAAGGATGCCGTGATTATACTAACATACCCCCAAGATGCCTTAAAATACCTCAGAAACTGATCTTAAGTACTCATCAAATCACACCTGGATAGGATCCAGGCGCCTGGAAAGAGTCAATCCAGGCGCCTGGATTGGTTCCAGGCGCCTGGAAGGGGTCAATCCAGACGCCTGGATTGCCTTCCAAACAGAAACTCTAAAATCCTATTTTCTGGCAGAAATCAACAAATTCAATGCTCTAATCATCCCTTATGCACTCTGGAAAGTTTTTTTTTACAAAACAGCAACAAGCCTGACACTTGAATGTAACTCAAATACCATGAAATAGTGCTAAAATGCAACAAAAATGCATTGATTATGCTCATTTTGGACACTTATGAGGCGATATGGTCATGTAACTTAGAAAATCTTGCCTTGACACTCTCAAAACTAAATAATCAAAAGCTACAAATAACGTATAAGCTCATTTAACCCACTCTCTCATGTGTAATCCTCCTCTAAAGCATGATTATAAACTCGAAACACTTCAAAAGAACTTTTAAATGAGGATCAGAGCATGAAATATAACGAAATATGGATCAAGGCATGCAAGTGATGTACCAAAGTTGATCAGAATGTGAAAGAAAACAGAAAACATGATAAGGGAAAAGGGGGGTCCAGGCGCCTGCATGGGAGGAATCCAGGCGCCTGGACTCAATGCAGGCGTCTGGAAGGTGATGATCCAGGCGCCTGGATTGAGCCTATTATACACAAAATAATTCCTTTTGTTGATGATTTTCTGACCTCTCTCAAACCCTCTATTGGTATAGATGACCAAAGAGAGCTTGATTGAGTTCCCCTCAGGGCCTTTTTGGACACATTGGTAGGAAAAACTACCTCTTTAGCTTGATCAAAGGCTTGAAATGGGTTTTGGGATGAGTTTTATAAGAATGAGACTTCTGATGCTTGAGCTTACAGAGCTAAAAGGGTAGTTTAAGGATGCTTTGATGGAGTTTTTGGTTGAAGAGGATGAATGGATGATGATTTTATAGGGCAAGGAAGTGATTTTTAGGCTTGAAATGGGTTGAGCTTGAAGGGTGATGAATGGATTGAAGTTTCTGGAGGTATTTTGACAGAGTAACAGCTAGAGTGAGTGAGTGGTTTCTCAGTTGCTGAAAATGGGAGTGTTGTGTTGGTTTTATAGACAAACAAGGGTCCAAAAAGGGCCAATGGACCTTTAGAAAGGGTGAGGGGTCACCTAGGGGGTAATGTGTAGGTGCCATGATCTCTCCCATACTTCTCTCCAACTGATTCTGCAGCAAAATCCCTCAAGATATCGTTCCCGCCCACTATCAACTTAAACCACACTCAACTTGGACTCATATCCAGGCGCCTGGATTGTGCAATTCCAGGTGCCTGGATTGAATCCAAGCACCTGGACTATGAAATCCAGGCGCCCGGACTCCTTCCAGGCGCCTGGATTTGGCCAATCCAGGTGCCTAAAAGTGTAATCCAGGTGCATGTGTTGTGAAGTTTTGGGCAATTCTGGGGTTTCAAGGGGTATTTGGGTAATCTCATGGGAGGTTATTGGTGGGGTTTTTTTCAAGTTTTTTTTATCAAACCTTGTGTACCTTCATTAGGCCTTTTCATCATCAGGGAAATTCAGGAATTCCATGGGTCCGGATTGGGGTGTCTACAGTTGCCCCTCTTTGACGTGACTTGACATCATTGATCTAATGCGAGTATCGTCAAAGATAAAGACGCCCCCGATCCATTGCCCCAGTGCTTCCAAAACACATAAAAATACTAAGAACTCGGTCGTGCTCGAAAAGTTGCCTACGCACCCTTTATGAAAGGATCAGATCGGCGTAGTTCTCAGGGGAACATATGATATGCAATATAACTTAAAATGGGCAGATTACCCTAAAAAATGATTTAAATAGATTAAAAATCCTCAAAAATGATTTAGATAGATTTTAGTTGATTCAAAAATCCTCAACAATGATTTAAATGGACTTAAAAATCCTCAACATTGATTTAAGCGGATTTAAAAAATCCTCAATCATGATTTAAACGGATTTTATTTGATTCAAAATCCTCAAAAATGATTTAAACGGATTAAAAATCCTCAGATATGATTTAAACGGATTAAAAGTCCTGAACAATGATTCAAACGGATTTTATTTAAATCAAAATCCTCAAAAATGATTTAAACGGATTGAAAGTCCTCAATAAAGATTTAAACGGATTTTATTTGAATCAAAATCCTCAAAAATGATTAAACGGATTAAAAATCCTCAGAAATGATTCAAACGGATTAAAAGTCCTCAATAATGATTCAAACGGATTTTATTTAAATCAAAATCCTCAAAAATGATTTAAACGGATTGAAAGTCCTCAATAAAGATTTAAACGGATTTTATTGAAATAATTTAATGAAATACATTGCCTCATCATCGCGGATCGAATTTTTGTGTGAAATGATAATCTGCTTGATTGCACAACACACATGTGCCAATCATGATTTGAACTAAGATTCCTTTGGAAGTGTTCCAAAAAGTCTTGGGAAAGCTCAGAAGTTTCAAACAATCACGACTGGATAACACTGCATTGCACCTGGATTAGCTTGGAACCACCCATATCAACCCAATCAAGGCGCCTAGACTTACTTCAGGCGCCTGGAACTACACAATCCAGGCGCCTGGATTCACTTCAGGCGCCTGGACTCCCAAAAACTGTGAACAGTCGCGACCGTTCGGGTGTCATAAAATCAGTCCAGGTGCGTTGTTATTCGATCATTTCTCTTCTTCCCCGGTATAACCCGATCGTCCCTCTCTCTTCCTTTCATCTCTCTCAATCTCAAAACTCACAGTTTTCAAACAAATCATCACCAAAACTTCGATTCCTCAAACCGAAATCTTTGATCCACTAGGTTTTGCACTATTTCGGTTTAGAAATCACACATCTATGGTGGATTCGAGTTCTCACGATCCTTCTCTGGGCCCCTCCGGTGTCGGTGGCGTGAAAGAGAGGGCGGAGGTGGTCCCACCGGTGGTAGAAACCACCGTGGGTGGTGCGGCGACGGTGGAGGAAGTCCGTGGGTGGGACCCACGGCCCTGGGGAGGCCATGGCCAGAACAGAAGAAACTCAGGGGGCATCCACGGTGGCCGGCGGCGGGAGGGAGGAGGCGGCGGACCCTGTGCCGGCCCAGAACCTCACAGAAACTTCAGATCTGGACCGGGTAAGTCCGAGCAGAACCGTTTCGAAGCACTTCTAGTGGTTTACATACTGTTGTTGATCCTTCTGCTAGTAGTATTACATCGTCTGTTATTGATGATGTTGATTTGGCGGCTGTGGGTGGTTCGGGTGGTGGTGGTGACTTGGTACTCGGTGAGGGTACCGCCGAGGGTAGTTTGGTGAGTGGTGGGGCTGCCGTAGTGGTTTAGGTGATACAGGGCATGGTGGTGGTGATACAGGTGGTGCTGATAGAGGTGTTGGGAGTGTGGGGGAGCGGGTTCTGAGTTTAGGTGGTGTTGACGTGGTTGTGGGAGATGATGTAGTGATGGAGGACCTTGGTACAGGCGAGAGGGACGGTGGCGATTTAGGAGGTGGCGATAGTTTGGTGAGTGGTACTGGTGGTAGTGGCAATGGCGACGGTTCGACACCTGTTGTCCCCACAGGGGATTCGGGTGTGGGGACGAGTAGGCAGGATAAGGGAAAGAGGGTTGCTATGGAGTCAGCAGACGTTCCTCCAGTGACTGAGGAGACTGTTTCTGAGGTGTTGAGGGAGGTTGAGGCTGAGGAGAGAGAGAGGGTGGCAGGCCCGAGAGTGTCGGTAGTGGAGGTGGCCCGACGGGCACTGTTGGGGAGGCTGATTTTTCACGCTGATACTTATGACGCACCAGTGCACCACATAATTCCTTCGGCGATAGACAGATACACCTCACTGCAGGAGAGATATGATGGAGAGGAGGTCCTGTTGGACGTTGGGAGGCACCTTTCCCGTGACTGCTTAGAGGTACAGACTTGGTTCATCACAATTTCCATTTGTTCAATTCTTTATAGCTTATGCACTGTAAATTTATGAACCCTTGATACTGATGAATTGTCTTTCTGTCTCAACAGGTGAACAGGTGTTTGAGGGTGAACGGCTCATCTGGGAGGACGCTGTCTTTGTTTGTGGACCTCCACCATGATGTGAGGGCGTTGGTGGTGCTCGCAGGTTTTGAGCCGTTCATAGAGACACAGACGAGGACGCTGCGTGACCACGCTGTAGTGACTGCACTGGCAGAGAGGTGGAGGGATTCCACAAATACCCTTCACCTGTTGTTTGGCGAGGCGACGATGACCCCTCTGGACTTCTCAGCGATCACTGGCCTGCGAGTCGGTGGAGAGCCTTTACCCTTTGACTCAGGGATCGCCCAGGATGATGATGCACTGCGGCACTATTTGGGCTGGAAGCCCAATCACGGGGCAGACTCCACTGGTTACGGTCAATTTGCTGACCATTGTCTCGGGAGACCCACGTCTTGGCTTGCTGCAGAGCAAAAGGCCCGGTGTTACCTGCTTTACATGTTCGGCGCGACCCTGTTCGAGAACCAATGCCACCACACGCACCTGGGTTACTTAGCGGCACTGAGAGACTTCGAGCGGGCTGCCAGATATGACTGGGGAGGTTGGGCTCTGGCCTCGTGCTATGCTCAATTTCTCGAGGCGTGGCGACGAGCATAGGTGGACTGTGGTCTGCTTGGGAGGTAAATCAATCAACTTCACATTTCACAGTTATACTTTGCCCATTTTTTGCTTGCTTGCACATTGTACATTTACTGACCATTCCAACACTGTTCTGCAGATATGGGCTTACGAGGTGCTGAGACTGACGTCCCCGGAGTCCTCTTATCGGGATCCACGCATGGTGCCTCGAGCTCTTCGTTGGGGGCAGGGATACAGAGGAAAAAGTGCCGCGCGCGGTCAGCTGGACTTCTTCCGCGGGGAACTCGACCGCCTTACTTACGCAGAGGTATATGCATGCTTCAAATATTACTTCAATGTCTTGTTGTACCCCTATTGCTTTCTATCTCATGAATTTCTTGCTTTCTGTACTGGTACACTGGCAGGTGTGGGATGGGATCCATGATGAGTACCTTGCGCCGAGTAGAGAGCTGACACGGGGGAGGGTTCTACTGGAGTGTGCGTATGGCTGGCAGTGGTATCTTGGAGACAGGGTACTACGCCAGTCGATACGTGCCCCGACACAGGTGGTGCCTGGACCTCTCCCGCCACTGGCTTTGAGGACTGAGAGCTATACTCTGGCAGAGATCGAGCGATACACCATCCTCGATACAGCTTTGGACCAGTACCTCCGACCGACAGAGGACTATGAGGCGTATAGGCAGGGATACCTGGCTGGTCCACTAGACGTGGCGGGGTTCAGAGAGAGGGTTAGAGCAGCACGGGAGGCCGCTGCGCTGGAGGCTACGGAGGCTCTGGCTGCTGAGCAGGCGGAGAGGGCTAGAGTCGAGGAGCCGGTTGGCGGTGGTGCTAGAGTGAGGGAGAGGGTTGGCCCTTCCGTTGTGAGAGAGAGGGGAGGATCTTCTGTTGGGGGTGAGGGAGAGAGAGTGAGAGAAAGTGAGAGGGTGAGCGAGGACGTGCCGATGGAGGACGTTCCTTTTGAGAGAGCCGGTGTCCAAGAGGAGGAGAGAGAGGTGGTACCCGGAGGGAGTGGCCTTGTGCCTATTCTTAGAGAGAGATGGGGTGGTACCACGGCAGGCAAGTCTGAGCCCCTTAGGAGGTCCGAGTATGAGGTTGTGGCAGGTTTCTGTGCAGACTCCTGAGGGAGAGAGAGGGCACGTTGATATTCCTCGACCAGCCACTGACCTTCCGCTACCTACTGGCCCGGTATGTATGGTTTCATTACTTCATTAGCTTTTCCTTTATTTTGAGATCTCTTTGTTGAAACCGCCGTCCTTTGTTGCAGTTTTCCTAAGACACTACGCACTTCTACTACGAGCAGGCTCACAGTCTGCGCTCTCTGGTTCGCCAGCTGGTGGCTGGGGCAGACGTGGTGCTCCGACGGCCGGGCGACCCTGCCCCTCCGGTTGTTCCCAGTCCTCCTCTTTCCAAGAGTATCCCAGTATCTTTCTTTGCTTCTCATATAGAATCCAAACGCATATCTGATTGCAAAATACTGAAATGCTTTGTATCTTTTGACTTTGCTTGCAGGCGCCCCGGAGGCGTGAGAGAGGTGGCGTTGCAGGTCCTGGATCGATGACCATTTGCCTATTCCGCTCGAAGGAGGTAGGCTACGTTGCGATGAGAGGGACTGAGGAGGGGGATGGCGCGGATGGACGGTCAGTTCGTCAGAGAGTTGGTGAGTCGTCGACTGTGGTTGAGGAGCCGAGTACGGAGACCGTTGCAGACGAGCCTCTTCCACAGGAGCCTGTCCCCGAGGACGCGTCAAAGAGCGAGGAGGATGACCAGGAGATAGGTGATCCATAGTTAGTACTTAGGTGATCTTGGGACATTACGAGTTTTGCTTTTGCTTTTAGATTAGCTTTTCTTTTACCATTTCAAGGCCTGTGTGCCCAAGTAGCCTTTTAGATTGGGCCTGCGTGCCTGTTTTGCTTGTCCAGGGCGTGTGTTTGCCCCAGTACATTCACAGATCATGACTTGACATTTGACTTGAGTTGACTTCTTATGGATGCCATGTTACGATATATGATTTGCACTTTTCATGTTGTTCATGCATTTCATTATTGGAATCATAACAAAACACCAGTTGTAAAACTCACGAATAACAAGAAAAAGATCTCCATTAACTGTGATGATCATCAATATATACAAGTAATACAAAAGACTCGATTATTGACATGAGTGTTCGTGAATTTATTCGAAACACCTTTAATGAACGAATATCGGCATGAATGACTTAAATATACCGGGACACGACGACAAATGTTATTGACACTTTCACTTGACTCGAAAACATATGTACAACTTGTTTGGACGTATTTAAATGACGCAAATGACCCTAGGATGGAATTTGGCGTCCATAGGGCTTGTTTGAAAAGACGGTCCTCCAATGCCACGTATTCTTCTCTGAGAACAACCACCCTACTGCTTTCGCAAAGTCATATTCATCAAAACCAACCATTTGAACTTGATAAAATCCGCTTGCAACCTCTAATCATGATTCGGAGATGCCAAACCGAGCTTGTTTCGCTGAAAAACTGGCCTAAACATCTCGTTTTCCGGATCTTCCACAAATGGAGCTTTCCCGCAAATCATAAATGTCCGTTAGATCATGTTGGAATCAATGAAACTTGCCAAAAATGCATGGAAATGAGTTTCGGGGTCAAAACTTGAGTGCTGCTATCTGGTTTCCAGGCGCCTGCATCAGGCTAGTCCAGGCGCCTGGATTGGATGCAGGCGCCTGGAATCACTCAATCTAGGCGCCTGGATTGAGTCTGGGCGCCTGGAAAGGGCAAGTCCAGGCGCTTGGACCTGCTTCCTGGCATAATTTTGGTTCTTCCCAAGGCATTTTCTTGCCCATTGCATGGCGTTCTTCTGCCCCAAACTGCATGTAAACACTCCAAAAGCCTTTCCCAAGCCACCTATACATATTTCCAAGGCCTTCTCCTTCATTTCCCAACAAATGCCATCTTTTTCCAAGATTTTCTTATGATTTCCCATGCAAATTTCTTGAAAATCAACTTTAAAATTCATTGAAACTTGAATTTTCTTCATCCATCCTTGCATGTAAAATTGTCATCACTCATCACACCCCCATTATAAATACTATGCCTTGCCAAGCATTTCCTCCACACCAATTTTCATCATTTCATTCTTCATACTTTCATTTTCCACTTCTTTCCCTTTCAACTCCACGCCATGGCCATGCTTGCATCTGTCGTGCTTCAACCATGGATTGCAAGCTTCGAAAACATTGACTGGTTCAATTTTCGAAGCCACCATCTCAACTCCTTACGTCATATCCACTCCATTCCCATTCGTCCCGAGCTTTTGCACGCCGCCGCTCAGTTTTGGGATCCCGAGTTTCATGTGTTTCGTTTTGGTCTCCAAGAGCTTTGCCCCACTGTCAAGGAATTCCATGCATACCTCGAAACTTGCCCTGATACCGAGCCAGTGATCCCTTCAATCCGCGTCAATTTGGTTAAGATCCTTAAAGACAAACTCGGTGTGAGTGACGGTCTTGCGAGGCATTTGATTCACGGAGGTTCGCTCGACATTCTTCACCTCTTTGCCAATTTCAGTCCTCGCGGCAACCCGTTGGACTACACAATTCAAAATCGCCGTATGTTTGCCTTATGCATGTGCCTCCTTGCCACTTATCTGTTAGTTCCAAATGATGGCAACCCCAATCCCTCAATCATTTCAGTCGCTACACAGATTGAGCAACGAAGAGATGTTGTTCCCATGGTTTTAGCAGAGACTCTCATGGGTTTGGATGCAGTGAAATCAGGAAGAACCGACATTTTTGCCGGGAGTCCCCTTCTGCTTCAGGTTCGAATTCTGGTTTTTAATTCATTTGGATTTGGTTTTGGATGTTTGGCTTGTGTATTTTTGGACTGGGCTTGGTTCATGGTTTTTTGGTTTTGATTTATCAGATGTGGCTATGTGACAAAATGAAGTTGCTTGCGGATCCGGCAAAGGACTGGGTTTATCAGGCTAGAGACTGGAGAAGCAGGGGTTTTGTAGAGATTCGTCACAATGTGGAGGAATGGTTGGATTTCTTTATGGCGATGGAAGAGGAAGATGCCATTTGGAGGTGTCATTGGCTGCCTTTACCAGACATGACGGCCAATCATATGGGACACTCATGGGTGATTTTGGCGGGGCTGACAGGCTTCACTTTCTACTTCCCTCAGCGCATCCTCCGTCAATTTGGAATTCGCCAAGAAGCGAGGTTTTCATATGCCACTTGATTTCCATCTCCCCAAGTTCAAACATTCAGTAATTAAGGCTTATCGCCGTAATTGGGGCAGCAGAGTGACTTGGGTCCAAGACCAGTATCCGAGTATTCACCTGCGAGGAAGGTACCGCGAGTGGCTCAGAGGGGAACTGGAAGCAAGATTCGGCAACAACATGGACTGACTCTCTCGACTTCAACTAAGCTGTTTCCCAAAATAAATGGTGCATCCATGTAGTTTTTTTTTTCTTTTTTTTTTTTTTTTTTTTAGGCTTTTATGCTCAGCTTATGTAATCGAAGAAGTGATTTGAATAAAATTGAACGATGAAGGGTTTCCCCCTCTTGGTTCATTTGATTCCATATGCTATCTCCTTCAGACGTTGCGAGAATGCAGGCCTACTCAACAGACTTAGACCGAACCCCAGGATAGGGTTGCCTACGTATCCTTTTTCAAGGAATCAGGTCATGGCGTAGTTCAAGTAAAGGTTCACTCGGGTATTAACACTCTCCTTTTGCGCTCTAAATTTTGCCTGGTACCGCCCTTTCAGGTTTTCGGTCCAGCGAGCTCCTTTTGAACTTTTGCCTTAAATTTTGCCTAGACCGCCCAGTGTGGGTTTTCAGCCTAGCAGGCTTGCTCTGAATTTTGCTTGGGTCGGCTCGCCCTTGCGATTTTCCGCCCAACGAGCATCTCTCAGGGGTAATATCGCTTGAGTTGGTCCAGGTTGACAAGATTGTTGAACTCGTTACCATCCAAATCAATGATCACTGCTGCCCCTCCGTCGAGTATTGTCTTGATGATGTATGGTCCCGCCCATTTCGGCCTGAATTTTCCTCGCAGATCAAATATCGATGCCCGAATCTCTTTTACAATCATATCTCCTTCAATCAGATCCCTGTATTTCACCTTCTTGTTGAACACGCGAGCGATTCTCCTCTGATGCTGGCGGCGTGATTTTCCCAATTACATCTATGCCCCATACTGAGAAAGGCCAAGGCGTTGCCATTGTATGAAGTTCATTTGGCGGAACAGGCATGAGATTGGCATGGACTTGACACTTATGACATCTCCGCACATACTGAACACAATCCGTTTCCATGGTCAACCAGAAATACCCTTGCCTCAAAATCTTCTTTGCCATCATCAATCCGTTCATGTGGGGACCACAAATACCTTCATGAATCTCCTCCATCACCCTTTTCGTGTCATCGCCATGGATGCATAATTTGTGCATGCCACAGTATGATCTTTTGTACAACCTTCCACTATAGATGATGTACTGTGATGCCAACCTTTGTAATGCTATCCGATCTCTCTTGTTTGCTCCTTTCGGATATTCTCCCTTCTCAACCAGATTCCAGATATCATGATACCAAGGCAGACCATCATCAATTTCTCCAACATTCATCACATATTCATAGGCCGGCCTATTCCTTTGCTCGATCATGATTGGCCTCATTCTTACTCCTACTGGTAATTCTACCATGGATGCCAGAGTAGCGAGTGCATCGGCGAATTGATTCTTCATTCTTGGGATGTGAGTAAAGGTGACTTGCTCAAATTGATGAATCAGATCGTCGAGGTCTTTATGGTATGGTTTCAATTTTTCTTCCCGCACTTTCCAATCACCATTGGCTTGAGAAACCACCAAATTTGAATCTCCTACCACTTCTAACTTCTTTACCCCGATTTCAAGGGTAGCTTCCATTCCAACAATACACGCCTCATACTCTGCCTGGTCATTGGTAACTTCAAAGTTTAACTTGAAAGAGAGGGGAATGTGCGGTCCCTCTGGCGAAACCAACAGTATACCGATTCCAAACCCTCTTTGATTGGCGGCTCCATCGAAGTATAGCTTCCAAATGTCCTCTGATACCGTCATGACATGTTCGTCAGCAAACTGAAATTCCGTGTCTTCCAGTCCCTCAATCGGGTGGTCTGCTAGAAACTCTGCTACAGCCCTGCCTTTTACTGACTTCCATGTTACGTACTTGAGCTCGAATTCAGCCAATAAGAGTAACCAATGTGCCAACTTTCCAGTGAGTGCTGGCTTCTCAAATATATATTTGAGGGGGTCCATCCGAGAAATCAGCAATATTGAATAAGCTAGCATGTAATGCCTTAACTTTTTGGAGGCCCAGACAAGAGCCCAACACGTCTTTTCTAATGGGGTGTATCTCTCTTCTGTTCCCACCATCTTCTTGCTTAAATAATAAACAGCTTTTTCCATTCCAGTTTCTCCTTCTTGTGCCAGCATGCATCCCATTGCCGACTATGACACCGATAAATACAGAATCAGTGGCTTACCAGGTATCGGTGGCATCAACACTGGTGGATTTTGAAGGTATTTCCGAATTGACTCGAACGCTTTCTGACACCTGTCATACCACTTAAATGGCACCCCTTTCTTCAGAAGACGAAACATCGGCTCGCAAGTTAAAGTCAACTTGGCGATGAATCTACTGATGAACTGGAGTTTTCCGAGAAAACTCCGGACTTCTTTCTCTGTCTTTGGTGGCTCCATTTCTAATATCGCCTTGATTTTGGATGGATCAACCTCGATTCCCCTGGTGGTGATCATGAATCCCAACATCTTCCCTGCGGTGACTCCGAATGTGCACTTTTGTGGATTGAGACGCATCCGGTATTTCCGTATCATTTCAAAGAACTTGCGCAATGCTGGGAGGTGTCCCTCTCTTTCCTTTGCTTTCACGATCATGTCATCTACATACACCTCAACCTCTTTGTGCATCATGTCATGTAGCAAGGTTGTAGCGGCTCGTTGGTAAGTTGATCCAGCGTTCTTCAATCCGAACGGCATGACTCGATAACAGAATGTGCCCCATTCAGTGGTGAAAGTTGTCTTCTCGCGATCCTCTGGTGCCATCAGAATCTGATTATACCCCGAAAAGCCATCCATGAATGATAACAATGCATGCCCCACCGTGTTGTCCACCAGTACATCGATGTGAGGCAAGGGAAAGTCATCCTTCGGGCTGGCTTTGTTCAAATCTCTGAAATCTACACACACCCTGACCCTTCCGTCCTTTTTGGGCACCGGCACAATGTTTGCAACCCACTGTGGATATTCAGTCACCATCAGAAAGCCGGCGTTGAATTGCTTGGTAACTTCCTCTTTGACCTTTTTGACCCAATCTGGCCTGATTTTTCTCAATTTTTGTTTCACCGGTTTTGCGTCAGGATACAAGGGAATTCGGTGCTGCACAATTTCAGGATCGATCCCGGGCATATCTGCGTGGGACCAAGCGAAAACATCTTCGAATTCTTTGAGTAAACTAGTGAGTGATTTTTGTTCCTCCGAAGATAGCCCGGAACCGATTTGAACCATGCGAGGATTTTCCTCATCTCTCAATTTTATTGAAATAACTTCTTCTTTTATTGGCTGAGCATGCCTTTCATTTTCCCTTTCGATTAGAGATTTAAGTTCTTTGGGTATTTCTCCTTCGAACTTAGTCTCATTATCGTCAGGGTCGACACAATTTATTTCGGGAACAGCAGAGTAAGCGAAATCACAATCCATTTCATTCATGAAACCCTCAGGGGTGCGGTACATAGCAGTGGACTCGAACTCAAAAGAGAAGCGATAACATGGAGTGGCATGAGGCACAACCTCCGACTCAAAGCTAGGTACAGACTCAGACTCGGAATTAGACTCAAACTCGGTGAAAGTGCCAGTGAATTTTACAACAGGTGTGAAAGTGCAATTCTTGTATCCTCCTATAGCATCCACAATCAGCACGCTGGGGTCTTCAAGGGCCTCCTGCCCGAGCATCATCACTGTTGGCTCCTCTTTATCCTTACCTGTTAGACTGACCTCGTCGAACATTGACATCAAGACCCCACCATCCAAAGTCTCCATCCAATCTGCTTTGAGTTCTTTCACCAACTTCTCCACTTTCTCATGTTCATCTTCGCTATCCCAAGCATCATTAGCAAAGATTTCAAACCCGGGGTGCACCTCTCCACTTATTTTGTTTACGAATGGCTCAGGCTGGCCGTAATATGGTACATTTGACCCTTCTTTGACAAAGCGAATCTGTCGGCTTGCACTGCTACCTGTCTCGATGGTCTTCCCCCTTTGCATCTTCTTTAATGTAGGTTCATACCCCAACCCAAAACGGCCTCGCTGAGAAGGGAATTCTGGGAACTGAGCCACCCCTTGATGAGTTCGACCCAAGCCAGTGCCTGGCAAATAAGACATCCTTCTCATCATCTCGAGAGCAGTGGTGCTGATTGGAAAATCATCATCAATGCGAAGCGTGCACACACCGCCAGATGTATCGAAAGCAAAACCCCCAATTTGGATGTCATTCTCATCATGCATAATTTCTAACAGGGGTGCATTATCCTCGGCATGTGGATGAATGCCCGTGTCTCCGTAAAGAGCAATTGTCCCACTTTCTAGTCCAAGCAAAACCTTTTGGTGCAGAGTGGATGGAACTGCCATTATATCAGGACGATGCATCCAAGGACGTCCCAACAGTAAATTGAACGAAGATGGAATCTCAAGTACATGAAATTCCACAATCGACTTAAACCCCTCCGCAGCAATCTCCATTTCTACAGTCCCAAGCACACTGCGACGGGTGTTATCATAAGCTCGAACAGTGAGATTAGATGGCGTGAAATCCTTTGGTTTAAGTCCCAAGCATTGAGCTATTCGGAGAGGACAGACATTGAGTGCAGATCCGTTATCCACCAATACAACTGGGATCCACTTCCCCATGCACTTCATGGTGACATGCAATGGTTTGTTGTGGTCAGTTCCCTCGAGTGGTAAATCAGCTTCGGTGAAGGTTACGGTGTGCTTGGTGGGTTTAGGAGCAATGATAAGTTTAGTAGCAATGGCGGCCATCATGGCTTCAGGGGTAGTGTCAGGAGCAATCTCCATACAAGACAGTGCTTGAGCAAGTTTCTGTCGGTGCTCACTGGAGCTCATGAGCAACCCCCAAATGGTTAGAGCGGCTGGGGTTTTCTCAAGTTGTTTCTGGATGGGATTTTCTTCAGCTATTGGTGGAGGTTTTGGACGAGTCATACGACTATTGGCTGCAGACGTGGCATGAGATTGGTTGTTTGGCAGATCAAAAAGATTTTGGAAATTAGTAGGATTGGCAATTGGGTCACTAGGATTGTTTGGATCACTTTGTAGAGCTGGGTTAACAGGTGGCTGGCTTGTGGTGTTTGGGGGCGGGTTTGAGGTATTTCCGGTGAACATTTGAGGAGGCTGATAAAACCGACCACTTCGAAGGAGATGAAGAACTGAGTCAAGATCATCCCCCCACAAGTTGGTATAATCTGTGTAAAAATAAACAAGATCCCCCTCCGCCTTTCTCTTTCCCTTTGCTATACTGGCTTCCTTCAAACCTTTAGTAATTCCCTCTACAGTTGCTTCACTCCATACATCTCCATTTTCCATTGTTGCTTCATTAACAGCCCAGACTTCGTCATTCCCAACCCACAATGGTGACAGTGATATACCTTCATTTGGATCGGCCCATACATTAGCCAAAACATTTTCCTCCATTTGCTTTTCCCAAATGTCGGGTAACCCTCCGTTCAGCATCATGATGTTACAATCCTCTGGGATTTGCACCTGAGGTGCCGGGAGATTCTCATCAACTATGTAATTATATGGTGTGAACTCTATCCCTTCCGTCATTCGGTTTATTGCATGCTCACTCATCATGGAGAAATCAGGACGACCCTCCCACAGCGGTGTCATCGAAAAATATGCTTCGTCAAAGAACATGGGGAGTGTGGTCCCATCTAAGGGATCATTGGGGTCCATGAGCTACCATTCGGTTGGTGTGGGATCCCATTCATCTGCTTGTCCATCATAAGGTGCCTCATTCTCTTCTTGCCAAATTTGTCCTTGCCCTTCTTCCACTAGTTGTTAATTTTGCATCACAGGCAAAGGTTCAAATAGATTAGGAAGCGCAAGTCCATCAAGCAGATCTGCAAACATTGGATCCCAAAGTTGATTAACCATGGCGTCAAGAGGGGGTCCTTCATTGGGTTGTTCATTTAGAGGCCACACTTCTTCATTTCCCTCATTGTTAGCCACCATCTGCTCATACTCCCGAGCTTCCATAGCCATTATCAAATCACCCCATTCTTGCCATATAGTGGGGTCCAAATGTGTATCAAGAAAACATGCCTCGTGTTCAGCTGGTATAGGTACAATAGGCTTGGGATCTGTTTCTGGTACAATGAATTGGCTTGGGTCAAATGGAGTGGAGTTAAGAATAATCTGGCCTATATCAATATTTCTTTTGTGTGCTGGCAAAGGGTTGATGACAACATTAGGTTTTTCAGTGGGATCTCGGATTTGTTTATTGTCGATGAGATCTTGAATCTCATGACGCAGTCGTTGGCATCTTTCGGTGGGGGTGACCGGGTGTTTGGTGGAAGATGCAGAAGGTGTTTGGATTATAAGAAGGCGGAGGATTTTGTGGAGATGGGGTTGGTTGGAGCGGTTTAATTTTCCTGTTGAACGAGTCGCTCGAAGATAACGGGAAGAGGTAAGGGAAGAGGGGTGAAAACACGTCGTCCTCTTTGGTTTTGGAATGTTTGAGTTGGTTGAGTTGGTTGAGTTGGTTGGGACAGGATAGCATTTATAGGTTCGGTTTTATGGGACTGGTGATTCATGGAGTTGGACGAGGTGCCGGCTGTGTAACTGGGATTTGCATATAGGGATGAAGTGTTTCCACTATAGTTGCGTTTGGGCTTAGGGACAGGATCTCCTTTTTTCAGCACCCCACTCTGGAGAGCTTCCTCAATCGATAGACCCATCTCAAAATATGTCTCAAAGTTGTGCACTTGTGCCATTACCATGTATTGTGCTAAATCCGATTGAAGGTTCTTGGTTATGATGCGCATTTGATCTTTGTCACTGGGACGATCAGTCATTTGCGCAGCCTTTGCTCTCCATCTCTTCACAAAATCTGCGACCGACTCCTTTTCCTTCATCTTAATACTCTCGAGCTCACGGATAGTGACTTTGAGTTGGACATTATACTCATACTGCTTAATGAAAGCAGCCACCATTTCTTCCCAAGTCTGCCTCTTCGAGATGTCAAGTGACAAGAGCCATTAGAGTGCAGGCCCGGTGAGCATTTCATGAAACATTTGTGCCATAGCAGGCTCATCGACATCTTGTAATGAGAGAGAGAGCTTACATACGCCTGAATATGCCCTCTTGGATCCCCAGTTCCGTCAAATTTCTCAAAGTCCACATGTTTGAATTTTTGGGGAGCTTAGCACCCGGAAAGATGCAGAGTTTGCTCATGTCAAAACCAGTGATGGCTCGCTTCTCACTTTTGGCAACAGATTCTTCCAGCTTAAGTATCTTAGCTAGCATTTCAGCCAATTGAGGATTCTCGGGGGGAGGGGGCTGTTCCGGATGTTCATCATTAGGGATCTCTTGATTCCGAGCTCCGCCATCAGGTATTTGTTGCTGAGGTGGAGGGAGCCGACTCTGAATATTCACCATAATCGCCATGAGTTGGGCGACTCGGGTATCATTCCGAACCCTTTCATCCTGCATCTCCTTCCTTAGTTGCTCGAATTCATTAGGGGGATCTTGCTCCTGTTCGGCCGACATACTTGCTTCAGACTTTGGTGACAACGATCGAGACAATCTCTGTCCGGGAGGTCGAGTCCAAACAGGTAAGGTCTTCTTCTTCTTTGCAGGCCCAATGGTTTAAAACTGATCATAAAGCAAAAGCCGGACTCAGTTCGTCGCCTTCAAATACCAAGTACAAACGAAAGGGTGCCTATGATGCGTATGTCACTCCTCGCCTAAAATTAGTCCTATTTCTAACCTAGGAATTAAGCTACCGGTTTCGGATCTCACTTGGAACCATTTGCACAGAAGATTGTATCAACACCACGGGTAAGTCATTACTCGGTAGGTACGGTGTTTCAACCTAAAGCCTAAATGTTGACGCCGTAGCACTTTTCTTGACCATCCGAGACAAAGCAATGAGATGTCGCCATCCAGATACAAGCGGTTCCAAGGCTAGTCCGAAACACGGGTGGCCGTTCGGGCACGACCAACACCGGAGGTATCTCAAACTCCATGGATTTAAAGTCTCCTAGACTTCATGTACAACCTAAGGTTAGTCTACTGGATCCAAATCTCACTTAAGATCAATGCACAAAAGATTTTCCAACACCCCGGGTAGGCCGTTACTCGGCAAGTTAAATTCCAAGCTTGTTGAAATCAGAGCCAATCACTTTTCTGGGCCATCCGAGACAAAGCAATTTGGGTGTTGTAATCCAGATACCAATGATCTCAAGGCTAGTTTGAATCACGGGTGGTCGTTTGGGCACGACCAACACCGGAGGTATCTCAAACTCCATGGATTTAAAGTCTCCTAGACTGAATTCGACAGCTTTGGAAGACTGCCCCAATCCTCAAGTTTTCTTTTAAGTGATAAGTCCTTGATATCGGATGGTCGAATTTGGGAAATTCTGATCCACACGAATTTCGACAATGATCTAAGATCAGATGCCTAAGGGCAATTGACCCTCCTCAGGCCAATGTCCCTTAAACCCGTTTAGATCGGTGTTAGGAATTTGATGATCCAAATTTTCCCATGTTCGGCCGTCCTAAAGGCTAACTCGTAAGAACAACGTGCATATGGGATGCACGACTCATCATCAGGCCAAAGCAACCTTCTACTAACTACCGGGGACATAACTTATGCTTAACTAACAGTGTGTACAAAACACAGACGACAATATGTACAGATGCAAGTGCGTGTATGTATGCAGCATGGCATGCTGAGAAAAGCGGTAGCACATAACAGGATGGAGCACACAATCCTAACTCATTGGTTGGTTATCTAACGTGGGGTTCTATGGTTAACTATATGCAACGGCCGGTTTTGGTTTAAGATGCGTACCCCGGACTCAAAGCCAAAGCTGTCTCCCACCGCCAAGGATCCCGCAAGGCGATGGTAATAGCGACAATTGTGACTTATCACGGTCGGGGGGTGCTGAGCATTTCGGGATTCCCCGTCACCGGCAAGCCGGGCAGGATTGCCGAAACACGTCAGCGAAAGGCTGGTAACCATGCACGTGCAATGCAAAAAGTCCATAAAAATAATATTTTCAAAAATCCCTTGAACATCTTCAAGCTTAGCTCTCGATGATTAATACGCATTTTAATAAAATTACATATAAGCGTAATAATACCAAAATATATATTAACCAGAGTCCACAGCGGAGTCGCCAGCTTGTGAACACCCCGCGGAGCGCGATATGTCCACGAAAACGGTTTTGACTTGGAAAACGGTTTGATTGGTTGAATGGAGTCGCCACCCGGATTTGAGGACCATACCCGAGAAACCATTTGAAAAATGACTCTTTTGCCCTTAGAATAGAAAATGTTTCATTGATCTGCTTTTACTGAGATTTCTCGGGTCCGGGAGCTAGGTTACGAGAGGGGAAGGAATTCAAAGCACCCCTCTTGCCCGGCACAATTGCCGGTCTCTACTCAATGCTTAAGGAATTTTGAAAATGTTGTTTTAATGGACTTTGTACACATATTCATGTAAAAATATAGCAAATATATCAAGAACATTAATGAGAAATGGGTGAATACTTGTGCAAATGTTGTGCATGGATGATTTATATACAAAGGATGCCGTGATTATACTAACATACCCCCAAGATGCCTTAAAATACCTCAGAAACTGATCCTAAGTACTCATCAAATCACACCTGGATAGGATCCAGGCGCCTGGAAAGAGTCAATCCAGGCGCCTGGAAGGGGTCAATCCAGGCGCCTGGATTGCCTTCCAGACAGAAACTCTAAAATCCTATTTTCTGGCAGAAATCAACAAATTCAATGCTCTAATCATCCCTTATGCACTCTGGAAAGTTTTTTTTTTACAACACAGCAACAAGCCTGACACTTGAATGTAACTCAAATACCATGAAATAGTGCTAAAATGCAACAAAAATGCATTGATTATGCTCATTTTGGACACTTATGAGGGGATATGGTCATGTAACTTAGAAAATCTTGTCTTGACACTCTCAAAACTAAATAATCAAAAGCTACAAATAACATATAAGCTCATTTAACCCACTCTCTCATGTGTAATCCTCCTCTAAAGCATGATTATAAACTCGAAACACTTCAAAAGAACTTTTAAATGAGGATCAGAGCACGAAATATAACGAAATATGGATCAAGGCATGCAAGTGATGTACCAAAGTTGATCAGAATGTGAAAGAAAACAGAAAACATGATAAGGGTAAAGGGGGGTCTAGGAGCCTGCATGGGAGGAATCCAGGCGCCTGGACTCAATGCAGGCGCCTGGAAGGTGATGATCCAGGTGCCTGGATTGAGCCTATTATACACAAAATAATTCCTTTTGTTGATGATTTTCTGACCTCTCTCAAACCCTCTATTGGTATAGATGACCAAAGAGAGCTTGATTGAGTTCCCCTCAGGGCCTTTTTGGACACATTGGTAGGAAAAACTACCTCTTTAGCTTGATCAAAGGCTTGAAATGGGTTTTGGGATGAGTTTTATAAGAATGAGACTTCTGATGCTTGAGCTTATAGAGCTAAAAGGGTAGTTTAAGGATGCTTTGATGGAGTTTTTGGTTGAAGAGGATGAATGGATGATGATTTTATAGGGCAAGGAAGTGATTTTTAGGCTTGAAATGGGTTGAGCTTGAAGGGTGATGAAAGGATTGAAGTTTCTGGAGGTATTTTGACAGAGTAACAGCTAGAGTGAGTGAGTGGTTTCTCAGTTGCTGAAAATGGGAGTGTTGTGCTGGTTTTATAGACAAACAAGGGTCCAAAAAGGGCCACTTGGACCTTTAGAAAGGGTGAGGGGTCACCTAGGGGGTAATGTGTAGGTGCAATGATCTCTCCCATACTTCTCTCCAACTAATTCTGTAGCAAAATCCCTCAAGATATCGTTCCCGCCCACTATCAACTTAAACCACACTCAACCTGGACTGATATCCAGGCGCCTGGATTGTGTAATTCCAGGCGTCTGGATTGAATCCAGGCGCCTGGACTATGAAATCCAGGCGCCTAGATTTGGCCAATCCAGGTGCCTAAAAGTGTAATCCAGGTGCATGTGTTGTGAAGTTTTGGGCAATTCTGGGGTTTCAAGGGGTATTTGGGTAATCTCATGGGAGGTTATTGGTGGGGTTTTTTTCAAGTTTTTGATCAAACCTTAATGTCAAATGAATTCATGTTGCATGTGCTCTGTACTTCGGAAACGCATTCTGAGTGTCCTGGGACTCCCAACAGCCATTTTTCGGCTGCAGGCAAATTTTTCAACTTTCTCCTAAATAATCTCTGTTATCTCCTAAACTCATTTTTCACCCTCGAAACTTTTCTAGAAGCGACCGTCACGCCCTTAATTTTCAACATATAATAAACATACCTTTCTTAACATAATGAAATTTCATCCATAAATATCCAAGTTCACTTCCCATGGTCTAGTTGGGCACCCATAGCCCATAGGAAACAAGTATTTAAGTACTTAAAGTTATTACATTTCCAAATTCAAAAGATGAGATAAAATAATAGAGTTACATAGTCCCAAAACAAATGTTCATGAGATAAAAGGAAAACTCTTCAAGTATGCTTATCCTCCAAGTCATGCACTCCAAGCAAACAAGTCATGCGCCTTGCGAGGTACCTGAAATTATTAGAGTGAGCTACACTAGCCCAGTAGAGGTATATCTACCAACTCTAAATGAATATGCATGAGATGAGTATGAGTAGATGAGGTTATCCATAGAACAAAACTTGCGAGAGATACGGTAATCTATCGAATGTCATTAAACCACAAACCATCGTTCATTTCATGAAAATCCTCTGAATTAACCATAAGTGTCCGCATCCACTAGTACCGACTTTCATCTTCCCATTTATTACCGTTTTTACTCAATCATTTGAAATGGCTGGGAATTTTGGATCCCGTAGCCCTTGCCAAGTATTTTGGGCCTTGTAACCCCTGCCGAGATTCGTGGGCCTCGTAACCCCTGCCAATATTCACGGGCCTCGTAACCCATGCCTCGAGACTCACCAAGCAGTGGACCGAGTAATCACAAACCAATTTCAAAACCATCATTATCCATTTTAAAGCATTTCGTGTCCTTGAAGCGTCTTTCATGTGTTTTCAACCAATATTATCCGTTTGTGTTCAAAGTCAAGTGCATTGACGATTAAACTACGTTGACATGTGCCACGTGTACGATGGTGGCTGCATTTATTTGGGAAATCAAGGAGGTCACCAACATATAAGGATAGGCTAGAAACAAACATTTCAGCAAGTAATGAGGTGTAGGGAATTAATACATCAAGTACACGATCGACCAAATCTGTAACGACCGGCCCTTGCCTTGCACAATATTGTCCGCCCAAGCTCCTTGGGCTTCCTAATGGGTCACCCATCCCAGGATTCTTCCAGGGTGAGAACCCTTAACTCTGAAGTTCCAACGAGCTTTGACGCCCACACGGCTTTAAAAAGCCTTGTGCAAGTTAGGGCATAATCTATTCTCTTATACCATAGAACTTCGTTGCATTTAGGTGGGTCCTGGACTATCACAAAATCAACCAGGGATCAAAAATGATTTTTAAGCTTCAAAAACAATGTGTATCAATACACAGCAAAAAGTTTATCGATACAATGACCATATAGGGTAGATTTTCACCCAAGGTGGGGGATTTCAACCCAAGCACCTAAAACACAAAATTTATGAAAGAAATACATCAAAGCAAGTCATAAACACTTAGAGGAAGTAGAGATCAACCCCCTATTTCAAAGATTTAGCTCCAAATGAAGTAGATCAAGTGAGAAATGGAAACCCTAGCTCCAACTTGCAAACCCAACTAAAAATTGTTCCTCCGAGCGAAACCACATGCAACCCCGACTTCAAATGGCGAGAGAAAGCACATAGGAGGTGGATTTGACTATATTTGGATGAGATGTTTAGAGAAAGAGTGGAGAGAGGGTGGGCCGACTGGGTTAGGGAGGGAGAGAAATGAGTTTTCTCTCTCTCAAAACCCTTATATACTACACTTCAAAATATTACACTGCACACCCCTCATGCCACTTGTGTGTTACCCAATTGTCTAAATTCAAAACATATCATACATAGACCCACTTCCATCTCCCAAATGTAATTTCATAAATTTTTCCCAACTTTAAATCGAAATAATTTTTCTTGAATTTCCGGGTTCTTACAGCGACCCAAAGCATCCAGGCTTTTTTTTATTATTTTAATTTGGCTCCAAACATAATTTCAAACTTTTCCTAATTAATTTTCTCAACTCCCTAAACATGTTTTTGTCCCAAAGCTATTCCAGAAGCGTCCAAAGCATCCGTGCATTTATTTTATTTTTTTGGCTTTGGATAGAATTTTAAAACTTTTTTCAGAGCAATATCTTCATTCCCTTAAACTTGTTTTTAACCTCAAAACTATTCCAGAAGCTCCCCAGAGCCTCCCGACAGCAATTTTTTGGCTTCGGGCAAATTTTTCTAACTTTTTTCCCAAATGACCCTCAAAGTCTCTTAACCATGTTTTTATTCTAGAAATTGTTCCGAAAGTGTCCCGGAAGCATCCCCACAACCATTTCCGAAAGCGTTTCGAAGCTTCCTGGCAGCCATTTTCGGCGACAAACAGATTTTTCTAATTTTTTCCCATATGACCCTGACAGTCTCCTGAACATGGTTTTATTCCCGAAACTGTTCTGAAAGTGTCTCGGAGCCTCATAGCAGCCATTTTTCAACTTCGGGCAAGTTTTTCTATTTTTTTCTCAAACGACCCTTGGAGTCTCCTAAACGTGTTTTTATTTTCGAAACTGTTCTGAAAATGTTCTGGAGCATCCCAGCAATCATTTTCAGCGTAGGGCCAATTTACTATTTTTTTTTTTCCAAACGAACCTTGCAACCTCTTAAACATGCTTTTATTCTCCAAACTGTTCCGGAAGCATCCCGGAGCCTCCGATCAACCATTTTCCGGTTCAGGCGAATTTTCTAGTTTTTTTCAAAACTCATCCCCGATCACCATTAACATGTATATGTTCAAAAATGCCTCGCAGGAATTTTGAAACTTCCCAAACAGCCCTTTGTAGCATTGGGTCAACTTTCTCCTAAAAGTAGCTTCTCCAAAACTTTAGAAAACAAACACTCCCCCAGAGAGTCCTATTTCCAAATTAAACCAATCCGAACTTCATTGGACTTGATTCCCCGTTTTAGAGATATGAAGGTAATCCTGGGACCGGGCTCGGTTTCTTTTCCTTTGAAAAGGGTCTCTGTAATAGAAGTCGTCCACGCTTAAATCTTATATTTCTTCTTCTTATCAAATTTAGAAGTTAAGCTTTAATCATTTGTATTTCTAAGGAAAGGTGAGTACCAAAAAGTCGATATGGGGTTCTGTGTTGAACACCATCCCCGCTAGTAATAGCGAATTACCGAACCTTTTCTTTTCTGACTTTGCCGACCATAAAATCGACTCACTCTTTTAAAATCGAGTCTTCAAACCCACAGAATCCTTTTTAGAAACACTTGAATTAACTCTGGATAGTTTAGGGGTGACTCTGCACACCAAAATTCTATGCCAAGTGACTACTTTGAGTTATTTTCTAAAAGCATCCCATATCACATCTGCAAACCTGTTTTACTAAACCACGTCATATTTCAATGAACTTGGATCACTCGGCCTACTTTCTCTCAATCTCCTTTTTCCGAGGTGGAACCCCGTATGATCGAAATCCCGGGCGCGACATTGAGGCTATGGGTCTTGCTGGTTTTCAGAATGTTTTTAGTTGGTTTTGACTCTACGTTATCTTTGACTTGGTTGCAACCTATTATGGTGAATGGCATGGTGATGGAAGTGAATTATGGTACATTGAGGGTATCCTCAGTTTTTGCGGGTATGATGTGGGCTCCCTTTGTGGACGATTTCGATGATTAAAATCTAGCAAACTAATTGTAAAGTCCGATTGTGTAGCTTGGGTCAACTCTTGCATATGGGACGTCTGCAAATTGGAGTAATCAATCATGCACTACTAGTTTGTAATTTTCCTTTCTTTGGTGTAATGGTTTTGGCGTAGCGCTTTTCTTTTGCACGTTGGATAGCATATAAAGTTAATGTCAGTGTTTTGCTCCAAATATAAAGTTAATGTCAGTGTTTTGCTCCAATCCCCTTAGCTATGTTACCACTACACATGTAGTTGGGTTTTATTGTAGCATTCTAAATTGCATTGAATATAATATGCTAACTTTTTATAAAAAAAAATCTTTAATCAAAAAAATAATAATTTAGTAAAGATAAAAACAACTAAAATTACCAAAAAATTATCCCATAGTTTTGAGTCACATAGAAATGCTTGGATATTTCATTCAAACTATAATAGAAAAGCTTGAATTATATGAGGGGGAGGGGAAAAGGTGATTACAAGAAAATACTAGTAATTGAGCAATATAAACACCATTTCTTTTTCTTTTTTTTATTGTTGAACAAGAGGCAAATGTCATTACAATGGCCTGAAGGCAATACAGACTTCACACCATAAAATGGAATGGACCAAAACTATCAAACAATCTAGACCCAAGCACAGCACCAGCAGACTCAGTGGCACATACTGCGAAAGCAGACCAACAAGAAGGTTGGGTAATAGAGCCAGTCAAAGACTTGACAGTAGAGGATCTAACAAAGAACACACAGTTCAAACCATGAAAAGACAAATGAAATCGGGGACAAAAACTACCACACACGGAGGAGGGATAAACAACTCCACAAAGGGAAACTACAGAAAAACTCACATCAAAACAAAAACTAAAACTCCAGTGGCCCAACTATGTCACACGAAGCGCCATCTCGTAAGTAGTGACTTATTCGCCGGAGAGAGAAAGAGAGAGAGAGAGAGAGAGAGAAGCCACCCTAACTACATCTCACTATCAGATCTGACCCAAACCAAAGCAGACGTGGAGAAGTAGAGGCGGTGGAGGAGGTATAATAGATGAGGCTGAGGAGAAAGAGGAATGAAGGCGGTGAAAGAAGATGTGGTAGAAGCATATAGAAGGTGAAGGTGATGGAGGCTGAGAAGGCAAAGGCAATAGGGTGGGGGAGGAGTGGATTGTCACGGGATGGTAGGGTGGGGAAGAAGCGGATTTGACTTGGGATGGGTTTCGGCGCCCGGGGAGGGGGAAGAACGTTTCTAGAGAGAGAAAGAGAGAACATTTTTATACGAACACCATTTCTGAACACCTGCAATTCAAGCATTCCTATTTAACCCCGAAGTGCGCCAACTCCTTCCTCCACTCCACTACTACCCCGAGTCTCAAGCGACTAATTCTCATTTCCCACCAAACAACAATCCATTTGACCAATCCCCTCCTCCCTTCCCCAAGAATAACAACATTTACAAGCCAAAAATCCATTGAAGCATCTCTAGCCCTTGCTCAAATTTCAGTAAAAATTTGGGTAAAAGCTCCATTTGTTAAGACTCAATCCAATCGGGAGCCTATTTTTTTACTTAAATTCTGTTTTAAAGAAACAAAAAACACACATTCCTCTCTCTCCTCCCTTCACCAGACCAATAACAAAGAAACCCTCTCCTCCCTACCCACTGCAATCCTCCTACACCACTGTTCACAATACCCATGGACAGCTTCTCTCTCCACCAAACCCTCTAAATTCACTCCCTCCTCCATTCTTCACATTCTCTCTCCCCCAAACGAACCAGATCCATCAAACCCAGCTCCACCGCTGCTCCATCGACCCCTCTAAAACTCACCTATCAACGGCGGCAGCCACCACACATTGGAGGGAACGGTTGCCAGAGTCGGTCATTGGTAGTTTGAAGAAGAAGACGGCACTTCAGTTGCTGAAGTACCCAGATCAGGAGCAACTCAATTCTCAAAACCCTATACGTGTTCCCCCAACGAGTTCCAACGGACCACCACCAGCAAACATCCTCCGAAGACACAAAAGGCATATCCTGCCCCAATCAAACCCCCAAAACAAACCACTTTTGTTAGATTTCTACTATCAAACGGCCTAAACTGTGCAGGTCAATCTTCAAATTCTAAAAATTCATGATTTGTTCGGTTACTAAGATCTAAACATTTGAGATTTGTTTCGGTCATGTATTTCTGAATGACTTTGCCTCTGACCCATCATCTTTTACGTTGCAGTTTTGCCATGGTCAAGGAAGCAAGGTCAGGGGCGACTAAAGTGGAAGGTTTCAACCTTAGAATATGGGCGATATTGCTGAGGGGCATGAGTAGCATGATTTTGGCTTGAAAGGGATGAGCAAAGAAAAATATGATTTTGGCATGACCCATTGGCAGAGGAGGTGCGACGTGGTGGTGAAGGAGGAGGAGGTGGAAGAAGGGTAAGGGAGAAAGCAGAAAATGAAAATTAGATTGATGGGTGTGGGTACTGAGGGGGATCAAACAAAAATTCCCCCAAAAAGGAGGCCCACTTATTTCAATGTATCCAGAGTGGGATTGACGTGCAATGGGTAACATGATCCGTGCGCCATTTGAAGCTTCAGCTCTCAACATGCAAAACCTTTCAGAACTATTTGAAATCAGACTCTCTCTCTCTCTCTACAATTTACAAGATCACATACATTAAAAAAAAATTTAAAAAAACCCCAACATTTATAAAGCTCCGTAAATCTCGAAAACTCTGCAACAGCAGCCTGGTTTATTGAAGAGAATATAACAACATAAATCTTCAAAAAGAATTTCACCTCTACAGTTTCTGAACAATTTGGACATACAGAAGTTTTAGCAAGTAAATGGCACTAACTGCAGAAGAAGATACTAGTACACATCTTTGGGTATGGAACACATCCTTCAATCTACATGGCCCCATTCTGCCAATGCATTCATCAGGCCTTTATCCGTATCACGAATGAACCTGTTCATCTCAATTTAAGCACATCAGTTCACCCACACACACACACACACAGTCATCACTGGCAAAGGACAAAAAAGAAGGTGATAACATTAGCATTCCTTTTTCCAACATTATAATTAAGTAATAAATTCGTCGAAAGACAGACGAAGCTTCCATCTAATCATCCTTTGCAAGCAGAAACAAAGGCCAGTTTCATTTTGCTATGATAGCAAAGTACCCAAAACATAATTAGACAAAAAAAAAAAAAAGAGGCTGCTTCGAGCTCAAAAAGGTTTTAAAGAGAAGAGGTGGAGACATATTAAAGAAAATTCTTCTAACATTATAAACTACATAGCAGGTACAAAGGCAACTGTCGATGCCAAGATTTTTACCAAGGAAAACTCTTTTCTTCTGATAAAATTCTACATACTAGTATAAGCAAGGGTCAGTGAATGCCTCAGTAGCTATTTCTACCATTTCTTGGTAGGATCGGTAAGCATCTATTTAACATCTAATGCCTCAGTAGCTAACAAAACTTCCTAAGTAGTTAATCTGAAGCAAACGTTTATCGATTCTGTTATTTCCCGTGAAGTCCTATCACGAATACTATATAACAAAATAACACATCAATATCAGAATATGATATTTGAAGACCTCCTTGACACTTTACCCGGTATAGCTTGATTCCGAATGCTTAGTAATTGAATCTGTTTATGCCCAACACTAGGCTCAAACCTGAATTCTAATCCATCATATGAAATTTAAATTCCTCCTCTCCAAGCCGAAGTAAAAACCTTTTGGTTTTTCCAATATAAGAGCCACATCAATTATAACACTACATGAGAAATCGCGATAACATCAAAAAGTTCAACCACTGGCAAAGTAAGTCAAAGGTGAACATTACTAGCTTGCAAAGATGTTCATCATATCCACCAACCTTCCAAGACACAATCCCAGATTACAATTGACCCGCCTACGACCACCAAACGCTGTACTCTGCAGTTCCATGTAATGGTTACCCATCTATAATCCACAGTTAGTAATCCACCAAGGTAGCCCGGCGGTTTAAGTTGCCACTGGGAAAAACCATAAACCCGGAAGTCGTGTATGCAACTCATTCTTGAAATGTCTTGTATAATAACCGTGAATCGTAGGTGGTTGCACTTATACAAGGTTTATCCTGCAACAATGGATCCAAAATGTTCCTGCCTGAAGGGTTCCGCGATACCAAACAAAAAAAGAAAGAATCCATAGTCTTCATCTTAACCATGGTTTGCACTTGCACAAAATAATCCTTGGTATGATATTTCAGTGACTCCACCTTTGACTATCAAGCTTTCCAAAAAGTACCATTTTCGCTACTTTATACTCGACTCGGCAAGCCTTCTACAATTATTTGGACTGGGTAAGCAGATATGCCTTTCCAATTTAAGTCATTTCCTCAGGTAAGTTTAATATAATCATGTCCTTTTTGCTCACCTCAACCCATATTCTCCTTAGTCTCTTAAAAATCATAACCCTCCTCTCATTAAAGGTGCGTTAATTGCTCTATTGTGCACAAAATGAACCATCCCAACTTCATAGAAGAAAAGTTGCCGCCAAAGCCAAGATAAGTCAATTGGTCCCTTCTCTCAAATATCTTGATATTCATATGGTGCAAAATAGTGAAAATACCATTCATGGAATCGCTTCGACTCTAACTAAAGGTGCGTTAAGTCAACCTAAAAGTTAAGACTAACAAAATTTGTCAGCAGACGGACTTTCTTTGGGTGGACAAATTGTTGAAGAGGATTTACTGTAACACTATTTATTCTGATATACATGGAGAGATCAGCCACTACCCTTTGGACAGGCAAGAGGAAGCACCCAGATATCACTTACAACACAAGGTCCGGTGGAAGCAATTTGTTAACTGATAATTTGGTCACCGGTGCAAGGACTATAACAGGAAAGTTCCCACCACCTTTTGGCGTATAGGTTCCTAGGAAGGAAGATCAGGTGCCTTGATGATTTTATGGTGTGCGGGATCATCTATTTCTTGGAGGGAGCTAAATTGAGCAAGATCTTAATGGTCATCAATGGTTGCTTCTCTGTGACCATGGCACAGTAATGGAACAAATTTAAGGAATAGAATAAAATAGGTAATCTTCTGAAGGGGCAGAACTGCATACTTATAGAACATATTGTGTTATTCTGTCTTTATGGGTATTACACGGATTTCCCCATTCGAATGATTTTATTGTTTGTCATTAAGCGGAAATGAGAGCATAATTGTGGACTATTTTTATTTTTTGCTGCTTATAATTCTTGTGTAACAGCTTTTGCAACCTTTCTGGCAAATTGTTTTTAATGAGATGTTAGTCTGTCTTTATGAGGCGGAACTGCATACTTATAAAAACATGTTGTGCTAGTCTGTCTTTATGGGGATTACACGAATTTCCCTGTTTTAATGATATTATTGTTTGTCATTAAGTGGAAATGAGAGCATAATTGTGGAAATGCTGCTTATAATTCTTGTGTAATGGCTTTTGCAACCTTTTTGGCAAATTTTCTAATAACATTAACAAAATTTAGATGACTCAGAAAGAAAACAAAAACAATAGTTAAAAGGTCAGCAGATTTTTTTTTTTTTTTTTTTTTTTTGTATTTTGCCAAGGAACATTAATTAACAAGATAAGGCTGGCCGTAGAAAGAAGCAATCGGTTCACTCTGCGGTTACTCATATTCTCTTTGTTCTAAAACATGAAGAAATATGAGATAGGAATCGACATAAATTTCAGGGAGAAAATTGGGCAAATGGCTCACACCAATGCTCTATAAGTTGAGGTCAATCCTAGGCTAATGATGTATAAACACAATTTATAAACAAGACTTTCCATGCAGAATGGTGTGGGCTTGTGAAGTATAATTTTAGGGTTTCAATTTATTGTTTATGTTCAGGGTAGTTTAGTCTTTTTGTGTCATTAGGGTTTCGGTAAAATTATCATTAATTATCTTTTATGTTCGGGGTTTTTAGTCCTTTTGGGTTACTAGGGTTTTACTAAGGTTTTTAGGGTTAGCCTATATAACCCTTCAACATTCTTGTAATAGTTCAGACTTTCATAATGCAATAATACGTCAATTTTGTTTTCCTTCTTTGCAAAGTCACGTAGTATCAAAGCAATAAGATCTAGGGCTGTCAGATATTTGCTTTCCGGGCGACTTAAGGCTCGCCGCCGTCCACCGGGCATTCATATGAACTATTCATCACAATCGCACTGTTCACCCAAGCAACAGCCACCTCCCACCCATTGACCTACTCCAACCACCACGGGCAAACCAATCTCAAGCCACGACGACTTCAGATCATGTTCGTAATCTTCTGGGTAGTTCAGATTACATCCGAAATTTACTGGGTAACTTTTGATTGACTTCTAAACTGATGGGGTTGGTCCACGGTGTTGACTGGGTCTCCCTAATGCACTCGGAATCGACAGATTGCATCGGAAATTGAGTGGGTTTTGTTCGATTGACTGGTGCACGTTATGTCAACCTATGTCTCTGCAACCACTATGGTATTTTGCACTCTTACTTGAGCTTCTGATTCTACAATATTCTGCTATGTTGGACCTTTGAACCTTTTGAACCTCAATTGTAACTTTTGAACCTTTGAACCTCTAAACTTTTTGAACCTCTAAAATCTGCACCAGTTTTTGCATCTCTCTGATGTGTTCTTCCTCCCTACACATCTCTATCAATCTTTGCATCTTAGTTGATCTGACCCTTTGATTCTGTTCTCCTCTCCCTTAGTCGGAACTCATACCTTCTCTTCCCTGGTATTGTTTGCATCAGCAATTTGACATCTATCTGTTTGGCATTGGTTCTTCCTCCTATTTGCATCTATTCGGCATCAGTTTTTCCTCCTATTCGCATGTTCTAGTTTTGCACCACTTTACATTGTTCAGCACCACCAAAGCAGTTGATTTTTAGTAGTTGGTTCGCAGCAGTTGATTTGCAGATTTTAGGGTTTTAGTCTTTTTGTGTCATCAGGGTTTCGGTAAGATTATAGTTATTTTATCTTTTATGTTCAGGCCTCAGGGTTTTTAGCCCTTTTGGGTTATTATGGTTTTGCAAAGGTTTTTAGGGTTAGCCTATAAAACCCCTTCATTATTCTTGTAATAGTTCAGACTTTCATAAATTCCCACCACTAAGGGGATACAATTTCAAAAATTCCCTGCCACATCCTTCTGATGTCGGCATTAATCAAATGCATGAAAATTCACTGGTGAATCATTTTTCTGCCTTCATATCATCCCTAGAGTGAATGCATTCCATGGAGACTATCAAAAGTGCAATAGAATGGTACAAAAAGATACAAACTTACATGCAGGAAGGTTTGATATATCAGCAGAAACGGCACACGGGATTCCCAAGTTTGACAGAGCTCCACGTATGATTCCACATGGAAAGTAGAGATACATTCCTGTTGCTTGTGCTTCCTTGCTTTCGGCCATAGCAGAAGGATCTTGAATTGAACCAGTGTTTTCAGATGATGGAGCAACTGAGACGCGCGAAAGCCAACGAAACTTGTTATCTTGCAATACGAAGGTACCCTACATGTATGAAAACACAGTCCACTTAGAGCAATCCCTCAAACAAAAATTTAGTTCCCATTTCATTTAAGGTTGTTGAAGTTACTCGATGATTTGTCTTTAAATTGTCTATTTGCTTCTTGAAGAGCTCAGACCAGAAGTCCTTGCAAATGAACTTGATTGCCTCTAGATGATCACTGAACCGCGGCCGCTCCATTGTATACCTAAAACAAGCAAATTCATATAACTATAGGAAAATATCAAAATATGCTCGCCAAGTAAAAAACAACCAAATTCAATACCAGTATAAAAACAATATTCAATAGAAAACTTCTTGCAAGGTTTTGAAACTCGAACAGTTAATTCACTTCCCCTTATTCTATCAGCAAAGGAATGCTATAATGCTTATGTGCATCTACCTCTACTATATAAGATGTTGTGTGCACATAATGGCCTTCAAATCTCCATCCCTAGTTTCATAGATCTTTTATTTTCCAATTTTTTTTGGATACTTAAGGTGGCATCTTTATTGGTTTGAAAGGGGCAAATCCATACTCCAAAACCAAAGTGGTGGTTCCCATACCGAACTGGGTTGCTTAGCTGATGTTCATCTTCATCTCCATGTATTCTCATCTCTAATACAGTTAGCCACAATTAGGGGTGAGCACGGGAAGGGTTCCGGTCAGGTCTCAATTCATCCGGTTGTGAAAAAACGAACCCACCCCCGAACTGAACATGCTTGGAACCCAAAAGGTCGGGTTGTTCAGGTCAGGGTCAGGTTTCCCTAGTGCCGAAATCGCAATCACAAACTACAGATCTGGACGTTTTAATCTCATGGCGTTAATGTTTTACAGAGGCGTTCAACCATGGAAATGGTAAGGGCTTGTCTGGATTTACACTTTAAAGAGTACACACAGAGAAAGAGAGAGGCATACAGATCTGGAGGTGTGGCTGGAGGCAATGAATGGTGGTCGTGGTGGACAGTGTCTGGCATGGTGGACGGTGATCGTGGTGGACTGCGTACAGATCTGATTTGGGTCAGTATTTTGGGATTTGATGGAACCCACTAAATCGAGTTTGTAGAAGGCTTGAGAAATATCCTTCCTCGTGGATTCTCAGCCTCAAGGTGTGGTGTAGAAGGCACACAGATTCAAGGTTGTAGTGGGATTTTGCTTTGGGTCAGTACTTGTAGAGAGAGAGAGAGAGAGAGAGAGAGAGAGAGTGCGCGCACGTTGGGGTTAGACTTTAGAGGGAGAAACGAGAAAAGAGGGCCAAGACGCCTCTAATCTGTAGCATCTAGTCTGTAATTAATATATACTGTCAGGTCAGGTCAACCTGACACCTAAGACCCCAAACCCGATATGTGACCCGATTTCATCGGGTTACTAATATTTCAACCCGAACCCAACCCTATGGTATTTCAAACCGCTCGAGCCCTTTGGATCGGATCGGGATGGCAAGTTCAGGTATATTTTGCTCACCCCTAGCCACAATCACAAAAATTGGAATTTCAAAAAATAGTAAATATCTACATGGCTAACTACTTCCATATAAAATTACATTTGAAATATGATAATTAAAAAAGACATCCAGTTAGCTACAATCACATAAATGGGAATTTGAAAAAGGGTTAAAACCTACACAGCTCCCCATTCACACAGGAAATTAAATGTAACAGAGGAAATAAACTAAATGTGACACAGGAAATTAAAAAAAAACCATGCAGTTAACTCTCCCACACAAATCCTAGATGACGATTTTGTTCTGTTATACATTGTGTGTTGAAACAGATGGTGAACATTGTGTGGCCGACATTGTCTCCCATCACAATGATACAGGAAAAATAGGTTTATGATTGTGAGAAATGGTATCAAGGAGGCAAACCAAGATATTTCTTGTGGGGTCTTTTTGGATGTCTGCAGATCCCAAAAGATCAGCATTGCGGTGAGGTATTCTGATCCTAAAATTCATGTACAGGAGATTTCTTTGCCCAGATTGTATTTAGAAAAATTAGCCAGTTGGGGAGTTCCCTTGGGCATTCTTGCTTGCCGATGTTCTACTAATGACTCATATCCTTGGGGCTGAGTTTCTCTGTTGTTATTGCTACCATAGTGGAGGTTTAGCGGGGCTTGAGCAATGTAAGGCATGTAACACTAGTCACCACTATTAGCTCTTTGACTGTTCTCTACACTGCCCATGCTCGTGTCCTCATTGTCCTTCTTTCCCTTGGGATAGCTAGGTCAACGGGACGCGAGCATGGGCTATCTCACGTACCAGATTATTTATCCTAGCCTTGACGGTTGTGCATGGCATTAGACATACTTTGTGTTACGCTGCTGCATTTACATATTTATGCCTATCCCTGCAGATTGTGCAAGGGCTTCCTATTTTTCTACCCCGGTGGGTTGTGCTTGGGATTACGCACTTTTCTTTCTTTCTTTTGTCCTTCCTAGATATGCCCCTTGTAGGCTGTATATTCGGTTAAGCTCTTTTTTATTTCAAGCTAATTTACCAAAAAAAAAAATAGCCAAAGGGTAAGTTTGCATAACAAAATGCTTTCATTTTACTCAAGTATGGATGGATGATTAATTCTTCTTATTAACAACCAGTTCAATTCTTCTTTCATTAACAACTCAGTATTACGCATTCGTCCGTCTTGGTTTCTATTTACCATCTCCATAACAATCTTTTAGTTTTTACAACTTCACTTAATTTGATCTCAGCTTCCTTCATTTTATTTGTCTTATATCTTCCTTGCATACAGAACTTATAGGGAAGGACCGATGGCGTGCTGGTGTTTGGCCGACAGCCTCCCAAGACTTTCCAAGACAATATTATTATATTAATATTATTTTAAACTCATTTAAGTTTCACAATCTAAATTTTTTGGGGAAAATGCAATCTTGTATACTCAAAAGTAATCTGAGGTATATATTTGCCTCCCCAGGCTTAGAATCTAGTGTCCGTCCATGAAAACGTTGTAGTCGGTATTACAAAGATTGTATTAAGAAAAATGCCCAGGGGCAGCTTTACTGGTAGTTGAGGAAGTTCAAGCGAACCGTAGTGTTCAAAAAATGCACTAAAATTTTGTATTTCTTTGTGTCTAAATTGTATTTCCTTTACTAGGTCATTCCTGCGTAGCCAAAGTAAATGAAAATTTGCTAAAATTTCTGAATAAGTAGATAGTATAGATCAACAAAACAAAACAAATCAAGTCCAATAAATTTATAAGCAAAGTAAAAAAAAAATTCACTTAATATAGAGTTTTGCGTTACAAAAAATTTTGACACGAAGTCTATCGCCTTTGAACTGAAATCCTTAAGCCATCCCTTTACATGACTCTAAATGATTCAGATGATACTTCAGATCCAAAAGAGGAGAGATTCTACAGGTCCCAAAACCCTAAGGATTTTGATAGCGACTAACCATGATATTTTAATTTAATTTGAAATCAGAACTTCATGTCATGGTTATGTAATCATTTCTGAACATCTATGATGTTATACATAAAGATGTATATATAAGCATAGCCGTATTATATGCGATCTGAGATCGTACCTTTCTGATAGCTGGTGGCCGACCTGATATCCGATGGCTTCGATCCTTCGAGCAGCAAGGTCGGGCTTGTTGGCGTAAAAGCCATTGCAGTACTGCGAGACAATCTCTGTCAGAAGACTCTCCACACAACTCTCTGCTACTTCCCTCACCATTCTCTCTCTCTCTCTCCTCACTCTCTCTCTCACGAAATGTACTCCTGTATATACAACTGATATACATTTTGATCTCTTAGGCTCTGTTTGGTTAGTAGGAAAAGGAAGAGAAAGAGAGAAAATTTAGGGTTTGTTTGGAACATGTGGAAGAGAAAGGAAAAGAAGAGAAAATAAAATGAGAGGAAAGTGAGAGAAAATTGGGAGGAAAATTGTACTATTCACAACACTTTGATTTTTTATTTTTTCTCTTCTTTCTCTCCAAACCAAACAAGAGGAGGGAAAAATTTTAATTTTCCTTTCTTTTCCCTCACTTTCCTCAAGTTCCAAACACACCCTTAGGCTGTGTTTGGAAGTTGTGGAAGAGAAGAGAAAGAGAAGAGAAAATAAAAAAGGAGAAATGGGAGAGAAATGGGGAAGAAACTTGTTATTTTCTCTTGTTTGGTTTGTGAAAGATTAGAGGAAAAGTTGCACTCATGAAAGAGAGAAGGAGAGAAAAAAAGTAGTTCATTTTCTCTTCTTTTTCCTTTCTCTCCCTTTTCCTTTCTTTTTCTATTTGGAAATCAAACAAATGAAAGGAAATTTTTTAAATTTTCTCTTCTTTTCCACTTCTTTCCTCAACTTCCAAACATAGAAATTTACTCTTCCTTGTTTAGTTCTATAAAAGAGAAAGGAAAATCATCAAATCCCTATTTAACTTTTCTCCCATTTTCTCTTCAATTTTTCCTCTACTTTCCTTTTAATTATTTTCTTTTCTTTTCTCTTTCTTTCTCTAACTTCCAAACATACCCGCTTTTCAAATTTATGTACTTGGTCCGGAAAGTAACAATCCTAGCTAATTTGTCCTTGTATATGATTAACTAAATTACTAGGAGTACACGCTGTGTTTGATTGAGAGTTTTGAGAAGAATATTTTGAGAAATATTTTTAAAATAGCGTTTGGATGGGTTTTGAAAAAAATAATAATTAGATAGAGGTGTAATAATTGGAGAGATAGAGAGAAAAATGAGAATAATGATTGTAGAGAGGGGTATGAGTAGAGAGAGAAATGTGATTAATGATTGGAGAGATAAGAGATGTGAAAAGAATCTTTTTGAAATTTTTTTGGAAATATGAAGTGAACACAATCTGATAGAACAAAAACGGGCCACTTAGACAAAATTCAAAATATTTGACATTTTTAAAGAGATGGATAAGGAACTTTTGCAATCGAATATAAAGATAAAAAAAAATAGTGAAATATCACTAATTTTTAAAAGTTCTAATTTCGTACAGAAAATAAAAAACAAAATTAACTCCTATTTTCTGGCCGACCACCATCCCACCTTGAGCCGACCACTTCCGGTGACCCAACATTTCACTAATTTTTAAAAGTAATAATTTTGTACAGAAAATTAAAAAAAAAATTCAACTTCTGCCACTTGGCCGACCACTCCCAGCGACCCAAAAAATTAGTGGCTGTGTTTGGTTAGATAGTTTAGTTTAGTTTTGATAATGTCAGCAGGTGTAATGAGTGGAGAGAGATAAAGAGAGAAATGAGGAAATGATGATGTCATCAAAACTAAAACTATACAGGGAAACGAACAAGACCAGTAACATTTCACTAAATTTTAAAAGTTTTAATTTTGCACAAAAATTTCAAAAAAATCAACTCCTACTTCCCACTAACCACCACCCCACCTCCACAGACCATTTCCGGCTACCCAAAAAAATAGTGAGATTTCACTAATGTTCAAAAGTTATAATTTCGTACAGAAAATTCAAAAAATTGATCAACTAGTCCCCTACCAACTCCTGAAACTAGTGAAAGCTCAATAATCATCCCAAAATGTATGATCATACATTAAAATTAAGAGTTAGCGAAATCTCACTAATCATCATAAAAGTATAAAAACATAAGTATCAATAGTGAAATCTCACTAATCTTAAAAAACTAAAGATGATACATGAATTTAACAAAAAATAAAAAATTATTACCCCAAAAGACACTCACAAATCAGCCTTGATCATCCATTAACCTCCCAAAAATCCCTTTTTTTAACGCCTAAAACACAGGGGTCTTTAGTAAAATAAGCCTAACAAACTCTAATCTCTCCAAGCCAAGCCTAAAAAAACACCTACTCATCACTCACATTCTAGAAACCATCCTTGATCATCCACTATCAACTCTAAACTCCCATTTTCAAGTCATTTTTCAAGCAAAAAGGTAGAAAAACACTACTGCAAGTGTCGTTTAGTCCCCCTGAGGGAAGCCAATAGGCCCAAGTTGGTTCCTCATACCAACTTTGGGTTTACATTTGGCTTGAACATGTTGAAATGATTAAAAGTTTTTCAAACCATATACTGGTTTGAGCGCCTAAAGCATCACCTTTGAGAGCTCAAACTGGTCCAGGGCCAGTTTCATCCTTTTTGGTTCTTGATCATTGTGTTCTGTTTGTATCATCTTCAAAGGGTTCCAAAAGCTGTTTTTAGATCAAAATCAACCCATTTATCCCATAATTTTTCAAGTCAAAGTTAGGCTTAAATGATGATTTTGAGCCAAAACCAATGACAAAATATGAAGTTTAAAATAAGAAAATGGCCCTTGGATTAGTGTATCACTTGTCAGAGCCAAAAAAGGAAAAGCTCAAAGAGATGGCTTTGAGCGCTCGAAGCATCACTTTTAAGCGATCAAACCTGTCTAGAAACATCAATGCCACTTTGTGTTTTTGTATTTCAAGCATTGTTCAAACCACTCTCAGAAGGGTTGTGCAGGTTGTTTAGATCTAATACCAATTTATTTGTCCTCTGTCTCTCTATCATTTCTTTATTTATTCCAATAATCAAGTGAAAAGAATGCTTAAAAGGTGGCTTAAACCTCAAATCAGTGATGAAACATGAGTTTTGGAAGCACACAGTGGACCTTTGGGTCATTTTTCAACAAATCAGAAGCAAAACAAGAAAAGCACAAAGTACCTATGAGCGCTCAAACCCATTCCAGAGGTAAAACTTGTTTTTGTTCCAAAACAGTCCCTATTTCCCTAATATCTCCTATTGTTGCTCTTGATCCTTGTCTAAAATTGCTTTCTTTGTCTTTCGTCCTCCATTTCATAGTTATTCATGGTCAACTATCTTATCATATCGTGTTTACATCTCATAAGCATGCACATCGTACACAGCATAAGCATCCACCGTCACTTATTTTATGTTTGAGTACTTGTTTACTTGTTTCCCATTCCCCATCCCCTTTTACATGCTCAAAGTTGAATAATAAACATTTCATTAATCCCACAAATGCTTAGTAGAGACCGGTCTTCGAACCGAGCGAGGGGGGTGCCATAAAATCCTTCCTCTCTCGTAACCAAGTTCCCGAACCTAAGATAATGTGGTGAAGACGGACTAGTATTTATAACTTTATCCCAAAAAAAAATGAGGCACGGGTCATTCGAGTTCGGTTCATTGGGGACAATCCACTAAAGCCTGGGTGACGCGACTCTGAATTGAATCTTTCGCGGAAGGGTGTCCACAAGAGGCAATTCAAGCCTTCAGGCGGAGCGCCCACCCTTAGGCCGAAGCAATGCGGAGTGCCCACCCTTAGGTGAAGCCTTCAAGCGGAGCACTCACCCTTAGATATGTAAGTCAAAGCCGTCAGGAGGAGCTTTCACCCTTATGCCTCGTTTGGAAGGAGGATATCCATCCCTAACATTTTTTCACCCCCTCTTAAGGAGAGAGAGAGAGAGAGGGGGGGGGGGGGGGGGGGGGGTCCCCTTGTTGGGAACACCATTTCCTCTCCCTAATTTCTTTTCACCCGCTCATAGCTTCTACGCTGGAAGGTGCTACACCCGGATAAGTTTTGGGCTGCCTCTACCCTCCCCAAAAGTTATCTGGTTGTAGGGGGTTTTGACGTTTTTACCCCTCTCTGTCCCTCTCTTTGATTCCGCCGCCGATGTTGCCCGTGGAAACCCAGTAGCTAAGTGGACTGAGCCTCGTGATCTATCCTCGTGTGCCTTCCATTTGTTGAACCTGTTGTTATCACACACACACACACACACACACACACACACACACACACACACAGAGAGAGAGAGAGAGAGATTTTGTTGAACCTGTTGTGCCTTCCAAGAGAGGGGTCGATATTTTGTGGCAGTCTACTGCTTTCTTTAAAAGTGCTCAGATCTAATGGAGCAATCCAAAGGTCACAAACATTTAAAAAATTAATAGTAATTACTAAAACTTAAACAATTAAATTTGCATCTGCATCATTATTTGAATGCACAATTGTTGGCTATGTAGTTTAAATATTTTTAAGGTAAAGTCAAAATATTTTATCACCCAAATAATGAATATTATATATTTATTGTAATTATCATGGAATTAATTTAATTTGTCCATTAAGAAATGTTTTTAAAAAATACTATCCTTTAAAATTTTAATTTCTTAATTAGTTATTTTATTATAGCTTAAAATTGCCCAAAATTAATTAAATACATTGGTATTTGCATTTATATAATTAATTTAATGCATAATGTAGTTTCAGACAACACAAGGGCAAAAGTGTCATTTGACAGCTTTTTCCATCATCTACCCCCTCTTATTTATAAAACATCCAAACCAAGCCAAAAGTTATCCCCCTGTTTAATCCCTCATCCAAACTATCTACTTTTTTATCCCCCATCCATAAACATCACATCAATGTGGGCCGACCCTAAAAAAAAATACCCCATCTTATCTTATCCCCCTGAAAATAATACCCCATCCAATCGGGGCCTTAGGTGAAGCCCTTAGGCCGAGCCCCGAGCTCTCACTATTTGGTGGAGCCCTTAGGCCAATCACTCACCCTTAACAGGAGCCCTCAGGCCGAGGCCGAGCCCTCGTGCAGTGCTCTCTTCTTTAGGTCGAGCCCTCAGGCCGAACGCTCACCCTTAGGGGCGGAGCCCTCAGGTGAAATCCTCAGTTCAATATTTCAAGCAAGTCAGAAGGTTCAACCCTAAGATCGTAGCCCCCACACTGACTTAGCGGACATTTCTTAGAAACTTTAACGAGTCCTTTTTTTTTATAAGACTCATTCTACAGCGGTGTCGAGTCAGTTTACAAACGTCGCCAAAGACTCATTCTGTATCCGGTTCGATCAAGGAATTTACAAGGAATGGAGTACTTCTTTACTGTCTAACTCCCGGAGTCACCTAATCAATCGTGTGGAGAGAGCAAGGTTGTTAACAAACTAGTCTAATGTTGGACGGATTAGTTTCTATTTTATGTTGTTCATCTAGCACCCAAAAAAAATTGTACACTACCTTTTTGCATCTTCTTCCACGATTCCTTCATAAGTGACGTATAACTCACAATATTATTATTTAAAGATTAAAGAATCCCATACGTAACAACAAAGCCCAGCTCAAAACTAAAACTGATTGGAATTGACCTTTTTTGAGGCAAGGAAAAATTATTCAGTACCACCGGGCACCTGCAGGCCTCTCCCTCCTCTCAAAATTATTTAAAGCATGAGATTAAGCGTATAACTTCCATATAAAAATAACTGGTGAATGAATGTGGTGTCCCAAGTGATGTATATCTCTTGCTAGTAAGGATGCAGAGGATTTGTCAGTCAATGAACATTAGGATTTTGTACGCTTAGATCATGAGTTCACCGTTCAAATCGTATACAATCGCATATATGGAGGGGTGAGTGTCCGTAGAGAAAGGGGGAGAAGTTTGATCGGAGTTGGAGTGGAGATCTGTTTTTCTCTAAATGAACCAATCCCGGTACTTAATTTATTCAATCAAAATTTCGGTAAACAAAGTAATAATATGTTACCAGCGATCACCAACATGGATGCCTAGTCGTTCATGGCTTACTCCAAAAATGATTTGGGTGGTCAAGAGATTCAAGATTCGAGTGATCCACTCCACCTTGAACTTTTTCTTATGAATGCCGGTTGTTTTCCATTAGCTCTTGATGGGTTGTAGAAGCTATGACTTTCTGACTCTTTCTGAGATCTTCACAACTCTAGAGTCCTTGTGATCACGTCTAAGCCTTGTCTCCCCCTCCTCTACCCTTCTTGACCAAACCCTTTTGTTGGTTTTGTCTTAATTTTTTTAGATTCTGCTCAATTTTTTTGATTTAATCGTGAGTTTTGATGAGAGGTATTGAAAAATTATAAAAGCACTAAAAACACGTTAAAGTTTGAAAAAGGCAATCTTTTAGAGTCTTTAGTGTTGCCTTACATGTGCATTTTTTTTTTCAACTTTGGTTGACATTGTTACAATTTTCTAATTTTAATCGTCGAGACAAATGACGTGATGTAAAAATTACAACGAAAAACTAAAAAAAAGGTAATAAAAATTAAATGATCCCGACTATCTTTAACAAAAATTAATTTAGTCCAAATGCACGCTTAATCTACGGGTAATTGATGGTAGATTTGGGGTCTCCTAGATCAAAATTTTAAGTTATCTGGTGTTAAAGCAATACGGAGTCATGAACCCAAGGGCAGCTCCTTGGATAGCTCATGTAAGAATGAGTTGTAAATCCAAATATTATTAAATTCGAAACTTGGTAAACGGTTAGGGAATTCGCAAATCTCCTAAACCTTACATGAATGGATTTTAACCAGAGCAGAAAAATAACCGAGCTTTGCAGAAGTAGCCCCGGAGACACCCAGATACCGAGTCATCAAACGAGATAAGTATTTTTTAGTAGTACTATGCCCCAATAATGTACTCCAACAACTCTTCCAAATCCGGAAATAGCACTGCTACATACATAGAAAATACATCCAGAATTTACTCAAAATTTGAAAATCAATGGCCCAAATTCACTTGAAGTGAATCTGGGCCGTTGATTTACACTTTCGGGGTCAATTCTGAGTCCCCTTTTGGTGCACCCAGACTTACTGATCCGGAAAACGTCTCCCAAATTGGAAAACATTTTGGGTGCACCCAATTTGACCGGCTAGAACACTTTTGGACTGCTTAGATTTATTCCCTCTCTCCCCCTCTCCTTTATTTTAAAACCGGACCGTCTAAAAGTATTTTAAGCGGAGATCGATGTTTCGTTGGATATATGTGAATGAAATTGGGGCACTCGGAGAGTCTCCGGAGGCAACCGAGTCAACCCCGCGGATTCAAACGTTATGTAATAAACGCTGGGTAACTCCCCTCATGAAAGTGGAGATTATGACAGAATTCAAACCTATATTTAAATTCGTATTGAAGGTGGAAGGTACAAATTTCGGAATTGAATTGTAGAATTCAATCTCGCTATTGAATGGGGAGGCTCTCCATTAATCCTGTATTGAAGTTTTCAGCTCCTTCTTCAGCTATATAAAGACAACTTTGGCCTTTGGTTTTAGCACCAGAAATTCGTCTAACACAACAAGTCCAGAAATTCGTCTTTGAGAGAGCGAGACAGACGCAAGTTAGTACGCCAAGACTACCAACGGTGGTGTTCCGGTGATTAGTGGTACTAGCCGTTTTATCTCAGGACAAAGACGTTGGTTCATCCCACAATACCTACGGTAGGCGACGCATGTTTGTTAAGGAGAGTGTAGTTTCACAAGACCCGGCCTTTCAATTTCTAATCTACTGTTTGTATTTTGTTTCTGTTAATTTTATTATCTGTTCATGTAATTTTCTCTCACCGTTATCAATAAAATTGTACTCTCTTTTACGCGCTGTACCCACCGGCACCCAAAAATTGCTATCATCCCCTTCATGATAGTAAAAAAAACCAACGCTCGAGCAACAGATCCAAATGATATGATCGGGAAAAAAGGCAACTGAGTCGTCTAGTGATCCAACTATCCGCTAGCTATTATTCCGGCTAGGGTTTCCTCCATAATCTTTGAATTTCTCTCTAGGGTTTGCTACCCTCTATCTTGAACATTCAAAGTCTAAGCTTGCGATTGAAGGAGCAAAAATGAGGGGTCTCGACGTAGTTCCAGTCTCTTCTCCGGTTTCCAATTCAACCCTAGACGAATACGAAGGCGTTTTCGAACCGAGAAAAATCTACGGGTGGCTGTTCGAGTGCCACGGTTTCTGGCATAACCTAGCTTTGATTGTTTTCTCGTCTATGTTCGTCTTGTACTTGGCGTCTCACGCCAAGAAGAGCTTTGCAAAGCTTTCACAAGGCAGATCCTACATAATGATCTCGTATTACGGGGTTCTTTGGCTCGTTAGTGTCCTCAATCTCGCTTGGTGCTCACTTCAGGTTTGTGCTTTGTAATTCTTGTGTGTGTTCATTGCCACGGTCTAGATAAGGGTGAAACTTTTCGTTTAATTTGTTGTTCTGAACAATATTGATTCATTAAACAACAGTAATGAATCCAATTTGGAGTTTGCTTTCCGGATTAGTAATGAATCCCATTGATAATTACTGGGCCAAATAATTCGATCAGGGCAGTTGCTGAACCATACAACATAGTTCCGGCAGCAACATAAGCCATAAAAAAAATACCGCAGCGACTATACTGGAAAGGATGACTTTTGGCCCTGCTTGACGGGTGGGTCTTGCAGTCAAGCCGCCTTCTGCTTTTGCACTCATGGGCCAATCTTTGTCCGGACGGAGGAAACCTTTGCGCGCCTCTATTACTATGCTGAAATAAGATAAATGCTTTGCTTTCTTACAGTGGACTCGTGGACTAGCTGAAATGTATAGAATTTTCTGTTAAGAATTTTGTTAACTTCAGATGTGGTACTGATCGTTACACTTGTGTTTAATGAAATTGCACGTGGAGGTTCAAATCAGCTGATTTAGGATTCCAAATAGGGTTTCCGAGTTATTTCGGCTTGCGGTCAATGGATTTAGGGTTTGTATCAACAAATTAGGGCTCGATTTGGTGAGTTTTAAGAGTCAAAATTGAGGGTTGGGGTCTAGGATTAGGTAGATCTGAAAAAGATGAATGGATTGGGGGCTAAGGTGAGATTTTTTGGTTCCGGTGAGGTTAGGGTCCAGGTGAGATTTTCTAGTGTGATGAAGGGTTACCTCTGATGCCAAAATGACGCAAACTAAATCAAGGGATAGATTTCATAAGAGAGAATCCCAAAATGGGAATAAAAGAGACTTAAGCTCACAAATATCTATTATCAATATGTAAAGAACTACCTAATGAAGACTCTAGACCAAGGTTCTGAATACCATACCAGGTAAGGTACCTTTTTTTTTTTTTTTTTTATATTGGTACGGTACGTATCAGTACAAGCATATTTTTCGGTACCGTTCAGGATTTACCGCTATAAATATTAGAATTTAGGAAAAAGAATTTAGGAAAAAGTTTACTACTTTTAAAAATCAAGTTTAAAAGTAGTAAACTTCTTTTCTATAAATAAGCAATGCACATTATGTATATTTTATTAGGAAATATTGCAATTTAGAATAGTACTCATTTATAAAGATTTTTTTTCTTTGTCTATCCTTTGACCTTAGCCATTAGATCAAACAAAAGATCCTCCACCAGTACATCAGTTGTTCTCTCTCTCTCTCTCTCTCTCTCCAAGCAAAACAACAACAACAACGAAACGGAAATGCAGCTTCAGGGTATGGCTGTATCGGATTTGTGCTGTAACCGTACAACGGTATTAAGAACCTTGCTCTAGAAACCTACACCTATTCATAAGCACTAGGGTACTAGAAATGAAATAAAGACTCTAAAATACTATTGCCTGAAAAATGCTTTAAAATATTCTTTATCGTTTTCTACTCCTTTTTTAGATAATTTTTGCTGTTTGTTGATATTGATTTTCTAAGGCACGTGAAAATGGGAGGGTAATCGATTTATTTTTTATGGGTGGCAAAGAAAAAAATTGGTTTTTCTGGGTTTAAAAACTACCTATTCATTCACTTCGCATTTTGAAAAAAAGGTTTTTGGATAAATGCTGTGGAGTTTGTAGGTTGTTTTCATTTGTTTTATGCTCTGGCCTGCATATGTTATTTGCACGTGCGAGGCTTCTACAGGTTTCTAAAGTAATATTCCGCTACTTGACCAAAAAGTATGTATTGTTTTACTTTTCCAATACTGTTATTTACCCATGTATCGTCTGCCAGTCTAATGACCGACCGATTAATGGCCTTCTCAGTGATAGGAATACATAATCCGATTTTGCGATTTAGTACACTGCCTAATACCATAAAATTACAGGTACTTAGGGACCAACATTTTTATAATATCTCGTCTATGTATTTGCATAAGGTTACAAGCAACTCCTTTCTCTTCGGATTATTACTATTTTCTGCGACGGGCAATGTAAAATAATCTTGTTAATGTGTCTTGAATAATGGATCAGCAAATTAGTTTTTTTATTTTCATCTAGTTGACAGAGAACAGGACTAAAACTTGATTATTCTAAAAGTCTCTGAAATTTTCCTTTGACTGATCACCCTTTTCAAATTACTCCGACTTACTGTTTTTAGGTTAGTATGTTCTCTGATAAGCTTTTGTTTGTTGAAACAGGCATGGGAGTGCACTCCTGGCAAAGAAATGCCATGGAATATCTTGTCTTTGTTTACTACCACTGGAATGCTATTTCTTGAAGTAAGCTTGATGGCCTTCTTACTCCAAGGAAATCATGCAAGTGGGCTGGAGGCTTTAACACGTACATTTGTCGTCTCCGGAGTCATTGTTGGTTTAGATCTACTTCTCAAGGTAGTCTTCGACATTCAACTTGGAAGTACTTTTCTTCCATTTTAAGTTGTTATTTGTGATTGACACGTAGTTCCGGCCCTGACCTAAAGCAGGAGATGCGGTTGCTTTAGGCCCAAAAAATTAAGCAAAAATTAGGGGCCCATCCCAATATAAGACATTTATATAATATATACTTGTTTTTCCGAGATATATCTAAAGTAATGCTTTGGCCTCAGTGGTAAGTGTGTACTCTTGCAAACCAAGAGGTCCCTGGTTCAAACACATTACTCTTTTTGGCTAAACAATCCTTTTTTTCTTATTTTTCTATTGGATTAATCTATTAGTCTTGCATATTGTTTTTTCTTATTTTTCTATTAGGTCAATATACTACTCTTTCGCCTTTCGTAATATGTCAGTGAAGACTAATGTTCAAATCTTTGCACAACATATACGGTTTGATAATTTTTTAATTTTATTTTGTTAATTTCCATTTTACCTCAAACTTTTTACATCAAATTCACAAATAAAATAATTTTGACTATAATTAAACAAATATAATTTATTTTCACTCAACAAATGTTGATAAAAAAAATGTTAAAAGAATTCTCTTATTATTATAAATATTATCTTACAATTAAAGTTGTTAATATAATTACTTTGAGAATGAGCAGGACTGGTTATGTTTGATTCCTTTTGTAATAATGGTATGAAAATTTGTGAAAGTTTGTTTTAGTTAACTTGCGAATCTAAACTACCCTGTTTGCTATTTTTTTACAAATATTAGTCACCTATATTGAATTTTTTTAAAAACAAAAGCCGAGGGGCCTATTTTCAAAATTCGCTTTAAGCCTCTATAATCTCAGGGCCAGTCCTGCATTGAAACGTGTAATTTTATTTCAATCTTGGGGCTAGAGGCAACAAAGCTTGCGTTTTTATCATACTTGTTGCACTTTTGATGAACAGCTTATGGTTCCACTTTAGTGGAATCATGGAGGGATGCTTTTCCCACCCTTTCTGTGTTTAAATAGTCACGTGAATTGTTTGGAGGGTTAAACCAATTGTGTGTTGGGCTGTTGGCTGTGTAGAGTCAGATTGAAACTGGAAATATTAATATCATTTGCAGTTGGTCTTCCAATACACTGACAATCTGCTTATTTGTGTTGAAAATTAACTATCGTGAAGTGGTTATCCTAACTTCAATCCGCTTTACTGTTTATTTTTGTTGAAAAGGAAAGAAAAATTTGTAATCATGTGTTGTAATCAATTAGGCAATTAGGCAAATTAGAAAGATTGTAATTAGTCTAATTAGGTAGATAGCAATTTCCGTATTATTTCCTTTCCTAAATTGTCTTGTACACAGTCTATATATTGTGCCTCCTAGTGAGAAGAATAATACATCAACTAAATCTTTCAACATGGTATCAGAGCAGGTTCCACGAGCCTGATTTTTTTTTCTCCCTTTGTTCCCTTTTTTTCTCTCTATTTCGATCATCTACAGTGATCGTCTCTACCCAGAAACCCTATCGTTAAATTCCTTATCAGGTCATGTTTCATGACAAGGATCTTTATATTCTCCCCCCAAAACTTTTTGGTTGTGTGTCATTTGTTCATAATCTCTCTCCAGGTCGTGCTAAACTTGATCCGCGGTCTTACAAGTGTATTTTTCTGGGTTACTCTCTTACACAGAAAGGGTACAAGTGTTATAGTCCGTCATTACACAAGCACTTTGTAAGTGCTGATGTGACCTTTGAAAATATTCCATATTATTCTCTTGAGGGTGCTCAGCTGATACCACCCTTGTTGGCACCACCTTGTCTTCCTGAGATTGCTCCGTTACCGGCTAACCATAGTCTTCCTGAGACTGCTACTCGACCACCAGTTACACAGGTATATGTTTGTTGTCCTCCCGCTGTCACTCCACCTATTGCTACTACATATACAACTTCTATACCCACATCATCTCCTCCAGCGTCTGTGGATCCTACTCTCGATCTTCCTATTGCTCAGTGCAAAGGTATTCGTTCCTGTACTTCACATCCTATCTCTCACTTTGTCCTATGATCGTTTATCTTCCTCTTTTCGTGCTTTTTCTGTGTCTCTTTCCTTTGTTGTCGTTCCTAAGTCTTATCAGGAGGCTCTTTCTCATCCTGGATGGCGTTCTGCTATGGAAGAAGAGATGCGCGCTTTGTCCTTGAATCATACTTGGGATCTTGTTCCGAAGCCTTCTGAAGCACATATTGTAGGTTGTCGTTGGGTGTTTGCTGTCAAACACAATCCTGATGGTACTCTTGATCGTCTGAAAGCTCGTCTTGTGGCCAAAGGTTTCACCCAAACCTGTGGGCTTGAGTACACTGAGACTTTTTCTCCGGTTGCCAAACTCAATTCTGTCCGCATTGTTATATCTCTTGCAGCCAACCTTGATTGGCCTCTCCATCAGCTTGATGTCAAGAATGCTTTTCTTCATGGAGATCTCTCTGAGACAGTCTATATGGCTCAACCACCTGGTTTTGAGTCCAAGGGGGAGTCTGTATGTCGTCTTCGCAAATCTATCTATGGCCTCAAACAATCTCTCCGGGCTTGGTTCGATAAATTCAGTAGTACCGTCGTGTCTCATGGTATGACACGAAGTCAAGCTGATCACTCTGTCTTCTTTAAAAGGACCACCAGTGGGATTGTGATTCTTGTAGTCTATGTGGATGATATTGTCATTACAGGGAGTGACAATGATGGAATTCAGGTATTGATTCGTCACCTTTGTTCCAGTTTTCTCACCAAGGATCTAGGCAAGCTTCGGTATTTTCTTGGCATTGAAGTTGCTCATTCTAAAGCAAGCATCAGTTTATCACAACGAAAATACACTCTCGATCTCTTGAAAGATACAGGTTATCTTGGTTCTAAACCTGTAGCTACCCCTATGGAGACTAATCATAAACTTATGCCTGACGATGGTGAGTTGGTTGACGATCCTGAGTTGTATCGGAGACTTGTGGGTAAACTTATTTATCTCACTATCACTCGACCCGATATCTCTTATGCAGTCAGTGTTGTCAGTCAATTTATGACTTGTCCTCGAGTTTCTCATATGGAGGCGGTTGTTCGTATCTTGAAGTATCTTAAAAATACTCCTGGACGTGGACTTCTCTACAAAGCGTCTGGACACCTTCGTATCGAAGGGTATACGGATGCTGACTGGGCAGGATCTCCTGCTGATCGTCGTTCTACCACTGGTTATTGCACCTTTATAGGTGGCAATCTTGTGACATGGAAAAGTAAGAAACAGTCAGTTGTAGCACGTTTTAGTGCTGAAGCAGAGTATAGAGCAATGGCTCATACCACTTGTGAGTTGACTTGGTTGCGTACACTTCTACATGAGTTTGGGATTCCAGTACATGGTCCCACTCCCTTATATTGTGATAATCAGGCTGCTATCCACATTGCTAATAATTCAGTATTCCACAAGAGGACCAAACACATTGAAGTTGATTGTCATTTCATTCGGTCAAAAGTGGAGTCTAAAGAGATCAGCACGCCTTTCGTTCCTTCAGGCTCTCAACTTGCTGATATTTTCACGAAGGCTCTTCCCAAGGCTTCCATTGACTCTATTTGTCGCAAGCTTTGAGTATACGAATGTATACGCTCCAGCTTGAGGGGGAGTGTTGAAAAGGAAAGAAATATTGTAATATATGTGTTGTAATCAATTAGGCAATTAGGCAAATTCAAAAGATTGTAATTAGTCTAATTAGGTAGGTCGCAATATCTTATTATTTCCTTTCCTAAATTGTCTTGTACACAGTCTATATATTGTGCCTCCTAGTAAGAAGAATAATACATCAACTAAATCTTTCAACAATTTTCTATTGAAATTAATGTATCAGAACTCATATTGTAATTTGTTATGTGACAATTAAATGCGAAATCTGACCCATATCCGGAGATGGGGATGAAATGTAAGGGATGGCCATTTCAGAAAAATGGTCCCCACTTCAATCTTTGCGACTTCTACACCTGTCATTTGGAATGCCTTTATACGATGTATTATGTGCTGTAAGATTGTTCTTTTACAAGTGTCCCCTTTTCAGGCAATGTATCTCTTTGGACTTGCAATTCCTTTGTTCATTGAGAACAATGACGATACACACCGGGTTAAATGGAGCTTGTGGGTTGTCCACAAGCTACTGCTTACTGCTGTATATGGCTTCATTTTATTCATCTACCACTCAAGATGGAGAGAGAGGTTACCTGGTCAGTTCGCTTTATTTTTTCGATTTTCCGTAACATTAGACACTTATCTTCTTGTAGCACCAGTGCGATCTTTTATCAAAAGTAGGGTTGTTCACTATTGTTTCTCTTCTTTTTAACAGCAAGACCCGCGTTTTACAACTATATCATTGTGATGTTTTCGTTGAATGCTATTGCTCTATTTGCTTGTGCACTTACTGGACAAGGTGCTGGCTTTGGGTTCTGGTATGCCTCGAATTGGTTTCGTTTACATAGTGACATTTTGTCACGGTTTTATTTATGGACTCTTTTTTTTTTTTGCAGGTTGTATGATGTTACTGTCATTTGCTACCATGCCTTTTATCTTCCCCTACTATACGTAACATTCCTAGCAGACTTTTTCCAGGTTATTATCTGTTTCTTATTCTTCTATTATTTTCTCCATTTGAATTTGTAGAACCTGTCTAGTTTCGTGATTAACAATATTTGATGGCAACAGGAGGAAGATTTACATTTAGAGAATGTGTACTACTCAGAGATGAAAGATGCCGGTTTCTTTGATGCTGACTGGGAATGATATTGTGAAACTTCTGAGGGTAAACTGTAAATAAGAGAGAACCCGTCACGCTGGATTTGTGGTGTTGGTTTATTGTGCAGATTGAAGGAAGAACCATGTTTTGTATATCTTCAAAGATGATTTCATGATTCTAGTGCTGCTGAAAATTCGTTATGATGATGTCTCATGTCTGATTATTATGATCTGTACTGAAAATTTGTTGGACTGACCCTTATAGCATCCTTATCTGGAGCACCAAATTTTACACAAAATTTTACTTCAAAAACAGCTTTTACAATTTAGCAAGCCACTTTACAAAAGTTCACAGAATCAGGCTTTCTATTCTAACTTTACTGCATTAAACTATTTTTTCTTTCTACTCCTACTCCCCAAAAGTAATATAAAAAATGAACAGTGTGTGAATAGTGTCCTAGTGAGTGAACAGTGTCACACCAAATTTGGTGCGGTACTGTAGCAAAGTTAGAAGCTTAACCAATTTGATCAACCATTTGGTGAGTCTGATTTTGGTTTATTTTGGGGATTTGACTCTCTACTTTAACTCAAAAGTTAAAATAGAGAGCCATATAAGGATGCTCTCAGGGGATCTACTTTAAACAAGCGGGTTTCTGCATTTTTTTATTGACTAGCGGTTTTGCCTACGCACACAGGTGGTATGTTTTGTTTCGCCATACTGGTAAAAGCAAATACCAATTGCTGAATTCCATCAGATTTTGCTCTTCCCTGGTGGAATTCTTGTTGTTGAAAAAACATGACAGGACCACTGGTCTGCAAAGTCCAAGTGCCAATCACTTCGGAATCTTGTTGCAATAGAGCAAATCCAATGCAAGAGTCATATTCAGTTCTATACTCAAAATATGGAACCAAATGCAAAAATCTGAAACTCAGTGCAGTGCCAAATCCGGCTCTAAAATGGCACAAATGGAAAAGTGGCTCCAAATATAGAACCTATAGCCATCGTTGCCACCTCACCAAATTGCAACTACCATTTCACAATTTGAACTGGAGTATACCTAAAATAGGCCGGTAAATGGTCGAAGTCTGCTGTTGTCGCCGGAAAATGGCTGAAATTTTGAATTGTACTATACATGTTGAAGTCGTCAAGATCTACTCTCACCATAAACAACTATAAACACTGTAATATAGAAGAGGGGGTTAGATTGATCGGAATCTGGTTTGGATTTTAAGGCTTTCATGGTGAGGGGTTCAGCGCGGGGCTTTGAACGGACCATAAGATGGGGTATGATTGATTGGTTTAAGAGAGAGTGAAAGAGAGGGGTTTGATCAGATTGATCCGAGGAGATGGTTTTCACCCAAATTTTTTGATCACCAGAGATGGGTTTAGGGTGAAATCCCTGGTGTATAAAGAGAGAGACAGAGACAGAGAGAGAGATTGAAAAAAGGAGAAGGTTAATTGAGCTTTAAATTTCCAAGTAAAAAATGAAAAAAAAAAGGAGGTAAATTAGCAAAAAACTCTTTTGAAATGAAAAAAATCACATAGATAATTGAAAAAAAAAGGGGTACATTGAAAGAAATGAAAAGTAAAAGAAAACGATGGTGAAAAAATTAGTTGAGAACGGGGACTGAAAATGGCGTATATAATTAAATTGGGGTCGAAGGATAGAAAAAAAATTGAGGCGGAGGGAAAGTTAGTTAAATTTGAAACTGTTTGGTTCTAAAATAGAACCAACCATTCGAGGCTGGGTTTTATTTTGAGATCAAAAACCATTTTTTGGTGCCAAAATATGCCAATGGCTATAGCCATTTTGCAATTATTAGCATTGGATTTGCTCTTAAACTTTAAAAAGTTCGAGGTTGATGGGGCATTGCCCACTATTTAAGTGTTCCATTCTCCAATTGCTCCACAATTGCTATCCACTAGAAAAATGTACTTGTGTTTCATATGGATCACTGATTTCCCAAAAAATAATCTAATAATCTGAAATCCTTTGCCTCCATGGTGGATTTTCACCTTCCATTGAAACTCTTGGTTTTTTAATATTGAGTCCGACCATGTTCCTATCCTATGTGTGATCTTTCATGGTGCGACCCTGATGACCGGCGACGGCGACGGAGGGGCGAGGAGGTCGGCCAGAAGGTAAGTATGGGGTTGTGGTGGTGGCGGCGGCTAAGTTTAAGGTTTGGTGATAGTGGTGTGGTGTTGTGTGGGAATGTTTTAGGGAAGAAGATGAGAAATTTTAGGATGTGGGAAAGTTTTGGAGTTCTTTTTGTTAAGTTTTAATTAATCTCAGCCCTTAGTTTCAAGGAAACTAAGGGCTGAGATGGTATGTCTTTTTATGTGTCCCCGGAACCGGCCCTTATATGTTAGACTATAGTATATTTTTTGTTATTAATGTAAAAATACACGTGATTCAAATCCCCACTAAATATAAATCATGTGTCTGCCACTGTACGTTACTTCCAATATCAGATCCGCGGGGTGGAAGCTGCCTGCGTGAAAACTCCATAAGTCTCATAAATTTAGTGCACTATTTTGTCATATCCATTTAAGGAATGACTTGAGATCCTTAAATTAGTGCGGGAAATATATTAAAAAAAAAATATGGAAAAAAAAAACATGGAAAGGCAGTTCTCTTATATTGGAAAAAAGTATAGTATCCGTTTAAGCCGAAAAAGTTAGTTGTATTAGTCTAACAATTAGTCTAATAACACATCAATCCTGATCTCCTTAGGATTCTCTCACGGATCCCTCCGTGCGGACTACCTCTGTTTTCGACTTTTCGAACCAAATTTCGACGATCCGAACCGCTCGATGTGTTTAAAATGTGTTTTCCAAGGCCAACATGACGAATTGCCCAAAAAAAAAATACCCAAAAGGGTTTCATCCGAGCAACTTTTCATAATAACCGTACATATACAGTTTATCAAAAACTGCTCGGATAAAACCCTTATTATTTTTTTTTTGCGATTCCTTGCTATGACCCTTAAAAACACGTTTTAAACACATTGAGCGGTTCGGATCGTCGAGATTCGACCCCAATCCATGAGGTTCTCACGGAATTTCCGTGTGGGAGTCCTCATTAGATCATGATTAAATAACACATAATAGTCTGGGTTTTGTATTATTATGACAACTTGTCTATAAATTGATAGTAACTCTCTCTTTTGTGATGGGCATGCAATCAAAACTGAAATTGAAAGCTGAAAAATTAAGTGTTGAAAGTTGAATTTTTTAAGTTGAAAAGTTGTTTGATAAATATATTAAGCATTGAATTAAAATAAATGATGAATTAATTTTAGTTCCATTAGTTATATTGATTCCCTTTTACTTTTACTAATGGTCATTATGTATTTATAGTAATGGTGTGATTGTGGTAGCACGAAGATAGAGTTGGGAAATCTCCACACCTTTGCTAAGGTGGCTATTCCTGATCAAGTTGCAAACATTGTCGATCCAGAGTTGTTTCAACAACAGGACATGAGAGAGGCTAGCTCGAGTCTCAACAACACTAGCACCCAAACTCTCGTAGCAGTCACAAAATTCATGAGTGCTTGGTTTTGGAGAATCTCCACACCTTTGATCCAGAGTTGTTTCAACAACAGGACTTAAGAGAGGCTAGCTCAAGTCTCAACAACACTAGCACCCAAAACTCTCCTAGCAGTCACAATATTTATGAGTGCTTGGTTTCACTACTTAAAGTAGGAATAGTTTGTTCACAAGAATTGCCAATAAATTGCATGGCCATTGAAGTCATTGTGTCCCAGTTGCATGCGATCAGAAATAGTCTGCTTGAAGTTGGCGATCATCGAGGCAGGAAAGCTAAAGATGAAGTGTGGTGGAGTGGTGGGGGGTTGTAGGTGGTGGTGGCGGAAGAGTGTTTGTGGTAATAGTAGAGTGATGGCAGTGGTGGTTTCTATAGTTGTAGTCGTGGTAGTGGTGGTGTGATGGAGTGGAGATGGTGGTGGTGGTCACGACAATGAGTGAAAAAGGAAAGAGTTGAATGCAAGCACTTATTATGACTTCAGTCAATTTTTATCAACTTTTTAACAGACATCTTAGTGATTATCAAACAACCCCTTATTATCTCTCTTGTTCTCTTAGAAACGCATCGTCGTCCATGCACCTTCTCTTGTTTCTTTAATTAATAGTTGGTGAAAAGCTTTATAGCAAGACCAGTCTTTGTGGTCTATTATAGTGGTTGCAAAATGCATATACTAAGAGAAGGTCCATGCTAAAACACAATATTACATGTTCCTTCAGACAAAAATGTTATATCAGTTAAACTTGAGGGAAGTTTTCAACACCAAGTACACCATCTAAGAGATTTTAAGTATCAGTATTATTAGTCTGTAAGGATACTTAATAACTATAAAATGTAAAATAGACATTTTTTGGAGTATTCTTCATGTAGACTTGAAGTTAGAGACAAAGACTACAATGTAGAGTTTACTAATCAAATTGGACGTTGTACGTTAAAGATACTAATGGCATGAATAGTTCAAAAGACCACCAAGTTACTAGATTATTTTATGATTCTTCACGATAAAACTTACATTAGGATGGTGTATAATAACATAGCTGAAATACTTAATTATTGGAGACATTTATACAAAAATCCCAATTATGAGTTGAAGCAAAATGAAAGACTTGTCATGTCACTTTCAATATGAAATTGACATGTTTGATAAAAGAAAAAGCATCATCTCAATTAGATAATGATGACCCATTAGTTGACTTATTGATGAAACAGTCAACGTAACTATAATAGGAGAATCCTTTTCCTTAGGAAAAGGAAACTCTAATGACCAAAATCTTGATGAAATACCCCATAGACATCATAGTGATGATTAAGGCACAAACACATTTAAATTTTTTATTTGTTAATGATACGAAAACCGAAGGTGATACTTCTGACTCACAACCATATAGAGGACTTTGGTTAGTGTCCCAAGGCACTACACTTATCATCAATTGTGAGTCCTCTAAAATCTTCATTTCTGATCTGAATCGTTCATTTTTTCAAGAACACTGAGCATGATACATTTGCAAAAAATAATATTGATTGGACAAATTTAGACACATGATTGAGATACATTTGTTTTACAATATCTAAATCATATCGGTCATCCAATTTTGTAAAATAAATAATATCCGACTATACAACTACCAATACCTTGTAAAATTTTATTTTTTACATAAATAATCTACTCAACATTTTTGACAAAATAAATGGTTCAAATCACAATTGAGATTTTAGAAAGTCCACAATTGAGGATACTACGGTGTAGTATGGTATTACACCCCAAATCCCGAGGAGATGTTTTAAATAAGTATGGGTATGGTATTACCAGAATGCGACGGGACGTATATTAGAACAATGTCCCTTTTGGCAAATAGGAGTAACAAAAACATGAACACTTTTCTACCGTATCGGAAATTAAACTCTTCCAATTCAAACTGCAATGCTTGGAAAGTTTATAGGAAACTCCGAGACAGAAAGATGAAAGAGACATCCTCACCAGCAGCCGAGCACAAGTCAATCGCAAATGCAACAAAGAGACCATATTATAGGGGGGGGAAAAAAAAATCCAATTATTTTTCTTAAATTAACCCAAATAAAACAAAAGCCTCCTTTAAAATTGAAAAAAAGGGTTCCCTTAAGAAATGCTGTCAAAGAACCCTACAGCAGAACTTGTTGCTTAAACTAATTACAATTGGACAAGTGAAAAATAACCATCCAACAAAGCACCAAGGTTGAGCTCTCAAATTGTAATGCTGAACAGTAATAAAACAACAGTGTTGATCTCTCAAACTTTTATTAAAAATGCTCTACTCATAACAGTTCTGAGATCTAAATTCCAACACAGGAGAAAAAACAGTAGAAGTTACAAGGGAACCTCTCCCCACCCAATGAATAGAGCAAAGACCTTTATATGGGAATTTGGAAAAATAATGATGAAAACTTTACCATCGAATTCAAACCCGAGGAAAATGCTGTCTTTGGTCGATTGAATCCATTTGGGTCCAGTAGGGTTGATGTTCTCCTGCAATTAAGTCAAAAAATTGGCCAGCAACCCTTATGTATCTCTTCAATATACGCACCAAAAATTCAAGCCACACTTCCTTTCCCTTTAACCCGAGGATTGCTACTCTTATCTCTTCTTCCTGTAAAAGATTTTGCCGATTCTGGAGTATCACCTCCAGCATGCTTCTTTCTCCTTGGGGCACCAGCAGCCACAGGGTCATCCAAAGGACCTGACCAATTTGGAACCTGTTCTTTTGAGTATGTGAATAAGTTGGAGCTGAAGGGGATATCGGCAGGAACAATGGCAGGGTCAATGTGATGTGAAGCGCCCAAGGGGACACCAAGAGCTCCATCCTGGTGAGGTGGAGGAAACTTCTCGCTCTTGCTTTTTGCATTTGCATGGCTGATTAGGCGCCGTCGCTGCTTTGGAGACAATCAAGAAAGAGAAATTATGCCAAGGCTCATTAATGTGAAAAAGGAAAAAGAATTAGGCTTGTTCAAAAGTCAGCAAATCACTCACTTTGGAACAGCAAATAAAAAAAGTATAGGCTCATTAAAAAATGAACAAGCTCGATCCCTGTATCACCTTGAATGTTAAAAAATTTAAGCATTTAAGATCCATGTGTGGTGCGTGGTCCAGTTTATCCAGATAGGCTCACAATAAGGAGCTTGACCTCATTCACGAGCAAACAAAGATAAATTATATTAGTTGCTGGACTACAAAGTCAACAAAAATTATATCTTATGATGTCCTGGATATATATCCCCTCTTGGTAAAGAATCTACAACAACTTGCAGCGGCGGATGTGTTCAGGGGACAAGTACACCACTGACTTCTAAGCACTTTTATCCACAGAATATTTTGAGGTTTTTGAAAATTGTCAGGGCAGATATCATATATACAGATTTTCTTAGGGATATACGAACTTCAGAAAATTTTCCATTATATTGATATTATTTTCTCCATTACCTCTTGTACTATTTGGGTATGCTCAGCTTCCACAGCTTAAATGCATTTCCATTTCTTGTAACACAAGGCAGATTAGTCCCTGACAATTACACTCTACCTTAATCATTGCATCAACTTGACACAGGCAAAATAGTTTTTCTTTTTCTTTCAAGAAGTTCTTGAGCGTTACTTATTTTTCAACACACTGAACAAATTATCCAAACAATCAAAACAACCATATTCAGTATTTTTCAAGGACTAGATACCTGCTTTTAAACCATTATATGTTTCTTTTGTCAATGTAAAATCAAATCTAGCAACCTGCGGAATAACTTCAGCAAAATATTATCGTCATGTTTTACTAGCATCAGTAAGAATTGAAGCGGTATATTGACATACGTCAAGATTAGATTGAAGCTCAGCATTAGCTTCTGGAGCAGGCATTGCTCTAACGGCCCGATCGCGAGCACGTGTTTTCTTAGCACCATCACCCTGGGGTTTATTAGCAGCTCTAAGCCTGTAAAGGAAGAATACTCAATTATTGTCAAAAGTAATGAAAGCATAAACTACCAGACAACTTGCAATCAGAGGGAGAATATCATTAGTGAACAAAAAGAAAAAAGATAGTAGATAAATATATGCACGCGCGAAATGTATTGAACGTAATTAAGGACTCGGTAATTGTATTACACTGATGCCAATTAGGGGGGCCACTGTTTTAGTGGTATTCCACTTTGTGCATATATTGCCAAAGGTTAAGTCTGTTTCCAATCATCCCTCACCCATACTCCCAATGATTGGGGACTAGATGGGTTCTGTTTTCATTTTCGTATTCTTCATGCACAAAATCAATATATCTCAAACCAAAACCTGGCTTAAACCCTAACAAAACTCATAAAAATCTGATAGTAACAATTATACATAACCAAACACCAAATTATGGACGAATACAGGATCAAAGAGGGAATGCGGTTATTTCAAAAGACAACACAGGGAGGCAGAGAAGTCATTATAAAACTCATTAGTCGATTCCTCAGATCTCACTCTTTCATGATTGTACATAACCTCTACAAGATGCAAAGCATCAGTGATAAACAAGTGACAAAAGGGGTGGGTTTGTCAATCAAACAGCTCAGTCATGTAAACGATAACCAACCAAATCTCTCACAGCAAATTACAAGTGCAAAGACACCTTATGACCTATTAGTGATGGAAAAAATCAAAACTCCCTAAGCTATACAATCAAAATCCAACCAAACCAAGGTACGATATACAATCAAAATCCAACCAAACCAAGGTACGAAAAGAAAGGGTTGATGCAACTGCTCATCCCCCATGAACAACGAACACGTACTGGAATCAAAGTTCATCAATTTCCTCCAAGTAAATATAACCATCCTCCTTTATTCCAAAAAACTTGCCCTAATGAAAAGTGAACACTGAAGACAATATTGTCCCCTACTAATGACTATACCACTCTGCCGTCACCTTGTCTGATTTTTCCCTCAATTGGCCATAGTTCTTTCATCACAATATTTCATGATATTTGAGTTCAAAACCCTACTCCTTTTCAATTTGTTTTAGCTACCAACGGGACTAACCCATTGGCAGACCCCTACACCTCAATCCTCATTAAGAGGCAATGGTTCTACTCTGCCCACCTGTGTGTCAGTCCTTTCCCCTTGAATTTATATGGGGTCTTTGGGAGTATCTTTGTTATTTTGATATATTGTCTTTTATCTTATTGTCGTCGTGATTCATTGCACTCTAGTCGTAGTATGCATTGTAATCAACAGGGATGAAGAAAAACTACCGACAACTCAATTTATTAGAATATCGGTTCCATGTTGATGAAATAAATAACAACAGTATCCCTCTATAACCACTTAACTCTTCTGGGACAATTACTGATCTACAACAGTATTGGAGCTCTGGAGCCAGAGTTCTCTATTTAGAGAATCTGTATCCTTTTATCATCACATTATCTATTTAGTAAGAATCTGTATCCTTTTATCATGTTACGCTTAGTTTGTTTGTCTCTCCACTAGCAAGAAAGGTTGCACATGAAGTGGATTGTTATATATGTGGGGTAAAGCCTATTTCCTAACAGTAAGCTTTTATAACCTTTTATATGAATCAGTTGTCAACAAATCTATTATACCATAGACAAAAGGAAACGGAAAAAAGATTACACTAGAAGTTCGACTGATGTGAAGCTCTACGAATTCAGTTATTAATAAGCTAAACTGACACTTTTACTTGAAACATGATCAGAAGATAGGAGGGAAGTGAATCGTTGCTTTGTATTCGACTTAATTAATCACCTCACACACTAAATAATATCTTAATTTGAATTCCCAAAGATAAATTTGACTAGATCGATGAGCAAGGAAAGTAGATGAGTAATCTATTAAAGGGCAACAACACCCTTTATTTTGTAAATGGTTTACTTAACAAGAACAAGGTAACTCATGCAGCAAAGGTTAACTGGAGTTGATATAAACAGATGGCCAAACATGCAAGTACAATTCTTGGGGCTCTTGACCATGCTAAGTAAGAAACACTGGCACCTAAATGAAACACCAGAAAATAAACTCTTGGTACAGCCATATTTCAAAAATTCATACATTAAGTCAAACAAAAATATACCTGCGAGCCTCGTCATCACGTCGTTTGGCATCCATCTCTTTGGTGGGAGGGTATTTCGGTAGACTAGAAGGATCGCAAGCATGGGGTTCTGTAGTGAAAAACTACAGAAAAACGTATATACGAGAATGAGAAGCCATAAAGAGACATACAAAGACAGTCATCAAAAGGATACACATTATGATATGAACTCTAAACTACTTTCCAGTAAGACAAAACTTCATGGACAAACTCTGTAAGCTGATTTCATAAAGGACCCTTTGGTATATCAAGAAAGAAAATTAATGACACAATTAGAGTCACTTCTCCTGACAATTGGAAACATAATGGTTTTGTTCTTTGCGGGTAAGCAGAGGAAAGTATTAAAAAGTACCAAAGGGCATGCAGCCCATGTACAGGTTGCCGTTTAACTGCAAACCAAGTATTCAATTTCAGTCCATTTTGTGTTCATAGACAAAAAAATTCCTTGCCAATAGCTTACTCTTGCAGTTAACAAAAGGAAGTCTAAAGCAAGTACAACACCAAATCCCCTTGGGCCTTCACTTATGTAAATCAATGCAAAACACTGACCGACTGTCGAAATTCATGCTAGCTCAAAAAACCTTGTGGAATATTATATAAGTTAGAGGACAACACTGCCAATAAGAAGTGATCAAAATCCAATTGCTTTCAGAAAATTTATAGGATTGTGTTATAAGGCCTTTTAATACAAGATATTTCTCAAAAGCATCACAGGTTCCAGTTCTCAGGAAGAAATGAGATGACAGCGGAGCATTGGTAAACATGTTTGTGTGATGATTTCCTGCACAATATGAGGAAATCAAATTAGATAACAGCCGCTATTTTTTGTCCAAACCCATTTGGTCTAGAAGATTTCATTGAGAAATCCTTCAGTATAACACTTACATTCTGTTTTTCTCGATCCTAGTTTGCAAGTTTCATTTAGAAGCTCATTCAATCCTTGGGTCAAAGACTACTGATTATCTAGTAGCTACTGTAAAACAATTTAATTTATGTACGTCCATGGTTCATTAGTTCCCGTGTTATGGATTAACAATTAAATGCATATAAACGAGAATGCAAATATATAATCTGCAGTGAAAGATAAATTCAATTTTGTCCAATCATTGCAAATGCAACATATTTAAGTTACTTCATTTTCACATTTGCTAGTCACAGTGATCTGGTACGAATATTCCAAATGCTACTTCACGCACGTTGAATCTCAAATCTTTGGTTGCCATCTAATGTACTTCCAAAATTTGATGAATATTTTCATCAATTTCACAGAACATTTCAGCTACTTGACATAAATTTGAAGAAAATCAAAATAAGAGAAAAAAAACAAAGAACAGTAAGACCAAGAATCGCATTAATAGAAGCCAAAAAGTACCCTGTCAAACAAAACTAGATACATAGGTACGGAGAGAGGAGACTGACTTCGCTCTGTAATGCATCTGTCGCAGTTTTACGTTCAGCTGGATCCATCGCAATAAGAGTCTCAATTAAAGGCAGTGATGATTGAGGGAAATGTTTGAATGTCTCTGAAACACATCGCTTGTAAGGCTCACGGGGTTTGAATAGAGTTGCATTTGGCAACTTTGATTTTTTCCAATATTCATCAGAAGGAGAGCCACATAGCTTGTAAATCTTGTGCAATTGCTCCACCTTGGTGATGGAAAAAATCAAAAGTTAATATAAGAATATTCAGAAAAAAATTAATGTTTACAGCAATTTGAATGCTAATAGCGGTACTCCAAATACAAAGTACCAGGCACATAAATGGTCTTAATCAACATAAGACTTCAAGCATTTGTGTTGCAAGATCAAAATACTCTGAAGAAAGCAAAAAGGGAATCAGATGACAGCCAGGGCCGACCTCCACAAAAGCATGACTCAGAAGCTGGAAAAATCCAATACATTTCTGAGAATTAAGGCGGACGCAAAATAAACACCTGTGTTACACAGACTCTTGTACATGCATAATAAAATACAATTGTTCGCACACTCAGACACTTGAGTAACTGCATGCCATGTTTCCTAGATTTTTAGCTGGACATTCATTTAAGAAGCATATCCAGTAACTCATGTTTACAGTAGACATAAAACTCTCATATTATCTATGAAATGCCCCCTGATACCTTATCAACTAAGAGCCACAGACACTTATTGGCCTCACGTGTCCGTAACCTACACATGCTGAAGTCGGAAATGTTCAAACACGCTTTGGACACGTGTCATACATGCTCAAATCTGTGTGTGCCTATATGCATTTACTCGGACACAAAGGGGACACGTCCAAAGCTTGAGATGTGATTTTCAAAGTTAGGGTGGATCAAAATTGCCATGAACGTTTTGTTCTTGAATACTTATTTGCAACTATTGTTTAAACATCATTTTAGTATCAATATTATTTATCGTTTTCTCCCTAATTTGATAGAAGTAGCATTTTTTATTGTCATATAATTTCAAGATACACACTCAACAGCTATATAATTAAAATTTGACATGCAATCAATGTGCCAAATCCTTAGTTTTTGGGAAAACAACGTATCCATATGTCCATGTCGTATCCATGTCTTGTGTCCACATCCGTGCTTTTAGACCATGTACACCCATTAAAACTGTAAAACAAAAGAAATCTAAGAAGAAAATAATAATCTCCACATGTCCCCGCATCCTTGCCAAGAGAATAATTAGATGAACCATAAGTTATAAGCATGCACAGCCTCCACATGGACAGAAGAACAATGGATTGCAGAAATAGCAAAATTTCAGACTACACATATGGAATAATAGACCAGGCAAAGCAATTTAGGTGTTACCAGTCAAAATCTCAAAATCACAAAGAAGTCTAGGGCTACACAAATAGAATATATGATATGAATGGCTTCCTCAAGCTTGTGATCGGTGCTGACTTTTGAACAGAGAATTCCAATTTCCAACATCTGTTACAGAAGAATGGAGAGTCAAAGCCATTTATCAGTTGTCTTCTTCTTGAGGGCTGAATGTTAATCAAGGGATTGATGAAAAGTCTGAGGCTATGGGGTTGGGCCTACTGCTATTCAGGTTCACTCTTCTCCCACTGTTGCTCAGGTCTTAATATCTTTAGTTTAAAATGCTCACAAACCCCCTTGTTTTCCTAGTTTACACAAGCATGCTCCAAACTCTGGTGTCTGTCTCTAATCCCTTTCAGTTATATAGAGCATCGTCTCAATTTAGTAGTGATTGTAATGATATGGCAGTGACCACTGAGTCTGATCAAGAAAATTCCAATCCTGATGAGGATCATCCAGCTACGTATTTGCCATGAAGAAGATATTCAGGCGTCAACCCACACTGGTTTTATCTTACAACAACAAGACAGTTAAAAAATGGGACAATAATATCTGCTGAAAACAAGACCATACTGGCCTACACTGCATAATGCTCCTAAAAGTAAAGGTAAAAAGCCGATATCCCAGCTAAGGCCAGGAAACTCCCAAAACGATACAGATGAATATTCCAACATGAACAATAGGGGCTCGACCTAATGCTAAAAACAGAAGGTTGTGTCCCAACTCCCGATGGAAAATGAATTTAATTTGATTGGTTTAGTTGAAGCTATAGCCAGGAAATCAATTTTTCCGTCTCTGTAGCAGTATTTGTACGACTATGAGAGCTTATGGGAATTTTCTCCACAATGAAGTTACTAGAATTGTTATTCTTTGGAATGAAGACGTAATGGATGTTCAAGACCTTAGTGATATGGATCAGTCTGTCTTAAAGTTTCTCATAAAGTGCTCAAAATCAAGTTCACAATAACAGTTGTTATGGTGCTAATAGGTAATAGCAGATATATTAGCAGCAGCTTTGGGCTGAACTGAGCTCCCATTTTATTCCTTATCAAGAGCATGGTATTGGCCTTAATAGGGGTGGCACTCTGGATTTTAAAAACTATATTGATAGATCGGAGATCCTAGACCTCCCTTACAAAGGATGTTTCTGCACTTGGGATGATAAGCATGAAGATAGGCTCATCTTTAGCAAATTAGACAGTCAATGGATATTGCCTTTAGATCCTTTCCGAACTCTGAGGCCACTTTCTTCCCTCGCATTTCTGATCATTCCCCTGCTTTGGTTTTGGTTAAGGCTCAAAAACCCTCACAGGTCACAAGTGTAACGATCCGCCCCAGCTGACCTACTAACTCTTAGCCTAACCACGTCACTCAAAAGGTTAACCTTGAGTTATAGAGTAGCTCGTAGGGCGTCGTTATATACCACATGAAATTCCCAAATCTTTCCGATGTGGGACTAATTCCCCACCAAGGTGGGCTCTCACAATAAGCCCTTTAAGCTCTTTAATTTTTAAACCAAACATCATAATTTCGAAGCCATAGTTTCTAAGGTTTCAGAAGGTTTCTGCTAAGGGACAGAGAATGTATAAGACCATCGAAATCCCTAAAGCTTGAGCTCAAGGTTCTTAATTCTACTTGTAAAGGTACTATTTCTGTAAGGGTAGCTAAGGCTAAAGATCACCTTGGAAAGATCCAACTAAATCAGAGTAGTCCTGACCCTTCATCGCTCATTGCTCCGCTGAAAACGAAGCTCTTAGCGCGTACACATCCCTCCTTCTAGCTGAAGAATCCTTTTTTAAGCAAAAAGCAAGGTGTTAATTGGATCAAACTACGGGACCAAAGTACTTACTTCCAGAAGAAGGTTGCATCTCACAGAGCTAGAAATAAAATCCTGCATATAAATAGTCTCATGGAACAAGGAATGATACATGAAGAAATTAGAGACATTGTGATTAACTATTATAAGGGTATGCTTGGTACTCCTACCATCTGTCCTTCACATGGTCTGGCTAAAATCTGATCTTATGCAGCCTTCACATGGTCTAGCTAAACAGATGGTACTCCTACCATCTGTCCTTCGCGGACTTTCGGAATGGTATAAAGTACCCGTGTCGGACACTCGACACTCGGATAAGGGTGTGGGATATGTGTCCGATAAGTTTAATAAGACACTTATAGAAAACCTAATTGTAATTCAAGTTTATCACGGAAGTATGCATAAACATCTCTTATTATCCATGAAATGCGCTATAGAACCTTAAAGCACCATTTTATGTAAGAAAATACACAAAAAATAGAAACAAATTTGAATATTTTGCCGTGTTCCTGTGTCCTTGAAATGAGAAATAGTTGAATCCGACACCTAGATACATACCCTTTCCCGACACCCATACTCGAGTCCAAGTAACATAGGGCATCAATGCTCAAACCAAAGAGAGTCTGTGCGCCATTCAGGGGTTTTGGCTGGGGTCTCCCCCTGTCAAGTACCTAGGTGTGCCTCTTATAGCATAAAGCTTTCTAAGGGACTGTAGCAGCCTCACTAATAAGATTGCTGCAAAAATCAACAGATGGGCCAATAAATCCTTCTCATACGCAGGCAGACTCCAGCTTCTCAAGGCTGGACCTTTTAGTATCCAGGTTAAATGGACACTCCACTTCATTCTACCTCAGCCAGTTGGCCTTCACATTGGCAAACTGGCCATAAAAAATCTATGGGCTGCTACAAACAATTACAATCACTCTAATAACGTTTCTTGGAAGTGTATTTGTCTACCTAAGAAGGAAGGGGTCATGGTATTACTAGATCAAGGATGGTAACATAGCATATTTCTTTAGACATACTTGGCATTGCTGTTCCAAGCATCAATCTCTCTGGGTCAAATGGTGCTACTGCTACAAACACCTCAATAGGAGCATGTTATTGGCAATGGTGCAAGACCTTATGTATGATTTGATAACTGGCTGCCACAAGGTTCCCCATTTATATTGTGCATTTTTTTGGAGTTCCTATTGTTGCAAAGGTCTGTGCTTTCATACTGAATCAGAGTGGCCCTTAACCCTACCTTCTATCCTGAATGTTCCAAGCAAGATAGGGTTCACTGGAACAGTGTTGCAACCACCTGGTAATCCAATAGAACTTCATCTCCCATTCTTCACCGGAACCACCTTCTATGGTTTCCTAATTGCATTCCAAGGCACTCTTTTATGTTTTGGAACGCCATAAAAGGAGGGTAAAACTTGGAACTAAAGATAAGATCATGAAGGGGTTTTCTATCCTCCCCATCTGCTCTGTATGCAATCAAGGAAATGAAACTCTCTCTCACCTATTTTCCAAGTCCCCTTACTCGAGAGAAGTGTGGAAGCAGGTGTGTGCTTTAGGATTAAAGGGTCCTGAGTAAAAAATGTAAATCCCTTCCCCTTGGCCATACTCCATGTCCGTCCTGGCAAATCCCTGTCAAAAGCTCTTCCAAATCTTATACATCTGTAGTGGTTAGAATTGGGTATTCAGTACGTATGCCTTGGCTTTGTTGTGTTGTTCTTTCAAAGAAATTCTCAGTTACCAAAAAGAAAAAGACTTCCAAATCCACGGAGTGTGACGTATACGCTATGATAAGGGACTCTAGGTTCAGCAACTAGCATGTTTGCTTTTGTTAGTTTAACTACCAAGGTCAAATTTTTGATACCATCACCTCCAAAGAATCCAATGACCACCTTCTTTTTCACCCCTTTAGATGCTTCTTACTGCGAGGTAATAATTCCAAGCGTGCTGGAGTGAATGAGCCTGTATTTTTTTTCAGAATCTGCTTAGAAAGTTTTGGACTTTTAAACTGCATCAGCAGTTTATTTTGCCTTCAATAAAATAAGCTCTTGTAAGGTAGCTCTGTGAGACAGCCTCCATGTATTTGGTCTATCAATTGGATCACAAGCTTCTTTCTACTTTCTTGTGAACCTCGGCTATAGCCAAAAAAGTGCTTTGCAAAATGACGAGGAAATTTATAGCGTACATCCTTCTCAAGGAACAATTGATCGAATTAACTAAAACACAAAGCCTAGCACCCGATTTAGTGTGGGTGGGAGAGCTGGTGGTATAGTTTAAACTGTTACCATCGTAAAGGAAAAACATATTGCTCAGAGTCAGAGGTCCATGTCTATCTATTTCGAATTCAAGTTGTTTCAAATTGTAACATCTGCAAGAAACACACTAAATTTAGGCATTCAAATCAAAGTATTATGGCCCATTATGAACCAGTTGTTCAGTTAAGTGGTACTAATGCTACTCCTAGAGGAAAAAAGCAGAATTGCAAGGAGGGAGCCCCAATTGGAATGTGGCATAAGAATCCCCCAAGAAGAAAAAGTTTAATAAAAGTGTTTTCTCAGTTCTTCTGAAAACTTCTATAAGAAATAACAGAATTGCGGAAGGTGGAAATGCAAAACATTAACTTGTTTTCAAAACTAACAGTCAGGTGATAAGATTTGAGTCCCAGCACTCTTGCAGGTTCAACTCCTCAGAGCTCAATTAAATGGCAAGTGTTTTTAAATACCTAAGAAGTCATTATTCCTAACATGAAAGCATATGGCCAATACAACTTTGTTGTTTTCATTTATACTCCAAGAGGAAGGAGTTGGAACCATCAAACAGGTTTTTCTGCTTTTAAGTCATGAATGACTTTAAATAGGCTAGAGACAGAACTTCTACAAATGTGAGAAAGATGCTGAAAACAAAGGGAAGAATAAAGAGAGATAAAGTTCCAAATGGCGAAAAGTATGAGTTGCATAATAACATATACAAGAGAGTTGATACCTCTGTCCGACCAGGCATGATAGGCTTGCCAGCCAATAATTCAGCTAAAATACAACCAGCACTCCATAGGTCAATGCCTGCACCATAGTCAGTAGCCCCAAGAAGAAGCTCTGGAGCTCGATACCAGAGTGTAACCACCCTGCTAGTCAAAGCATGCTTGTGGCTGGGATCGACAATGGTGGCCAACCCAAAATCAGCTATCTTAAGTATCCCTCCATTGTCAATAAGAAGATTTGACCCTTTAATGTCACGATGGAGTACACCACGGTTGTGACAGTGCTCAAGCCCAGATAAAAGCTGATGCATGTAACACTTAACCTGAAGTAATAAAGATGGTGAATAAAAACTCACATAGTTTCTCAGTGTGGTATGTCCTTCCAACAAAATATACCTAGACTATCAGCTCGTGCATTATAGAAAAAGTCTAACCTGTGCTACGGTGAACTTAATTTCTGGGCTTGCTGCGAGACCAGCCAAATCATGCTCCATGTACTCAAATACCAAATACAAGCTACATGACATTCTCGAAGTGACCAAACCCTCCAATTTTATAACATTGGGATGGTCGAGTCGCCGCAAAATAATAATCTCCCTGGACATAAATCTCACACTTTCTGGTTCCAAATTATCAAAGCGTACCTTCTTTAACGCAACAATTTTCCCGGTTACAGTATCTCTTGCTTTGTAGACATTGCTATATGTTCCTGACCCAATCTAATACAAATAAACAGGAAACAAATAAATAACCATGTCTATGGACTGAATACACCACACACTAACTTCATGAACACGAATGAAAGAAGGAATGATAAAGGCAATTGACCAACCTTGTCAATTTTCTCAAAAGTGTCAGCACGTCGAGGAAGCCAACCGTCAATTGCTTCACCAACATGTGCAGAAAGCCAAGATGGCCACCCTGCCGCAACTTGTTCCCCATGTTTGTGCTTTGGGGGATTACTCAGCCTAGGGTTTGGCCTCGATCTCCTCTTCTCAACCTGTGACCGCCGATCAACATCGACCTTCTCCTCCTTTCGAGTTACACCATTACTAACCTCTTCGCCATTATCCTTATCAACCCCCTGGGTATCTCCAACCCGTACAGTCCCGCCCGATTCAACGTTCAAATTCTTTGAGCTTTTTCTACTCTCACCCTCCCTCGTCTCCTCCTTAACCTCATTCACTCGACCCGACGATGCCTCTCGACCAAAAACACACCCCATTTTCAAATCTTTACTTCATTTCTCAACACATCCATCACTACTCTATAGCCCTCAATTAGTCAATACAAGTCAACCCTCTACAATTATAGCAAACCTGAAGAGGAAGAACACGTAAATACAAACTCCATCAATATGAGATGTACATGAACCCTATAACAATTTTCAAAAGAGCACGAGACTGTCAAAAACTACGTCACCATTTGACCTTTATAAATAATAAGTGATCAATTGATCAAGCTTATTACCGACACTTAGGTACGTATGAAATTTGATACGCATGTAAACGAAGTAGAAACCCTAAATGAGGAATCTCAAGGTTTGCAAAAACTGTTGGAAGTGAAGAGAATCAAGAGATTAGAGTGAGAGAGTTACATACTTGATTGAATCTCATAGAAAGACAGCAGTGAAGTTAGAGAGAGAGGTTTGAATCCCACTCTCTCTCTCTCTCTCTCTCTCTCTGCGTGTGTGTATATATATATGTGGGTGTTTATATATACTCTCTCTCTCTCTCTCTCGCTCTCTCCGCTTTGTCTTCGCTGTCTTTAGCTTTGGGACAAGAACTGTGGAGAGGAAGAGATCTCGGTGTATATATATACAGTAGTGTACGTAGTTGTCGATCTCTGCAAGTCAAACCTCCCACTGTGGAAGCTAAAGCATTTTAATCTGGAAAACTGTGAGTATTTATAGATCTTTCTTTTCTTTTTTTAGTAGTACAGTAATAAATTTTCTTCCAGTTTTGTTTTCAATCCACCTGTGAACTTTATAGACTTTTTAAATCTGCTATTTGAACCTTTTTTCCGAAAGATAATGCTTAGAGGATGGCTATGGGTAGAGCATGGATCGGAGAACCATATTCCATCTCCGATCCCCAATTGGTGATTCTTTTGGCTGTGTTCAGTTTGCTGTTTTGTGCTGGTTTTGGAGAGGTTTTAGTTTTGCTGACATCATCATTTTTTTCATTTTTTTCTCTATCTCTCTCCACTTATTACACCTGCTTACATTATCAAAACTAAACTAAACCTTAGAACTGAACACAGCCTTTATCATCCCCGCTCCGATCCCCCAGTAGGGACATTAGAAAAAGCATCAAACCCACCTCCCATTAGGTATCGGGGTTTATCCAAATATACACATATCCAAACAAAATGTACTCCATAGGAAAATTCAATAATGAAACCAAAATGCAAGCACAATATTCAAACCAACAAAAATATTATAAAGTAAAAAATTTCAAATTATCTTATTCTAACCAATAATGTAGAAAAAAGAACAGTCGTGTAATAAAAAATCAATTCAAGCAAACATCAATTTATAAGTTTAATAAAGCGAAAAACCCCAACAAATTGTTTGGCTGAATAAAATGAAAGAATAAAACATAGTAGTAAAATGGGTATTTTTTTAAATCCCACCATACCCGCTACTATTGGAATTTTTTTTTAATAAACCCCACTCCATATGGGAGGGGCTCGTACCCATTGTATATGGGAGAAATTGCCTTCTCTAGGTCTCATCCTCCCATGTCTTTGTTGATATGTTTGGCAAAGCCATTTACACTTTCTTCAAAACCAGTATTTAGGCTTTGTTTGTTTCAACGTAAAACATTTTTCGATGTTAAATATTTTTATGGTAAAATATTTTTGCCAAAAAGAAAAGTTTCATTTTTGTTTTCCGGTGTTTGGTTGATAATTGTAGCATTTTTGTTTCAAGTTCGAGAGAGAGAGAGAGAGAGAGAGATTGGTTTGGGGAAATTGACACGTAGAGCTGCACGTAGAAATTAACCGAACTTGGGTAATGAGGTGGAGAACAACATGGACAGAGGTGGGTTTGTCTGTTGTGAGCCTGGACTCTGGAGTCACGGACGAAGAACGGGAAAATGACTTACGGCATTTTCTTTGGTAAGTTATTTTCCGCCAATTGATGGAAAATATTTTACAAGGAAAATGTTTTACATATAATTTGTCTAACCAAACGCCGGAAAATGAGTAAAATGTTTTACAGGAAAATATTTTACCCTCAAACAAACGGAGCCTTAGAGTTTGGAAAGTGGCATATTTTAGGTGGTGTCACTAATTTTACCCGACTAACAGTAATAAAAAAGAAAAAAAATATTCCATAACAAGCTACTATTTTTTATTTTTTATACTTTCAAGACAAGTAACATACATCAAATACTTTTAGCACTTTCAGATAAAACGAGAAACTACCTGCCCAACACCTCGTTCATTTCATCCACCCTCCCAACCAAACTAGTTTGTAACCCTTAATCTTCCCTTCTACCCCATCTCATGTTCCAAACTTTTAATCTTGTGCGTTTTCCTCCTACGTTGGAGTTCACCCACTCCCAATGCCAGTCATTCCCCTTCGATATCCATCAGTGCTTCACCCTTACTAGGATTTGGATAACTCTCTCCTTATCTCCTTCCTCTTACCACAAATTTCTTCATCATTTCATGGAATTTGTTTAAAATCACTTGCAATGTTGTTTTGTACTCATATTAGTTAGTGTATAAACGTTTTAAGTAAAGGAAAGCAATTTTGGGTTTGATTAGACTTTGGAAAGATTCTTTCCACGTGCTGTTGTACATATTTTTTTGTTTGGATTGACAGAACCAAACAATACACATTTGTATGAAATTATAAATCCATATAATTTTTTTTTGTTTATGTTTATGTTCCAAACATATGGATCTAGTACATAATTACAAGTATGAACAATATTAATTTGTTCACATTTTTATTTCTGAACGAAGTTATTATATTTTTCATATGATTATGTTTTGAATTTGTAATATGGCTGGAGGTGGATGTTTTCTTCCAACTAGGTCTAATAGGAGGCATTAAGGTTTTTTTTTTTTTGGAAAGAGGATGGGTTTTATTTAAATAGAGACAAGGTGACCGAGCATCATCTAGGGCAAGATTGGGATTTTTAGCCAGCAAATGCGCTACCCTATTACAAGAATGTTTAACATGAGTAAAAGAACAAGAGGAAAAAAGAGAAATAAGCTCTAAACAATCCGAGATAATAGAACTACAATCAGAAAAGAATTTTCCCTCTTGAGTGAGTGCTTGAACAACTTGAGCAGAGTTACCTTCCACGATGATCTTCGAGAACCTTTTATTAGTAGCGGAGACTAAGGCTTCACAAAAATCTAAAGCTTCAGTAGATCTTAGGGGTGTAAAAACCAGTGAAAGGATAGAGAGCGCCCCTAAAACCTTCCTGAGATGATCTCGGGCAATAATGCCAACACCTACTGCACCCTTCTTTATGTTAGTGGCACTGTCAACATGGAACTTAATAAAACCAAATGGAGGGGGAAGCCATAAGGGACGTGAGGTAGGAACACTATTGCGGGCCTTTCTTGTTAGCTTTGAAGGCAAACTTCACTTCAGCACAAAACATAATAGCCTTATCCACAATGAGAGCACATGTCCAGCCTTGCCCCTCGAGAAGGGTTTTATTCCGGCCCTTCCATATATGCCAGCATAAAGAGGACAAGATAGCAGTCATTGTTGGAATAATTGGTGGTGGCTCCCATCCACTTGCCCTTAGTTTATTGGGAGTGGGAGACACTTGGGTGTCCATTGTGCTCATGGACCTTGACCTCATCCATGAGGTGTCTTCCAACAGCCTCCTGGCTATTTAGGCAGCCCTCTGGGCTTTGTATTTGTATCACCCCAAGAGTGGTCTTGTTAACTACCAGAGAGAGTAGTTTAGGAGCTCCCCGAGAGGGAGTCTTGGTTCTCCAGTTAGGAGACTTGTGAGGTTACAATGTAAATCACTGTGAGAGAGTGTAGGGAGAGAGAGAACCCCTTGTAAAGCTTTCCATATAAGTGTGTTTGTTCGTTTCCTCCGTGGATGTACCCGATTTTGGGGAACCACATAAAATATCTGTGTTTGGTGTGCGTGTGTTCTTTGTTTGGTGTTTGGCTGGATCCTTGGGGCACAACAAGTGGTATCAGAGCTTCCGGGTGGCCAAAACGCAGAGCACAGCACTGGTTTCGGACACTCTGTTCGTTATCACGTTTTTCGAAACAGCTCGGAAAAGTGATCTGATCGGTTCATCTGGTTCGTCTCGCCGAGACGATTGCAACGGTGGTGGTCCGACCACCAGACGATGAACAGGAACGCCGCACGCGCGGCTTGAAGGCGGCGCGTGGGATCGCGTCCGTCTCACTCGCGGTGTGTGATACACGCGCGGGTCAGAGGTTGAAGACAGCCACGTGGGCTCCACGTCAGTGCCACGTGGGGGCACGTCAGCGCCAGGTGGACTCCACGTCAGCGCCAGGTGGCGCCAGGTGGCGACACGTCATCAGCCAGCTCAGCTCCACGTCAGCAGGAGGCTGACGTGGCAGTCCAGTCAGCAGATCGGCAGGGTTCAGCCAGACCGGCGGTGCTGCTTCGGTCCGGTTTCGTCAACCGGCGGTTCGGTATTTTTCCGGTTCAGTAGACCGGCGGTTCAACTTGTTTCTGACCGGTTCGGTCCAGTTTTGTTGTTTGTTGAACCACTGTGGCTTTGGATGACCGGTTCAGCCCGGTTTTGAGCGGTTCGGTTCCGGTTCGGACCGGTTCCCGACTTGTTTCGACGTTCTGAATCCAATCGCGCGCTCCGTTTTCCGAGATTCGATCCCGATGTTGCTGTCCAGTCCGTTTTGTGTGCCAAAATCGCGTTTTCTGGCGGTTTTTGGGCAATTGTTGGCCGATTTCAACAAGTGGTGACTTGTTCTTGACTAAATCAGCCGTTCCGGACGCAACCGTGATGTTTGTTTTGTGAGATTCCGACCCGTTTTTTGTCCAGTGTTCTTTTGGAGCCTTGAAATGGCCGTTTATGGTGTTTTCGGGCTTGGGGGACTTGTTCGGGATGCTCTTGTGATCGACTCTCTTGTTTGTGAGGATGGTGTATCCTTTTGTTAGCGGCGTTTTGGAAGTTGGAACCTGTTTGTTGCCTTTGTGAAGCTCGTTGGAGGTTTTTGTTTTGTTTTTGGAGTCTTGGTGTGAGCAAGACATGTCTTGGTGTGAGCAAGGCATTTGGTTTGACCTCCTGGAGTGTTTGGCATGGTTTGTTCGTTGTCGCTTGTTTGGTGACCATGGTTGCTAGACCATGGCTTGTTCGTTCGATAGCTTGGTTAAAACCGTTTGTTCGTGGTTTTCTGACGACGGAGATCTTGTTTGTTGGTGTTCATCATTCGTCTACCATTCGGTGGAGTGGTATTGTTGGGTTTGCCTATCAATTCTTGGCGTCTTTTGGCCGAAGCGCAAGGTGTTCGTGTGGATGTTGGCCACATCTACGGGACTTTGGCGATAGGTGGAGTCCGTTCGTTTTCGTGGTGGAGCCGTGTTTTGTTCGGTATAGACCGGACTTGGTGTTTGATCTCGTCTTTGTTAACAGTGGCGTCTGTTTTGTATGCTATTGGAACCTGTTTTTGTTTTGCAGCGGTTTGGATTTGTTTCTGGAAGTTTGTGTGAAACTTCAGAAATCTGGCTCTTTCGTCCGTCTGCATTGGCGACCTGTATTTGGTTTGTACTGTTTAAGAGCACAGTCCGCGTTGGTTCGGATCTACTCCTTGGCAATTTGTTTTTGCACGGGAATTTGGCGGAGATAGATCCTCAGGAGACTCAACCAAGTCTCACTTGCGTTTGGTTAGCTTTGGAGATGATGACGCATCTCAAGGATTTGTTTGGTATTATCGGAACCAGCATAAATCTTGAATTGTTTGTATCTGTTCTGGAGTTTGCTCGATACTCTGGAAATCGGTCTCGTCTGAAGTGTGTTCCGGTCTTCAGAAGGAGCTTGTTCAGCATTTGATTTGTGAGAGCTGTTAGCTCTCTTGCCCGTGACTTTGGTTCTCTTGTTTTTGGATCGAGTTTGTTTTGAGAACATCGGTATTTGTTTGTCCGTGGTTGTACGGACTTGTGGCGGCGGTCGTTCGTGGATTGGTTCGTGGATTGTCGCCAAGGTGGAGATTGTTGGAATAATTGGTGGTGGCTCCCATCCACTTGCCCTTAGTTTATTGGGAGTGGGAGACACTTGGGTGTCCATTGTGCTCATGGACCTTGACCTCATCCATGAGGTGTCTTCCAACAGCCTCCTGGCTATTTAGGTAGCCCTCTGGGCTTTGTATTTGTATCACCCCAAGAGTGTTCTTGTTAACTACCAGAGAGAGTAGTTTAGGAGCTCCCCGAGAGGGAGTCTTGGTTCTCCAGTTAGGAGACTTGTGAGGTTACAATGTAAATCACTGTGAGAGAGTGTAGGGAGAGAGAGAACCCCTTGTAAAGCTTTCCATATAAGTGTGTTTGTTCGTTTCCTCCGTGGACGTACCCGATTTTGGGGAACCACATAAAATATCTGTGTTTGGTGTGCGTGTGTTCTTTGTTTGGTGTTTGGCTGGATCCTTGGGGCACAACAAGTGGTATCAGAGCTTCCGGGTGGCCAAAACGCAGAGCACAGCACTGGTTTCGGACACTCTGTTCGTTATCACGTTTTTCGAAACAGCTCGGAAAAGTGATCTGATCGGTTCATCTGGTTCGTCTCGCCGAGACGATTGCAACGGTGGTGGTCCGACCACCAGACGATGAACAGGAACGCCGCACGCGCGGCTTGAAGGCGGCGCGTGGGATCGCGTCCGTCTCACTCGCGGTGTGTGATACACGCGCGGGTCAGAGGTTGAAGACAGCCACGTGGGCTCCACGTCAGTGCCACGTGGGGGCACGTCAGCGCCAGGTGGACTCCACGTCAGCGCCAGGTGGCGCCAGGTGGCGACACGTCATCAGCCAGCTCAGCTCCACGTCAGCAGGAGGCTGACGTGGCAGTCCAGTCAGCAGATCGGCAGGGTTCAGCCAGACCGGCGGTGCTACTTCGGTCCGGTTTCGTCAACCGGCGGTTCGGTATTTTTCCGGTTCAGTAGACCGGCGGTTCAACTTGTTTCTGACCGGTTCGGTCCAGTTTTGTTGTTTGTTGAACCACTGTGGCTTTGGATGACCGGTTCAGCCCGGTTTTGAGCGGTTCGGTTCCGGTTCGGACCGGTTCCCGACTTGTTTCGACGTTCTGAATCCAATCGCGCGCTCCGTTTTCCGAGATTCGATCCCGATGTTGCTGTCCAGTCCGTTTTGTGTGCCAAAATCGCGTTTTCTGGCGGTTTTTGGGCAATTGTTGGCCGATTTCAACAAGTGGTGACTTGTTCTTGACTAAATCAGCCGTTCCGGACGCAACCGTGATGTTTGTTTTGTGAGATTCCGACCCGTTTTTTGTCCAGTGTTCTTTTGGAGCCTTGAAATGGCCGTTTATGGTGTTTTCGGGCTTGGGGGACTTGTTCGGGATGCTCTTGTGATCGACTCTCTTGTTTGTGAGGATGGTGTATCCTTTTGTTAGCGGCGTTTTGGAAGTTGGAACCTGTTTGTTGCCTTTGTGAA